>JBAMMX010000020.1:2853574-4053574 GCA_037126225.1 Dillenia turbinata | reverse complement strand
AAAGACCAAAGCACCATCAAAGCAGCAGATGGTCAGACATCCTCTGAAACAGCAAATCTGTCTCTCCCACCCCCCCGGGCCGTCTCCCAAACCAAAATAAATTTAAAGGATGGTCATTAACAGTGTAAATTGCTGATTTCTTCAACAGATCAATTGCTGATTACAGGTTCAGAAATGATGTAGGTTAACGTTTAAGGGGCATGGCCAGGTGCAGAAGACTTTCTAGTACAAACTATGAAACATGGAGAAAAATGCATATGATGCTGTATACCATGTGAGCAGGTCCAGAAATTCAAAACACTAATAATATTTCATAACATTTTTCAAGGAAGTTTCCAACATGCTTAATGAAGAAAAAGTCTTTGCCTTCATTGCCAATGTCGCAAAGCGCGTAGTCACTACAATGGTCAGCAATAGTGGTCTAAAATGACTTGGTCATTCCCTTTGTTATTCATCATCAGCAATGGTGGTCTAAAATCAGTGAGCAATAAAACAAAATGATACTTTAAATAGAAGCATTACCGTATGAGTGAAATGAAGATACAGCTAGGAATCCACACACTACTAGTAGCATCTCAACTCTTCCACAAAACCACTCATTCTGAAAGAAGTAAGTGTAGTTTGCCTCTACGATAAATCTATTGCTTCTCTTGGTTATGTAACTTCTTCAATCAGTTCTTGTTGGAGACTTCCCATATGATGCTTGCTTCTTGTATAACATCCTCTAACCAAAAAAGTACATCATGTCAAAGTTCAAATTCCAAAAAATGAAATAAAACAAAGCAAAAAGGAAATTGCACTTGCAAAAAAAAGAAGAAGAAAAAGATTTAGTTTGTGCAGATTTTCCTACGCCACTTATTCCTATCTAAGGCCATCTCCTCAACTAACTCCATCACTATCATATTTTTACGAATACATTGCATCCAAATTTTCAATGATCTACTTCTACGTTTTATTAAATCTTTTATATTTAAATTCTCTACCTTCCTAACAAATACGTTTTTAAGTTTTCGCTACACATGTCCAAACCATTTCAGACGGTATTCTCACATATTATCCACAATTGAACTGACTCCCAGTTTGTTATGTATCTCGTCGTTTCTAATTCTATCATTTTTAGTTTTGCCACACATCCACCTAAACATTCACATTTCATTTACAGTCATTTTTTACTCTTGTTGCTGTTTAATGGCCCAACATTCAATGTCATATAATAGAGCAGGTCTTATTGCGGTCTTATAGAATTTTCTCTTTAAATGTAATGGCATCTTGCATCACAGAGCACTCCGGATGTCTTTCTCCATTTCATCCAACCCGCTTGAATTCTATTATTGACATCCCCATCTATGTTGCCATCATTTTAGATGATGGAATCAAGATATCTAAACCGTTCGCTTTTTGAGACTTCTCTTCCTTCTAATCTAATCGTTTTTTTTATAATCCTGACGGTTGCCACTAAAGTTACATCTCATATACTTAGTTTTAGCTCTACTCAATCTAAATCCTTTAAATTCTAACGTGTCTCTCCATAATTCTAATTTAGTACTGATATCCTCTTTAGTTTCATCAAATAAAACTATATCATCTGCGAAGTGCATACACCATGGTATTTCATCTTGAATATTTTTTGTAATTTCATCTATCACTATTGCAAATAGTAAGGGACTCAATGTTGAATCTTGATGGAGTCCAATGTTAATAGGAAAGCTATCACTCAGCCCCCCACAAATCCTTACATTGGTCACAACTCCTTCATACATATACCCCTAATAAGATTAATGTATTCAAAGAGATCCCTTTTCTCATGAGCGCCCACCACAACACGTCTCTGGGGATCCTATCATATGCTTTCTCAAGGTCAATGAATACCATGTATAGATCTCTTTTTTGCGCTCTAAATGTCTCCATCAACTGTCTTAACAAGTGAATAGTTTCATTGGTGGATCGTCTTGACATAAATCCAAATTAATTCTGAAACACACTTATCTCCCGTCTCAATCTATATTCTATCACTCTCTCCTATAACTTCATCGTATGACTCATGAGTTTAATTCCTCTATAATTGGAACAATCTTGTATGTCTCATTTATTCTTATATAGCGGGACAATTGTGCTCTCTCTCCTTAGATGAGACATTTTCTTTGTTTGTCAAATTTTGTTAAAAAGAGTCGTTAACATTGTTACTCCGAATTTTTTCAAATATTTCCACACCTCGATAGAAATGTCATCAGGTCCTATGACTTTGTTATTTCATATTCTCTTTATGGCCTCCTTTACCTCATAGGAATGAATTTTACGTTTAAAATCTCTATTAATCTCTTCTCTAGATATCTCTATATTTCTATATTTATTGTACTCTCAACATTAAATAAGTTATTAAACTATTCTCTTCACATCTTTCTTATATCCTTATTTCTTACAAGTGTATTATTTGTTTCACTCTTAATACATCTAATCTCATTTAGGTCTTGTCCATTCCTCTCCCTTAGTTTGACAATTCTATAAATCTCTCTCTCCTCGTCTCGAGTCTCTAGTCTATTGTACAATTTATTATACACTTTACTCCTTGATTCATATATAGCCTTTTTTACTTTTTTTTTTTTTTGCCTTTTTGTATTTTTCATAGGCCTCGCTACTACTATCATTTTTAAGATTCCTATAGCACTCTCTTTTGATTCGAATCGCGATTTCTATTTTTTCGTTCCACCACCATGACTCTTTGTCTCTTGGAGCCCCGCCCTTGGATATTCCAAGAACCTCTCTACCGATACTTTTAATATTATTAGATATATCATTCCACATTGTTTCTGAGTTATCATTAACAGACCAATTTGTTACTCCAATTACTTTCTCTCTAAAAATCGTCATATTTTTCTCTTTTAGTTTTCACCACTTAATTTTTGGCTCCATATATGGTTGACATTGCTTTTGTCGTTTAGACACTCGTACGTCTAAAACTAAGAGTCTGTACTGAATCGTTACACTCTCCCCTGGTATAACCTTACAATCCTTACAAATCGTTCTATCACCTCTTCTAGTGAAAAAGAAATCTATTTGACTAGCATTTGCCACACTCCTATAGGTAACTATGAGTGACTCTTTTTTCTTAAAGAACGTATTTATTAGTGCCAAATCAAACGCTATTGCAAACTCTAGAATTGTACTTCCCGCCTCATTCTTACTGCCGAAACCAAAGTTTCCATGCACGGTTTCAAATCCCTCATTTTTCTCTCCCACATGTCCATTTAGATCTCCTCCAATAAATAACTTCTCGCTATTTGGTATGGTTTGTATAAATTTCTCTAGATCATCCCAAAATTGTTTCTTACTAATTGCATCTACACCTATTTCGGATGCGTACACGCTAACTATATTAATTACGTTTACTCAATTTACTAACTTGACAAACATAATTCTATCTCCCTTCCTTCTTATCTCTACATCTCATAGTAAGTTTATATGTATAATTATTCCTACATCATTTTTAATTCTATTTTTATTTGTGTACCAAAGTTTATGACCGTAAGATTCTATTACTCTGGTCGTCTCTCCCACCCATTTCGTTTCTTGAATACATATGATCGTAATTTTTTTTCTATTCATTATTTCACATATTTCTCCTAACTTTCCGGTTAGAGATCCTATATTCCAAGTGGTTAAGCGAATCATATTATCATAGATTATTTTATTTGTTCGCATCCTAACATCCATTAGTAACTTGTCACTACAGCCGGGATTCGATGTAACGCATCGTTGAGGAGGAAATGCCTCATATGTTTTCCTATAATTGTCTCTCATTTTAGTTTGACAAAAGGTTTTTATGTTGGCTGGCAGCTTACCGCAACCCTACTCCTTTATCCGGATTTGGGACTGGTCGTGACAGAGTTCTTCAAATAATAATTAGATAACACGACAAAATAAATTAATTAATTTAAAAAAAAACCTATATCTATCTATATATATATATATATATATATCTATAATAATAAAGTAATATGTTTTATATTGCAACTATACCACTGTGAGTCAGAAAGATTTTAAATTTTAATAGTTTTAAATTCATAATAATATATATTATATTAACACTAATCGGAATAATAATATATATATCTATAATATTAATATCAAACATGCAATAACAACAATAATAAATCTAATACCAATGATGATAACAAACAAATAAATAATAATAAACAAACAACAATAATAATAACAATTATTAGTACTATATCATAGTAATATATATTATATTAGTAATAATATTATTAGTACTAATAATTATTATTAGTAATATAATAATAAAATATTTTAAAATAATAATATTAATATTAATAATAATAACAATACAGAGATGGCGAAGGCGGTGGAGGGCCAGAAAACGAAGGAATCAATGGAGATGAAGAACAGACGAAGACGATGATCAAAGACGAACGAAGACGAAGACAGAATCTAAGCTATACAGAGAGCGATTTCAAAGATGACAAATGAAAACTAAGACAGATCGAAGCAGATCTGAGCTTCACAGACGAATGTGAAGCCGAGGAGCAAGATGAGGTTTTTGAGGTGGACGACGAGGTTTGAGCCAAACGAGAAGTAAGAGTTTCACTGTCGAAGACAGGAGAATATAATAGAAGATGACAGATCAAAACCGAAAAATGACGATGAAGAATGATTGAAAGGACAAATTGAGGGTAGATCGAAGGTTTTTCACAAACCAAGAGACAGATGAAGGTGAAGACGACGAAACCAAAGAGCGAAAGTTTCATAGACAAAGATGAAGATCAAGGGTCAACAAGGAGAGAGGGATACAAGGGTGGATCACCACCAGTGGTAGTATAAAATATGGATTTGGTGAAGGCACTATATTCAACAGATTACACCGATTTAAGAGTTGATTACACATATAAAATGACTTGCACATGGGGTTCAAGCATTGGAGAGAAACTAATCATAGACGAAGGGGCATATAAGGCTTCATGAAACTGCCCATATTAGTGTTACAGCTTGTCAACCAAATCAATTGTAAAGTCAAGTATTGAAGTTTGGTATACAAATGGTATTTAAGATCTCTTCCCAAGTTGCTCCAAGAAAGTCACTTTACCGAATATGTTACCAGACAAGAAACTTTGAACGATTTATAAACAGAGATATAAATAACCTAATAAAAAAGAGGGCCAAACACAGATATTAGGTTAAACAAACTTGAGAGTAAGCAACAAGTTCAAGTGGAAAATATGACTTACAAACATATCAGTGTAGACAACCACTCATAAATATCCTTAAATTTGTCATCCGATCAGCTCCTAAATAATCGAATGGCAGAACTCTATAGAACCATAAAATTATTAATACTTCAGTTATAGCTTCTCAAAGATTTGTCTGTGTTTGCCGGCATGATAAAAAGAAGAGAAGATTACAATCAGAGAAGCATTAAACATACAATCATGGGATGCTCGCAAACACTTGTTTATTGAAGGGAACAAAATGAAACCTACATACACGGTTGAGGAACTGGCATCCATGAGAAACATGGACATCCTCAATTAGATTTTCAGAACATGTTTATATCTTATGAGTTAATCAACTTATGACTCTAGTACTGGAGGAGGAGGCACCCCACCAACTTGCTTCTTTGTATTTGCAGTGGGTGCTGGTGGAGATGATGGAGTGCTTGTCCTTAGGCTGCGTATGGGCAATATTTCCTTGCCATGAAGGGGCAGATCTTTGGACCCAAAATGACCTCTGCTTGCAACTGACACCTTTCTCAAACCTATTTCCCAACCTTCATACCAAAAGCAGAATATATCAGGAAGCATGGAGTCATAAATAAATTTGTTAAACTGTGGATAATAGTAAAATGATCACTTTAGATTGTAGTCTGATTCATGATTGATATGCACTCTCACACATGCTGGAGATGTCAGTTATCACTAGAAAGCTATATGTCATATATATAGGTCCAGACCATCAAAAGATATTATTGCACAACTTGTTTTGAAAAAGTCAAACATAGTTCCTAAAAACTTTCTGGCTTAAATGTCATGAAAATAATAGTAACTTGGATCGCAGAACAGAAATTTCCCACCCTTGAGAATTTTTGTTGATCATATCACATTCATAGTCTTGACACACAATTTCAGTTGCTCTTACAGAAACTGCAATTTCATAGTGTTTGGCTGCTGTTCTAATTGTTCAGAACCAACTATGAACTACCAAAAACCACAAGCACCGACATGCATGATTACTTGCAGTCTCTCCCATATAATCCTCTCCATGGTAGTGCATGCTCTATTCAGATATCAAGTCCAAAGCAATAAAGGAAATCATATTCAATGCAGAAACATTACCTGACACTTCCTGAAAACTGCTGACAACTAAAAGAAGTGCCAATGAAGCTGTTAACAACTTTGCCACAGAGTCACTCATCATGGAATAAGTATTTTATCCACCTCTGCTCTATGAAGTGCAAATGGAAAAAAAAGAAAGCAATACTCATACAACCATCTTCTCTTCATATTAGTAAATGGAACAGCACTTTGAATAGGTCAATCTTGCCTCTGTCCGCATTCAACATACCAAGCTTCTCAGAGTCAATCATGTAAACTAAATGAAGAGATTATATTGAATTGGAAAAGGCTCTTTCACCCACCAAAAAAAGAAGAGAAAATAAATATACAGAATACCACTTGTAATTATAATAAAGTTCAAGGTGAATATAATATAAATACTTCCAAAGGAATCCAACCAGCTAGCTGACTCGTCAAGCACAAGCATTTTCATTCTGGCATGTCCACTTTTGTAGACTCAAACTGTTAAAAGGCATACATATCATTAACAATTCATCAACAATTATAGGCACATGGACCTGAACTATGAGCCAAAATCCGAGGACCAAAAAATATGGGTCCCCATATTTGTTATATAACACGATGTGTTCTTAATATTTTAGTTTGTCGATGGAAGGATAACTTCAAAATTAACTATTATACATGTGAATAGCAAGCGATAATATAAGTGGATAATAAATTTTGCTAACAACAAGGAAAATGATTAACTCTGCATACTTAAGGATGAAAACAATTAACCATACTTAACAAAGAAACATAAATGATACAAGAACAGGAAAATTTTTCATCACTATTGAGTTGTATAAATCAATTCAACAACTTCTCCAAAAATTGTACAAACATTATAGGAAAAAGTACAATAGATTACCATACTATCCTGGAAAAGGTATCCACATGTCTACGTAACCTCGTATGGGGTGCGGCAATGCCATCTTCCATTTATCAACATCCGGAAATTTACCGGTTAGAGCAAGGGAGCTGTCATCTTTCCTATTTCCAAGGTTCAAAACATATATTTCGTCCTGGAACACCATTTTCATCGCCCTCAAGGATTCATCCATAACTACCTTCCCATTTCGCCGCGAATCCTCAGCCTCAACACAACTCCCTCCAACATTAACCATGATTCTCCCACCTTTCCTTAAACTCCTCTTCAACTTCTCCCAAGTGTTTGGATCCTGAAGTTCAGGAATTAAACTGCCTTTACTGAACAAATCAACCAAAACTCCTGCAAACCCATCTCTAAGACTAGCTTTCAATGCATTACCAATATAAATATGAAGCCTATCTGGGTATGTTTTTTCCATCTTGGAAAGGCCAAAAAACTCTCTACCAACTGAAATCACAGAAGGGTCTAATTCCCAACCATGAACGACAACATGTGGATAATATTCAAGTATTATTCTTGCAGCAGAACCTGCTCCAAACCCTAAAATCCCAATTGGTCCAGGAGGCAAAATTGGAGGCAATGTCGCAAAAACATCAAAGTAAGTGTTTGTAAGCAACTTTAAGAGAAAAGATATGCTGTGAATGTTACCGGGAGAGTCCAAAAGGAGGAGTCTTGAACCTGCAAAAGGGTGGTCAGCTCTTCTTGAGACCTCAAGAACCCTAATGTAGTTGTATTTGGATTTGAATCTTGCTAGGGTTTTGACATATTCAACTGGGATTCCGTCATCTTGAGCGTTTTGGGTTTGTGGTTTTGTGATTTGGGTTGGTCGTGGATCAAGGTCTGAGGGTTTAATTTGATTAAGATTTTGTGAGTTTTTGCAGGATAGGATCAGAGTCGAGCGTCCGTTTGAGAAAGGTTTGAAATGGTGAATTAGGGATTTATGAAACAAGGGGAGAACTAGTTGGTTTTGAGGGGAAGCGAATCCTGCTGGAGTTGACAGCATTGCAATAATGCCTCTCTCTCTCTCTCTCTCTCTCTCTCTCTCTTCCTCCAAGAAGGGTGCGGTCAAAACGGAGGCGTGGTGCCGTCTTACACCTTGGCCGCGATATGATGAGTCATGTTCGAATTTATATCAAAAAAAATATATATATATATATATATTCTTAAAATAATCCAAAAAATATTTTAATAAAAATGATATAATTAATCAAATTTTAAAAAATCAACCAATGCTATTCATTTTTGTAAAAAATTGATCAAATTTTGAAAACTCGACTAATCTTAATTTTCAATACTATCAAATGATGAACAGTGTTGATCGAGTTTTCAAAACTGAATCAATCTAGATAATTTTTGTAAAAATTTTCTTAAATTTTTTTTTTTTTTGTATAGATCGGAACATGTCTCCCATGATTATGTTGGAGTTTTATGTATTTTTCCTTTTTTCTTCCCGTTTGTTTAGCCCCTTTGTACATTTTTTTTCCTCTCCTATGGTTAGCCGATAGAATTGCGGATAAATCGAGTCATTCTTGATGAGTCCAATCTTGTTGAGTATCAATTCATGGTCGTAAAATTTATAAAATTTACCCCCAAGGCATTGGATCTAACGGCATTTGAGCTTCCTTGCTTTTATCAGTGATTGAAGTTTGAGACACCAAACTCCCCATCCATGGTCGTAAAAATAAAAGAAGGGTTTAACCATCCCAGCTAACAAAATAAAAAATATGCAGGAGAGAAAAGAAACTTACTTCTACGGCAATCAATTCATCTGCAACGTTCCCATATATTTGGGAAAGCAACAGGCAATCAATTCATCTGCAACGTTCCCATATATTTGGGAAAGCAACAAACAATTAGTCTAATTACATAAAATATTAAATCAATTAATTAAATTTTGAATTCAAAACTTAAAAATAAAAAAAATATATATTAAAAAAACTACCCACCAGATACAAATATATATATATATATATATATATATATATATATATATATATATATGCACATGCACCCATATCCCAACTACAGAAATAAGGCATATCATATGCATTTGACAGCTTTGCAGAGAAAAAGATGACACCAGTAATCAGTACAATGTGAAGGAAAATGTCACATCACAAACTCAAATGCCTTCCATGCACATAGGAAATATTGACAGTGGAAATATTGAACAACTTTAGCACAAAAAATGGCTTTCCCAGAAAAGGGAATAAAAGACCTGATAAGAGACAAGCAAAATCCTACACCATCTCATCTCATCTCTTCTTACCTAAAAGGTTACATTTAAAGTTCTTCAGAAGGGCATTTCTCCAATAGACTAGTATAGAGCCTCCTACTCCTACAGAGTTCAGAATATTTAACTAATCCACAACAGCATTTCTCCAAAAGTGCAGTATAAAGCATTCAGGGTGTACAGAACTTTTGAACTGGGGGCCATGTGGATTTGTCATTGTCAACAAGGATGATCATCTTCCGTCGTTTTTTTTTCTTCTTTCACTTCACCAGCTACATTCCTGCATTAAACACCACAGCTATCAACATCTAAGGCCAGAACTTAAAGCTGTGTGTGTGTGTCTGTGTGTCTGTGTGGGTGTGGGTATGGAGGTGAGAGAGAGAGAGAGAGAGAGTGCAGAAACAACTTCTACCATCATAATTTCATGGCTCTCAAATAGAAACAGCTACTTACGTCTTTCAGCATTTGATAATAAGTACCTTTCCATACATATTTAAGAGAGTTTTCTAGTTTGTGAACTAGCCAGGATCACTGAATGTAAAATAAATTGGAAATAGGACTGAGTTTTTTTTTTTATTATTATTTTTTGGTAAAGATAAATTTTTGGCACAAACCCTACCATAATTTTTAAACCAGGTTTACTCAGATAAGACAGTGTCCTATAAGGTTTGAGAGGATTTTCAACTTTATATTTATCTAAGCCCGATATCTAGATCTTTACTATGGTCTTAATAAAGAGCCTAAATTATAAAATTTCATATGATGGTCATAGTGGAAAGCATCATTCAAGAAATAGAATCAATGTCTTATTCTAGAATAACCATGTTAACTTTCCAGATGGCCTCATTCCAGATGATATGTTACTGTATTAAAGGCCTTGGTAAGATGAAAAGGTCATATGACTTATTAACTTTTACAGGATGACAAAGTAGTGATGCAATGGCAGCTGAATAAAGTTGGCAAGGGTAACCTTGAGACTTCTAACTAATAACAGTGGCATTCCATATGAATACCAACTAGACTGCAGAAAACATTTCTGAGCCTCACCTCGAGGTAGAATTTTCCATTGCATGATACTCAGTATGCAGAGCACGATGTTGAGGCTTCTGGTCCTCGTCTAGATCAGATTCATAATCATCACCAGACCACATGCGTTGTTTAGGCCTTTTATCCATATCCTCTTCCATCTAAATATAAAATTTGATAAGGAATATTTAAGCACTTGGTAAAGAAAAAATAGTTCAGGTTTTTATTCATGAAAAGAAGTAACTTGAATATGTTTGGCCATAGTAAAGAACCTCATCCGGAAGCTCCCTAACAGGTGGTGTTGTCTGAAATGGTATACTGGGAGCATGTGGTAACCTTGACAGTTGCTCCAGCAGCATACTCCTGCCAAAAATAAGATAAGATGAATTAGTTCACTGTCAGGTACTTCACTTGAATGAACTTAATGTGCACATGAATATTAAGATAGGCAGAGATATCCTACCCATATGAGGCAGCACCTTAAGATTTACACAAAATATGACAAAAGGCCCGCAATACTTCAAAAATAACCTCATGCATTTAGCTTGATACACGTTACTTCAGAGTATGGTCCTATGCTCTCACAACTGTAAGCAAAGTAGGCCATCTCTGACCATTTGTCATTCCAAAGTAGGCCATCCTTGAGCAGTGTGAGCGAGGGGATCTTTCAAGCATAAGGGAGTAAAGTGAAGGGATTTAAGAGAAATTTCCCCCAATATTTATTCTAGTTTTGTTGCCTCACATAACCATAATCACTCCAAATAATGGACAACAATGATTGCAATTTAAAGGAACAAGTCAGTAACTTGAAGGAACAACACCTGGGAATACCGGAATCCAGAAGAGAGAAAAAAATCTGCTTCAAACGAGCTAATATTAGTTTCCCATCTTCACAAACTGCTACAAATGTTATTTAAACTGATGATTCAATGTTCAACTGGGCAAGGATATGCAGTGACAATTTATAATTCTAAAACATTTCTTATAAGAATCAGTTCTTGAATTTAAATAGCACTACTACTGAACTTTAGATAACTTAACACACCTAATTTTCTCCAAGTCAGCAGCTGAATTTAGATTCTCCATGTTGCTGGGTTCAACGTGAAGAGTGTAATCTGGGCCAAAGTATTCATAGTATTCATTGTAAGGCAATTTATTATCAGGCTCCACTCCAACTGCAACTGCTGTCTGCAAAATGCCTCAAATTGAACTCAAAATTAATCTAGCCCAAGAGCAATGCTTAAGAACAGCTGGGGGCTGTACAAGTTTCTGTTTTGTGAACGTGTGTGTGTGTGTGTATGTGTGTGTGTGTGTGTGTGAGAGAGAGAGAGACCTCATAACACCAGCAACGGGCGACATTTCGAATTGTGTAACCTCCACCACCCAGTACCATTAAAGGTACACTGAAAGATCTAAGAAAACGGAGACAATCTGCATGACCTTTCACAGACAGGTTGAAACAACCCAATCTATCACCAGAAAGTGAATCGGCTCCACATTGGAGAACAACTGCATCCGGCTGATAAACTTCCATGACTTTTTGGATGATAGGTCGAAACAATCCGCGGAAACTCTCATCATCCATGCCATCATTCAGAGGCACATTTAGAGCATAATTCTTCCCAGTTCCATGGCCAATGTCTTTGATGTGCCCAGTGCCAGGGAAAAAGTCCCCAAATTTGTGGAAAGATACAGTCATTACTCTGTCAGTGGTGTAAAAGGCCTCCTCAACACCATCTCCATGGTGGATGTCAATATCTACGTATAGAACACGCTGCATGGAAATAATGAGACATCAGACCACTTGGCAATCATAATGACCAAGAAAAACAGACGAGATTGATAACAAGAACAAACATAATTTGTTGGCTAGCAGACAAATGCACCATAAAATCTTAGATCACACCAGATGACCTTTCTCTTGGCATTGCACTACTGCAATAATAAAATGCTAGTATTAAGGTCAAAAGCCAGAAGACCTTGCTATGAAGTTAACTGAAAAATGCATTATTTGGCATAGTCTTCCTAAAATGAGATTACTAATGCCCCACGAGTAACCTAGTCCAAACAGATAAGCTATTGGGGATAGCACATATGGTGGTTTTCAAGTCCTCAACAATGAGAGAGATAAAGTCTTATAACATTATCAATGCCTCTAACTAGTTCAGGTGGATTCAACAATCAGTCCGGTGTAATACCATATTTGACCAGGAAAGTGAAAACCCATTTTTCTTTTCAAAGTTTCTTGAGACATATCTACTAAGGGTAAACTTATCACCATTAGTGATGCGAAAAGGAAGTTATCCAATTGGAGAGCACTCACAAGTCATCGGGGATGTTCATAACTGAAAACTTACACCCCTACTACAAGGGGATTGACTCAAACAAAAGTTTCACAATTCTAAGAATAATGGAAGGAAATAATGGTCTGATATATATATACACACACACACACACATATAGGTGTGTGTGTGCGTGTGTGTGTGTGTGTGTGCGCGTGTATATGTATATAGAGAGAGAGAGAAAGAGGGGGGGAGAGAGTAAATTAGAGAATATTGGGGATTGAAGAGGCCTTTGACCTTATTCTCACAAGCATCCTATCAGGAGACAAGTCCTAGTCTTTCTTCATATCATTGCCAACCAAAGTACTTGCAAATAACAGCCAAGTCGAAGTTTGTTTAACACATAGAAATACAAAAGTAACTACTCTATAATCTCATTTTGCCAAATTAGAGTAACAAGCAAAACTGATATATGGTGCAGACAAACTTAAGTTATGCTCCTTACATCATCAAAGGTGTTCTAAAGACGTGGTGTTGATTATCTTGAACAGCTCTCCATAATAGGGGATTAGTGGCTATGTCTCACCTCGCTTCATATAATAGCTAGCTCTTGGACCAAGCAGAAAATATAATTTTTATCACAGATTCACAAGTTTATGGTTTCATTGACCTATCTATACCTTTAAATGTAAAATACAGAACCATAAATAATGATTTTATCCCAACTTTTATATAAGAATGAAGAAAAAGAATCAATTTATTAAAAAAATAAAAAAACCAGGAGGTGCATTCATAGTCATAACAATATTAAACCCAATCAACAACCTATTATAAGAAAGAAAGGGGGGGAATCTCATAGGAAAACCAGAGAGTAAGTTTTAAACAAAAGACTTGGAATACCATCAAGGCCTTTCAAACACCTAAAACACTCATATAGCTCCCTTGCTAAGTCAACCAAAAGAATAGCTAGAGAGATTAATCGATTTTTTAATAAACAGGCTTCATATACCTCTTCCTCAATATGCCCAACAAACTGTTTCTTGCATAGTTAAAGCAATATAGCTTGTCACTAAAAAAGGGCATACTCATTCTAATTCGATCTTTAATATCCCCTAATGACTCAAAGAACTTTGGTTACACTAGTCCTTTCATCATGTCAATTGCGTGCACAAAACACAAACACTTCTCTTATACATAATGTTAGAACTATTTAAAAACAACTCTTTGAAACAAAGCCTTCTGTCTCAAACTAGTTAAGGATTAAGAAAATGAAATTATGGGCTATTCAAGGCTACATACATCAATAACAACCTAAATCTTCTATCCCAAACTTTGGCGTCAGTCATATAAGAGACAAATATCGAAGGAGAAAAAAAAAAGAGTTGATTTAGTTTATGCGGATTCTCATATGCCACTCATTCCTATTTAAAACCATTTTTTCAACTAAATCAATAACTATCATACTTTTATGAATACATTACATCCAACTTTTCAACGGTTTGCCTTTACATTTTATTAAATCTCTAATATTTAAGTTCTTGGTCTTTCTAATAGGTGCGTCCTTAGGTGTTCGCTATACGTGCCTAAACCATCTCAGACGGTACTTTTACATCTTATTTACAATTGAACTAACTCTCAATTTATTACGTACCTTGTCGTTTCTAATTTTATCTTTTCTAATTTTACCAAACATCCATTTATACATTATCATTTCAGCTACACTAATTTTTTGCTCTTATTGCTGTTTAATGACTCAACACTCAATGCCATACAATAGAATAGATTTTACTGTGATTCTATAGAATTTTTCCTTTAAATGTAATGGTATCGTGCGATCGCAGAGAACTCTTGATGTCTTTCTCCATTTCATCCAATCCGTTTGAATTTTATCATTCACATCTCCATTTATATTTTCACCATTCTAAATGATGGAACCAAAATATTTAAATCGTCCGCTCTTTGAAACTTCTCTTCCTCCTAATTTAATCATTTCTTCGTTATTCTAATGGTTGTCACTAAGCTTACATCTCATATACTCAGTTTTAGATATACTCAATCTAAATCCTCTAGATTTTAATGTGTTCCTCCATAACTCTAATTTAGTACTGATATTCTCCATAGTTTCATCATCCAAAATTATATCATTTGCAAAGAATATACATCGTGATATTTCATTTTGGATATTTTTTATGATTTCTATCTATTACTATTGCAAATAATATGGGACTCAATGTCGAATCTTGATGGAACCCGATGTTAATAGGGAAGCTATCACTCAACCCCCACAAATTCTTAGATTGGTCACAACTCCTTCATACATATCCCTAATAAGATTAATATATTTCAAAAAGATCCATTTCTTCATCAGCGTCCATCACAACACATCTCTTGAGATCCTATCATATGCTTTTTCAAGATCAATGAATATCATTTGTCGGTCTCTCTTCCACGCTCTAAATGTCTTCATCAACTATCTTAGCAAATGAATTGTTTCAATAGTAGATCGCTCTGTCATAAATCTAAATTGATTCTGATATACACTTATCTCTCGTCTCAATCTATACTTTATAACTCTTTCCTATAAGTTCATCGTATGACTCATGAGTTAAATTCTTTTATAATTAGAACAATCTTATATGTGCTCTTTATTTTTATATAGCGGGACAAGTGTGCTCTCTTCATATTTGAGTCATTTTTTTTGTTTGCCAAATTTTGTTGAAAAGAGCCGTTAACATTGATATGCCGAATTCATCCAAACATTTTTACGCCTCAATAGGGATACCATCAGATCCTATAACTTTGTTATTTTTATTCTCTTTAGGGTCTCCTTTGCTTACATCTCATATACTCAGTTTTGCTATTCAAGGCTACATCAGTAATTAAATTATTAATAGCATATCATGTCACTAGATCCTCAAAAGTCTTTCATGAACAGAACCCAACACAACTACGGTTTACATCCTAAAATAGTTCAGGGTTAACCGAACAAATCCATTTTCTCCATTTTTCTCAATTTAAGGCTATATCCGTAAAAAGGCCTTTGGTGATTAATCCATCCACTAAGCATGAAACTTCTAGGATGAGCAATATATAGATAATCTAATCTCCTTTTCTTAAGAAGAGGCTCCTTCAAGAGTTGAAACCAACATCTCAATTACTAATCCAAGCAACTTTATTATTGGGCCTTTGCTTGCCCAAAACAATATTTAAGGTTATACCAATAACTAATTTATGCAATAGCATGCCACATCACTACATCCGCCATTACCATAATCCCACAAATCAAAAGGCGACCAATAAAACCATACTTGGCTTAAGAATGTAGGGGAGTTCCTTTCCTGACTATGGGCAGGGGATTGCCCACTCCCCCCCCCCCCGGGGGAACCCCCTTCCCTTTATGTGGCAAAAGGGATACGCTAAATAAGTAAACAAAAGAAAAGATAAATACAGTTCTCACCAGGTGAACCTTAAGTATATTAAGAATTCCAAGCACAATGTCATTCAAATAATGAAACCCATCTAAGCCTCATATCTCAAACTAGTTCGAGCTTAACCAAATGAATCCATTTTCTCCATTATGCTCTATTTAAGGCCATATCACTAGCCAAATTAAAAGTATATCACATCATAATGTCCTCCATAAACATAACTCCACAAAACCAACTAACAACAACCATCCCAAATCAACTCAGCTCAGTTCAACTAAGCCTTAATATCAATTTAGCAGGGATTGGTCCCAAAGACATGCTTCCATTTTGCTACATTCAAACACGTCAATAATAAATTCACTACCCAACAAAAGTTTTCTGAAATCCTCCTATACACCAAATAGATAAATCAAAGCAAAGATAAGCATAATTCCCAGAATCCCAAGAACAATACCATTAAATAACCAGACCCAACTAACTCTTACATGTCACCCAGTCACAGATCTGTTTTTCTTTTTTCTATTCAACCGTATTCAAGGCCATATCAGTAACCCAAAATCATAGACAGTAAGTCATATAACTATGCCCAATCACACAAGATAATGAAGAAATAAAGGGTAAAAAGAATCCAATATTCTCACCCTATGAACCTTCAGCAACTCCAGAATCCCAAGCACAATATCATTGACATAACAAAACCCCGACGCCTCTGATTTCTTCGCATGATGCAACCCACCGGCCCAATTCAGCGCAATGTCAGCATCCCCTCGATTCAATTTCACGGCGGCGCCAATCGAACCACCGGCCGAGGCACGACAGAAATTGAAAAGCCCTTCAAAAACGGGACAATCCTCGCCGACGTTAAACCGCTTAAGATGGCGGGAGTGAGCGTGATCGTGTAGGGTTTCGGGCGAGACGCTCGCGAGGAAGTCGACATACTCGTCGGAGTGGAACTGGCGGATGTCCTCGGCGTCGGCAAGGTAAGGGCGGTTGATTTCCATGAGACGGTGGAGAGAGTAGTGGATGATTAGGTTGTGAGCCATTCGGATTCGGTGAGGCTTCATAGGATGACCCTGGCCGTAATAGTAGTCACCGATTGTGGGTTCGTAGAAGTAGCTGACCCGCCGTTTCTTCCCGTCGGTACCAGTCGACGGCAACGATGCGCCGCCGAAGTTCGTCTCTGCCATCACCATGAAGAATTACGAGCGAGCGAACGAGCTCTCAGCTTCTCTCTCTCTCTCTCTAGAGAGAGCTGGTCTGCGAGAAGAGTAAGAAACGAAAGGACGAATCGAGAAAACGGGTGTGGGCGGGTGATTTATATAGGCGACGACGGGGGATGTGAGCTTTTTTTTTTTTTTAATTTGAGTTTTGGTATTAAAAAATTTGATTAATTCGATTAAATCAATTATAGATCTAATATTATAGATATAAGAAGTTATAAGAGAAATTGGGATAAAATCTTGACGACTAATAACAAGATAATAACTCATAGAAGTCATCGAGTCATAACAAGATAATAACTCATAGAAGTCGTCGAGTCAATTGCACAAGTCACACCACATACACGTAGCATATGCAAATGGCACTTAGGCCATGAACACCCTAATGTCATCACCGTGCCACAAATGAACAGAGGAGTTTTAGTGGAATCAAGATACTTAGGAACTCTAAAGGAAATAAGAAAGCAAGCAGAAGTGGAGCCGGGATAAGCTATGACACGTAAAACCCATGTCAACATGCGTATGATGGGATCTCGTGTATTAAAGGTTTAGATTTAGAATTAGAGTACAAAATATCACGTAGCACTTATGTCACACATGAAGATTGTTGAAGTTTGCAAGGGTGAATACACTAGATTTAAGATTTTTGGGTTAATGATTGTGATAATTTTTCTCTCATAAGGTCACACCACATGCAGACAACATATGCAAACGGCACTTAGGCCAAGAGCACTCTAATGTCATCATCGTGCCACAAATGAATAGACGAGTTCTAGAGGAATCTAGACATTTAGGAACCCTAAAGGAAACAAGAGAGTATGCAGAAGTGAAGGCGGGACAAGCTATGGCACGTAAAGCCCAAGCCAGCACGTGTGTAATGGGATTTTGTGTATTAAGGGTTTAGATCTAAGATTGGAGTGCAAAACATTACGTAGCACTCATGTCACACGTGAAGGTGGTTGAAGCTTGTAAGGTTGAATGCACTAGGTTTAGGGTTTTTAGGTTAATGATTGTGACAATTTTTCTTTCACAAGGATTAATCAAATGTCTCACCTTTGCACCTGAGAATCTCTTAAGAGATGGTGTAACACTCATAAAATAAAGTTTTTTACGTGCTTCTAAGATAAGTGGAGAGAAAACTCTTCTTTTGATAGATATCAAAAGTGGTTAGACCAAAAACTAGGGTTATAAAATGTCTTATTTATTATTTATACTATTATAGTTTTGGAGTGACACTTTATCATACTAAATCCAAAACATAAACTAGTTATTTACTTATCAAACAAATCCTAAGAATTAGACAAAACATAATAAAATAAGAAACTCTAATTATATTACTAATGGGCCTGCAAAGTGGGCCAGGCATCCTTGTGGGTTAAGCCCTTTTGGGCCGAGCCATGGGTCATGGGCCATGAGCCATCTCTAAAAAAAGTTCTAAACCTTTTTAAGTATCCTTTAGGAATCTAAGATAGCATAAAATGTTCAGACTGCCGTTCATGGGCTCCTAGTTGTGCAGTTGGGCTCCAAAGCCTTGCAGTTGGTGCGCCTCTTCCATTTTGGGCTCAGTCCCTTCTAGCTTGAACTTCTCTTACTTGTATATCATCTCTAGGCTCTGTAGGACTCCTTGTGGCTCTAAAACATCTATCTTCACGTACTCCTTGCTATTGGACAACATCGGCTCCTTTTCCATGCCATCTGTATGCGGTCATTGCGCACCGGGCTCAGCTGCATACTCAATGGCCTTGCTTCCTGAGTCTAATATTCCTCATGGTCCTTCTCAATTCTGTAACAGTCGCTCCATTGGAGAATGACTTTACCCTCAAGGTCGAAAGTGGAAAAAACGTTGTTGAAGTGAAGTGGCTCCTCCCAAATTATATCTTCGTCTCTTAGGTCTTTCTACTTAACCAAGACTTCAATTCTTTTCTGGTCACCAGTATTATCCTTTTTCTCCTCAAGTTTTTGTATCATGAAGTGGCCGAAACCTTCTATAGGAAAAGAAGCTTAGATCTCATTCCAAATCTCCCAAATTGGCCCGTAAAATTACAAGGAGAATTTCACCATCTTTGCATCAGGATAAAGCATTGGTCATCCTATTTTCTTAGCCAAGTATCCCACTTTAAACTCATGTTCTTGGAGTTTCGACACCTATTTTTGCTGCTGGAGAGTGGTGATTCTTTGCTGCAAAAATACTTTTAATGGCTGCTAGTCGGTGATAAACTTGAACTTTCTCCCAAACAAGTAAGGTCTCCAAATGTGAATAGTTTCGATGATGGCCAAAATTTCATGTGCATAAACTGATCAAGCCATCTTTTTCTTACCAAAAGCCTTGCTAAGAAAGGCTAAAGTCACCCCCTTTTGAACCAGGCAACACCTACACCAATTGAGTTTGCATTCGAATAAATCTCAAACTCACAATCAAAATTAGACATAACAAGAACTGGGGGATATTGTTAACTTTAACTTCTCAAAGGCTTCCTCAGGAATGTTTGAGTCAACTTCAGAAGATTGAAACTCATCTTTAGACCTGTCTTTTGTGATTGGTTGGGAGACAAGTTGAACGGTAAAAATTTGTCTATCTTTTTTGACCATCGATTGCATAAAAGCCATCTCAACTCTCTTGACAAGTGCTCGGCTATCCATTTTCAGTTTGACCCATTGTCTATTATGAAAAAACCTCTATTTTCATCCTCTTATAATCTATAAGTATCCTCCCTAATTTCTTAATCTATTACACTCTAAAGACAACATCCAATCTGAAAAATTATAAAGAATAAAAATCATCTTTCAATTCTAAGTCTTAAATATGAAGATTAACACCCCTATAAACCTCTCTACACCTCATCTTTTCATTACTAGTCACCCTAACCTCAAACTTCTCTACCTCCTCTGAAGGTAGGTATTAAGATTTGACAAATTTTGTACTAATAAAATTCAAGACAGAACCATTATCAATCAAAACAATGACTTGTGTCTTGTCGATTTGTGCATTCATGCACATGGTTTTTGGTTCTTTAACTCAAGCCATAGTGTGGATGGTAACCAGGGCTTCACCATCATTGTTCTCCTCCTCTTGGATAATGGTTTCATGTATGAAAGGCTCTTGATTAGACTACTTATTGGACTACAAGGTTTCTTCCTCATTAACATCTCAACCAAAAATTTTTTGGATGTTTTGCATTTGTACCCGGGAACAAATCGTTCATCGCAATTAAAACATAGACTTTTTTGCTCTTCTTACCTCCATCTCAGCATAGAAAAGCCTCTTGACACCTTGAAAATGGTTTTAGAAGGGCTAGGTCTAACTGTCCTAAAAGATGACATAATAAGAAGCTGTGATGTGTTGTTGCGCATGGGCACGATGATGTTGGTTGTTTTGGTGATTTGCCTTTGGACAGCACGTCTAATGCCTTACAACTAATATTTCTTAAGTCTAGTAACCTCTAAGACATGCATCAGGGATCTAGGGTGCTGTAATTTCATTTTTATAGCCAATTCATGCTTTAGGCCGTAACAAAGCACCAATAAGTGCTTTCTCGGGCCAATCGACTCGGGTCAATAATTTTTCGAATTCTCATTGGTATTCTCTCAAGAAATAAATTTGTTTAATTTTAGATATGACCTTATTATAATATACATAGGTTATATCACCAAATCTCTTCACAATCTCTTTATAAAGGCTTTTCCAAGACAATGTAACCATTGTTGCAACTCATCCTCAAGGTGGAATCTGATAATTCTAACTCTTTCATACTTGTTTACAGGATAGTAACCGAAATAAATCTCAACTTTAGATATCCAAGAGTTTGGATCTCTCCCATTTAACTTTGGAAATTCAAACTTATGCATTACAGCCTTGGTCTTGACTTACGATGACATTGTCTCCTTTCTCTTAGCTCTTTTTCATCATTATTGGCAGTAAGTTCAAAGGGATCCTTCTTCTCATCGTCAAAGGACTCAGATCTAGGATGGTATAGATTAGATCTAGTCTTCTCCTTACTGCTCATGGGTTGGACAGTAAGGTTTTGAAATAGATCATGCGGCCGATATTTCCTGTGTTCAGTGTTGTTTTGAGGTTATGTTGTTTGAATCAAATCAGCAATAACTTGTATGTTTTTCTCCAAATTATTCACTTTTTCATTGAAATCTAACATATTGGCATTGCTTTGGACTAGTTGGATCTCGAGGGCCTCAAGATGTTCGCATTGAGTGGGTTGTCTTGACTGTTCAGCCATGAGAATATGCTATTGCAATTTTCTGGACTGATCTGAGTTCAGTCTTTTTTTTTTGTTTTGAGGTTATATTGTTTGAATCAAATCAATAATAACTTGTATGTTTTTCTCCAAATTATTCACTTTTTCATTGAAATCTAACATATTGGCATTGCTTTGGACTAGTTGGATCTCGAGGGCCTCAAGATGTTCGCATTGAGTGGGTTGTCTTGACTGTTCAGCCATGAGAATGTGCTGTTGCTATTTTCTGGACTAATCTGAGTTCAGTCTTTTTTTTTTTTATGTGAGGCCATGAGTTTTGGTTTAGGCTGTGTTTTCTGATGGGAAAGAATGTTTAAATGATTGGGTATTGAAGTATGCAAGAAAATGAAGATAATCTATCACGTTTTTGATAGATCAAGATTCGATAGTCTTGATTTTCTTAATAGACTATGGGTAGCACGAATTTGTTGTTTTCAAACGACTTTTTGGGTTATGGGTTAGGTTCTTTTGTGAGTATGGATGTTTAGGTGATAGAATATAATATTTTTTGATAGAAACAAGGGGTTTTGTGGTTACTGGACGAAAGGATGGGCTGCTGCAATCACGAGCTACAAATCTTCAATAGATTGTTATTGTGCTGGTTCTAGAGTTGTGTGGCTAGGTTTTTTAATGGGGATAGATGTTGTACTCTCAATGAAATCACTAAATTGATGGGATCTCATGTATTAAGATTTTAGATCTGGGATTGGAGTGCAAAACTTCACGTAGTGTTCATGTCACATGTGAAGGTGGCTGAAATTTGCAAGGGTGAAGGTACTAGGGTTAGGGTTTTTGGGTTAATAATTGTAGCAATCTTTCTTTCACAAGAATTGATCGAATGTCTCACCTCTTTATGCCTGAGAATCTCTCAATAGGTGGTGTAACACTCAAAAAACAAAATTCCTTTCTAAGATAGGTGGAGAGAGAACTCTTCCTTTGATAAAATAGCAAAAGTGGCTAGAACAAGAACTATAATTACAAAGTACCTCCTTTAGTATTTATACTATTAGAGTTTTGGAGTGACACTTTTTCATACTAAGTCCAGAACATAAGCTAGTTATTTACCTACCAAACAAGTCCTAAGAATTAGTCAAAACATAATTAAATAAGAAATTCTAATCAAACTACTCATATGCCTGCGAAATGGGCCAAGCATCCTTGTGGATCAAGCTCTCTTGGGTTGGGTCATAGGTCATGGTTCTCGGGCCATCTCTCTAAAAAGTTCTAAACCTTTTCTAACATTATTTAGAAACCCAAGATGGCACAGAATGCTTAGATTGCCGTTCATGGGCTCCCTATTGCGCGGCTGGTATGCCTATTCCATTTTGGGCTCAAACTCTTCTAGTTTGGACTCCTCTCACTTGCACATCATTTCTAGGCTCTATAGGACTCCTTGTGGCTCTAAAACATCCGCCTTCACATACTGCTTGCTGTTGGACAGCATTGGCTTTTTCTCCATGCCGTTCGTGTATAGTCGTTGCATATCGGGTTCGGCTACACGCTCAATGGCTCCTAAAGGCTGCTTTCTAGTTTTGACATGCTTAGCTCTGAGCCTAACATTCCTCATGGTCCTCCTCAGGTTTGCAACAATGTGCCAAGGTGCCCTACTTGGACATGGTTTCTTCAAGACCCTTAAGCAAATGCAATGCAAGTGATGATCTGACTCAAGCAATCGAGACAGTTAAGTAAAAGGCTCAAGGAAACAAAAAAACATGGGAATCAGAGAAGATCTGCTCAATGGAGTTGAGAGTCCTAGTGGAGCATAGAATAAGACATTATCCAGATCCAGTTTATTCAGAACCTCCAGGCAGACGTCGTGAGAATGAAGTTATGGTTCAAGGAATTGAGAAAAATGAAAAAAATGCTCAGGGAGCCAGAGGATGCAAGGAGACGATGAGGATTACCGATGAACCAGAATCTCATTGACGGACCCAATGCCAATACTGAGCAATCTAATCAGTTACTAGGTTGATGAGTGAAAAGTATTTTGAAACCCTAGAGGGCTCAGAGGATGTGAAAAATACTACATATACACTGAAGTAATGTCTTGGCAAAAAGGAGAACCATTCGAGCACTCAAAAGATGGAGAAAAACCCTAGTTCTTGTGAGCTTTTGGACAAGGAGATGGGTTGTGAGAATATTGAGCTGAACCAAAAGTCCAAGTCTCAAAGAGCTAAGGATTACTATATCCAAGCAAACTCCTGGAAACCCTAGCAAACAAGTCTTTGATCAAAGTAAGGAATGTATAAAGATAATTGTTGAGCAATCAGGACTCATAAGAGTCCCATCTCAGCCAAGACTCCTAGATGATCAAGAAGTTCTATTCCAACATGGAGATTTGGAGCAACAAGGAGTTTTATTCAAACTAGGAAGCCAAGAGCTTAAGGACTCATAAATAAGAGTCCTAAGTCAACTAGGATTCCTAAGGGATTCAGTAGGAGAAAAATAGGTTTTTAAGATTCGAGAAATAAGTCCGATCCATGAAGAATCTGACCTGATTCATAAGCCCAACTTGAGCCAAGTATAACCCTTCTCGAACCCAATTTCTTTAGAACCTTTGAGCAGACTGCTATGATTGATAAAAGTGATTTGAGCAATCAACTTATTGCTGAAAATGGCTTGAGGAAATTGAAAATCAGGCTGAAAGAAGAACAGTGGCTTGATGAATTTCAAAACCCTAAGTTCAGTGAGCAAACCCTAGCTGAGGAGATAAAAAACGGGTTGAAGGGAGTTCTAAGTCCCAAAGGAGACTATTATTTAAGAAAATAGTGGTTTAATCTATTGGGAGATAAGATTCCAAGATTAAGTTGAACTCTTGACAACATAATCTAGATTAGGAATCTTAATTGAATAGTTTAGTTGATTAGGAAATTAGATTAGATAAGATTGGTTTAAATTCAGATCTAGATCTGGATTTAGTTATTAGAGTTTCACTTTAAATGTCAATCCTCAAGGTATAAATTAGTTCTATAAATATCTAAGGAGACTCAATGTAATATTCAAGCTTTTGAATTGATTTTTTCAATAAAATATTAAGTTTTTCTTTCAAGAATTTTTCTTAGGAGCGCGAAGTTAAATTTTTTTCCATAGTGTTATACCACCTCTCAAGAGATCTCCGTGGTGTAGAGAGGTAGCAGTACGAAGGAGATTTGTTTTCCCTAATATTATACCACATTTTGAGAGATCTTTGTGGTGTAGAAAGGTGAGGATCATGAGCAATTCATGTGAGTGTGAGTGATCCACTATCTATCCCTAACCCTAACCCTCATTCCACCCTAAGCCACCCTTACATGTGACAGGTGCTATGTAAGGGCATTTGCATACCATATTTTATCACAAATTAGACTATACATTCTGTTCATAAACTTGTAGCCCCAACACCTAATTATGGGACTAACTCTTTAACGCCTCTTTTTCATTCTTAAGATTCAAACTTGATATCTTAGTTAAGAGAGTTTAGTTCTCTACCATTAAACCCGTGTTTTCTTGATTTATTGGAATTTCCTTTTTTTTTTCCTAAGGATATATAGATGGATCCAATGAATCATTGAACAAATACGTCAAATCTTAAAATATAATACATATTATTATGAGTTGATTGATTTTTATTTGATTAATTCAAATATATATATATATATCTAATAAGAAACGGTTCAAATATGATGCTATAATCTGTCATAAAAAATTTAATTCATAACTTACTTGGTTTGTCTAGAATTATTATTTTTTAGACTGTTGAAGTTAATAATAAAAGTGATTTTCTTTTACTCATAAATTCATAACCTTGGTGTAGTATGACATTTTTTAATGCAACTTGATTCTAGAATCTAATTTAACAATTTTTAGGAGCTAAATTAGCTGATAGCGGCTAAAATATTTGATCCATACTTAGAAACATATAAATCATCGTGGGTAGAACTAGGATTAGCAATTGGGCGGAGCCGGCCCAAACTTGGTCCATTTTGAAGGGTCGAGTTTGACTCATTTTAGGGCTGGTGGATTTGGCCCATTTATGCCGATGAAAGATTTATTTAATCATCGTGAGAGGCTAATAAGCACACAAGCCTGTGATCCCAAACCAACTCTCTCTCTCTCTCTCTCTCTCCCTTCCACCCACACACACACCCTCAATAACTCCTCCCACCAAATTCAAGTGGATTATGGCATTGTTGAGGTTTTAATTGTTGTCGATCTTCTTAGCCCTAATTATTGCCACCCAAATTAGGGCTAATTCTGCCACTGAAGTCCACAATTCCTCTACTTCCCTTCTTGATGAACTCAAATCTAAGATCGTATATATGTATTTTCTCTCTCTCTCTCTCTCTCTATAATTTTATTTTATTAGGTTTTACCAATTGATATGAATCAGTAGATGTTTGGTGGAGAAGACACTCCGGTTGATGGCCGCTGCTACTGCTACTGTGGTGTTGACGGTGGCTACTGATGCTAGAAAAGGATGGCAGAAGTTGAAAGTGTTGAGATCAAACACCTCTGGTTCGCCTCTCTCTCTCTAAGTTTTTTTGGATCATTCGAGCTTGAGTCTAGTCTGAAAAGGGCCCAAAATCCTTTAATTTTTTTTTTTGGATTAAGCTCGAGTCTTGATTTTTCGAGTTTTCTTGAGTCGGACTAGAGTCTGGTCCCATTAAATTTTAAACAGGCCGAGGCCGAACTTTGTATAGGCCCACTCAAAAGGTTCGATTGCCACCCCTAGGTAAAACCTAGATTTATGTAATGGTGCAAGATACAATATATTTTCAAAATTATAATTTCTAATAATAAGGTTTTAATTTCTAGTAATACAAACAATATTGAGGTTATAATTTATAAAATTGTATAAATATATATATTTTTAAAAAAAATTATAGGGGAGAATACCTCCATCTTATAATGTGCGAAAACTTTTCCACACTAGTGTTTCCCTATTTTTAAAACATTTTCTATTTTTGAAATGTTTTAACATGTTAAATTAATTAATATTTTTACAAAAATTCTTATATTTTTTATGTTTAAAGAATTATTTGTTTATTTAGTTATAATTTTTATTTTTATGTTATTTATCTTATGATTAATAATAATATATTTGATCATTTTAGAATTTTATTATAAAATATGACTATTTTATTATTTATATAAAATAATTAATATTTACATAAAAATTCTTATACTTTTATATTTACATATTTGTTCACATTTCCGTTTTCTGTATTTTTACAAAATACTATTTTCCTATATCATTTCATATCTATTTCCATTTCTATAACTTAGGCTCCATCCTCCCTTTGCCATAGCCCTAAGTGGGAATGCGAGTGAGATTTTGTTTGTTTTTGTACTACTTCAAAAAAAAAAAGATCAAATAAAATATCTTTAGTAATTCATATGAAATATTATTATTTCTAATTGGATGACTAGATTAGCTTAATTGTTGTTACCATTCACTGATGAAAATAATTAAGAAGTTATTTACTTTCAATCAAGAACAAAACTTCAAACTCAATTTGAATTGCAAGTCCTTAGACCCAAAAAAAAAAAAAAAAAAAAATCCACACCAACTCACACAACATTATGACTCTAAGCGCCAATTCAGGGGGCATTGGTTGGATTGAGCCTGCCTTTTGGTTTGGGTTCCGAAATGCGTTATCTGTTGTTTTATACTATGTTTTCAAGCCCAAGCCTATACGCAGTAATTCCACAATTGCTCAGGCCTTTGAGCCCTACAAGACTGACCTAAAACCAAACTTAAGATAAGTCCAAGTCACCCGGATGGCTATTCAAATGCCCCAGTTGATTTAGTGGAGACAGTTTATTCTATTACGTGATTTTAATTCAAATTTTAATTTCAATATAATAAAATAAATGCTCCGATTCACCGATGGAAAATTGATTTAATAAAAATAATATTAGATTTCTTAATTAAAACTGAAAGAATTATATTGGGAGAACTCTCTCAAAAAAGGATCCGACAATAATTTAGAGTAGATTAGTTGGAATATGGTACAGTACCCAAAAAAAAATGCCCTAGTTCGCACAACTTAAGGGTCATAAAACTACTTTAGAACCCTAAGAAGACCATGAACAGCCTAGAACTCAAAACCAACCATCCAGTTATTACAAATCAAACCATTCTTTTTTTTTTTAATGTTTTTTCTAAGTAAAAATGTAAAAATAATCGACTCACCATGCTAGTTCTATGAATGTTACACTCTCAACTAAGTATGAAAAATATTATAAAATACATGGTTTGATCGATAAATGTCCGATGGTTTCATAGTGCAATCGATACCACAATTTCATCAAAATGCCAAATGATCACCAAACCCTTCGAACCTATCTTATTTGGTTATATCTCTAGTCTGATCATAAACAACTCCAAGTTAAATTTGAAATCAATCGGAGACTACCCTTTGTGAGGTGATATTTAGCCCTACTTAACAAGTTTTTTTTTTTTAATAATCAGACGACCTGTATCTAGAGTTATATTCCGATTAATCTGGTTCGAGTGTCTACGAGAGTCCTATTTAGGGGATAACTCTTCAAGCATAGTGTTTTCTATTCTCAACTTTTGAATTCAAAATTTAATTAAAGGATCTAACAACTCATCCCACTAAACTGACTGTCAGTTAATCCCTATCTAATAAGTTTGTTGATAAGTTTGATAGCAAATCATCCCACACCCACGACACAACAAAACTAATGAAATTCGCAATTAGCAAAAATGAAGATTTTCCTAAGAGAGGGAGGAAAAATTGTATGTTCAAGGAACTCTACGGCCTATTTCTAAGCAATTAGAAGTCATGAAATTACCCTTGTACGCGGATACAACCCTTAACCTGTTTATTGATTTAGCTTTGAGTCATAAGTTTAAACTATGACAAAACTATCGTATCTATCAAAATAATATAAATAAATATGTTTATTTCGGCACTCCCTTTCACACACACACACACACACACACACACACACACACACACACACACACACACACACACATATATATATATATATTTTGAAAAATATCCTCGAATTATCCTAATAAAAGCCAAATTTGGAAGAGTTTGAAAAGAGAGGGTGGCTCTTCTATCAAATGTATAAAAGTATACTTACATATTCTTTCTTTGGCAATATCTGGCGAACAAGGTCCCTAAGAGACACTCTAGTGGTCACAATTCCTCTTTTTCTCTTCCAATCTTAAGATACAGGGTTTAAATCACTGTATAACTAAAAAAAAAAAATTATATTTGGCTAAAGAGAAAATGAAAAAGAGGAAGAACATTACTTCATGGGTGGCCCGATTCTTCAATATCCAAAGACTTCATAGAACGCGATCACTTAAATCCCAAGCAAAGTTAAGTTGAACCTTGATTATCTAATGGCCCATAACGAATGCCTAGTTGATTCAGTGGCTGGATACTGATTTTTCTTAAACAATATCTCGATTTTGAATTTTGAGTATGGAAAAAATTGATAGAGTTTTACCCCTTAAAAGTCTAAATTAACTAAAATCAAATTTAATCAGGACCAATATGATTATGAGATACTTATAATTTATTTTAAAAAACCGATAAATTCATCCCATATTTAGCAATTATATTGACAAAAATACCCTTCAATCACACAATATAATTGCACATCTTTACTAGAACTAATTGGCCACAAAAGGGAAAAAGAATTCTCAAAAAATGATCAATTTAGTTTTAATGGAAACTAACATTTAGACATTTCCATTATATTTTTGTTTTCAATAAGCAATTTTTTTTTGTTTGATCAACATGATATTTGGAGTTATATTCTAACTAATCCAACTCGAATTACTATCGAACATTTTATATGAAGAAACTCTCTCAATATTATTCTTTCTGTTGTCAAAATTCAAATTCAATTCTTAATCAAGAAATTTATCATTCTTTTCACTAAATCAATTGGCCGTCGATTGTTTTCGATAAGCAATGAAAGTGTGATACTTCCGACTTAATTTCTTTTAGTTACTTGTTTTATCGTGGCAAATTATTACTTATAATTTTACATGACCAAAATGCCCTTCGTTATGGTTCGTAACTAATTCGTTTTCTTGAGGGAATTAAAGGTATACCCGCAAAAAATTTTGACAAGTGTCCTTTTCATGAAGGTTTAGGACCAAAAGTGGGCTCAAGTACGCCCAAAACAGCCCAATGAACGTAATCAAGCCTCATAACTTAGACAGTGGAGGCCTTAAAGTGCTATCATGTCAAAGTCAAGAGTCTTGATAGTTTGAAATTAGCTATATGGTTTGCCCCTAAATTGATTGTAGATCTTTGAATAGAAAGCACAGCCGAAATTTTGACAAAGAGAAAAGGCAATGCGCTGATCAATGCCTTCTTCTCATTGGGTCTTTTTCACATTGCTTCAAATCAGTTGCTTATTCATGGCAAGGGTAGAAAAGTGGCATTTAGATGCACTAAATTGATTGATATCTCCTTCCATTGGGTAGAAAATTCTGCTTGGGGTGAAAGTTTGGACTTTGAGTTGATTTTTCTATTGGGGATTTGTCTAATCAAATAAAATTATAAATAATATGAACCGATGCCCAGTTAGTCTAGTGATTGACATTGATACGCCTTAAGCAATAAATACCTGGAGAGTTTTGTTATTTAAGAGTCCAATCGAACGCAAATCGTATTTAACCAGGACCAACATGGTTATAGAATACCGGTATTATATACAATTTTAATTCAGTTATTTAGTTAAACTAACATGAGCCCGATTATAAAACTTATTTTTAAATATGATTAGGTTGAATTTACATTTTGGCTCATTTTTTCCAATTTATAGCTCATAGCTGATTTTTCAACTGACTAAACAAGTTAAATGTGAATAAGATTTCTAAACTGATTGATCAAATAGAATTGGATATGATTCAAATTTTTATTCTGAAAATAGACTAAGGTTGAATTATCTTCCTGACATGGCTTTTTGCAGCTCTATATCCAAACATGAGGTTGGTTCTAGGGTGCTAGATATTCCTAGTTCATAGATTAAACTAATGCTACTGCAGTTTCAAATGTTTAATAGAAAAACCATGTCAAAGTACAATTCTAAGGGCCACAAAACCATAATTAGAGCATGCAATTTGAACTCAATGGGACACACATACAACTTGAGGTAGAGATGAGATTGATGATAGATTGCTAGAATCCTTCTGTGGTTGCAATGAGAGCAGGAGAGAAAATTATAGAGAAAATTATAACTTTTCTACAAAGTCCCACTTTGACAAACTTGGCTTTATTTCTAGTATATAAATATTAAAATTCTACGTTATAAGAATCTGTTTTTCAGTATAACAAAATCATAAACCAAATTTATTCGATTCAGATTGTCTGTTTTGATCAAATAGTCATATGAACGTAGCCATGAATGAGAAGGAATATTAAATCTCATATCGGTTAAATCAAACAGTCATACAAACAGTGCAAATGGATATCTTGTAAGTTTTTGTTTGCTAAAAAAAAATCTAATCAACAAGAATTGAAAAGTATAGCATTTAAGGGTTTGGTAGACAAGGCTCAATTGTCACATTCTAGGAAACTAGATGCTGCATAATTTTAGGCTGTCCCCCATTTTAATTTCTAAGACATGATTGGAAATAAAGAAATTCTTCATACAAAATATCAACATCAGTATTTCTTACATTTCGTTTACATAGAAAATGAGACTTACTTACAATATTATGTAAACTCAATAGAAAAGCAAAGGAGGATGAGGGGTTTTATTGGTGTCAAATCATCAAATGAAACCAACTGGGGACAGATTACTTTAATTAGGGTTATCAACTTGCCTTTAGGATTAGACATGAGGGGAAGGGTATTTTCTTCTCAAGGCACTCTTATTGCACCATTGACTTGTAAGGGGCTTGAGTGGATTGGATGAAGGTGCATGGTTTGAGGGCTAGGGGGGCCATAGGATGGAATCTTCAGCAAACCTTCAACCTTAAGGGGGTTGAAACAAGTTAATAACCCAAAAGTTAAGTTAAGCCATTGCAATTATGTGATAAGATGTATCCCACTAAAACAACCTGGCGAGAGAGAGAGAGAGAGAGAGAGAGAGAGAGAGATGAACTTTTGCTACATGACTCCCATAAACTCTAGTTCTACTCATTGTCCTGGATCATTTGCCAAGCCCTTACATTGAACTACTCTCTGGTAACCATGGTATAAGGAAGTATTTCTTTGTTTAAAGGAAACATATTTCAAAATACACCTACTAGTTTGAATAAAATGAGATAAAATAGAGATAAAAGATAGAAACATAGGTGTTTGGTTATAATTTAAGGATTATTTAGTATAACCGTTAGAGGGTATTTTTAGTTGTTAAATTTTGTTAACAGTTAAAAATGTGATTTATAACTGATGAAATCTCAGCTAATAATCAATTATCTAAAATAACTTCTAATTTTTCAATAGTTTAAACATAACTTTAAAAAAATTATTCCCATTTTTATCTCGAAAATTAAGATTTTGCTCAAAACTCATGTTGATGTTGATGTTTTTGGGGCCAAATGGCGTTTGATGAGAGCAAATAGATGAGGGGTTCTATGCTTTGGGAGGTTATGGAAGCAAGACTTACTAGGGCATTAAATTATGCATTTCTTTTCAATGGAGACAAGCAAATGTTCATAGCCAGGCAAAAGACCTAATCATTTGGGGGAAGGATGAAGGGAAAGAAATGGGGGGAGGAGGGATTCCCCAACCCAAGTCTTTACTTTCACTATCATTTTGTGATCATGATGTCTTGGAAAGGAAGCTTTATTGTTGGTTGATTTAGACCTCATGAAAAGGACAATGCCTTTCTAGGAAAATACTAGTACTTTCCTGTCCTCCCTCACCTATCTCTTGAATTGTATAGTAAGGTTGTATCATCTAGTACCCATCCATACATTTGACAATCTAATATAAATTCATGCATATGGTCTCCATTGAGTCTACATCACCACTCTTCTATGATTCACATGCATTTTTCTTCCAAAGTTTTAGGTTGTTGAGTTGGTATCTATGATGCAAAAATTACTTTGATTTTCTTTCTTTATTTTTTCTCTTTTAACTGTCCTAGGGCAGAAAGAAATTATTAAAATTATTAGTATTTGCCACCCTTTCTCAAACCTATTGCGAGCAACCGTTTTCGTTGCGAAATGTCTAATTTGAACTCTATTTTATGTTATTTAAGTAGAGTCATTATCATAATTCTATCAAACTTTTTCCATTGGGTGCATAACAATACAAAGAGATTTTCTATTTTCTAAAATTTATTCGCGGTAATGATAGGAAACAAATTTTTAATATTTATCATCCCTTCTCCGGTATTACCAGAAAAAATCCAACTTATTAATAAAATGTTTAATATGAAAGATAATTACTATTATACGTGGATTTATCATTATAATTCTAACAAAATTTCTTCATTTTAAGGGTGAAAATCTTGTTCAAATATTTCAAAAAATTAATGTAGGCTAAGTACAATCCATCCTACACTTTCATACCAATCCGATGCCTATAATTTCAAGACATGACCCAAGAGAGTGAACGTAGAAAGGGAGTTCATTTTGATAATTTTTCTGAAAAAACTTTTATCTTCAAAAAATATTATTTTTGGATATACTATTTATTAAGATCGAATATTTTTAATTTCCCTTCAAACTTAATGTGGGAAATTATTATTGACTGATTTATTATATAAAAACGAATCTTATAACGCAGTATTAATCGAATTATCTGACGTCATAAAATAAAATCAACGTTATTTTAGCCGTGAAAAATAGCATCCATAGAAAAAGAAATCCTTAAAATACTTGTCCCAAATTTGAGGCCAATTGACAAGTGTCCCTAATATTTTTTTTTGGTCTCCACCACTGGTATCTGAAGTCATATTCTGACAAAATTGGCCCAAGCGTCTATAGAGCCCTACTTAGAAGATGACTATTTCAGTATAGTTTTTCATTTTTAAATTTTGAATCTGAAATTTGGTTAAGCGCTTTAATACAAAGGTCCCAAATTTTAAAAGAGGATGTTTAAACTCAACCCTTGTGCTGTGCATTGACCCCCATCTCAATCTTCAAATGGGATGTCAAGCCAAATTTGGGTGTCCCTACTTATCTCTGATATAATTGGAAGTGAGTAGAGTTGGATAAAAGTGACCCACATGCCTTTGTGAGTATAGGGCTATGGGCCCCAACTCAATACAATATGGCATATTTCAATATCCATACAAAATAGTGATCATCTTAGAGCTCAACACCCCCTACATAAATTTTTGGCTAAACATGTGAAATACTTCCATTCCATTTGTATTTTTCTTGAAAACCTTATCTAAAAGTATGATCAAAATTAAAAATTTATATTAGGAGAGCAGAATATAATATACAGGGGCAACGCGCAGAGGTTATAAATTTTTAAAAACAAACAAAATTATAGAGAATATGAATGATCATAAATTAAAACCCATTGAAGAGTTTATCCAAGGAACACAAGATTTTAGGATGCAGTTTTTTTTTTTTCTTGATCGAACGGTTTCCGATAACGAACTTATTCATGCTGATTAATTCGACTCGAGTTAATTATTGGATCGATTAAGGATTAAATTCTTTTTACACATGTTTTTTTCATTCTTCAAACTTAAACCCAAAAATTTGGTTAAAGGCATTGAGTGACCTTGCCCACTGACCAGCAAGGCGTGGCTGGATGTAACTGACATCCCATGCATTCTACAATAAGTAACCTTTTAATTCACACAACTAGCCATAGTCATATCATGCAGGCCATTCAAGATACGTAGCAAGTTTAAGGCCACAAAAGAATGGAAGATGAAAACATTATTGATAGTATAAAAAAAAAAAAATAGTTAGAAGCTATTTTAATGTTAAAGAAGAAAGTTAAAAACAAAGCATTTTGTATATTTGGCCCATTTATTCACGACTATTTATTTACTATTGCTCATGGCTGATTTGAAGGATTTCATGTTAGATTGTATAGAGATTAGATAGAATTTTGAATACAAAAATTGTTTATCTTGTTAATTAATTTTACAATAAAAATTGACTATAAAAATCATATATTTCCCTATAAACGATTTTTGTTTTGTTAAAATATTATTTTTAATGATATTTATTAGAAATACATATATATATTTTTGCTGCTGACCTTGCCCCCTCTCTACCTCACTTCTAAAAGGAAAAAAAAAAGTCCAAATTACCAAAAATGTGTTTAAGGGTTGAGCATCATGAGCAAGAAAAATCAAGGTTTTCAATTTGATAAAAGGGGTAGGCAAGATCCACTCCATTGCTAAGAAATATGTCTAACCTTGTATGATGTTCCTCTCCATTCATTGAATTTCCCCCTGCCCTTTGTACTAAAAACACCATAATTTTCAACAACCATTATTATTATTATTATTATTATTATTATTTTTACCCGATCGGTATTTGGATCTATATTCTGATTAATCCGATTCGACACTTGTAGTGACTCATTCTGAGACTACCCTCTCAGTATAATCTTTTTCATTACCAATACTTAAACCCGAAACTTTATTTAATAAAACTAACGTCACATCACACTAAATCGACTATCAGTTCGTTAACAACCATCTTTATGACTTCCTAATTATAACATTGAAATATTTACCACATGGTTAGCTCAAACTCCTGAAGTCGAAAGGATATAAACCATTTTCTAAGTATGTTGGCGGCATAGGGAAAGCAAAGGGGGCATTGCACCCTAAGGTTTTGAAAAAATATTTATATATATATATATATATATTTAGTGAAAGTATATTAGAAATATTTTAAATTTTAAAAATACTGCTAAAAATTAATAATTATAATTTAAATTAAATGTTTTATAATTAATTAAAAAATACTGATTACCTGCAACTCAACTCAACAATGGCAGCAGAGAACATTGACCCAATTTTTTCCAATAAAAATGCCAACAACTTGATGTTTCCTTCCCCATAACGACAGGTTATTTTTCACGTGCCACCAAAATCTCTTGTTATTATTATTTCCCAAAAAGTAATTAAATAATTTATACTAAAATTCCTCCTCCCGCCCTCAAAAATCAAAAAGTAAAAAAGAGCAATTGGCACACAAATTTTCTCTTAATTTATTTTAAGTTTTTTGTATATAATTTTAAAAATTATAAATAAAAATATTATTTTTTTTTACTAAAATTATAACTCCCTTTCATTAAAACTATAATTTAAAATTATTTTTTTATAAAATTTTAATTTTATTCCTATCTAAGATTTTTTTTTAAGTGTTGGGTATTTTGGGTTTTGTAGACCAAAAACAAATATTTTTATTTTTATAAATTATCAGTATTTAATTATAATTTTAGATTTGATTAAATTTAATTTGGGTTGAATTAAACGTTTAGATCAGAGCTCTTCCGACAACTGTTATCGATGCACGATATCCAAATCCGTGAACTTTCATGGCAGTGTATGGAAGAATCATTGGAGAGGAGAAAATGCAGAAGAATGGATGTGGGTAAGAGTGTTTGGATGGTGTGGTAGGGGAAGGCGTGCGGGGTGTTCGCGCTGGCCGCGTAGTTTCCAAGATATGTGTGTGGGTACTTACTTGTCTGTCGGTCATTACTATTCACCCATCAATTCTTCAATCATTGAATTGAAACTTTTTTTACTTTCGCCCAAGAGAGATGCCAAGACGTAGAGACAGAGAGAGAATACTCTGTGAAAGAGGGCCGACGGTGAGGAGTCTGTGAAAGATGGTCGACAGTCACCTGCACAGAACACGACTTCGATGATGGAATTTTATGTCGTTAAAAGTTACCTTATTAATTTTAATAAAAAATCAACAATGAATTTTTTAATAACAAAATTTATCTGTTGTTGATCCATCGGTAATTAACGACGGATTAGCGATGGATTTTTTAGGGACGAAAAATTCTATCGCTAAATTCGTCGTTAATTTTTTTTAACATTTTAAAATTATTGACAGATTTAACAACGGATTTTTAACAACTAAAATTTTTCGTCGCTAATCCATCGTTGATATGAATAACAACAGTAAACCCAAATGCTCGAAATCGCCCGCTCGTCCGCCCACGGCCCGTCTGAACTCCGGCCCCTTTGTCCCAAGTGATACTCTAATAATAATAATTTTCTCTCATAATTTTATAAATGAGGTTTTAAATTCTTGTATAATCTAAAAGAAAAAAAAAAGACAGAAGAGGGAGTGTTAAAAATCACCCTTTCACATTCAGTGATCAATTATAAAAAATTATATATATATTTTTAAATTAGATAACTATGTTTATTATAATTAAATTTGATTAGAATTAAGTTAATTTTTTTAAAAAATAAAATTTTTTGATATATATTTTTTATATTCATGAGATTCAAATTTAAAATTTTAAAAATAGAACCTAATATGATCATAAAAAATTGATAATGAAAAGGGAGAGAAAGAGTTTAAAATCACCCTTTCACATTAATTGTAAAAATATTGTTAATGAAAAGAAGGGATATCGAAAAGTTAAAGGGTATCAATAATTGAAGGAAAAATTTTTCTCATTGTTAATAGGAATTACTCTTCATCTGGTATTAGTTAAAAAAAAATAAAAGTTTTTCCTTTAATTATAATTACTCTTCACTTATATAATGATAATTACTACAGCTTGACATGCTGTGAATTCTCATAATCTAAATTTTAGTGAAAAAAGGAAAAAGGGTGTTGAGATACGATATCTATTATTTAAAAGTATTTATAAAAGGGAAAAAAAAAAAAAAAACCCCCAAAGTGAGTTGTTGTGAATGTTCATAGGAGAAGCAAGACCAAATAGTTGTCATTGTCCTTAATATTCTTGTACAATCTGTGCATGCAACCCTCGTGTAAAGAATAATTAAAATTATCTAAAAAAATAATTCACCAACTGCAGATTCTTTCTTTTATTTAGAGAGAAATAACATTTATTTATTTACTGGATTATAATTTGTTAATATTCTCATGACATCACAACATCTTATGTTGTTTTACTATTATTGTTGGATCCTAAACTAGGATGTTTAAGGTTATTGCTTACAAAATTATTAACTTAATATAGTTTTGAAGATTTGAACAGCTTCTTTCTTTTCCCGTACATACGGGAGAATCAAGATCGAGATCTCTAAAAATGGTATTAGTTGAATTATAATTTATTAATATTTTCATAAAATATCACATCATATATTTTAAAAAAAAAAAATCTCTAGAAAGCATAAGGACAGCTACCGGCAAACGAAGGGGCAGCCCCTGAAAATTTAAGAAAAAAATTACATATATTAATTTAAGTATTATAATTTCGAATGTTGTTTACTTCATTAAAAATCCAACCTTCCTATTTAAAGTGACTTTTGAAATATTTTGGATTTATTGTGGTTTTTGGCTATTAACTTAACTCTTATACCGTATTAAAACACCAACAGATAGTCGGATTAATGAAATGTGACGTTAAATCCTTTAATCAAGGTCTTAAATTCGAGTTTTAGGAATTAAAAAAATTACGTCCAGAGCGTAGCCCTCAGAATGAGTTACTGTAAATTCTGAACCTGATTAATCAGAACATGATTTCAAATATTATACCCCAAAAAAATACCGTATTAAATTTTGAACCCGCGTGCGACCATCACTATAGGAAGAGGAACCCACTGGGAGGTCAGAAAAAAGTTTGTATGTTGGCGTGACCCAAAAGGACAAAGAGAGAAGAGGAACCATTTGGTTTACCTTTTTTCATTTTTCACAAAATTTTCCATGGAATCTCTAAAAGGTACCCTTTTCTTCTTAGCAAAAGATAAAAATGGAGGGCCTACCCTTTCTTCTTGACCCATCTAGGGCTGTCGGCCTTTTTTTTTTTTTTTTTTTAACATGGAGACTCAAATTTAAGATATGTATAAAGAAAAGATAATAATATCAATTGAGTTATAGTTTATTGATAGAGTTATCGGCCAAATTATAATAATCATATATTTTTTAGCATAATGCATCATTTATAGTACAATTATTGTACATGACCCCAGGTGGAAAATATGCATTACAGATCAAGATATTATTAGCTAAGGCAAAATTCAAACTCACTAAATATTGGTCTTAAGCAACAAGAAAAGAAAACCCTTTCCTTCCTTTCTCCAATTCCCTTCAATGCATATTGCCTTATCTTATAAACAACTATAAATCACTGATAGAGAGTCAGTCTAGTGAGATAGAATATTAAATCTTTTAATCAAGTCTCGAGTTTAAAACTTAAAAATAAAAAAATTACGCTAGGAGTGTCATTCCTAAATAGGGCTCCTGCAAATGCTTAAAGCAAATTAGTCAGAATATGACTCTGAATGTCGATAATCTGGTACAAAAAACTGATAAACAACTATAATTAAATCCAGAGGAAAAAGCAAAAATTTATATGAAATGAGCAAAATGTAATATATATCAAAAAAATTTAATTTTCAGAACAGAATTATAATTCTTTTAAAAAAGTTTTAGTAATAGGAGCTATAAGTTTTTTTTTTTTAATTAATTTTTATGGGATTGCTGCGTCAATGGCTCAAGCGTTATCCATTTATAGCTACTATTAATATTGCTTATGGTTAATATTATTATTTCTATATATGCTATTTTTACATTTGTCCAAAAAGAAAAATAATGAACTTGATGCTTCAACAATGTTGGCTCTACGAATTGCATTTTTCTTATTTTCTATCACAAAATCTTGTTTTATAAAAACAATGAAGTAAAATAGGCCCACTAACAAAAGATTTCTTGATAAGTCCAAAAATTTTATACCATATCTTTTTCTTTACCTTATCTTGACACTACTATTTTACAAACAAGAGTTTGTACAAGTAAAAAGATTTCTTGATCTCCTGAAAAGATTTCCCCAAATCACCTCACTATGTTGCCTTATAGTACAAACAAGAGATCAGTGTCTAATTGATTCAATAGTTAAATATTGATTCATCTTAAGTAATATCTTAGATTCGAATCTTATGTACAGAGAAAGTTTATACTATGAGAGTTTTACTTTTTAAGAATTTAATTTAAGTCGAACCAAATTTAGTCGGAGTTAATATGATTACTAGATATAAATAATTTCTACAAAAAATGTTTTTCTCATGCGAGGCCAATTTGACTAATGGGTATTCTCTTCCAAAGCAAGAATCACTAAATATACTAACTTATATTTTCCATGCTCAAATTTATAATTGGGCCACCCAATTTATGAGAGATGGATCATATTTTCCATAAGTCTTCAATTTTTTTAGGGTTTTTTTTGCAATGCAAATAAATCATGGTCCAAACCCCATAACAGAGAACTTTAAATTTGAGGCAATTATATGTTAGGTAAGGCTCATTTAGATGATGTATTCTATACAACTGTTAACAAAGGACCATTGATTTCAAAGTGTATTATGAATGAAGCTTCAAGCTCTATCTATCTACCTGTGGTGCAAACTTATGGTTAAGTGTCATCAATGAATTTTTAGACAATGAAAAACTATGGCACTTCCACGTCCTCCCATGATCCATAAACTAAACTACCACATCATTAATGTCATTTATAGAGGCTAACAACATTACCTTTTTTACTTTTCCTTTTTTTCTTCTTTTGTTAGAAAGGTGTTTTTTTCGTGATATAAGGAGATGTAACCAAACGGGGTCAATTGGGAAAGGAAGTATGGAAATAGAGAGACTCCACCTATAGCATAATGGGAGGAAAAAATTATAATCTCGAATGTCATTTGTCCGTCTGTTCTTACCCAATCCAGAATTATAATGGTAACCTTTTGATGTATCAATGGAGGTAGACTCCAAATGGAAATATGTGTTTGTTCTCTTCTTAAGGTCTCAATTGATTCAAACACGATAGGTTTTCTCCGAGCAATCCCTCCCTAGGCCAACGCCAACAAGTCTGTTTACATTCAACTTAGCAAATTTAGGAGAATTTCCTTTATTCTTTTTAGCCCTTTTAACAAAGTTGATATTGATGTTGAAGAGAAGCAATATGGTCGTGGAGTTGATCTGTTGTTTCACATAAAAAATTATGTAATGTTGTTTTAATGGGTGGCGGTTCAATGATTCAAGAAGAAAATTGTGTGAAAGCAACTAGAAGGCGAGGCTTATTTGGTTCGTATTATAAATGCTCTGGCTAAATCTAATAATGCTAGAGATGAAATTTAAATTTTTGAATCTCGATTAATTGAATCTCCCGCTTTAGGTGTACATGAGTGTTCCTTTTCTTTTATTTCGAGAATTATGAAAATCGTAAAAATACAGATTTTTATAAAAGTTCAAATACTAAATCTCGATCTCAGAGAATATAATTGAGCAAGAGCAAGAGTTTTTTATTACCTGAGTATTCCTACAAGAATATGGTATATGAATATCTTCAAACGGCACTTATTGCTATTGATTCGGTAATTTTCACAGGACGTAGTCGGTTAGAATTAATTATTAGGGCCAGACATATGAATGAAACTGTAGAAGTCACAAATACAATTCTCCATCTACAAGGGCAACTTGTTGTATATCCAAATAACTCTTAATTAAAGAAAAACTATTTTAGAGAGAGTAAACTCTTGAATGTGTTCTAAACAGGCTAAGCACTGATATGGTCGATTTTAGCTTAAAGGGGTGAAAATCTGTGGTGTTGGTGTCTGAGAATACAAGATGTGGCATTTTGCATGGAGAAGAATAATTTTTTTTTTTGGTCTACCAAAAATACATACATACATACACACATATACATACAAACACACTTGTATTTTCTAAGTACTACAGGTTTTATGAGAATTGTTTGTCATTTATCGTACTCGTTGTGATTTTTCCCAGAGATAGAGATATCTTGAATCCCAATCAAATCAAAATGCCAAAAAGCAGGGCGATTTGCGTAAAGCCCACTTGATTGCTTCACCTTCCTGTGCCTCTCTCTTTCTCTCTCTCTCTCTCTCTCTCTCTCTTAACTTGAAGTCTAAGTATGATTTACTCTTCGTCTCTTTAAATGATCAAAAATTATTGTGATTTTTCCCAGCTCACACACTTCATATAAAGACATAAACATTTGCTCCCTCACACACACCTTTCATATCACACCAATGTATATGTCATCATCATCCCATTTCTCATACTAGCTTCCTCGTTCGATTCTTTTTCCTCTGTAGTCTTCTGTTGCAGAGGAAAAAAACCAGACAAACAAACAAAAAAAGAAATCATGGGTAGACATTCATGTTGTTTAAAGCAAAAGCTAAGAAAAGGTCTTTGGTCTCCTGAAGAAGATGAAAAACTCTTCAATTACATTACTAGATTTGGTGTCGGATGTTGGAGTTCAGTTCCTAAACTGGCTGGTAAATTCTTCTCCTTCTTCTTGTTCTTCTTCAACATTTTAACATGTTCATCTTCAAATTTGACCAAGTTTAAATGATTTTTTTTTTTTGTTGCAGGTTTACAAAGGTGTGGAAAGAGTTGCAGATTAAGATGGATAAATTACTTGAGACCAGATCTTAAGAGAGGAATGTTCTCGCAACAAGAGGAGGATCTCATTATTAGTCTTCATGAAGTTCTTGGCAATAGGTATATACACATAACAATGTTCCTATGCATCCAATATTCAAAAATGTAATCTTTGGTTGGAAGAGTGATATGGGTTTTCAAAGGATATAACAGACAGTGTTTGTGATCTTTGGCAGGAAATTTGAAAAGGGCATTGATTGATATTTAAGCTTGTGTTGAAAATGTGATCTTTTTGTTCAAATTTTAAAATGGATATTCTCTGGGATTTGAAGTTGGGGTCAAAAATGTGATCTCTAATTGAAAATTTGAAATGGGTTTTGATGAAAAATTTGATATTTTGTTGAAAACTTGCAGGTGGGCACAAATTGCAGCACAATTACCAGGAAGAACAGACAATGAGATTAAGAATTTCTGGAATTCATGTTTGAAGAAGAAGCTAATGAAGCAAGGAATTGATCCAAATACACACAAGCCTTTGAGCAACATGGAAATGAAAGAAGAGAAGAATTGTGCGGACAAAGCATCAATTCCCTCATTTCAATCAAGTGGAATTGCAAATTCCTCAAATTCAGCTGAATTTGAACAAAGTTTTATCCTCAATGATTCAGGATATTATGTGGGTGGTGAATTGAATCAAGCTTCAAGAGAGCATTTTTTAGACAAACCCATCTTTGATTCTTCACCATTTTTTGATTTCCAACCAGGAATCGACCCAATTCCAAGCAATTCAAATCCTCTACTTCAGTTCAACCAAATGCAAAGCCAATTTGAGCCAAATCCAAACTTGGAATTCTCTGGGAGTTTTACTAATTTTGAGCAGACAGATTTTTCTGAAAATTCAGTGTTCATGAATGAAGCAAAGGAGACATCAAGTAACAGTTCAAACATTAACTGTCACGGTCGAGGATTTCATATGACCAACAACGATAGTACTATGTTGGTCGAAAATGCAGGATTTTCTTGGCATTCAGAAAACAAGTTTGAGTCTTTGTTTCATTGTCAGTTCAGTGGAGTCAAATGTGAAGAGGGTTTGAAGACCAGTCCTTGGCATGAAGAACAGATGCAAAACCATAATAATTCAGATGATTTCAGTAGCTACCCTTTAACATCACTTTCTGAAGATCTATCTGCTGCATATTTTGATGTCATTCACCACATTTGAGGGGGGGGGAGAAAAAATGTAAATTCATTCTCTCTCTCTCTCTCTCTACACAAAAATCATACAAATATGTTGATAGGACAGGGAATTTCTACCGAAAAGGTTTGAGCTGAGGATTTTGATTTTACTTTCCTCTACTTCATTTTTTTTTCACTGGTCTGGTAATAAAGTGTAAACTGATGTCACTTTTGAGTCATTATTTCTGTAACTTTTTTCCTTTCATTTCTGTATTTTGATCCCCACCGAAGAAAGTTCGAATAATGTATGTAACTTACATTTATATGAGTGAATACAAATTTTTGTGGTCCACAATTCCTTTCATGAAGATGACTAGACTATCTGTCATTTTTTACACCATTTTTATTACTATTAATAGCTATTTTTGGGGATATCGATCATAATTACGTTACTTTCGATTATATCCGATTTGAGTCGACTCTCGTAATATTTATTTTCTCTATATATAATATTTTAACATAAAATCTTATTTAATGAAAATCAATATCTAATTATTGGATTAACAAAATATCGACACTATTAATAACTTTAATAGAAATAATAATGTCAGTAATTAAAATATATTTTGATTATTGACATCATCATTTCTAAAGTTATTAACAGTTAAAATATATTTTGATTATTTAAAATTTTACTATTAAAATCTTTTTTAAAAAAAATTAAATATAAATTTCTTCCTATTGCCATTTACTGGCACTGGAATGGTAAAATGACCATCAACATCCCTGTTGTCTTTCATTTTTTTTTTTTTTTTTTTTTTTTTTTTTGGGTTGGGAGATAATCTTAATCTTTGTTTATCTCCCTTTTAATTACATTAAACTAATATATGATTATGATCATTAATTTGGGGGGTTGTCTGGGGGGTATTCACATTGGGTTACTTACTATATGTAGAACAGGCTGAATCTTAAAGAAAACACCTGGCATTCTGCTACTACATTCCAAGACTATTGGAAGAAATTTCTAGTAGTAGAGATAGGTCGCATTCCCTTAAAAAAGATGCAACCATTTTTATTTTTTATTTTTTATCTCACCACTGTTATTCAAAATTATATTCTAATTAAATCGATTTTATCATCTACGAAAGCTCTGTTTAGGAGATGACTCTTATATTATAGTCTTTTTTATTCTAAAATTTTGAATCCGAAACTTAATTAAGAGATTTAATACTCTATATCCCTCGGTCAATATGTGTTTTATGTCTAGGCTGCATAGCTTGAGGTGTTTGATGTGTGATGTTGAACTATTACTATTAGGCCTTTTTTTCTGTTTGGTTATATATGGGTCACAAAAATCGTAAAATTATACGCATCCACGAAAATTAAAATATGAGATCTCGGGATAGATACTAAATCAAGAGTTTTTAACCACTAGACTGTCCCGTTAAAAATATTACACCTATCACTATGCATACTATCAAGATGATCTTTAAAATGATCTCATACATATTTTTGTAATTTCAAAATTTTGGATTTAAATAAAGTTAAAAAATTCTTTATAAAAATACGAACAAAATCCATAAATCTAAGTAATAGTGAGTTTGCTATGAAAATAATATTTTCTATTCAAATTAAATCTTTTACGATAAACATTCAACAACTCGTATTTCAACCCGTCATTCTCTTTGCTAGAAAAGAAACGTTGTCTGATATACAAAAGGACTTTTGAGTTTTAAATTTAGGGTAAAAATTTAAGTTAAGGATTTCCTATAACGTTAAAAGCATTTTACTTATGTCATAGCAAATTGTTAATAGTTGAAATTTTGGGGAGAGAGAGAGAGGGGGGGGGGGGGGGGGAGAGAGGGGGGGGGGGGGGGTTCAATCAGGTGGACTCCTTTCTCTTCTTTTATAGAGAGAGAGAGAGCTAGTGAGTTTTAACTCAGGTGTCATCTCCTTTCTCTTCTTTTATAATATATTCAATTTTGAGTTTTAAAATTGACAAAAAAAGAAGAGAGGGAATGAAATGAAATAAAATATGGTGTGCAGGAAAATGTCATTGATAATTTTAACCATTAATAATTTTAACCATTAATGAACCCATAAAAAAATCAAATAATTCTTGACATTCAAAGTACAAATTTTTCGAAAAGTGTGACAAGGAATCAATTGTAATGCCCAATCAAATATCTCACATCACTGAATGAAAAAACAAAACGGAAACACATTGAATAAGAAAAATGTAGTTTCATTATTTAAAGAACAATAGTTTTTAAAAATTAAAAAAGAAATTTCAAAATAAAATTGTTTTCTTTTCTTATGAAATATGAAATATAAATGTTATTTGTTGTAAAATTAAAGAAAATATTAAAAGAAAAAAAATAAAAACAGAGAAAATGAGAAATTTCTTATTCTCTTGAATGTATTATATGTAGAATGAGAATACAAAAGAGATATTTATACAACTTGAGATATGTATATAATTTGAAGGCTCCAAATTCAAATGTTCTCCCAAATATGTAATATTTCCATTTTGTAATATTGACATATAAAAAAACTATTAATGACAATATTATATTTTTTTAAAAATATTCATCTTCTATATTTTGTACATCCACCCATATTTTTTAGGGTTTATAACACTCTCCCTTGGATATCTATTATACAGAGAATAGATTTCGTCAAAACTTTATTAAGAAAAAACCCTGTGAGAAAAAAAATCTAATGAAGGAAAAGAATACGCTATTCAAAGTGTTTGATGATGTACTTACTCCTCTTGCTGAAAATATCCCTTGAGATCTTTGAGTCGATACATTCCAATACCTTTCACTAATTTTGTAAAGGTGACAGTTGACAGTGAATTTATAAATAACTCTATTAAATTCTCACTCGATCGAATTTGTTAAATATCTATAATATCATTTTTCTGAAATTCATGTGTGAACAAAAACTTTAGTGAAATGTGTTTTGTTTTGTCGCCTTTGATATATTTTTCCTTAAGTTGGACGATACACACTGTATTATTCTCATATAAGACCGTTGGTACTTCTTTTCTTGAATATAAATCATAAGATTCTTATATATGCCGAATCACAAACCTTAATCATACACATTCACGACTAGTTTCATGGATTGTTAAAATTTTAGCATGATTAGAAAATGTAGTTATTATTGTTTGTTTCATAGAATACCAAAAAATGACGGTCCCACCATATGTGAACACATTTTCAGTTTGTGATCGAGCATTATGAGGATTAGATAGATAACCTACATCTACAAAATCAAGCAAATCTATTTTGGATAATTTAGGAAAATATAAACTCATGTCTTTTGTATCTTACTAAAAACGAAATATATATTTAACCTCATTCTAATATTTTTAGGTTGGACAAGAACTATATCTCGCTAATATATTTACAAAGAATGATATATGAAGTCATGTATGACTAACAAGATACATAAGTACTCCAATTGCACTTAAGTATGGTATTTCAGGATAAAAAATCTCGTCATTATTTTCTCGAGGTCAGAAATGGTCTTTATTTATATCAAATGATCTTACAACCATTGGGGTGCTCAACGGATATGTTTTATTCATATAAAATCGTTTTAATACTTATTCTGTATAAATTGCTTAATGCACAAAAATTCCATTTTTAAAATTTTCTATCTGTTTTCTAATATAGAATTTTGTCTGTCTAAAATCTTTCGTCTCAAATTCCTTTTTCAAGCATTCTACTGCTTTTGAGAGCTCTTCAGGAGTCCTAATGATATTCAAATCATCAACATATACTATAATAATAACAAAATCATATCTAGATTTCTTTATAAAAATGTATGGGCTAATGGGATCATTTTTATATCCCTCCTTTAACAGATACTCACTGAGTCGATTATACCACATGCGACCAGATTGTTCTAATCCATATAAGAATTTGTTCAATTTGATTAAGTAATATTCTCGAAAACTGAAATTACATGACAGTTTAAATTCTTCTAGAAGTTTCAGATAGATGTCGTTATCCAGTGGGCCATATAAATAAGCTGTAACGATATCCATTAATCGTAAATCGAGTCCCTTTTGTATTACCAGAGTAATTAGAAATCGAAAAATAGTCATATCCACTATAGAAGAGTATGTTACATCATAATCAATACCGGATCTTTGTGGAAATTCTTGTGCAACTAAATGTGTTTTATATCTTTTAATTTCACATTTCTCATTTCGTTTTCGCACAAAAACTCATTTGTATCCCACTGGTTTTACACCAACAGGTATATGGACTACTGTTTTGAAAACATTTCTTTTGTCAAGGGATTTCAATTCTGTCTCAATTGTATCTTTCCACTTTGACCAATCATGTCTATGTTTGCAATCCTTTATAGAACTTGGTTCAACATTCTCATTTTCATTCTCAATACTCATTGCTATATGGTATGCAAAAATGATATCAACAATGACATTATTTCGGTTCCTTATTTTCCCAACCATAACATAATTTATCGAGATTTTATGATTATCAGTATTTTCAAGTACCTAATGTTCTTCTGGAACATTGTCCATGGCTGGTATATCTTTGGAACATATAATATTTTCGTTTGGACCATCTAATTTTTTTGCTCTTTTTTTATCTCGAAACTTTTTATTTTTGGAACCAACTGATCTATCACATTTTGCGTGCACTTTGGATTCATTAGTAATATTATATTGTCCTTCAGGAACATCAATTCTAATAAAAGCATTAATAGCCATAATATATGATTTGGTCACCCTTTTATGGTCAGCAAATGCGTCCGACAGCTGATTTGCTAAACTTTGTAAATGAATTATCTTTTGAATTTCCAATTCATATTGTTTTGTTCGAGAATCAAGATAAGATAATGATGACTCATTCTAACTAATTTTATCTTCAGAGTATTTATTCTTTTCTCCCCCTAATGTCGAGAAAACAGACTCGTCAAAATGACAATCGACAAAATGAGTTATAAACAAATCTCCTGTCATTGGTTCAATATATTTGATAATCGATGGAGATTCAAACCCAACGTATATTCTTAATCACCTTTGAGGTTCCATCTTAGTCGTTATGGTAGAGGAACAGAGACATATACTGTACATCCAAATATCCTCAAATGAGAAATATTTAGTTCCTGACCATGAATCAAATGTAATGGAAAGAAATCATTACTATTTGTTGGCCAAATGCGGATAAATGTTGCTACATATAAAATAGCATGTCTTCAAACAGAAACTGATAAATTTGCTCTCATAAGCAATGGTCTTGCAATCAACTGAATACGTTTAATGAATGATTCTGCTAGACCATTTTGAGTGTGAACATGTGCTACGAGATGTTCTACACTTATCTTAATTGACATACAATATTCATCAAAATTTTGGAATGTAAATTCACCAGTATTATGAAGACGAATTTTCTTGATCGAATAATCTAAAAAATGTGCTCGTAATTTAATTAATTGAGCAAATAATCTCGCAAATGCAAGGTTGCGAGTTGATAATAATGATAAATATGACAATTTGGTTGATATATCAATTAAAACCATAAAATACTAGAATGGTCCACATGGTGGGTGTATTGACTCACAAATATCTCCATGTATTCATTCTAGAAATTCAAAAGACTCATAACTTATTTTAGCTGGTGATGGTCACACAATTAATTTAACTTGAAAGCAAGAAACACAAATAAATTCATTGGATTAAAAAATCTTCTGATTCTTCAAAGAATATCTACATGAATCATTTATAATTTTTCACATCATTATTGACTCGGAATGGTCCAACTGGTCATGCCAAATAATAAAATTAATTAATTTAGTAAACTTCTGGTTTACTATTGCATATGTTTCTGTTGCATTAATGTATGTGTAATACAAATGGAAAAAATATGCCGATAATTTTTCTAATATCTTTTTTTTTAAATCAAAATTATACTCGTGATGTAAAAGTATTCAATATTTTTTTCACTTATTGTCTCAATATGATATTCATTTCTGTGGATATCTTTAAAACTCAATAAATTTCTTTAAAACTTGGGAGAGTATAATATCTCATCAATTTCAAATTTAGTTCCTCTAGATAAGAATATGTTGACTCTTCTGAAACCTTCTATCAATTATGTACTCCCAGATATTGTATTAACATTGGTCTCTTGCATTACCAAATAAGAAAAATATTTCTTATCTTTTAAAATAGTATGTGTAGTGACACTGTCTGCAAGACATATATTTCTACCTTTCATTGCAAATCGAACCAGAAAACTATCTATTTTCAATAAATTGATAAACATTTTAGAATTCATAATATGTTAATACTAGTGAGTTTTAAAAGTTTATTTTTATAACGAAATAAATAGATAAAATATTAAATATGACAAGTATTTTATAACTTAACTCGTTTAAAGCAAAATACAATTATATCCTAATAAATTCTAGGTAAATCTATTTTAAATAGTTCCATCGTCAATTAAGTGTTCAATTTTTCCTTCAGGGAAACATATTTATACTTTACTGGAGTTTTCAATTAATTTCGCATTACCACTTAAAGTATTAATAGTTGTTTCTCCTAATTTCAGGTAGGAGGAATAATTCTTATTTTTTGAGTAATAGTTGCTTTCTCTCAACTTCAGACAATAGAAATAACATTTATTACAACACTATTAATGAAACATTCTTCTTTCTTGCCTGTTATTGATTTTAGAATATTCTCAAAATTTTTGAAAACTTATCTTGTCTTTGCTCATCATTATCATCCCACTTCTTGTGATAATAAATTTGCATGGCCACTTTTAATAGTTTAATAAATTTATATAATCATAACAATCACGACCTCTTTATATAACAATATTTAATCATATTTATTTGAGGGAATAGATTAGAACAACTTCTGGTGGTTTTTCTTATATATTACCTGTCACGCGGGGAGGGTCGGAGCGGACTTTGTTGCCCCGGATGCAAATTTCTACAGAAAATCGGATAGAACCTCCCCATAAATCGGAGGTCTCCCATGTACAATTAAACCTGTTTAAACATGTATAATTCAAAATCATCTTAAAAATAAAATAAATGGTCATCCCGGCCTCTCCAAAACCAACAACTCCCATAGCGGACATCCAGAACAACGCAAGGCTATAAAAATCTATCAACAAACCTAGCCACAGACCTCTACTGTCATGCCCAACTAGAGAGAACGCCACACCGAGCGGACCTAAATTTATACAAATGTATAACAAATTTCCCAAGTAACATTCAAATACGTACAATCGTCTCAATGCAAATGAAATACGAGAGTTTCGCAAATAAATATACAAAAATTTTACAGTCATCCCAAAGTAAGTACACGACCAACTACGGATCTCAACAAAATCTCGCAGGGTCGAAAATATAATACGTAATTCAAGTTTCAACTTAAACTTAAAACCTCACCGTCTAGAATAACCAAACCCGCCAATGATCAACCGAAGCCTCTAGAGTCTGAAACGTCGCTCTAGCACAATGATCCTATATGAGGGAGGAAAGAAGAGAGTGAGTATCTATGGGAGGATACTCAGTGAGTGAGGGGATTAATCTCAAGTATTAATAGTGTCGATGAACATTAAAGTGTCAAATAATATCATTCGTAACCAATGATTCAAATTTTATAGTAAATCATGATATTTTCGAATAAAATGAACTCATTTAATCATTCACACGATCTCATACATATATGCATCCATTTAAAAATCAAGTAGATCATAGAGTAAGCCGAAAGGATCCTGGGAGGGGCAACCATGACCAGGGGGGGGCGGAGGTTTTATTATGCAAAGTGTTTCAAAGTAGCTCTCTACCCTGTTGGTCGTGGGATTAGCCCTTGCACTCATCAAATAGGTCCCCCCCGGTGGCGTCACACACGTCCTCCCCCGATATGGGTTCAACCGACCGTGCCTATGAAATATATACATGGCTCGTCAATAGGTCCCCGCACGGTGTTAGACGGTGGCGTCACACACGTCCTCCCCCGATGTGGGTTCAACCGGCCGCGCCTATAACAATATAAACTGGACGTTTGCGGATACCTACCCGCAACCCGACTTCTACAAAGCCTACGGAATCATCAATGTCATCATCATAGTATCTCATCACAAGTGGGTATCCCGGTGCCCTCATAGTTCATCAAAACATTTCAAATCCGTGTTCCAATACAGTTCATCAAAATCATTTCATATCAATAACCGATGCAATGGTAGAAAAGGAAACTTATCAAATTTTTAAGTAATGGCACAATTTTGTTTCATTTCAAACATGGATGCATAGTCATGGAAAACATAAGTTTAAGACACTCCAATAATCACAAAACAGATTTGAGATTTAATACCACACATCGAATCAATGCATATCAAAACATGTTTTGTTTAAAAACACTGTAAAATCAAATTTTCACTATTTCATGTAAGAGATTAGGGTCCCACTCACATTCTAGGGAGGGTGGTCACTCTCTATTTCCACAATCAAACCAAACTCAACACCTCGAGTCTCCAACAAGATCAACCTAATCAAATTATCACAATAATCATCAAATTTCTAATTATTCTTAGGGTTTATCATTTTCTCTAAGTTTGTACAACCTTAATTCTCCAATTTATGAATAAACTCCAATGTCATCAATTTCATTCCATTTATAAGTAAATATCAAAAATAAAATCAATCTTAATTCAAATTTAAAACCGTTCAAAATCGAAAACGAGTTTAAAATAAATAAATTCCCAACAAGATAGAAAAATCTTTGAAAAATCATACACTTTTCAATTCACATCCGATTTTTTCAAACCATAAGTCATTTTCAAGGTATTTAAGTCTATTTTCATCATACGGAAATAGTATTTTGATTTCCTATATGCAGGACAATTTATAATTAAAAAGACTGCATAAATTCTTAAACTTAAATCCCAAATTCTAACTATCTTCATGCATATGTCAAATGAAACTCTGAAGGAAACTATTCAAATCAATAGAACTCGACTTTATTATCCTTTAACATGCTCCTTTCATATCAGACACTAGACTTGGCCTTATTGTTCAAGCATAGAACTTCAAAAATGCATTTTATTCTAAGCAAACATACATTCTAAACCTGTACAAGACTTTTCATCCTAAAGTAACTCTAAATTCATTTAATTATTGAAAAGATCAGAAATCTCATCACCTAGGGTTTCCCGATTCGCAGCCCTGGTCCGCGGCCTACAACTCAGTCCAGAATCCTGAAATACGTCCAAATCAAAGTATGGTTCAGCAATTATACTAAATTACCAATGAAATTGAAACTTAGAACAAAAATCAGAATCAGTGAAGAATTGACCTAGGGTTTTGGAAGACAGTTGGAAGGATAGAGAGCCATAGAAAAGCAAAAGAAGAGAAGAAAATGGAGGAGAGAGTGGGTGGTGGAGGGGGGCGGAGAGGGGGGGGGGGGGGGGGGGGGGGGGGGGGGGGGGGGGGGAGGGGCGAGCCTAATTCGATTTTTTTAAAAAAAAAAAATTATTTATTATTATTATTATTTTTATTTTTATTATTATTATTCTTATTATATATATATATATATATTTGGATAGATTTGGAAACAAATAATTTAATAAATGAAAAGAAAAATATATTTATATATTTATATATACTTTATTATTCTATTTTAATAATTGAATATACCAAAGGTTTGAATTAAAACCCAAAATCGATCATCAATTTAATTTAAGAAAAATTTATATATATAAAGGAGGAATATTTTATATATATTCCATGGGCGTATTTCGCACGGGAATGGAGCGGCTCCAGATCTCTTGTTTTTTTACCAGTGGCTCATTATTTTTCTCAGCCACGAGTATGTATGAAAAATGAAGAATTTTCGAGCATATCTTTCCCAATAATATTTTCTCCACAAAATATTTTCATTATATAAACAACCATCTTCAAGTGACTGTACTTTTCCACCATTATTATTCCTTCAAATTATTTTAATGGTGTTTTCAACACTCATTACATCTGAATGTATTTCAGCATCTAAGACCCATGATAAATTATTCTTTCATGTAATATCAAAAGCCACAAATTCAAGTTTTGCAAGATTCGACATTATCAACTATAACAAGTAAAATAAATAAATAAATTTAATGAAAAAGTTATTGATTAAATATGTGGTGTTGTTACACTAAATCTGTATCTTATAAAAGGCTTTTAGATCAATAATCTAAAAAATCTGATTTTTAGCTTATAGTTAATCAATAAGAATATTAGAAAACAATAAACACAATAAAACTATGATAGTTTCTTTTCTGATATAGAAAATCAGATTAAACTATAGCCTCAGAATATATTTTGGAAAGACCATAATATTTAATAAAATATTTATATAAAATAATAAAAAAATTGTAGAAAATTCATACCAAAGAGCTTATTTTTCGTTGGTGAGAATTTCATACTCAATTGGGTAGAGTCTCGTATTGATAACGTGTTGTAAAACTAAAAAAAAAAATATTAAAAGAAGAAGAAAATAAAGAGAGAGAAAAAGAGAGATTTTTTATTCTCTTGAATGTATTATATATAGAATGAGAATACAAAGAGGGTATTTATACAATTTGAGATGTGTACATAATTCGAAGACCCCAAATTTAAATATTCTTCTAAATATGTGATATTTTCATATTTTAATATTGACATATAAAATATACTATTAATGATAATATTATATCTTTTTAAAATATTCACCTTTCATATTTTGAACATCCTTTCATATTTCCTAGGATTTATAATATTATTGAATTTATTTGAGACTTTACGACAAAATTATTCTAATAAAAAATACGGAGAAGAAGACAGCTTTTCCAAAAAAAAGTCTTCTAAAAACCTTTTTTATTAAAAAAGTCTTAATTCTCTTTTTTTACCATAAATATATTTTGACAATCAAACACTAGAAAATTTTTGTATTCAAGAAATCGTTGATCTGTCCTAATTTGATTCTATCATGCAATGCAACAATGTGATCATTTAGTCTAGGGTTCTCTCTCTCTCTCTCTCTCTCTGGATCCTCCTAAGTCGATCGAGACAAGGAAAATCCAACCTTCTATAATACCTAGTAAAAATAGTTAATATTGGCGGCAAAAATCGCTTGTAAATCGCCATCGGAGACTTGTCGACCGGAGCGAGGGGAAGCCAAAAAATTTCTTATAGCCGGGGACAAAAAGTAAATAACATTTGAGATTATAATTTTTAGAATTATATATATTATTATTTAAAAAAAAAAAATTCAAGAGACGGCATCCCCTCCGAGCATGGACTAGGGCCATAATATGTCATTATCAATTTTATGAATTGTATATGCAATATCATCAAAAAAAAAAAAAAAAAAAAAAAAACAGTTTTCCAGCTCAGATAGTCATATGCAGTTACATCTTCTTCCTGTTCTCATTAGTCATATGTAGTTGAGGGTATACCCTTTTAAAGGGACAATAAAAATGAGTATTAAGTAGATGGGACTTAGTATTGGTTAGCCTTTGATGGGTAGAGTTGGAGGCAAGAGTTTGCCCTAGATTCATACAAGTAGTAAATAATGAAAACGAAAAGAAAAGAAAAAGAACCTTATCTAGATCAAAATTTAGATATCAAGTTTAGACAAGTAATACAAATTCGGACAAAAGGCTCAAAAATAGGCAAAAATTGTAGATCATCTCCAACCCTATCTTGGGAAATTTCTATAATTCCTATAGGTATTAATTGCTTAATAGTTACACCAGTTATGAAATTGGGCAATACCCAAATTGTAGGTTTTCCCACCATTCATCAACATTCAGCAAAATTTTTTACTACCATTTCTTTTATGCTCTCTCTCTCTCTCCTTCCATCACAGGTATCTGAAACTATACTCCGACTAATCTGATTCGAGTATTTACGGAAGCCCTATTTAGATATCGGTTTTTCCAACATAGTTTTTTTATTTTTAAGTTTCAAACTCGAAATTTAGTTAAAAGATTTAGTACCATATCCCTCTAGACTGGCTATTTATTGATCTCTCTCTACAACAATGTCTGGAGCTCATAATTTGGCGTCAAGCCACAAATTGTTCATTGGATAGCTATCCAGTACATTTTTCTAAAAATTAGCAAAAGATAAAAGACCACCAAATCTTTCATGACTGATAGTTCAAAGCAATAAGACCAGAGATGACCAACCCTTGAGGAAGAAAGGTGCAAGAGCATTTTGACAAACAGACAAAACAGCTTGCTTCTTGATGCTTTAGTTAAACTGTGGTGGAAATTATGCTAATGGCCACAGACAAGCAAAGATGACTAGGTAAGAAATGCAATGAGAATCATAAATTTGGATGTTTGATATAAAAATAAGTTTCTTAGTTTGAAAGTTTATTGTCATCACTCAAGTTTTATCTAAATTGGTATATGTGAGTCTTGAGTGCAAAGTCCGAATCTTCAGCTCAACTCTTCTGCTATTGTGTTCTGCATCTAGGCATCATGAAGAGATAGTTTTGGTGCAGAAGAATTGATCATCGTTGAGCAACCGAATATTAATGTATGTATGTTGATTCAATAATTGAGGCTCAGTGAGTAATTTTTCTCAAGCATGTTGTCCTCTCCAGCAAGGTTGGCAGGTTTGAGGCATGAGAAGTTCACAAGAAGGAACACAGGGCCTAGTAAGGAGCCTCACACTTGCTTCCTGATCATGCAGTGCAAGAAAAAAGAGTGCTTGCTAATGACTAAGATAGATGACTAAGCTTGGTTTCCATAGCTAGAAAAGTTCTCCAGACCCACCCAGATGAATTCTTTGCCTGATATTTCTGCACCAGAAAGATCTCCTTTCAGATTAACTCACAAATGCAGAAACAGGAGCAATTTGGCAAGAAAAGAAGTGTTCCACCCATAAATTGCTGATAGTAGGGGTGGCCAGGTTTGTTGCTCAGAAAGTAGGAGTTAGCAAGAGACTTCAGCACGAGAAGCTCCCCTGAGCCAGAGACTGTCCCAACAGCTGCTCATGTCTGGTCAGAAGAGATTCACTCTGAGATCAAGTAAAAAATAGCTCAAACAAGGAAGTAAATAAGCAAAGGAATCACATTATAACAGTCAAAACTTGAACAAAATTATTTCTCAGATTGAATAACATAACCCAGCTATGAAATATAACATTTATGACCACATCCATTTGTTCTTGATCCTAACATTATTTATGTTGGGGGCATGGAAGTGCTTTCTCGAACTTTTGCTAAGCATGTGGTGGATATGTATCTCTTCTGTGCACTCTTTTCTTCCAGGCTTGCTGCAAGAATAGTACGTCTTTTCCCCGCCTTTTACAGAATAAAACCTAAATTTAGTTTTGAAAGGATTGTTGGAACTTTTCAAAGGCCAAGTCAAATGAGGTTAGCAAATAAGATTTGTGACAGACGTCAAAGAATGGAAGCTAAGAAAATGGTAAGCTTTTTTTAATAAAGATATTGAGAATTTTGGTCACTACTCATATTAGAAAACTCATCAAACATACATGCACAACTATTGGTCTTAAGATCTGTTCTTTTGCTCACTGAATTAACTCAACAGCAAAAAAAAAAAAAGGCATTTGCGAGTGAACGATATAGATAGGTTCCTTCCCTATGTTATCTAGCTTCCCTACTCCCTCTTCTATTCTTTATAGATTCATCATCTGAATATCAGAGTAAACCATCGCAACTCTTCATTTTACCCCAATTATTCTTGCTTCACAGCACAAAACCATCTTCAGCAACTTCTTTTCTCTAACTTACACCTCCTGATAGCAGTCATGTCAATTTTGTGGGAAGATCAAACCACAAATCTATAAGGGAGTACCTAATGTTGAATTTCGTTAGGTTGACAATGAAGTGTACACGTAGCCAACAGAGTGAAGAAGAGAAAAGTTTTCAATTGTCTTAATTAAGAGATGGAGCATCCTGAGTATGCAATGCCATGATTAAAGTACTTTATCACATTGCACACTCCTAAGGCAAGATTTTCAAATGCAAATTCCACATAACTAAAAAACAAAATAAAGAAATCAAAGAATTTACCTCAGTGAGTTGGACAAAAGAATGAAGAAATTGAAGGAGATACAAGCTAGAGTTCGTCAGACCCGCAATAATCTAACTTCTCAATCCTAGAACTCTGGAAGAATTCCTAATTGAACTCATGCTTACACAATAAGAGCCTTAGCCAACAATGAGAAGATCCAAAACTGGAGAGCATCATTCTTCGACCACCAAACAATAAATAAAAAGTAACTATGATTGCATGACCTAGATGTCTGCCAGCAGCAATGGTAATTACGGCAGAACAAACAAGGCTGACTGAAATTTGTCGGTATCATTAGAGAAGTAACAGTTAAGTGATACAATAACATGATCAAAACTTAAAGGGCAATGTCAAAATTGAATCCATAAGTCAGAATACTTACTGAAAACTCTTGAAGAATCCAAAAAATTACAAGAGAAAAAATTCATTTGCAGGTCACCACTGCTTAGGCTGCATATAATGAAATCACCGCTAGAAGAGAATTAAGAAAGAATATACGAGAGAGTAAGCACATAAACAGATCTGAATGGAACAGAATCAGCCTTAGATTTCATTAACATTGCAACAACTTACAACTTATGTGCAATTATGGACCAGTAGCAGATGCATATTCCAATCTACACTCATCTCTATAAAAGTGTATCAACACATTTCTGTGATGCCATCCCAGATTGTGTCCACAATAATATATGAATCCATCCAATTTATGTTACAATACAGTACAACAAACATCTAAATTTAACTATAAAAAGCTTGGTCACGGGGCATAAGGTCTGGAAGGATGTGCACCAGCCTGATACAGAGTCAGGTGATGTATAGCTTTGGCAAACAATTCTTTCAATTCAGGATGTTGAGCTGCTATAGAACGAGCTGCCCCCTCTAGAGTATTCAGTGCCCTTGCTTGTTCCAAAGCCTTGCTGTTCCCAACATGTAACGCAAGATAGCAGAGCAGTACAAGTCCATGCACTTGGGCCTGATCACTGGTTCTAGGCATTCTCATTATAGAAGGAACTCCATCAAACTCAATAATTGCCTTCGAGTGCTCCAAGTGAAGAAAATTATCTGGATGCACAAATTTCCCCAATGCAATAGCTGCTTCAGTAGCCACCTCAGGATTCCTATGGTTGAGCTGGGCAACTAAAGGACCAATAATCCTAGTTTCCCTTGCAGGAAAAGTTCTCGCAAGAAACCCAACAGCTTTTATGGCAGGAATCTTAAGTGCTGGAAAGCTCTCTTCTTGAATCACTCTAAGAAGCTGATCTAGAACTGCCTTTGCAGGTGGTGAACTGGTCTTGAAAGCTGCACGCCTGAGGTCAGCACATGTTTCTGCCACAGCAGCAATCTCCATTATGGCATTCAAACAATTCAACTGCAAATCCCCCTGCTCTGTCTCAATCATCTTCCCCAAACAAAGCAAACCCTTTGTTTCAGTAATCTTCCTACTATTCGAAACACTCCCTTTAGACAACTTCCACAACGCCTCCGCACAATTCACCTTAAGCTTCAACTTAGTCTCTGGCAACTCACTCTCCCTCTCTTTCCTATGAAACCCACCTCTACCACTCCCATCTAAATGCAACGAACCCGATGAGTTCGAATGCAAACTATGATACACATTATTTGGTGCCTTAGCCAACTGCTTATTAATCTGAACTAACGAATGAATACTAGTTTTTCCCGCTTGTAATTTGGGATCATCCAGAATCATATCCATCGACAACAAAGTCACAAGTGGTCTAATCACATTCTCCCTCGCAAACTCCTCCTGAGCATTCAAATTCAATTCCGCCATCCCTGACACCAACTTTACCACCATAACCTGAACCTTCATAGGAGAATCACCTAAAACGTGAGTGATTATCGGAATACCCAATTCATAGACAATCAACTGAACCTTCTCTTCATCGCTCCCCAAATTATAAAGCGCATTTGCTGCAGCAATTTGCGCATCAGACGAAGCACCCTCCTTCAATAGTTTCAACAATGGGGCAATGCCCCCTTCCTCAATTATCATTTTCTTAGTCCTATCATTGTCTCTAGCAAAAGAAGCAAGCTCATTGGCTGCTTCAACACGATCAGTCAATTTCTTCCCCATATGGATTGAAGCAATATAAGACCAAACCCATGATAAATTAGGATCGTTGCTAGCAATTGGAGGTAAAGCCAAGTTGGTACCATCATCAGAATCATATATAGACAACAACCATTTCATATCACCAATTGAAGATTCTAGAAAATTCGAAAGCTTTCGGAAATCAGCTGAGGTAGTAATAGAAAAAACCTGACGGAGGACGCTTGAGTGCTTGCATTTGCGGATTAGGGTTAGGGCACGGTCGAGGTTTTTGGAGACGTCGGATGAAATTCGGCGAATCGGACGGTCGTAGAGAGAGTTGGTGGTGGAGGCGGTGGCGATTCGGGCGATGGAGCGGAGCATTTGAGAAAGACGGTCGACTTGCCGAGCTATGTCGCCACACTCCGGCTTCGCCGAAGCCGCTTCTTCAGCAGCTTTCCGGACTCTGTCAGCGAGGAGGACTAAGAGAGAGAGCTGTTCTTGGATTGTTTTCTCATCTTCTGGTGCTGCTGTTGTTGGTGCTGCTGCCATTTTTTTTTCTTTTTTTCCGGGAGTGAGGAGGAGGAAGATGACAGACTCTAGAGTCAAGGGCTCACATCGGTAAAGAAGAAGACCAAAATCTCGTGTAGTCTTTGCAAGGCCGGCCTGTTCACACAACTCTATAGCCACCATTCCTTTTTTTTTTTCTTTTTTTGTTTTTTGCATTTTTGGGGTCTTCCGATTTAAATTTTTTCTCTTTTTTTTTTATAAATTCTCAAAATTAAATAATTATATTTAATATGACTAAACTTAATTCGAAATGAATTAAATATTTAAAAGATAAAAAAAAATCTATTTTTTTAAAATAAAAATTGAATTCGAGATTTTATTTTATTTAACAAGCACATTATATAAATAAAACTCTTCTAATTATAAAATATTCTATTTAAATTATAATTATTATTTTTAAAATTTATCATTGAAACTGGGTAAAGATGTAAAAAATAACATTATCCCTTCCCTAACTTTATTGTTATACTTCCACTAATAATTTTCTTTGAGTATTTAGCCTCTTACCTCATGATTATAAAATTAGTTCTGCATCCCCTTTAGGAAAAAAATAAAATAAAAAAATAATTCTTTATTTAAGTAATATTACATAAATTATTAAATAAAGAATAAAATGGATTAAGTTCTGCATGTCATCTTATTCAAAGCAATGTTCCGATTTATCTAATATGGTATTAGAGTCATATTTAAAATTCTTTTAATATGGCATCAAAATCTATTCAAATTTCTTTAATATAATAAAAAAATCATATTCAAAATTTTATTAATATGGTATCTGAACATGTTTAAATTTATTTATTAATTAGGAAAAAAAAAAGACAGAAAGAGCTTAAGTAATTTCAAATTGTAAAAATATTTTCAAATTAAGTAAAAAAATTTTAAAATATATTAATATAGATTATTAGTAGATTATGTTCATTTAGTTTTGAATCATTTTTTCTTTTCTTATTTAGGTTTTTTAAATTGGATTTGTTGATGGGGGTACAAGTGAGGAATAGTGTTGCAGACAATTTGATTGTAAATGTAATTTACTTTCTTTTTAATGTTTGATTATGGTAGATTTCATAGTTATAAAGTTGAGCAATTTGGTTTACAATAAAAGAATAATAAGACCGATATTAATTATTAATTCGATATTTAAACTATAAAAAATAAAATTGATCACGGAGGCTGATAATTTATAGATTACGCGAATCAAATTTTATCTGTAAAATATATTTTTAAAAAAATATACTGAGATAGACGATTAATTCTTTTGATTCATATCAAAGAGTATACGAATTTGATTCGATTCCCATTTTTGTTTCCTAAAGCTTTTTAAAGGCAACCACTAGGAAGAAAGTAGCCAATGAGGGGTGAGTCTTTTGTGCATGTGAAACCAGGGAAAAGAAGACTTTTGAAGGGAAGTAAAGACTGGGGCAGAGTTCAGAAAAGTCTAGATTTCTCCATTCCCCTTTCCCTTTCCCTTTCCCTTTCCATCTTCTGGTTCCATGAGGTCCATAAGACTTCGGCTATGGTCTTCCCTCCCAAGGGCTGACACGGAGAAAACTTAGAAAACCCACAAAAATTGGAATAGAAAAATAGAAAGTCCAAATGGGGAGAAATTTTTTATGTGGGAAGCATGGGGAGATTTTGATATATCCGTCATTGCCAACACCACATGATCAAGAATAATAATAATAAAAAAAAACATGATCAAGTGAAACTGTAATGTGGTATATAGGGGACAAAAATTTAAGGGCGGTCCAATGTTTCCATGTTTACCAAACTTATCAAATCAAAGGGACAAACCAAAACATTAGTATTCTTTTTAAAAATATATATATATATATATATGGTTGGACCCATAAGAGCAAATATCTTTTGCTATCAATTTTCTACATATATAAAATTCAAATCCGAAATCTTATTTAAAGGGGTATCATTGCTCAACCATTAGACCAACCAAGTGTCCATAAAATATAAATATTCTATAAATCTCATAAATTAGTAGAAAATCGGCTCCATTCTGTAGTTCTCGCCCATAACACTTGGAACATCCCCATAAACGCTGCATGATATGTAGAGAATATTTCTTTTCATTAACAAGAGGTTGTCCCAAAATAAAAACGTTTGCATTCTGCAGATTCCAAGGAAACAAAGAGGAGAAAAAAACAAGCTAAGAAGGTGAAAGGCAAAAGGTGGAAATTCGTGTCTACAAAATTATGCACAAAAGGCCAACATTGATGAAACAAATAGGGTCCCTTCAAAGCTTAGGAAGCAAATTCTGAATTGGCTTTGGAATCACACTGTCCCTAATCTCCAACATTCAGAATTGGCCTTGGAATCACATTGTCCTTGATCTCCAACAAGCAAGGACTTGGTGGGACATCCACTGCAGGTGAACAATTGAAGAGGTCATGGGGCTGCAGAGAAAACACCCAGAAAAAAATATCGAGATCAGTGTATGCCAGACGAGTCTCTTGAAAACAAGGTCGAAGTCTGATAATCAATCACAGAACACCTACCGAACTCGTGAACAAATCATACAGGAAGAGGGCCCTGTGATGCATCCTATTCAATGGCCAACTTGTCGGTTTCAGGTAGGGGCCTAGTTAAGGTACAAAACATAGTTACATGGTCCTTCACGAGCAGGCTTTTGACAGGAGAGGTGTCAGTTTGTCGCTGGAAGCATTGATGACTCCAGATGCAACAAGCATTCTTCCATGGCCAAATACAATGAAAATAGAAAGAGCAGAAGTCATTTCCAATGCAAATCGCAAACTGTAATGTGTTTAACATTTTTTTTTATAGTAAACACTATAATATTCATCACTTTGCACTTTTTTACGGTACCAGTTGTTGCTTCGTTGAATTTGCTTCATTAATAGGCTCAGGAAGTGTTCACCATTTGTCTACTAGGCTTCATAAGTTTGTGTGGCAATATATGCCTACACATATGGCAGATATAGTGTACCGGAGCTTAATTTAGCTTCTAAGAAGCATATTGAAGAGAGATGTCCAGAAGAGGAAAAGCCTTTTCAGTTGCAGAAAGGCAGAGGATTTGTATATCAGCCAGCATAAAACTAGAACTTATTCAGGAAAAAAAAATCACTTGAACTGAAGCTCTCTGTCATTAGTTTACACAGACAAGCAGCGAATGCATGTGTAGATCGAATTAAGGGACACAGCACGTTTTGGAAACTTCATAGAGAAAACGACATGCAATTTGTTCTTTAGATTTTTGGGTAAATGAATGGGGAAGTACATAACCATAAAGCCAATGTGCTCTGCAAGCATAAAGCCAATGTGCTCTCCTGGCATATCACAGGCCAGTCTTCAAGTCGGGGAACATGGACAGAGCCATGGACACTATCGACCTGTGAGTCTAGTGGTAAGGTACTAGACTCCCTCAACCAAGATCTCGAAGTCTTGAGAATGAAAAATCAGGTATCGGGAGAGCCAACCTCTTAATTAGATTCTATAGTTGTTTGAATCGGATTAGTTGAGTTTCTAAATTAAAAAGAAAGGGGAAAAAAAAAAGGGCAGACCAAGCTAAAATGTAAATGTACATTGTTCATATAAGCTATGGTATGTCTAGGACCAGATATGATATTATGTATCTTCCCTGTCTCAAACAGGATCCTAAAATCTTCGATGGCTACACAAGGCTATCAAGTGCTTCAGATCCAATCTTCGTACTTTAATAGAAGCAAAGCCTCTCAAATCAAGAAAACAGAACAACAAAAGGTAAAAGATAAATGAAACTAACCAAAGGATTACATCAGTTTCTTCCCTCCCACCCCCCCGGGGGAGGGGGGGTGTTGATTCTACTTGACCCATTTAGCCAATCCTTCCCCAACACTGAGGATTCTGATTGGAAACTCCACTGCAGGAAACGTCTCACCACGTGCATATGGTGTGACCCAGAGATTATGCTTTAAGAAAGCAGCTCTTCTGAAAAACTGAGCCTCAGCACCAGCCAAAGGCAAGCTGTTTGAACCAGGAACTAGCATGTAGCCAGTCAGCTGTCCAGTCCTATTGACCGTCCTTGTGTTCCTTATCTGAAATTGATGAACCCCTAATTAAGCAATTTTGTTAATAAGGAATATACCATTGGAGGCTGCACATCTTGAACCACAGGTGATCAAAGGTTCAAATTTGAGATCTCAAATCAAAAGGGAAAATTTTTATTACTTTTGAACCTAAAAACCTTCTGTTAATTTTATGTTTTAAATACATATTTTTAATATATGCTCTTGCATTTGTAAAAAGAAATTACCATAACCAAAGAGTTCCTCCGTTTGGTCATGTCTCACATACTTTGCCTTCTGTCTATGACGCGCAAATATAAAGAAGTGTGGAGAACCATCTCTCCCCCCGTCATTTTTTTCACTTCCTCCTCCTGGCTCAAAAGAAACTGCTTAGACATTAGACCAGTTCATGGCTCCCCCGGGAGCATCCTTTTCATGGTTACCATTTGGCACATTTGGAAAAAATGATGTAGCCACATCTTTAACTCCAAGCCCCTGAACCCAAACCTTACTGCAACCCTCAAACTGAAGTATGCTAGAGACAACTCCTGTGCAGCAGGCTCTAGAGACAGTTTGCAGACCCCCATGGCTCCCTCCTAACCATGGCTTTCTGAAACTCAACACGGATGGATCAGCTAAATCAAACACTGGCCCTGCAACTGCTGGTGGTCTCTTCAGGGACAGCAATGGACATTGGATCATGGGATACATTATAAACATTGGCATAACTGATTGCTTGAGGGCAGAGCTCTGGGGAATAAGGGCAGGTCTCAAATTGGCTTTAGAGAACAACTTTGACAGAATTATCATGGAAATAGACTCTCAAGTCCTCATTCTTCACCTGAACAATGGAGGAGCCCAATGCACCCTCCTTACTCCATTATAAAAGAGTGCAAGCTTTTCATGCAGAGGCATGGGATTTCTGAGATCATCTACACCTGCAGAGAGGGCAACAACTGTGCTGATCATCTTGCCAACCTTGGCCACTCCAAACAACCAGGAATGCATATCCTCAGCTCCCCTCGTGAAAGCATTCTCAGCCTGTTGCAGCTTGATGATTCGGGCAAGGAAGTTTTCAGAATTAAAAGAAGTGGGCCGTTAGGCCTTATGTAGTCTTCCTTGTTTTTGGGCAGTTGGACCTTCTTTCCCCTTTTAACCAAAAAAGAAAAAAATAATAATACATCTCTCTCTCTCACACACAGAAATCCATGCATAAGCACGGGTGCAACAGAGTTCTTCAATAAACGACACAGTTCGCGAGTTTGCCCACGGGACCTCAACTGTAGCCGCTCGTCTAATAAAGATTGGTTCAGACATAACAAGTGTCACAAGGAAGAAAGTAGAGAAGCCCCAAAAGAGTATGGTCATGGTATCCTTCGTTTTTTACTTTTGAGTTGTTTGATCAGACAAAAAGTATTGGATGACACCATAGCCTTTGCCACATGGTGTTCTCGTGATGCAGGGGGCATTGGCCGTTATGACAAACAGACGCATCCTAAATAACATTTTTTTTAGACCCATCAATAATTCGATTCAAACTGTTATAATATTTTTTAAAAAAATCCAATTTTTTTCATTTTTAAAATTCAAACCTCACTCTTGATGAAGAGATTTACACTATATTTGAATAGAAAAATTTGAAAAGAAAAGAAAACACTATATTTAGATGGAAAGATTTGAAAAGAAAAAGAAAATGTTAAGAAAAAAAATTAATTTAATTTTTTTTTCATTTTGGAGTTTTATATAGAAAGAAAAGGAAAAAAATAGAGTGATTTTTAATATCAAAAATTTTCTTTTTAAAAGTGAGAAGAAGATGAGAGAAAAAGAAAATTCTCATTGATATACCAAATTTACCCTTTAAAAGTTAAAAATAATTTTTTTTATTTTCAATAAGTCTTATTTATTTTTTTCTTTCATAAAACTTTCAAACAAAATGAAGAAAAAATTATAATTTTCTCCTTTTTCTTTTTTTTTTTCTTTTATAACTAATTTTTATTTTTCTGTCCATGACTCTTAAATATACTATTAACACCTTTTTTATTAAGTCAACTATGCCCACGCCTTTGGTACCACTTGGTGGTCTGTCTTTGGTTCTTTTGAAAAGACAAGGTGGTTCTTATTAGGCTTATTATGGTCCGAACCAACTAAACTGGTGCACTTGCAGATGGGTTTTTAAGCATATTCCAATGGCCCTTTCCTTTCTCCAATCCATGAGGTCCATTTCTCCCTTCTTGGTTAATTGCCTCACAAGATTTCTTGGTCCTACAATTGACCAACCTTTTGGTATCATCCTAGTCCTTCACCACCCCACGGAAGGGGTTTCCACACCTAAGACTTGGGCGTTTCTTAGAATTTCAATTTGTAACCTTTGAAATTAGATTATACCTCAATAATTCTCTTTTAAACATCAATCTAAACAAATTTATCTCTGTAAATATTAACAAATTTATAAGAAAAATTCTCGAACTATCTTATAATTTCCCTTTTATTTTAATTTTAGTAGAAATTATTTTTTTATATTTTCTCATCATTTCGTAATCTTTTTCTTTCTCTTCAATGCAATGAGAAATCTTAAATTCGATCTTTTTTGAAAAATCTCGATTCAAGTTTCAAGTAAGCGTAATTATTTTTTGTAAGTTTCACAAATTTATAGTAATCCAATAATAGAAGAAACCTTTTATATCATTTAATTGAGCCAAGGGAGGTTTCATTTTAGCTCAACAAACTTAGGTAACATCTTTCCTTTTTTAGATTTATCTTCGTTGTCTTCTCTTGATAGGCCAACGAAGCTTAACAAATTCTTGAAGCTTTGTTTTCTTATAGGACATGGAGATCTCACATGGAATATATTATATGATTCATTGCTTATTGGTGCTGTAAGTACTAAAAAATTCACTTTATACCAAAAAATCAATATTAAATTACTATATTGAAACCGATTCTAGAAAATCTCTTCTCAACAATATATTCCTAAGTCTTTTAGGCTAATTTTCCTCAACTATACGAAAATTCTAAAATAATATTATCTGTTATAAGATACGATAAAAAGAGTTCATCCAATATATGAAATACTCTCCAATTTAATAGAGGATAAGGAGAGATGAGCATATATGTACGCAACCTTCCCTTTATATTTTTACAAATAAACTATTTTCATGTCTAAAATTCGTGATCTCGAGACCAATAAAGAAACAACTTAACCATTGTATCAAAATTCACTTTCTTATGAGATACGATAACTTGTTTAATAAATAAATTCATAATTCTAACAATTTATACCTAATCAAAAATAGATTAATAAATAATTGCATCTCTCTATTTTTTTGTTTTTTGGACCTTTTTGAAAATGATAACTTTCATGTTGTTGGACATGCCAAAGGGTGCTAGGCAAATGTGTTTGTCGTCTTAACCACGCCACGAGGAAAGGGTCGATCGATTCCACGCCAAGGAAAGTCCTTGCATGTCCCAAAGAAAGTTCCCAACTTTGGGGTACCCCACCAAGCATCCGATGTCCAAATGGTTGGCCATGCTCTGTATTTATTTATTTTTGTTGAACGATTTTTGGAATTGGGCCCCACAAGTTATTAATTTTGTAACCATGGTCCTAATATGTGTGCTTTTGAAAATCATGAGTTGGAATCATTTTCATAATATAAATTAATAAATTTTTATTATAATATCTGGTATAGATTGCGACTCTAATCAACTTTAAACAAATTGGTTAGATACTCTGTGTTTGAATTCCTCCCATATTCATTCAGCACTTTTTTATATTTTAATTTTTAAGGTTTTTCTATTATCCGATGTACAAACTACTAATATTTTATATTTATATAACATTTTAATATATTAAATTAATTAAAATTTATATAAAAAATTTTATATTTTTGTATTTATTTATTTTTTCATATTTAATTATAATTTTATTTTCTATATAATTTATTTATGATTTATAATTATATATTTAATCATTTTATATTCATATTATAAAATATGATTATTTTATTATTTTCATAAAATAATTAATATTTACATAAAAATCTTTCTATCTTTAATATTTACACATTTCCTAATATTTATGTTTCTTCTATTCTCATAAAATATGATTTTTTGTATCATTTTATATCTGTTTTTATTTTTTGTTTTAATTTCCGTGCAACTAACTTTTAATAAGGCTAGAATTCTCCAAATATTTTAGGAAATTTCCTTTTGGTATAAGGCATCTTTCTTTATTCCAAATGTAACGCCTCCATCCAACAAACACCACCTGCAAAACATGAAAAAAAAAAAAAAAACCAAAAATCATTAGATTATTAACATTAACAAACATTAGTAAAATTTGAACACCACAAGGAAATACTAAATTAATAATAATAATTGCAGAGTCTACGAGGTTGGGTAACATACAAAAATAAATAGGAAAACACGAAAATAATTATTAGAATTTTGAAAAATAATGGCACAAGACAAACCCAAAAAAGTAAAATATATATTATAATAATAATAATAATAATATAGAAAGAAAAGAGTTTTGGAAACGGTAATTGACGTAAACCTAACGGAGAAAAGTGTCCCAAACATATATATATATATATATATATATATATATATATATAAAGAAAATAAGAGCAAGAAGAGAAAAAATAAAAAATTAATTAATTAAATTCTCAAGCTTACACGCCAAAATTTATCTAATTTTCACCATCATCTATTCTTTTTTTTTTGGGTCCAAAAATGGAAAAGGGGAATTTTTTTGTATAGAATTTAATTGACTGTAATTTTATTTTTATTTTTTGGGATTTGATTTCTTGAAATTTCAGGAATTCCAAGAAGGCACAAAGTAGAGTCGTTGTCTCTGCTTTTCTCTTCCAGTTCCACCACAGCAAGCATGACAGCAACCCTCGCCGGAAAACCGGCGGCGTGCCGTGGGCGGTGGAGAAACACGGTGAACGTAACGATAATCCGATCCGAGTATTGGTGAGGTTGGTGATGATCTCGAATCGATCGACGGCGTAGGAGAGATCTTTTTCAGTGATTCGATTGGAAAAAGAACGGCTCTGATCTTGAAATCCCGATTCTTCTTCACCGCCGCTAACCGATCGTACTCTTCCATCAAATTCGAAAGATCTTCGTCCGATTTGATTGAGACCAACACGTCGAGATCTTCATTTGGTAACTTGCACTTCAAACTCACTGAATTTCCACAGCACTCCCCAAACTTCACCATTAACTCTGTAGACACACCATTGAAAAATTCAATCTCCTTGAAATTCAAGCAATCAAAGGAAGACACGTCGACTTTGAAGAAGAGTAGTACGGACCTGAGAAGGAGATGGAGCGGTCGACGGCGAGGACTCTGGTGTGGCCACCGACGTAACGGAGCGCACCGTCGGAATGACGTGGCGCGATCTTGCCGCCATAGCTGTACAAGAACTTGATCGTCTCTGCTCTTTTTTCGCTCTTTGTTTCAATCATGTCTGCAATTGTAGAGAGAGATAATCGAGAAGAGAGAGAGAGAGGAGAAGAAGGAGAGGAGGATCTTTTAACTCAGGTTGGGGAGCTTGGTCTGTATATATAGAAGGGGAGAGAGGGGGGAAGGGGGAAGGATGAAGTGACGTCGTTTTGGGGAGGTCCACACGTAAGAACCCTGGACTAGGAAGGAACCGGCATTTTGTATGAACTTGGACTCGCATTTTCGAATATGCGTTTCTTTTTTGCCTTGCGGAGTTCACAAGAATCGCCAACAGGCCTCTTTGCCGGGCCCATGTACTTACGCTGTGGCCCCATCGTAGGTTACCTCGAACCCGGCTTGGTGTTATAAATAATTACAATTTTGAAAATACTTTCATTCTCCAGCCAGAAAAAAAATATATTTTCATTCAGACTGTTAGAATCGATAAGCGTTGAATAAAAGTTATGTAGTTAATAATTATCGATACCCGATATTAAATTTAAATTTTATGTATGAAAAAAATAAATGATTAAAAGATTTTATCTATTAAAAATAACAATTCGAATCGAATTAAATTTAATTGATTCAAACTAATTATTATATATCGATAATTTATAAAAAAAATTATATAATTAAAGTCGGTGACTATTAAATCAATGCCATACGTGAGTGATCGCTCATCACCATGTACCTCTCAACCTTTATAAATGATATGGTAAAAAATTTCTATTTATTTTGATATTTAGAGTACAGAAATGATCAGATTTTTCATGGATAAATGCATTCATTACATGAAAAATATTCATTTTAACTGATAATTTTTCTTTAATCAAGCATTCATAAAATGATAGTTATCTCGATGACCTGGAAGATCTCATTTGAATCATAATAATAGATGTTTGGGTCATTCGACACGACCCTCCCATCACGTCAACTATTTATAAAATTTTGAGTGAATTTTCACTCATTGCGTAAGTTCTGATTTAAGCTGATTTAAGTTACTGATATCGAATTGATCCGATAATTAACTACCGAGTGTTTTGGAATATTAATTTAATTCAAATCGAATTTAAAATGATTATCAAATATCAATAACTTATAAAAAAATTATATAATTAAAATCAATGACTATTAAATCGGTGCCATAGTATAAGTGAGTGATGAGTCGTTAACACATACCTATGAACTTTACAAATGATGATGGTAAAAGATTTCTATTTATTTTGATATATTTAGACTAAAAAATGATCGGTTTTGTAATCTAGCATTATTGAATAATACTCATTGTAATTGATAATTTTTATTTTTATGATTAATTCTATCATTCAATCTTATTAAAATTTGCCCAACCTTTACTTGTGAAAGATTCGATTTGAATCGTAATCACAGATTTTTGATTCGTTCGGCACAACCCTCCCATCACGTCTTCTATTCATAACTTATGAGCGAATCTTCACTCATCGTATAAAGTATGATTTAAGTTATAAATACCATTAAAATCAACTCATCTAATCTTTAGCTAAGTAATCATAAACTTAAATTAAGCATATTGCAATGGGAAAATTTTCACTTATTATTATTATTTTTGTCATATAGCTCATTTATTAAGAAAAATAGTGTGAAAGTACAGTCAATACTCATTAAACCAAATACCTTCATTTACCCTAACAAGCACAAGCCTAACTTACTCATGGGCTGCATTACGCTCATCCCATCTCAAATGTCATTGTTTTTGGATTTTTATTTTTTTTTTGGAAAAAAAGCAACAAACAAAGAGGAAAGGAATACAACACACAAAACAAGTCAACTCTTTCTTCTATCCTAGGTAGTGCCCCTCGCATTGAGCAACAGCAGCTCCTTCAAGCCTTCAGGAGGACTACTGTATTCATGGATGCCCAGCTCCACCCACTTACCCAACTTTGCCAGCTTATCTACACACAGGTTAGCCTCCTTGAAGATGTGCTTGATCTCCAAAACAACAAGATCCATCATTAGAGCTCTGCAGTCATTGATCAGATACCACCAGGTATGATTTACACCAACTCCCTTGTTGATTATTCTCGCCAAAACCATAGAGTCACTTTCCACCTCAAGGGTGCCAAAGTTCTATCTTTTAGCCATCAGCAATCCCTTCTGTAGACCCCAAAGCTCAGTCATATCCCCCTCAGTTCGATCTATATTGATCCCATAATTATGAATCCATTCCCTCTTGCTTTTCCTGAAGAGACCTCCCACACTTGCCTTACCTCTTCCCAGCTCAGCAACACCATCTACATTCAACTTAATCACACCTTCCTTGGGATGGACCCAGTCTACTCTAATCTCCCTTGCCTTACTGACTTCCCTATTACAGTTCTCAAAATATATCTTAACCATACTTCTCACTCTATTAGCCACCAGCTGATGGAGCTCTAACTTCATGCTATGGACTAGATTACATCTAGACTTCCAAATGGGCCACACGGCGAGCAAGAAAGTCAAGTCCTCTTCATCCACTTTTAGCTTATGGTTATTTGAGGCTCCATCCTTCAACACTCTAGCATATTCCCTTTTCAGAAATTTAAATTCTCTTCAATACCCTACACGAGCTTACTCCAAATGTTTTTGCAGTCCCTTAAAACATGGCTGACCGTTACTTCATCTCTTCTGCAAATGTTGTAGGTCTCATCTTTTATAACACCTCTTTTCTTTAGATCAACATAAGACATAACTCTACCCCTAGCTGCCAACCATAAAAACATTTTAACTCTTTCTCGACATTTCTTTTTCCGCAACTAGTTTAGGTTCAACATATCACTCTCCTGGTCCTCAAAGTCCTTCTTTTGAAGTCAATAAGCTGAGGCCACATTGAAATCTCCATTGGACTTTCCTTCCAGAACACGGAGTCCTCTCCTCTTCTATCTCTAGGAATGATTGTGCCTCTTATCTCCTCTACAGTCTCCGTTGGAAGGATAGTAGACAGCTCCTCAATTCTCCACTTTCTGTCCTCATCTAGGAAGTGACTGACCTTAGTATTGGTGTCACACATCTCCTAAGGAATCGTAGCCAAGTTCACCAACTCCTTGTCTCCCAGCCAGTTGTCATGCCAAAAGCTGATGATCCTACCATTATCAATTTTCCACTTGAGACCCCTCTACAAGCAATCCCTGCTGTTGCATCTATTCCTTTAGACAATAGAAGAATTATCCCTCTTGTGATGCTATAGCAAGACCTCTCCATTGAGATATTTGTTTCGCAGGATTGTGTACCAGAGAGTTCCATCATTCCTCATAACTTTCCACCCCAACTTAGCCATAAAAGCCACATTATACTTTCTCATACTTCTAATCCTAAGCCATCTTTCATCTTTTGAGACACATACCTTCTCCCAATTCATAAGATGGACTCTCCTTCTCTCATCATTGCTACCCCACAACAAATTCCTATTTGAATTATCAAGTTTCCTACAAGTTCTCGTTGACAACCACGAAGATTGCATTACATATAATAGAATAGCTGCGGTAACTGCCTTGATCAATATCTTTCTTCCCGCCAAGCTAAAAAGCTTAGCTTTTGAGTCACTTAACTTGTTTTGAAACCTTTCGACCACCTAGTGATAGAAGTTTTCATCTACTCTCTTGTGGATGATTGACACTCCCAAATATATGCCCAAGTCATTTACTATAGGTGCTTAAGGAAGCCTTTGGATGATTTGTGGCCTTTTAAGAGATCCACAACTTGGATTTGAGGGGGTTTACTTGCAGTCCACTTTCCTCCAAAAACTCCTGCAGATAGCTCAATATATTGCTGAGGTTAAGGTGTTCAGCTTCTGCGGACAACAAGATGGGAAATAACAGGTCCCCTTTTGGAGACTTTCACTGCTCTCCAAGCCTTTTTTTTTTTTCCACTTTCTCCTTGATTATACATGGAAGTCTCTCCATAACCAAAAGAAAGAGGTACGAGGAGAGAAGTTCCCCTTGTCCATGGCCCTATCCTACCTTGAAAGGGGGGAGGACTTCCCTATACCATATAATGAAAGTATCCTCACTTAAAACTGAGAACATTATCAATTTAACTAGGCTTATCGGGACATTGATCTCTAATAAAACATTAGCCAAGTACTCCCAACTAACGTTATCATAAGTCTTCCTAAGATCAATTTTAAGCACCATAAAGTGTCTAGAACTTTTGGACTATCTAATAGAATGCATAGCCTTTTGGAAAGCCACAATGTTATCAAGCATACCCCTTCCTGGTAAGAAAATGTTTTAATGAGGACCAATTATTTTTTTAAGAAGCGGTCTAAGCTTGGCCACCAAACACTTGCTTAAGATCTTGTAGTATATATTTATTAAGCTAATGGGTCTAAAATCAGAAATTTCTTTAAGATAATTAGATTTAGGGATCAAAATCATGAAAGCTTTGAAAATATTTGGATAGAAATAACCATCACTCATGGCCTTATCAACAAAGTTACAGAACTTTTAGTAGAAAATGGGTTGAATGTCATCTGAATCAGAGACTTTAAGCCCTTTCATATAGAAGGCAACTAGCCTTATTTCGTCCTCCTCAAATTGACAACAAAGAAACTCTTAATCATCCATGCTGAATTTCTCCCTTCTAGTCATGAACCTACTACTGGGCTCAGTAACCTTCTTGCCTTTAAACAACTTGATGAAGTAGTTTCTGGCATGGCATCTCATTTTTTCTTGATTCAAACACCAACTTCCATTAATCTTTAAGGACTGAATTCTATTGGAATTTCTCCTGATTTTAGTTGTGGCATGAAAAAAGCTAGTTTTTTTTTTTATCTCCTTTCACAAACCACTTTGTCCTGGATTTTTGGAACCAGAAAGTTTCCTTCTGCACCAACACGGTTTGATACTCCTGAAGAAGTTTCACTTCCAAAGCTTGTAGGGCCGAGGAGTGGTTATATCTGGGAAACATCTATATGCTCCTTAACATATTCTCCATACCCTTCTCTTGATAGAATATGTTCCCAAAAACTGTCCTATTTCATACTTTCACTTCCTCCGTAGTGTTCTTGATCACATTTTCTAGAGGACCCTCAAAACCCTTCCATGATCCTTTAAACACCTCTTTGAAATTAGGGTGCGATAACTAGACAGCTTCATACCTGAAAGGTTCCTTGTCTTTGCTAGGGGGAGGGAAAGATTAGAGTTCCAACTTACAGGACAATGATCTTCATGCAATCTTATCAAATTAAGCTCTTTCATCTCCAAAATTGTCATTTTAGCTTCTAAATTATAAAGCACTCTGTCAAGTTTTTTCTACAGACCAACTCTACCCTGAAACTTCCTTATCCAGATGAATTTGGGGCCACCTGCAACAGTGACCAACAAGTTACACCTCTCCCACCATATTTTAAACTTCTGGCTTCTCCTCCAAGAAGAGTAGTTCACATTATTGGTCTCCTCTAAACTAGCAATCTCATTAAAATCTCCTAATATAATCCAATACCCAACCATACTATCAGCAATGGTGCCCAAATCCATCAAACACTTCTCTTTAGTATTGATGTGAGGTTGACAATACACCCAAATAATGTGTCCGCTCGTCTCCTACCACTATTTTATAGTGAATCAGTTGGTTCATCTGCGACACTATTGATAAATTAATTTTATTAGGGTTCTAAGAAATCCATAAACCACCCTTAAAGCCCTCCGCATGAGCTATGTAATCAGAACTCAGACCAAGATTCTTCATGAACTTAGGATATTGATTATTCCTAGCTTTGGTTTCAAGACAACATAATACTTTTAGATATTCTCTAGAAACCAAATCTCTACAAGCTCTTCTAAAGCTTCTGCTTCCGACTCCTCTACAGTCCACACTATAAGCTTGATATTCATTTTCATGGAAGTAAAGGATTTCAAGATAAACCCTAGTGGACTTTTATGACCTCATTCCCCCTCTTCGTAGTCTCCATGATATCCTCATCTTCTCCCCTTGCATCACAGTCCATGCATTCCTCATCACCCTTGCCACTACTAGCTGTTGTTTTTAAAGCTTCATGAAACTTTAAAAACTCTACTGGGTTGAACTCCCTTGGGCCTCCAACTAAGTTGGCCTGGTCCAGTATAATAACTCCATAATTATTTCGGCCATCCCCCCATCTTAGGCCCATCAGCATTACCCATTAAGATTCCCTCTTTACATCTACTTGGGTCTGATTTTATGAGGCTCATTCTTAATAACCTTATGCCTCTTTCCCCTATTAAAGCATGTTCTATTAAGCCCAATAGCCTCTCCTTTGCTCATCTCTAACATTTTTATGACAGCTTCAGGTACCCACAAACCCTTACCTCTTTCATCATTCCTCGCCTAAACCTCCCTCTTACTTGTCTCTTTCCCTTTTTGTCCTCATTTTTTTATTTGCTCATTGGTAGCTACTGAATTGATCAGTTGTAGGGTTCATAACACACTTGTCTGCGTCTGGCTCTGAGCTCTCATCCCTCGAGACATTGTTGACTTTACCCAGATAGCTAAATCAGTTTAGGTACGAGCTATCTTTCCTCTCCTTCCCTTTGTAACTACCATTTTTGTGCAATCTTTGTTTCTTCTGCACCAGTATTCATGATCCTAGGCACTCGTCTTTCTCCGTCTTGTTCTCCACCGCGATAAGGCAATCTAACCTTAGGGCTTTAGTCCCCAGCTCCTTTCCTATCTCCAATGAGCTTTCCTTTACATTACCATAACCTAGCCCGCAATCCTCTGTTTTGTGACCCTCCTTACTACATCTGAAGCAAATAACATGAAGTCTCTCATACTCAATATGTTGAATTCTTTTATGAATCTTAATTCTAGAGACCAACGCCTTTTCTAATTCAATTTCCATATGCACCCTTGCATACTTGCCCCTAAGTGCATTTTTTGTGTTTGAGTCAATTTTAATCGGCTTTCCAACTGCTTTGCTTGTCTCGAATAATATGTTTTCATTGAAAAACTCCATTGGAAGTTGAGGCAATCGTATCCAAACTGCTATAGACTTTATCTTTCCTCATTCAGAGTGAACATTGGTCTCCACTTCCTCACAGTGAGGTAGTGGTCATGCATCAACCATGGATTATCAGTTAGGATGTGATAGAAGTCTTGTTTACTGGAGAATTTTGTTAGGAAGAAGCCCTTCCCTATGTCAAGGAGTTCTACGTTACCCTCTAGTCTCCACTGTCTGTTATCTTTATCAATATTAACTAATAGCCAATATCCTTATCAAGCAGTTTGATGATCAATGTTTGCTTCCAGAGATCCTTTAGGACTTCATTCGTGACATCTACCTTTGGAATATATCTCAAGCCAGTAAATAGTTCCTCTATTTCCTCTTCCAATAGATCTTCTTCTTCCTCCGAATCTAAATCTTCCATTGTCCTAGAGTCATCTTCGATTACCCTTTCACCCACTAGAATCTCCTTAAAGGAGACCTTTGAGTGAATATTGCTTGCACCCACCTCAACTTTGGATGCTTCTCATCCTCTTCCTTAGTACTCTCAAACTCTATTCTATGGCTTCTACATAAATCTATACTCTCCTCCATTTTTAGAGAAACCACTCAATCCTTTCTCTCACAAAAAAACAAAAGAATTCAATAAATTTTTTATTTTTAGGAAAATATCGTGAGATTAGAGATCCATCTGAATTCCGGTCACTGGTAATAGGCTATCACTCTCAACGATCGGGAAGCACCGATACCGATAAAGATCTCGTGCAAAGGGAATTTCATATGATTTTTCATAAAACTAAAAGAAAAAGTAGAATTATGTAAGTAACCTCAACTAAATATGAGTTAAAACTTACTTAAGATTAGTTCGATTTTTTCTTTCCTTAAATTGTTAAAATTTTTTAATGAAAGAGGAATTTATACCATTCAAATTGACCCATAAGAAAAATTAGAGGGTGTTTAATTAAAGGGTATAAGTTTTAGGAATCGAAAAGAAACTCATATAAGTTGTTTTGATTAATGGAATAGAAATGAAGATGTGTGAATGAAACCCTTAAAATATGGGTTTTGTGAAAACCAAGTAAATTTGTAGGTTTTAAGTGAAACCCATGGATAAAATTCAAAGAAAAAAATTGAACATTTTTATTTTTTCTTAAAAAATATGGTTTAAAATTAAAAATATTATAAATTAAATTTTAAATTTTTTAAAATTAAAAAAATATTATTTTTTATCAAAAAATTTAATTAAAATAATTTTAAAATATTATAAATTAAATTTTTTAATCAAAAAAAAATTAATAAGTATTTTTTAATCAAAAAAATTTAAAAAACAATTTTTTAATTAAATAAGTTTAAAAAATTTTGATAAATTAAATATTATAAATTAAAATTTTTTGATAAATTAAAAAAACAATTTAAAAATATTATAAATTAAATTATTTAAAAATATTATAAATTAAAAAACAAATTAAAAGTAATATAAAAAATTGACAATTATAATTTCTAAAACTTATGATGAAATTTTTTCTTCATTATTTTCTCTAAGAAAAAAGATTTAAAATTGAAAATGGTTTAAAAAATTGTAAATAAAATTTTTTCTTTTTAAAAATTTTATAATTTTTATTTTTTTTAACTTTTATTAAAACTATAATTTTAATTTTAATTTTAGAAATTAAAACAAAATTTTAAAAATGTTAATTTTAAAACATTTTTTATAAAGAACAAAATTGACAATAAAATAATTTTCATTCCGAAAGATGTACAAATCAAATATCAATAATGGTAATTAAATCTATTTCAAAATTTGACAATTATATCGAATTCGGTTCGATTTTGATTTCTAAGATTTTATAAAAGATTTAAAATTGAATATTATTTGATTTATACTTGCATTTCTAGCTGCTGCTTCTTCTTCTTCGGGGGGGTTTCCTTTTCACACCAGCATAATTCTTTGAATATTTATAGATGGGCTGTGGGCCTAATTAGGAAATTAAGATTAATTAAAGTTAAATTAATTTTTTTATTACATAAGTAACTTTTATATGCAAGACTCTAATAAGAAATATTATAAATATTAATAATAAAATAAAAAATAAGTTGAGATGATTTGAATCAAGTTGAGTTTTTTAAAGAAGGAGGGTTGGTCTTCAAACGATTGAGTTATGCTTACTTCCTAAGTAAATTATACTTTTCTATTGATTAAACATCCAAACCTAACTGGCCCACTTCTTAAAAGTTAAGCTTACCATGCTGATTAAGCAAACAAATGTCGGACCTGAAATAAAATAATAAAAAATATTATATATCAAAATTAAATCATTATTAAAAGATATTATGTATTAGAATAAAATAATTGATTTGATTTTAAAAATATTTAATTTTTTTTATTTTTAAAAATAAAAAAATATAAAGTTCTTATATTATTATAAACATTCGATTTATACTTGCATTTCTAGCTGCTTCTTATACTAATCATTCATCGGGGACTTTTGAGTGATTCCTTCTTTGATACACATACGACAGCAAGTTATTTAATGACCCATTTCTTAATTAAGTTTTGATTTTGAAATTTAAAAATAAAAAAAAATCATGTTGAAAGAAATTTCTTAAATTAAATCTGATAATATTCAAATCGAATTAATTATAGATCTAGATAACGCTTTGTTATTAAAAAAAAAAGAAAAAGTTAGGCTGCCGACGGGTCCTAATTTGTGCATGAATTAGTGCTCTTCAAAGAATAAAGTCCCAAACTTTGGTGCTACGAACCCGTTGAAGTGACCTTGTTTTGTGACCAACCCCACAAGGGAAGAGGCCCATCAAGGAGCCTGACCCATGATTCCTGCAAATAATTGTATTTCATGAGAATATTTAAGAGAGGGGAGGCCTTAGGAACGGTAATATATGATCTGATTTGATAGATATCGAAAAATTTAATCTAATGCATCGGATTTTTTTTCTTTAAAATTGGATTAGGGTCAAATTATAATATTAAAATATTTAGATCGATTCGATTTTAGATTTATGTTATAAATAATCTAATTCGATAATAATTTAAAATAAAATTTTATTTTATTTTAATATAATATAATATTATTAAATAAAATAAAAAGATTTTTATAGTTTGTTATAATTTATAAATTTCAATTTTATTATTGAAAAATATTATTAAAATAAAAAATATATTAGATTATAATTGAGATCGGGTATGGGTAGAGTATGGGTCGGGTACAAGCCGATTTAAAATCGGATCAAATCAGTTTTTTAAAAATATGTAGTAGATCGAGTCAGATCGGATATTTTGAAAAATTCATAGAGTCGGATATGGTTTTTGATTTTTGAATCCGAATCGGATTAGAGTCGGATATGAATATTATAATTAAGATTTAGAGTCGAATATAGTATTAATATGATCTTAATCATAACCATTACATTACCATCCCTACGTGCCGATATTCTCAAAAGCTTAAAGCACTCCATAACAAGTATTCTATTTTGTGTATAGAAGATAGATATGGAGCCCGAAGAAGTTCAAGTTGGAGTGGACAAACAACTCCACGCATACCCTTTTTTTTTTTTTTCTTTTTTATTAGCTACAGAATCATAACAAACCTCTTTATTTGTTCAATAATAAAAACACTAAATTTTTTTAATTGAGTTTTTAAATTCGATTCTTAAAAATAAAAAAATTAAATATTAAAAGAATTCGTTCCTTAAAAAGTTTGATAATTAACTCGAATTGAATTAGTCAGAATTAATTAATTGATTATTGATCTATAAAATCCTAAATATATTCCCATGTGTATGTATACGTTTATTAAACCATATTATATTTATTTTAATCTTAATAGAATTAAGTACGCAACGGATAAAAAATTTAAATCGAATAAAAAATAATAATATTACATAATATTATAACAAAATAAAAAAAGTAAAATGAATTGATTTCTTTGGTTTTCTCAGGAAAATTGAATCTTTTCATAAAAAAATAATGATAATTAACTCAAAATCTAATCAAACTCGGTTTATTTTGCAATTTTAATCTCTCTCTCTCTCTCTTCCCCCCAACTGCCCTAGTCAAATTTTCCGTATGAAATGGTAAAACCACGTACCGTCAATCTCTCTCTCTCTATCTCTCTCTCACTCTACAACTAGACAGTCGACTTTTCCTTACGAAACAGTCAACAACACGTACTGTCCATCTCCGTACTGGAACTTCCATGGACATAGACATTGCCAGGCGGCGGCTAAGGACCGCCGTTTGCCAACACCATCATCATCCATTAAAAAGAAAAAAGGAAAAAAAAAATGAAAAACACCTCTAAACTCCCTTTATCAGATCAACTCCAGACCTTAATCAATTCGTCGGAGAAAAACTAAAATCTCTACTTTCCGATCAATCTCAATCGCTCATGAGTCCGCTGTTTCTTCCACTCCTCTATCTTCTTCTTCACTTTCTTCCAGCACTTTCCCTCGATTTCCTCTTCAACTCCTTCAATTCATCGGATCTTATCCTTGTCGATGACGCCAAAATCGATTCCTCTGTAATTCGACTAACGAACGACTCAAATCAAAACTCTATTGGCAGAGCATTTTACCCAACACAAATAAACATGAAATCCACCTCAAATTCCGCCAAAATCTCTTCATTTTCTACCTCCTTCGTGTTTTCGGTCTATCCCGAGATTAGTTCTAGTCCTGGTTTTGGGATCGCATTTGTAATATCGAATACGACATCCCCACCAAATGCGCTGTCTGGTCAGTATTTTGGTTTGTTCTCAAATTCGACGAAACACTCTGTTATTCCGCTAATTGCCATAGAATTTGACACGGGTCAGAACCCAGAATTCAATGACCCAGATGGGAATCATGTCGGAATTGACCTTGACAACATCGAATCAATCATAACAGAAACTGCAGGGTACTATGATTCTGCTTCTGGTAATTTTACTCCTGTGAATATGCGCAGTGGCAACAACGCTAGAGCTTGGATTGAATTTGATGGCAGCAATATGCAAATCAATGTTACCATTGCTCCTATTGGTGTGAACAAGCCCTCAAAGCCTCTTCTCTCTTATACAAATCCGGAGATTGCAGACTATGTGTCTGATGAAATGTTTGTAGGGTTTTCAGCTTCTAAAGTTACTTGGGTTGAAATTCAGAGGGTTTTAGCTTGGAGTTTTAGTGATACAGGAACTGCTAGAGACATAAATACGACGAATTTGCCTAATTTTGTTCCGAAGTCAAAGTCTTCTTTGTCTCCTGGAGCTATAGTAGGGATTTCAATTGCTTGTGTTGTTGTTTTTGTTGTGTTTTTGTCTGGGTTTTATTGGTATTGGAGGAGAAGAAGAGTTTTGGAAGGAGAAGACGAGGAAATGGAAGATTGGGAATTGGAGTTTTGGCCTCATAGATTTAGTTATGAAGAGTTAAGTCAAGCTACAAGTGGGTTTTCGAAGGAGAATTTACTTGGGACAGGTGGGTTTGGGAGAGTTTACAAGGGGAATTTGGCCGCCAACAACAATGAAGTTGCAGTTAAGTGTGTGAATCATGATTCAAAGCAAGGTTTGAGAGAGTTCATGGCGGAGATTTCAAGCATTGGTAGGCTTCAACACAAGAATTTGGTGCCAATGCGCGGTTGGTGCAGAAAAGGAAACGAATTGTTACTTGTTTATGATTACATGCCTAATGGGAGTCTCAACAATTGGGTTTTTGACAAGCCAAAGAAGGTATTAGATTGGAAAGGTCGGCTTAGAGTTCTTACTGATGTAGCAGAAGGTTTGAATTACCTCCATCATGGGTATAATGAGGTTGTTCTTCATAGAGACATAAAGTCCAGCAATATTTTGTTGGATGGGGACATGAGAGGAAGATTAGGAGACTTTGGACTGGCGAAATTGTACCAACACGGAGGGGTTCCTAGTACAACGCGTGTGGTGGGCACGCTTGGGTACCTAGCCCCGGAATTAGCTTCATTGGCCACACCAACAGCTGCAAGCGATGTGTATAGCTTTGGGGTGGTCATTTTAGAGGTGGTCAGTGGGAGGAGACCAATAGAGGCTTGGAGTAGAGAGGACGAACCATTCCTCTTGATTGATTGGGTTAGGGAGTTGTACAGTGAAGGGAAGGTTTCAGAGGCTTGCGATGACAGAGTGAAGAGTGAATGTGAAGCGGGGGAGATAGAGATGGCACTTAAACTTGGATTGGCTTGTTGTCATCCTCACCCTCAACATAGGCCTTCAATGAAAGAGATTGTGGCAATTTTGTGTAGTAATGTCGTAGTGAGTCTGCCAGAGAATGTGGAGGCTGAGCTTGCCCATGGTGGTTGCAGTGGTAGCAACGGTAACAATGCAGGGCTATCATCGGATTCAACCGAACCACAATCTCAAGTTTGAGAAAATTATTTTCTTTTACTTGTTTGCAGAATTTGTTACAGTGTGGATTTATTCTTGTTTTTGGTTTTACACAAGTTTCATTTGTGAATTTTCCCTGAACTCTACATGAGTTGCTTTCAGATGTTGTACAGTTCATATGTTCAGATTTTGAAGTGAATGGATAAATAAAAGATCAGATCTCCTTTTTTGGATGGAAATCTTCCCTTGTCTTTCACACTATCTTTCTAGGCCAGATTTTTTCCGGCATCTTCTATTAGCCTTTTTACTTACAATCTCTCTGACTTGGTATTTCTGCAAAAAATTGAAGGTAGCCAACCCTATTCATTATTCAACTGCAGATAGACTTCCTACACTTGTATTGATCATGTTGTCATATCTTCTTGGTTGTTTAGAGGACTATGTACTGGCCATATATTAATATTAACTGATGTCAACTCGAGTTCTTTCTAGATGGCAGTAAAGTCAATCCATTTGGTGTCAGCTTCTATTGGCATGGCCAATCCGGTAGGTAAAAATCCGTTTGGGATTAGATTATGTGATCTACCACTATAAGATATGTTCTCTTTTCAAGCTAAGTGAGGAATGTCTTGCTGTTACTATCACCTTAGATTTATCATCTGATCAGCATTCTTTCAAGTGCATGTACTGGTGACATGGATTCCCTTTACCTGATTAATATTCCCAAGTTTTACAATTAGAGAAGTGGATGTCACAATCTTATCGAACTGATGACAGCAACACAAAAGACTTTCATTTGGCAGCAAAATTAGAGTAAATTTAGTTGGTGGTGCATGACACTAGACGTGAGCATGGCCCGGGCTCGGGTTGACCCAGACCTGCCTGCTCTGACATTTATTCCACAACATCTCCGTATAAGCCTGGCTTGATGATCTGCTTTACATACTTTGGGATTTGGGAAGGTCAAGTTTACTTAGGCATACATACTTCTACAAGCCAGGAGGCTAAATTTAAGTTTGAAGTTGGACAATATTTCGAGTGTCCTACAAGCAACTACATAGGCAATAGAGATATTTCTCATAAGGTAGCAGAACTATTCTTCATTGCAAGTAAGTCTTCCTCTTGACTCCAACCAAGAGAGTGTGACCCTACAGTGTGAAACTGAGAGAGTGGAAAGTGAAACTAGCCCTCTTTTCTGGGTCACCCATATTGCACCCTCGGAAATTAGTCCGGCACAGGCATGCAACTGACTCTTTCATAGATTCAGGTCCACTGACCAAGACGCCAACATTCTGTCCCCCAGTTTCAGTAGCAAACTTGTGAAATAAATCTAATGGAATCAAATCAATTCAAAAGGCATAGATGTTACTCTTTTAGCAGAATAGAACTTAGCAAATATCAACCGTGAAAGTCAAGTTTACATACCTTGAAAGTTAGGCCTTCCTCCATAATGGATTTCATGTTCCTCGAGAGCACCCACAGATTGCGCTATTTGTGCTTCCTTGCCTTTGTGCTGTATCTGAGACTCGAGAGGGTTTATGTTTTTTATTCTTTTCCATCTTAGAATAATTGCCACTGCTGTGCTGCATAGAATAGCTATAACGAAAGCACAGATGAGAAGAAAATCTGAAAGTGAAGAGGGAGTTTTCTCCTTCGAGTCCTTTTTTCTGGAGGGAATGAAGGCATGGTTGAAAATACACAGGAATACAAAAAAGACAAATGAAGAAAGTCCAGCGAAGGCAGCTATCCAGCACAGACTCTCAGGTCCATAAGTGACATGGTTCGAACATTTTGTGTCAAAATGTATTGTCTGCACTTGGGAGAACTCATTTAACAGATTTCGTACTGTTGCAGCAGACTGCAATTCTTGAGTCACAAATACTTGCAGCTTGAAGTCCTTTTGTGCAGCAGATTGCTTCAGAATGAAAGCTGAAACTGGACCTAGCAGAGAGATATCTTGGGATTTCTTTGTGACATATACCAACTGTATTCTTGATGGAAATCTTGTTCCTTTGCTGTTCTGACTTGCAGCTTCTTGTAAAATGCTTAGAAATGGGGTTATCCCAATTCCTCCGCCAATCAAAAGTACACTGTCATAGCTGCAAAAGAATTTGATAACATTATGAAATTAGTACTTATTTATCTAACTTGTTTTGATGTTGATTATGAAAAATTTTAATGCTTATGCACCTTAGGAAGTCCATCGAGGCAGGTCCATAAGGTCCTTCAACTGCAACTGGCATGCACTTCATCCTTTTGGACTCAGAATCTAGCTCAGCATGTATTATGTTGTACAAAGAGCACGTCCACCATCCTTCACATTTGATTATTACTGACATGCTGCGATCATCAACCACTGAGCTAGATGCTATACTGAACGAGTGCCACTGTAACTTGGATATGCTTGGAATCTTCATAAATATTATACTTGTTGGATTATACTCAAGCTCTGCATATAGAGGTAGGATTTATTTTAGTAAAACTCTCTAAATTTGTTAAAAATATCGACAGATTATAAGGACATGAAGTTTTACGTGGATCTTTTGGCAAAATAAGCTCTATGACTTTGCTGGGGAAAACTCGTGCAGATACTATGCAAGTCTCTGGTCTTGATTGAATCACCCTCAATAGCTTGTCAAGGGCAAAGAGGAAAATCCCCGAAAATATCATGTAAAAGTGCCTATCTCCAACATGAAACAGAAAGAACACTAGGAAGACTATGTACAGATGATGTGTGTAGTAGAAAATTTCAAACTTCTTGCGCCTTATCTGTGGAAGTGACGAAATCCAAATGACTAATCCGGTGATAAGAGCAATCTCGCCTGCAAGATATATCCGACCTGTTTTCTGCCAAAGCCACATCTGTGGAAAGGACCAGAAGAAAGTTGAAGTTAGATGATTACCTTTCTACTGTGTAGCTTCTATTTATTTGTAGGACTAGGAGGACAGTTGAAATGGACAATTGACCTCATCTTTGATTTGGATTTTGACACCCCAGATGAAAAAGGTAATCAAACCATGCAAAGTGGCAAAAAGTATCATTGCTGTACCAAGCCAGATATGATATCTGACCGAAGCTTCAAACTGCACTCCAAGCAATCGAAATAAGGACATCCCCCTTAGAATAGGGAAAAGAAGCAGTGCAAGACAGGCTTCTGCTAGCAAACCACAACGAGTGCCCACCTTCAAGACCTTTAGTTGCCATCTGAAAAGCAAACATTCTCGAGGTTCATATGTATATCACAATTCTGTTTAAGATAAAGTATTTAAAAAAAAACAATTTCACCCCATGCACAAAGTGCTCCCCGCCTTGCGGAGGTAGGGGGAGAGTGGGTGTATATGTACGCAGTCTTTTCCTTATATTTTTTTTGCAAAGATGCTGTTTTCACGCCTCAAACCTGTGACTTCAAGGTCACAAAGGAGCAATTTAATCGTCACACCAAGGTTTGCACATTGTTTAAGGTAAAGTATGATACATACATATTTAGTTTCAATGATTTTGATGGTATCAACTTCTTGAAGTCCTCTGAGATGTGAGCGTAGAAAGTCCATGCAAGGAAGAGGATAAATAGGGACAACACTAGGATCTCAACGAGGGATAAAACTCCGACAAACTTGTTAACAATGAGCGGATTTGTGAGAGTACACTTTGAACTTCTTGTCTGCCTGTTTCTTGTTTCTTTTTGTTGCAGATCCAAGTAGAAGCATCCAATGATAGCCAGAGCTATAACAGGAAAGGTATAAACTGCAAAATCAAGACCTGAATGACAGTGGCAGTGAATCAGAGTTTGCAACTTTCAAATTCTTATGAATAAGAGTTTGGTGATCACACTAGTTTGTACCGTTATATCTGAATATTGTATCCCTTGTACTGTCTTCAGCTTCACGCCATTTTTCTGTCCAGAATTCAGTTGGTTTCAGTAGCCAAAGAGAAATCCATCCGACACATAAAAGCATCATCAACACTCTCAGGGCAATGAAAGTAGCTTTCGCCATGTTCTCTACGGCAACTCTTTCTGAGAAACAAAATTTGCTTAAAGTTACCAAGCAAAAAAACTTTTCCATTTATAAATGTTTGAGAAGGTCAGATAAAATACACCCACATTGGCCACCTTTCAGGAGTGCCTATCACTTCTCAAGGCCACTTTCTATTGCACCTGTCAAACACAAAGTTGAAAATTTTCTGCCGCCTTCTGCACTGCAGCACCACATTCATCAGTTCAAAGGACTAATCTTATAAGAAGTTGGCATACTACTGCTGAATAATGACAACAGAAATCGCATAGTGATCAATATGCATCATCATAAAGTTGAACGGAGCTTGAGGCTTTCTGTTATAATCGGCTTTTTTCATTTTATTGTGGGCCCAGTACAAGATTAGTGGATGTATGGTCCATTCCACAAAATTTGCACTATGCTTTTGGCTTATGTGGGCGATTAGATTGGGACCAAACTTGAGATATCAGGTATATCTAGTAAAGTCAGAGGTATATAGTATTGAGTGAATCAGCTTCATTGTGTTCTCAATTGTGACAATGTTCTGATCCAAAATTGATTATCGTGGTGTATGTCAATCAGCAGCTAATGATTCCACCACCCAGAAAAAGTGATGCGGACACAGGTGGAGTTCTCTGTGGATGATTTAACCAGATCGAGGTATGTGATGAAATTGGATTTGAAACAATAAAAAGACATTTTAATGAACCCCCCTCCATTAGCAGTACCATGGTATTCTATTTACTGAGAAGAATAATTAGAATTACCATGTTTGCAACAGAAATCTCATTGATGTGCATACAGTAAAAGCAGAAATTTTACAATGAATAGCATATGTTGGATGATGTAACCATGCTCAATGTAAGAAATATAGAAATACCTTTGTAGCTCTTATTGCCCTGATTTTGTATTGTTTTTTCAACTTTTTTTTTCAGACAGAGCACCAACTGCACGAACCAGAAGCATCATGCCCTTCAGAAGAGAAGTAGCGGTGAACCAAGAAGAGAAGTCCAAAGAGCACTAAGTTCAAAAGATGATCCTAGCTCTTTCTTGCGATTAGTTTCTTTAGAAAAGTCCTTACCAACTTGTGGCATTTTGAAATAAGAAGGAAGAAAAGACTGCTTGGACGAACAAGTTCAATGAAGAAGTCCTCAATTTCTGGTGGCTTAGTGGCATCTTTTATGGTCATCTTTATTTGTTGCTTTCGCAGCCTTTTTACTGTAGTGTCATTCCTTCGTATAAATGAACAAGTAAATGAATGACGTGCTACATTACTCCATTTCAGTAGAAACCAGTGATTATGGAATCAGGACATGTGCACAAAAGCATGACATGACCGTGCTTTCTAAGAGAGGAAATGCAGGCTTACAAGGAGAGCATATAGATTATGAAACATAAAAACCACACATAAGAAAGTACTTGTGGGCACTATATAAAGAGTCAATACTTTCTGAAAGAAATTCATTTTGAGCAACCAAAAATGTGGGTGTCAGCTTCTCAAAGGGATCCTCTTGCTATGATTTTTGCCTAGGAGACAACATTTTTGTTTGGTCAGTCAGGAAAGGATGCCCAATTGAGTCCTGCATTGAATCATTCTTTAGTATATTTGAGAAATTTTTGGCTCAAGATGGAAGGAAAAAGCATGATGAGACAAGTTTAGAACACAAGGTCTAAGATGGACTTATGTGACAGCTTATGCTGCAAAGTGTTGGTGACATTATTCTGTACTTCAATTTTTTTCCATTTTTTATTTCTGTTTTCTTTTCTGGAGAAATCTAAATGAAAAACAAAGGAGCCGATGGTGGAAAGTTCCTTCCAAGCTTTTGGTGGTAGGTTGTCATGTCCAAGAGTACTCATATGAAGATAGAGATCCTAGAATTGTGTCAGCTAGTTTAGCTAATAAAGTCTCTGTGCAGATTGGCCTTAAATATGCGCTAATGTTGGAAGGAGACCCTCCTTGAGTGGCCCAATTACTTTTGGTTTGGATACAAAAAGAAAAAAAGAAGAAAGGGTATATACTAGTGGAGTATGCATAATGAAAAATCAGGTGGAGCAAAGCAACACCGTATTTGTTACTTGAATAGAATGCAACAGGTTATGAGAAGTATAGGCTGCAATTATGAAAAGGGAGAAGTTAGAACACTGTTGCCCTGTTTTGCCTTTTCTTCTCTCACTTCATTTGGGTAGGGTCCATGTGGAAGATACTTTGTGAAATCCAACTAAAGGATTGTTCTGTTCCAATCTAACTGCACCAAGTAACCAGCATCACACAATTCTGTTTCTTCCATAACAAAGGAAGATCCTGTCAGAAAAGGCGCATAATCAATGCCCCATAAATCTGCACCGAAAGTGCCTTTTAAGTACTTTATTCTCGGTTAAAAAAAAAAAAAACTCTTTTTAATATGAAAAAAATGAAGTGAGAAATTATGCTAATGAAATTTCTTTGTCACGCCCCGATGAAAATTACAAGCAAGATGCAACAGAGTAATAATAGCAGAGGGCCAGTTTATATGCCAAAACATGCAACTAAAATTTTTCACATGCAGAGGTCCAAGCAAGCCTTGAGCAGTAGAATAATCTTTCTGGCGAAGTCCAAAGGATGAGATTCGCCATATGCAACAAGGCCAGACACCACAGGACGTAGCTAGAAGTGTATGGTTCTTTAGCTACTTACTACCTGCTGTATGTCAGGTACTTCATTCCATTTTGCTTGGGGAGACAAAATGAAGCTAGCTATGTGCAATGGCTAATTTCAAAAGATGTTCAAGTAGAGATCTTTCTTGGAGAAAGTTCTGAAGTTGTCAGAAAAGTCCAATGATGGCACATAAGGGACACTTCTTTGTTTTGGATACTCCGAATTTGCATGTCGACTGTAATATGCCATTTTGTAGGGCCTTATTTTTGGGGCCCGCAGGGGTGGGGCGGTGGGGTTTGGCTCCTAGCCACTTCTAAGCATTCTTAAAAAGTCATTCTTTCCGGCTGGTAACATGTTTTGGTATTCCTTGATTGTTTTCTGCTATTAATCAGAAATCAGTTTCTGTTACAATGTATCAATTTCGGCAATACTTAGTCATTACAATATTCCTAATTCTTTTCCTTTTGAATAGGGTAAAAATCTTAACCATTAGCTTTGGAGTGTAGCAACGCTTACTTGGTCAGTAGTTGAGTATTGTTACTCTTTGAATAAAATTTTAAGTTTGAGTCTAATATCTCTTAAGTACGGTCTCAGACTCGAATCCTATTATCAAGAAAGAGGTTTTAAGAGAATTTTACCCGTTAGGATCCAACTAAACTTAAATTAAATTTAATTAGATTTAAAATAATTACGAAATACTAATAGTTTATATTAAAAAAATGGCTTTGGAGTATGCACTAGTAAACTAATAGAGTACAATATATAATATTTAAATAATCACCCATAGGAATAGTGTAGATTTTAAGACAGAGAGCTCAAAGAAGCTCCAGTAGGGCCAAGGGGGGCAGGGGCAACTACCCCTCAAATTCTAGGGAAAAAAATTTATATAATTTAAAAAATTACGACTATGTTTACCTATTAAAAATCATATTGTGCCAATGAGCTAGTTTTCTTTAAAAATCTCGAATTCGAAATGTTCTTATATAACAAAAAATAAAATAAAATAAAAATCATATTGTATTTTGATTTCGGTCCAAATTTCTAGTTTCGCCCTTGGAACACCTCCTTAACAACCATACCAATACATCTATAGAGACAGCTCATGTGACATGAAAAGAATTTCACAGCCAGAATGGGTGGAGGCTCTGATGGGAATGCCTAGATGCCAGAGCAAACGCCAGTAGTTCTCAGGTTCTCCCCTCTTTTAATAAGCCAAAAACAAAAAGAAAGTCCTTTTTCTCTTCTACAATGGAATGGGAGAAATGGGTCTTGAGAATTGTTTGCAGCCAAGAAAAATTATGGCAACAAATCAATTTTGTACCTACTCAGAAGGAGAAAAAAAAAATCTCATTTCTTGTGCGGTTGTTTATGCTTTTGGAAAAGGGGAACCATATGCTAGGAAGCCAGACCCAGAAATGGCCAACCTTTTTTGAATATATATATATATATATATACACACACACCAAATCAATCAATGATATCTAACACTTACGATTAATTCAATTTTAAGCGTTTGTAAAGACACTGGAGAATGATTCTTTCGGTATAATCTTTTTTATTCTCAAATTTTAAATTTAAGATTTAATCAAAAGATCTAATATTTTATCTCATTAAACTAACCGTCCCTTAATAAAAATACTCTACTTTATCACAAAGAAGTTAGAAGAGTCTCATCAATGGATAGTTGATCTAGTGAGATATGATGATAGATCTCATAACCAAGGTTACAACTTTAACTCGTAACTTGAGCATGAAACAGTCTACGTTATGAGGGTAGTCCCTAAATGGACCACTGTAAATCTCAAACCGGATTAGTCAGAATATGAGTTCGGATACCGATTAGTATAGTAAAAAAAAAAAAAAAGAAAAAGAAAAGAGTCAGGTCACCATCCATCAATGGCCCCGAAAATTTCCACAAGAAAAATCCACCCCACCCCCTGGTCCACCATCATTAATTTAAGAAACACATATAGCTACTCAATGACGTTATATAGAGAAGTCAAGCCCTCCTAAATAATTGAAGATATCTGCGCCGCGTAACCCGTTAGGGCAAACTATCTTTAACTAAAATACTTAATATAAAACAATTATTGATATAATATAATTTTAATTATTTTATGATAAATTTAAATTTTATTCTCAAAACTCTATATTTTTTATATAAATTTTTTATTTTAATTGAAAAAATAATAAAAATTCAATAAAGTTGAGATTTTCTAAAAAGGGTAACTCTGGAACTCTTCATCTCATTTTAGAAATTTAGAAGTCATTTGGCATTATTTAAAAAATGATACTTATAAACGGTTTTTTATTTTATAAGCTCATTTTAGTTTTTTTAAAAAATAAATTGTTATCTATTTAGATAAATATTACTTAAAAATAGTTAATTATTTGATAAAATAAATATTTAGAAACTATCTAAAATAAGGAAAAAAATTATAATAGGTATAAGATGTGGTATGGTTATAATTTTTGTTAAATACAAAAGGGTAAAAATATATTTCTGTTAGTCAAAATAGATTATTTTAATTGTGATTAAAAGTACCAAAATTTTATAAAAAAAAAACCGATAGTAAGAGTTTATTATTTTTTTAGTTTATAAACATTTTTGGGTTTATAAATATTTTTATAAATTTTAATTATCAAATAATTATAATTTTAATTTTAACTTATAAATTAGTTTGATTAATTTATAAATAATCGCAAACACCCACTTAAATTGAATTTGAAACTCAAAAAGCGAGCCTAACCCTTATTTTGGTATGATCAATAGGTATTCAGATCCGTACTCCTAGGAGGAACCCTCAAAATGTAATATTTTTTATTTTTAAATTTTAAATTTGAGATTTAATAATAATATTTAATATTTTTATCTATTAAATCGACTGTTGATGAATAAAAAATCAGTCATACTCTCGCCTAACACAAGTCACATAAATAGGAAAGACACCCCTTATGCATTTCACAAAGATCTTGCCTTCCAACACTAGACGTGTAATATAATATGATCATAGGGGTTGTCTTATCCGGAAAATTCGACCCTTCAAATTAAGGGTATGATGTGAACAACCTAAAAGTCAAAATCAAAAAGTATAATTTGAATAGCAAACATCTAGAACACATGTTTTGTCTTATTTTGTTTCATTAATTAATTGATTAATATCTTAATTAGAATCCCTAAATTTAGGTTTTTCTAATTATATGTAGACAAACAACGATGGTTTGTTTAAGGGTTGAAGGGTGAGTCACATTACCACGTAACCTTTAAGACAAAGAGGTTGAAATTGAAATCTATAACCATACAAAGATATGAGCTTTTTATATTTGCTTTTGAGATGTTGTTAGCTAAAATTATTATAAATTATAAAATTGACGAAAAGTAATTAGATAGTGGTTATAATTTTTTTTAATATAAATAGGTATTCACCGTAAATATAGAATAATTTATAATTATTTGGTATTTTAGAGGGATTATAAAAAGAGTTTACTTGGTATATAAAATGTTTTCTATCTTAGTGCGGGATAGAGAGAGAATGAGTATATATGCACTAAGTCTTCTCTCTGTATTTTATAAAGAGATTATTTTTATGTTTCAAACTTGTGACTTTAAGATCATCAAAAGAGTAATTCTACCGTTTCGTTAAAATTCACACTTATTTTAAAGAGATTACGATAATAAATTTATTATAAATTTTATAATTATAATTTAAATCATATATTATAATATTCGTATAATTCTAGTCAGACATATAAATGCCGTCAAGATAAAAGGTCATCAGATGATAATCATGGCAATTGTTAGTCCTTTCTATAGGTGAAGGCCAGCATAAGACTACTAGAAGATGTGAAATGTAGTGAAATATATTATGATTTCAAAGATTAAAGAGGACCAATTCTGCCTGACTTTTCTGCAAAAAGAGAGACAGAAGCAAAATTGTCAAAGCTTAAACAAAGTTATTTTGAAAAAGTAGACTGTAATTAGGTCAAATTATGTGATTAAAAAAGCCAATTAAGCTTAAGTTAATACTAATATTACATTAGTATTAGTCTACTAACGTGGACTAATATTTTTTACATAAATTGTTGGTATTCGTTAACCACATTATAAACTGAATAAATTTGGTTTGAACTGGATCAGACCTTTAAATGAATAAAACTCTCTCGGTATTTGTTTTTACTATACACAATATTTAAATTCGAGAGTTTCCGGTATCCGACCATTGAAAATGTTAGTCTAATCTGAACTAATATATTAATTAATCCTCATGTTTGATTAATACAACTATCTTATTAGCTAACTATACATGGGAATGTAACCAAAATTTTAAAGTTCAATCATATGGAATTTTGAATCATTGATTATGTCAAATATTTAAAGAGAAGGACCAACAAATGAAATGGATTTTATCCCTTAAAGACACCTTCAAATGAAGTATTTATATGAAAAATGGTGGATCCGAAGACTACGAGCATTGATTTATATGTTGAAAATTTGATATAACGTAATTCCCTTGTTTTCATCTTTCCTTAATCTTATTTATTATGAAATATTTGATTAGAATCATACAATTTATTTAGACAAATTCACTCACGACTGAATTATTGAAATATTAAATAGCCACAAAAGAATTCATAAAGTCCTTAATTTTATTGTCAAGAGAAAAGGGTAATAAGAAAAAAGGGAAAATAGGGTTGCACTAGTTTACAACTATGGATGTATTTATCATTTTGTAATGCCTTTTAAAAAAAAAAATGAGAGTAGGGTACACAAGACACTCAATTTGCCAAAGGTTCAAAGTCAAGACAAAGGACTAGAAGTAGGCAATTTGGCCAAGAAAAAGCAATGGCTCTTTTTTCACATCAAGGGAATGGTGGCGATGCAAAAGAGAGTTTTGTATGGTGACATATTGCCAAAGCCTGCAATCCTAGACAAAAGAGAACTTCTCCCTTTCATTCTCATAGCTTGACTCTCCTACAGTCCATCTTTATGTTATTCCCAATAGAATCCCTCCATCCAAGCACAACACATATGAAATTAACAATTTATATTCCGATTTGATTAGAAGCCATTGATGGGTTTGAAATGTCATCAAGCAGACATGGATTCATGACTAAAAATTTGGATTGAATCATGAGGTTTTGATTTGATCACTCAAAGAAACAACGGCAAACTTGGGCATGATTAAAAACCTCCCCATTTGACTGACCTCATTATTTGTTCCCCATTTAGATCTAATTTGATAGTCAATTCAAATCTATTTTATAATATATACACGACAGCCCAACCTAGTGAACCATACAAGGAGAAGTGTACAAAACCGGTCAATTCCTGGCCAGAATGGTACCATGGTGATCGAGAGCAACTTCTCTTTTTTTAATAGACTACCAATCTGCAAAAACCATGTTCTTGTTTGATATTCCCTACTTGACCCTTTTCCTCTCTCTCTCTCTCTCTCACTCACTCCTACAAAATTTTCTTTGGAGGTGAAAGCAAGATAAGAAAGAGATGGAAGAAGAGATTTTTGTGGAGGAGGAAAAGAAGAGAGGGTTGAATCATGAAGAGATATTTATGTCATCGTCGCCGGAGATTGTAGAGATCCTAGAGATTGGAGAGGATAGCAATGGTGTAGGAAGCAGCAGAGATAGAGGACTAAATGATGTTTATGTTTGTGTTGGGAAAGATGACTTGGATGTCCTCAAATGGGCTCTTGATCATGCAGTCTTGCCCGGTGGCCGCGTCTTCCTTGTCCATGTCTTCCCTCCCATCACCCACATCCCAACTCCAAGTAAGAATCAAATTTCAGAAACCCCGTTATGCTTTTGTCAATTGTTCATAGTATGGCAAAGAACATGAGTCCATGACCTAAAAGGCTTATACCTAGTACACGAGTAGCGCTAAACCTAAAACATTGTCCAAGGAAGTCATTTAGAAAAAAAAATTTGGTTCTAAATCATCTTATGGGTGCCTGTCTAGGATTTTTTTTTGGCGGGGGGGGGGGGGGAGGTTGGTTTCATTCTGGTAGTGCTTTTTCTCAATTGAATTGAATTCTTGGAATAGAGTCTTTTGCAACACACCAAATTTCTTTCACATGGCTTCATAGTAAGATGAACGGAAAAAAAAGGGTCATCTAATGGCCATAGACTTCTCTTAAGTCAATTAGATTGATACTTAGTACATTCTCTTAAACTCTAATTACTATCTTTTTGTTCATATTCCTCCCCACAAGTCTTTGGTAGGAACTTGGAGTCATTAATGTCCTGTTGTTGTCAGTTGGAAAGCTAGCAAAAAGCCAAATTGGTGAAGAACAACTGAGGCTTTATCTGAGGGAAGAAAACAATAGGAGGAGAAACCTCCTGCAGAAATATGTTCGCCTATGTAACGATGCCAAGGCAAGAAAATTTTGAACTCTTAAGAGTCCGATTATCAATCAATATAAGGCACAATTGGGTCTAAAGATTGCTCTCTCAATTTTCATTTGTGTAGGTCACTGTGGACACAATGCTTATAGAGAGCAATGTGGCTGAGAGAGCAATCTTAGACCTCATTCCTGTCGTCAACATTACTTCACTTGTGATTGGAACCAAACGCCCATTGTCCTCAAGGTGCTCTCTCTCTCTCTCCCCCCCCCCCAAGCTAGCAGTAAATGAAGTGATGGCAACCAATACAGTTCTTTTCTTGTCTGTTCTTATATATTAGGCGATTGAAGAGGGGGAAAGCACAATTTGTTCTGAAAAATGCACCAGACTATTGTGAAGTGAGCATTATTCATAATGGCAACAAGGTTGTGAATGTCCCAATTGAGACGGAGACATCAACACCGCCTTCTCCAGGTCAAGGCGCAAAAGGATCAGACGTGTCTCGACAGTCTGAAAAGGGGAATTTCTTTGAATGCGTGTGCTTTTCTCCCAAGTTCACTTGAAACATGACCCCTTTTTTGACAACCAAGAAAAAGAGTTTGTACAATTTTATAACTTCTAAGAGAATGAAGATACCACCAGTATGCAGAGATTTGTTAGAGAAAGAGAGGGAGGGAGAGGCCACAGCAGTGCTATTATGGGTCGATGATAAGGAAATTAGCTTTTGCCAACAAAAGTTGACCTTTATAGTCCACGAGCTAAAGTTAGATGGCTATGGCTATCATTAACTCATTAGTCTCAAAAGTATGAACTTACTAACATAGCTTAAATCATATAGTTTATTATAGGTAGAGCCTCTCCTATGATTAACCATGTTGGTCATTCTTGACACCCTTATCTCAATATTAAAAAAAAAAAAAAAGACAAAACATGTCCGTATGGTTTCTCAATTTGTTTAATCTCTCTATTGTTGAATTCCTAATTACCAATTTTGTTTGTAATAAAGCATAAAATGCAACCGAGCAAAGTAATCGGATGGTTTCTTGGGTTCTATGGAGTGATATGAGTACGATTAAAAACTCAATATTCATGGCGTGATAGATAGTTAAATTTTATGATTGAAATCGAGTTTTACTTTAATATCATATATGAGCAACCTGTTTGTAAGAGAACAGTCCATTGATAATAGTCTTTCTTTCTTGATCCGTGATTTAGAGTTTAATTATTGTTGTAACTAAAAAAAAGAAGAGTAATCTTAAAACTCAAATCTATTCCACCTTTACAGTATTATTTGTATAATGTGCAGAGCAATTATCATTGAAGCTTACCGCGACCGCTAAGATAAGAATATCAAATCTCCCTTGCTACCATCTCATCCTCCATCATAACCACCCCTTCAACTCCGAAACATACCACGACTAGCCTCGTCTACCAGAAGATCTCTACCATGCCAACACCATCTCCGCCATCAAAACTCCCACCAGCGCCACCTTGGCCTCCATCAAAACCTCTTCCGACAACTCCATGACACCGCAGTTCCCCTCCAACACCTCTTCTGCCATTAATATCACCATTTATCCTTCTACCATTGGTGTCTCTTGGTCCACCTCTTCCAACACCATCTCTAACTTGTCACCTTTTCCGAACCCACCACCTCCCTTTACCTCTTTATTAAGGTATATAAAGAAAAAAACTAAAGTAGTGAGATAAATTTGAGATTTTATCATATACAAGGTTCAATGTATAACTGCTAGATAATCAAAGTAAAACCAAAGTGAATAGTATTTATGAATCTTTAATCTCGTAATAGATTTAAAATTTATAACCCATTAATTCTAAATGGATACACGGTTAATCATATTCTACTCATTAATGCAATTACTAGCTTTCAAAAAGTAAGAATCAAGTTCTAACGATAATATTAGTTTATTTCGTGGGAGAATCATTTCTTCTTGTAATTTCAAATTCATGAAATCAAAAAAAAAAAATAGTAATTCTAACTGGGCATGGCTGTTCCAAAGGAAATAATCTAGTGATCATATTCCCTCTCTTAATTTTATGATTCGGTTCGAATCTCGTTGTTTAAAAACAAAAAAAAAAAAAAAAAAGAAATGGAGGAGGAGAAGGAGGGCATAACCCTAAAATAAATAAAACCCAACAGATGGACTATACATTCAATTTGGGTCGTCGGCCCGAACCCGACCGACCTCAACCGGAGGATTGAAATAACCTCACCTCTCCCACGTTAAGAATCCTAAATTTCCAATTTTTTAATTAATAAAGCGTAAAAAGCAACAGGATTGTGCAAGTTCATCCCTCTCTCCGTAGCAGCAATGATGAACCCTAATGATCCTCGATATGGAGATCCCAACTCCTACCGCGAGCGAAGAAGGTTAGTGAAGCAGAATTAAACTAGTTCCAATCACAGATATTGCAAAAATTTTCTTAACCTTTTAATGACTTTTTTAGGGTTTCATGTTTCTGAAAATCGCTCAAGTCTTTCTTTTTTTAGTCTTTTGGTTTCTGGGTAATCGAATGGTATGGTAGAATTGTACAATTTTTATGAACCCAATTTGTAATCATATTTTTTTCTAGGTTTTCTTTGTTTGAGGTGTATTAGTATATTTTTTTTCTTTGGATAATTTACCGATAGATTGTATAATTGTGATGGTGCAGTAATTTTATGGGTCCGCCACCTTCAGTTGCACCGCCGATGGTAGGTGGTGCTGCTTCATATGGCCGCGGTGGACCGGTTAGTTATGGAGGTTCTCCTAGGCCCTTTTCTGGTGGCAGAGGTGGTGTTCGTGGGGCTGGGTTTGATGGGTATCCACCATTTCAGCCTACCAATATAGGGCGGGGATTTGATATTGGTCGAAGCGAGGTCGGTGGTGGGTTAGGAAGAGGAGGTAGAGGTGGAAGTGGGTTTGGAAGAGGTGGTCCAAGAGAGAGCGGTGGTAGAATTCCTAATGGTGATATTAGTGGTAGAAGAGGCGAGGGAGGTGTCGGAGGGGAAATATATGGTCACGGGGTTGGTGGGAGAGGTTTTGATTCTGGGCGTGTTGGTGGAGGCCAAGGTGGTGCTGGTAGGAGTTTTGATGGTGGACGTGGTGTTGGCAGTAGTAGAGAGTTTCATGGTGGCCAGGCTGGTCGTGGTGGGTTTAGGAGTGGAAGGGGTGGTTACGACGGAGGACGAGGTGTTGGAAGGGGTGGATTTGATGGGGGTCGGAGTGGTGGACGGAGTGGTGGTCGGCATGGGGGAAGAGCAGAGTTGGACAATATTTCTCTGCCGAAGCAAGATTTTGGGAATTTGGTTCCATTTGAGAAGAACTTTTACATTGAGAGTCCTGCAGTGCAAGCAATGTCTGAGCAAGAGGTAAGGATTTACAGGGCAAGCCGTGATATCATAGTTGAAGGAAATGATGTGCCGAAGCCAATTCGGATGTTTCATGAAGCAAACTTTCCTGGTATATTAGTTGTGCTCGTATGTTGAGATGTCTTTAACATGCCATTCTTGAGGCTGATTTTCTTGCTTGCTTTGACAGGTTACTGCCTTGAGGTGATATCTAGGCTGGGTTTTGTTGAACCAACACCTATTCAATCCCAAGGATGGCCAATGGCTTTGAAGGGTAGAGATGTGATTGGCATTGCTGAGACTGGTTCGGGAAAGACTTTGGCATATCTTCTTCCTGCTTTGGTACATGTTAGTGCACAACCAAGATTGGGTGGGTTTTGATATCTTTCTTCTAAGAGTTCCTCTGCATGTTCATTCTTTTAATTATTCTTTTTCTTTTTTAAATTGCAGTTCAGGGCGAAGGTCCAATTGTACTAGTTCTGGCTCCAACTAGGGAATTGGCTGTTCAGATTCAAGAAGAAGCTTTGAAATTTGGGTCAGCTGCAAATATTAGAAGTACCTGCATTTATGGCGGTGCTCCGAAGGGACCGCAGATTCGTGATCTTCGTAGAGGTATGTTCCTTGGATGTCTACTACTTTAATTGAGTGGAAGTGCATATGTTGGATGTCTTCATCTCTTTTTAGGTGTTATGTGCACTGAACCTCAGAATAAGTAAATCCCAGAGCTTGGGCTAGGTTGTAAAAGTTGATTAGTTAATTCCTTTCTTCCCATCTAGTGTTTAAAGGCATTTTGGCTTTGCAGCGTAGCATGGACACATTCAAAACAGAGTTGACTTAAAGGGCAGAATCTTTTTTGGACAATAAGATAGCGTTTGGAATGGTATGCAGGATAGAAAGGACGGTTTCGAGATGGAAAACATCATGTTTAGCTTGTGGAGGCGGAGAATTATCTACGTCTCTGGGACAAAAATGAGCAAATTTTTATTCATCCTTTTTGAGCGGACAAGTAGACAGACGGAAACTTTGATAATTATTTTTTCTACTTTGCCCTCATGCATTTTCAAAATTTCTGTCCCGCCTCGTCTGTCTTGTCTCTTCCCTTCCGTCTCGTCCTCCAAACCAAACGCTAGCTAAGCACTTTGCCAAAATTCTTGTTGTCTCCTGTTGTTGTGGCTTAAGCTAATGGAGAAAACATAGGAACTGTTAAGTACTGTCTAGTTAATTTCATTATAGGAATCACTTTTGTTGCTTCACATATGCCTATGTAGATTTGTAGGTTAAAGTATGGACAATTTGTGTTATGCAGGTGTTGAGATTATTATAGCGACGCCTGGTCGGTTGATAGATATGCTGGAAGCACAACATACAAACTTGAAAAGAGTGACTTATCTTGTGTTGGATGAAGCTGATCGCATGTTAGACATGGGTTTTGAGCCACAGATCAGGAAAATTATTGCTCAGGTACACATGTTCTCCCTTTCTGTATGAGATTATGTCCCTAATCTGTATGTTGCTTTGGAATTTTGTTTATGGACACAAAATTCTGAGTTTTTGGAATTTTAATTTATTCCTTTTCTTATTATTGTCCTTGATGGACTGAAATAATCCAAGTGCCTGTAGTTTTGGAGACTGAATAATGCCATTTCAATTTGTAAATTGGCCTAATAGGCACTGTATCAACTATTGTAATTATAAAGTCTTACATGAGGCTGCAACTGCTTGAAGGCATATGTTGGAAGAAAAAATAACTATCTTGAATAACTTGAAATTTTTAAATATACAAATGCTGGTTGATATCCTAAAACATCGCCTTGTGAAAATTATCCAAGAAAGGCATATTTCACTCCTCAAATGACTTTTTTTTTTTGGGTTAAAATAATCAAAATCATGGTCATTCCTCATGGTGCTTTAGTACATATCTGTGGTCTAGTGTTGTTTGCTGCGAAGACAAAGGGAACTTCAGATTTAATTGCCATCATGGACTTGGCATGCAGTCTGTGTCTATGGATATACATTTGATTTGCTAATGTCTGTTGCATTCATATTTTTCCTTACTAAAGTTACCAAAGAATTTTCATCGCAAATGCTATCTATCTAATGTATATGTTGAGTTTGAGTAGAAGTTGAAAAGTGATTTACTTTCATTAATTGCAGATCCGACCGGATCGACAAACACTGTATTGGAGTGCAACATGGCCAAGGGAGGTGGAAACATTAGCAAGGCAATTTCTGCGTAACCCATTCAAGGTCTGTTTGGGGGTTTTTATCAATCGGTGCAAATCCATGTATATTTGAATGCCTGGGTGCATTATGGACAACATTTTTTTTTAACAGCTGATTTTTTATTTAATTTGTTTAAATATATCAGGTCATTATTGGATCCCCAGATCTGAAAGCTAACCAATCTATAAACCAAATTGTTGAAGTTGTGACTGATATGGAGAAGTACAATAGGTATGCCTTTCCTGCTGTTACAACAAGTAATATTCATATGCCCAGTCATAATTTCATGTATATCATATTTTGTCTGTTGCAGGCTGATCAAGTTGCTTAAAGAAGTGATGGATGGAAGCCGAATCCTCATATTTGTAGAAACTAAAAAAGGATGCGATCAGTTGACAAGGCAGTTGAGATTGGATGGATGGCCAGCTCTATCTATCCATGGTGATAAAGAACAAGCTGAAAGGGATTGGGTCCTGTCCGAATTTAAGAGTGGCAGGAACCCTATAATGACGGCCACTGATGTTGCTGCACGTGGCCTTGGTAGGATCACTGTGTGTTAGGAGAGTTTATAGTCATTTGAATTAGATTTTGAGTTTATGGAGATAGGCGAGTCTGCCGGCTGCTATCCAGTTTCCTGAAAACATAATAAGTGGGTTGGGAGCAAAGTGGGGTGCCTACTATCTTAAGCTTTCTATGAGCATAATTCTTGAATTTGATCAAGGGATTATTGCCTGGTGGTGAGGTGTCAATTTAGTTATTTTGATGTTCTTGATTTTCTAGAAGCCTCTGTGACGTATCCTATCAACTAATTCTTTCAGCTAATGTTACAAGGACGTGGAGGCAAATCCATTTGTGTGGCTCTTAAGAATTTTGCTTTGTAATCAAGGATATATCATGTGGTATTTCTTTGAGCCAATCTAACCACATAGTTCAGGACTGCTCCAATTAACTGTTGTCTTTAGATATAGCTAAAGTATAAGGTAGGCATTATATCCCAGAGATGCCTGAATCAGCATTTCTCTTTCCATCAATGTCCAAGTAACATAGTTTAACTGAACTCATTTGCCTCCCATCCACATTTATGGAGCTGGTGATTGTCGCAGCCTGGTTGACTCTTACAGTGTTTCATTGGTTGTGGAGGTGGTGTGGTGGTTGTGGAACTGCTCCTTATCCCTGCATGATCAAGGTGCGCGCACATTTACGTGATGAATGTGTTGTCTTATTTTTGATCATTCAGATGTTAGGGTGCAGGGATAAGGGTGCAACTGCAAATTTTATCTTTTCTCATTTTCAGACCTTGCTGGTGGTTTGACATGTGCAATATCTCCTCTTTCGTTGTTGCAGATGTGAAGGACATAAAATGTGTGATAAATTATGACTTCCCATCCAGCCTTGAGGATTATGTCCATAGAATTGGAAGAACAGGCCGTGCAGGGGCTAGAGGAACTGCATTCTCATTTTTCACTCATTCTAATGCAAAATTTGTTAGGGAGCTTATTAAGATCCTGCAGGAAGCTGGGCAGATTGTACCTCCAGCCTTGTCTGCCTTAGCCCGGTCAGGTGGCTCTGCATATGGAGGTAGCTTCTTTTGTTCTATTGGGTAAAAGTAAAACCCATAGTGTCAAACACCTGCAAGGAGTTTTGATTGTTTCCTCTTCTGATCTTATAGATTCTAGGGGCAACTTCAGATCTAGAGGACGAGGAGGCTATGGCAACAGATCTCGGACTTCAGGATCAAATACTATTCCTCTTGGTGCAAATAGGCCCTGGTAGTTTGTCTACAGTTGCAGCAGCATTGGATCTGAATGGTTTTAATCTGTATGTAATTGATTACTCGTTTTGTCTTTGGAGCTGATAACTTGGTTTGTCAGTGACCGGAGCTCACTCATCAAGTTTGATTGCAGGAACAAGGTATGAAAGTTATGTAGGGCAACTTTCAAACAAGTCTTATCTTTCGGTCTTCTCTCGTACTTTATGTGGGGGACTGCCACATTAGGAATAGAGAATTTTTGGTTAGCAGTAGGTTATGGGTTTACGATCCGGAATTCAACTGACAGCATTGTAAAAGATATCTTTTTAGAGATTGTACCTTACCATGGTTAATCAAAAAACGCCTTTATGTCATAAAATTGTATGTGTTAAATTAAACCTCCAGTGTATGTTGGAAATGTGTCTTCTTCATGGTTCAATCGGTTGTGCATGAGTAGTAGGTTTTAAATGAAGAATCTGAAACCATTGATCTGAAAAAATACCAATGCAAGCTGTCCGTAGCTTGTGTCATTTGTGAAAGCTTGATACTCAGTCGAGGAAAATAAGGTAGAGGATTTTTTAAAAAAACTAACCATCTTGAATGCAACCCTAGAAACAGCTTCAACTGGCTAGGCATTGGTGGTGATGAGATCGACCAACTCAAAAGTTACGAAGGGTACCTTGACCATACTCATTCATGGCTTCTTCATTTTCTTGTGTCAACTCTGACATTTGCTTTTGCAAGTGAAATTTCTTTCTTGTGACACTTCTTTTATATCTCAACCAATCCTTATTAGACGAGCAACATCTGTTGAGGTCCTATGACAAATTAGCAGATAGTGTCGGTTATTGAAGAACTCTGTTGCTGCCTTGCTTTGCATGGATTTTTGAGAGAGAGAGAGAGAGAGAGAGAGAGAGAGAGAGAGAGAGAGAGAGAGCGTTGAGAACATCGGGTTCTCGTGTGTATGAACATTCTCTATTGGGAGACCCGTCCTCCTAAAGGAGTCACTGGAGCGATTGGTTCGGATTAGTTGAGACAAAGTCCCGGATGCCGAGCGGTGTCCAAGACAAGGTATAAAAAAAAAAAAAAAAAAAAAAAAAAAAAAAAAAAAAAAAAAAGAGAGCGGGAGGGAGGGTTTGTGCGTGAGCACGGGGTGGGCTTAATCAACATGTGAAGAAAAGGAATATTCTGTGTTATGCAACTGTCACCTAGTAGCACCTTTGGGGTGGCTCTAACAATTACTTTGGGCTTATGACCCTATTTTGCCTTGACAATAATCAAATTTAGGGCAAGAATTGAGATTAAAGTTACAATTACTATTAAAAGGTTATGCTTTGACTGATTTTAATTTGGTTTGAAAAAAGAACTTAGTCTTGACAATACAACTAAATTTTTAGATCAATTTATTCTTGAATGTCCTTTAGAAGAATGCCTTGCTTTTCTAAACACTTTCGACCAGAGTGACATATGAAAATGTGTTGCATTAAAAAGCCAATACATCTCCAAGTATAGTCCAAAAAATGGAAAAAAAAAATTAAAAGAAAAAAGTCGAATATATCGTCACATCACAGTGTCAACACTAGCTAGTTTCGTTTACTGTTAATAAAAGCCAAGCCAATCCCTTCTTGAACGCGTGATGATCAACCAGTTTCCTGCTCAAACTCATCCGCCTCGGACTCCTCTCCATTGTCTGCCTCATCATCATCACCATCATTATCAAAGTCTTCTTTGTCATTGTCTGCTGTTGTTTTTCCAATCACAACTGTGTTGATATGTATCTTCCCGATCTCATTCAACTACCAAAGTGCATCATAAACAGAAGGCAAAGTGGGTGAGAAACATAGCAAACAAACCCGAGGAACTCTTTGATTATGCTAATTTCTTAAGTGTGAGAACATGGATTTTGAGGCATGCATTTAATACATAAAATTAAGGATGCCCCCTTTTCTCCTCTAAAAATGGAAAAAAAAGTGGGCGTGATTGCATAAATTTTTTCTTTCAAGTCAATTGGAAAAAAGGCACAGCCATTCTACAGAAGATGCTCAGAGAGGATACTTAGGTCTAATGTAATAAGTGTCCCCATATGCAAGACTCCTATAAGCACAACATTAACCTAACTCATGGTCGGCATTCTTCAAATTGTAAATGCTTTAGTCTTTGTGAGATGAGCATTTTAAAACAAGATGAAGCGACCTCTTCTATCCTCATTCCAGTATTTGCAAACAATAACATTGCCTCAAAAACTAAAAGGGCTTTTTTTTTTTGCTTGGAAACCAAAGGGGCTATATTCACTAACACCAGCTGTTCACTCTAAGAGGACAAAGTTGAAAAAAACCAAATACAAAGCAGTGGTAAAAATCTAAGCATTTGAAGCTTTTCTGTTCAACAAATAAAACAAAAACAACCCCGATTTCTTTGCTTCACTTGCTAAATCTCTGCAGCTCAAGCCAAGTTCTGCAAGCGTTTGCTCCTAGGTATGGTTTGTTAAACCATGTGCTATTCAGAAACACTCCTAACCGTCTAACATCCTTGTACCCATCGTAACCATCAATGAAATTTGAAAATTTTATTTGTGTCAAATTCTGTCACACAAAAGTTTTCACATCCTCGATGCATAGGGTAGCTCATTAACAAATCATACATCACACTCATTCACACATTGCACCTTTTTCCCCCTTCATGAAAGGGCAAAGAGGGGCTACCCACATTTGTACCCCATTTGAATTCCATATCTTAAAACCAATGCTGTGAAACAAAACAAGGCCAGAGAAAAATCCCTTATAGACCATCAGCCATTTGGCTGAGTGGTATGGAGGCTTCTTGCTCTTAGGGTTCCAAACCCCACATTTCCCCTAGTTGTAATAGGGTATAGCCCTCCCAGTTATTTAAAAAAAGAAAAAACGATAGTCCATGCAAGGCTTTCATTTGTCAATTCTATGCTTCTTGATTGAACTTAAGCATCCCCCACTGTAAAAGCAACTAACCATGACAAGATACATCTACTCCTAGTGCTACAAGCAAAGCCAAATGTATTATGTTTTTTCTGGGATATACACACTTCAATTTAAAGCCCACTTATCAAAATCTTCTCACTGACCTCAAAATTTCAATTAACCTAAATCTAAAAGCCACACCTTGTTCTCACCATCAAACACAAATTATCCGATTTATGCGCCGTAGTAACAGCGGATCTAAACCATAGTGTCGCAGATAAAGCAAATTACTTTCAATCTCATCAAATCCCCATTAATTACCATTACCAATTAACGTCTCCCTGACTTCAATTCAAAACCCCATTATCAAAATCCTCTCACTGACTTCAAAATTTCAATTAACCTAAAAGGCTGAAAGCCACATCTTTTAGTCGCTAACAAACACAAATTATTCAATTTATGCCCCCACAGTGGCAATCAATCGAAACCCTAGTGTGGCAAATGAAGCAAATCACTTGCAATTTCATCAAAACCCCATCAAAATTTCCACCTTCGTTTCTTAGATAACCCTAACTAGGCTAGACAGATATCTCTTTTATAACCTAATTTTTGGTTCATCAACCAAAAATCAAAAGCTTGTTATAGAAATGCAAGTTTCTAAATGCAACAATTTCAAAATTATGCAGAGAGAGAGAGAGAGAGGGAGAGCGACCTTCTCATCGAATTCAGATTCTTCAAGGGCAAGAAGAAGCTCATCATTGTGAGGATGAGGCCATTGAGTTGGAAGCAGAAACGACGTCGGTATTGTCATCATCGACCATGGATACTCTCTCATGAATGCTGGAAACTGCAACATCTCTCTCTCTCTCCACCGAATGATTTCGGATGAAAAATAATGGATGCCGAAGTAATATGCCTAGTGGGCTCAGTCCATTAGGGTCCCTAGCCCGTATACATTTTTTTGGTTACCAAGCCCAGCCCATTTTACATTAAACACGCAATTTTTTTTTTTTTTTTTTGGTTAGACGCGATTTAAATTTCGGATCATGACTTGAGAGAAAGAGTTGTGACTACTAGACTGTTCCTTAAAAATATTAAACACACAATTTTATATTAATTAAATCCATTTTAATTTTCAAGATATTACTTTTTATAGTATTGCTATATTTATTTCCCTACTTTCAAGTTAAAATGGTTTTTGATCTTCAACGAGAGAGAGAAGAAATTGACACTGAAACCAACAAACGGTGGTGTAGATGGGTAGGAATATCTTCACTCATTAACCATACGGGGGTTCGAATCTCGGCATAGACATGGAAAACCCTTTGTTGGGAGACCCGCCCCCACTAAAGTGGGTCCCATAGCGATCGGTCCGAATTAGTTAGGGCGAAACCTCAAATACTAGGTGGTGACTTAGCCAAGGTACCAAAAAAAAAATTGACACTGAAACCAACACGGAGTTAATGTCTCAAGAGGAAGAGGATCACTTGAAGAAAAGCAGCAAGAAGGTTAAAGCTGCTAACAGTGAAGGAGGAGATTTCCCGAAGCCATCCCTTAAGGAGATGCTATTCACTACAAAAAAATATACTTTTAACGACGAACTTTGTGACAAACCAAAGTTTATCACCAATTAACAACAAATTTTCCAACAAAAAATAGTTCATCACAAAATTTGCAACGACCCTAATGTTCATCGCTAAATTTGCAATGAACCTATGGTTCGTTCAAAATTTGCAACGAACCGTTGAGTTCGTCGCAAAATTTACAACGAATCTTTGGATTCATTGCAAAATTTGTTACAAATTTTCTATACTTAGAAAATTTTGCTTCATTTCCATTTGTTTTGCTTCATTTCTTTCTTTGAATGGGACTCCATTGTTGTTGAATCAAGGTAAGCTCTCTCTCTTCTCTCTCTCTCTCTCTCTCTCTCGTGCAGATCCGACGGCTGTCCGCCGGATCTACGGGTTGAAATGCAGATCCGACGGCAGAGCCGCCGGATCTGGCTCGGAGGCCAAAGTTCCGCTGCCATGAAGGCCGCGAGGGCCACGAGCCCGCGAGGGTCGTTCCCCTCGCGGCCAGGCGTGGCCGTGACAACCGCAGCCACAGCCGCCGCCAGAGGGGGTGACACCCCCTCATTCCCTGGTTTTTTTTATGTTTTTTTTTTTTTTCTCAAATTTTACGCTTAGTCAAAATAATATTGCAAGTAATTGGGTATATGATACTAGTTTGCGCTCAGTCAAAATAATATCGCAGGAGGGAGGGGAATGCTTATGATACTAGTTTGCTGTAATCTTGGTTGCATGCACTTTAACTTGCTTGCTGCATTTTGCTGAGTATTGACATTCTTGTGGTAAGCTAATTGTTTTTATTATTATAACAACAGTGATGAAGCTATAGAAGCATTTCTGGAAACTTCTGGAGGGACTCTCGGGGAACTTTCGCTCAACAATGTTGTGAAGGTATAAGTATAGCTGTATTTTTATTCACTCATTGCCTGCAAGGAAGGATGAATGTGTTTATGTGCACACACATGATTAGGAATGCATATCATTCTTCTTGATATTTTTTTTTTCCTGGAAAATCTTTTTTCTTTGTTCATTATATCAAAAGAAAAAAGTGGCAATTTAACCATGTGGCTAATATGAACATATGAATATGAAGATCATATAGGTGAGTAAATTGGAAACTGAAATCCGAATTAGAATTTCATTAATTTCTTTTTTCCGTGAAATCTATTTTTGGGCATGCCTTCTGCCTAAAGTTTTTAAGTAAAATTGATTTAGTTATAAGGTCATATTTTGATGCAATGATATTCTGGTCAAAGATGGCCAACATTGACCTATTTCCTATCTCTTACAGGTTGGCTACAACACTGCCCTATCACTTGGCAGGCATTCCAGAAATTTGTAAAGTTTAGATTTATCCTAATGTTGTTATTTGACAGATGAGTTTCTGGGTTATATTGTGGACAACTGTTCATTATTAAGAGTTCTAAAGTTGTTTGGGTGCACTCAGGTTCATGCCCAAAATCAATCTTTGCAAATGCTTTTCTTGATTATGCCTTATTTGATATGCATATTTTCCCTTTGCCACAAATTGTAATTTTTTGCATTGTGTGCTCATCTGGTAGGTAATATTTGGCTGAGTGTAATTATGTTATTGCAAAGAATAGAATTTAATATAATGTTTATTTCAGAAACCTCTTCACTCGGTCTTCATAGATCAACTTGATTTATTGCAAGTAATTTATATATTATTGTGCGTTTTTTTTTATTTATAAATTTAGATTCCAAAAATAACAACTGAAATTCATATTATTGTTTAAATGCGTATATATACTAATCATATAACTATTTGTGGAAATAGATACACACTCAACTAATAGAAGTTCTTAGGTTGAGATAAAATTTTGTCACTGTTTTAAATTAATACCCTTCACCTTTGTATTGGATCTGTCTCACGAGCATGATAAACACACACGACCATCTTTCCTAAACTCATTAAAGCACTGCCAAATAAATAATATAGAAGAAAGCTTGAAAGAATAAAATTTAATTCGGCTGCCAATTTAGTTCTCCTTGAGATGAATTTTCCCTTCCAAATACGGCTTTTTTATGCATGCAGTCATTGTTTTGCCTTCATTTTCAAATTTTTATGTTGAATAATCTTTGAGAGATTAAATTTATGTTTTTACAGAGTCATTTAATAAGAGAGTAATTTAATCTCTTTTTTATCTATTTATTGTATTTAAAAATTTGATTGATTCGGTTACAACATACTTGCTCTATCCAAAAGGAAAAAGAGGAAAAAAATAATTAAAATAGCAAAGATAGTACCTTGTGGAACTTGTTTAACATATGTGATAGGGTTTTGCCTGATAGAATTCATTATGATAAATAACGTTTTTATTTCTAAAACCTGGTTGGTAATGTGTGTGTATGTATGTATGCACTTATTATAAGTTCACATGTAACAAATGACTCTTTTCACACAATCACATATTTTATCAATGTAATTTTTTTGGATTTTATTAATATAAATTTTATAACATGATTTATTTTTCTCAATCAAATACTTTCTCCTAGTAGTGCATTTCATTGAATATTTTATAATTCTTGAAATTGTAAATAGTGAAAATGCAGAACGAAAGAAGTTGGATGTATAAAAAGAATTTACCGGAATGTCGAGATTTAACTAATGAGTTTATTTTTGGATTGGAACAATTTTTGGATTTTACTTGTAGTAAAGTTGAGTTTATGGATGGGAATAAGCTAAGGTGTTCCTGTAGAAAGTGAAATAATGATAAATATTTTGAGTATGATAAAGTGAAGGAATATCTTTGTAAATTTGGTTTTACCCCAAATTATCATAATTGAACTTATCATGGTGAACTGTTTGTATCTGATGAAAAATATCGATGAAACATGCAATTTTCAGTTAGAGAATATCAGAGTTATTATGATCAATTCAATCCATATCAGAGAATGGTAATTTGCAGCGGTCATAATTGTATTCCCGAATCGAGCCATGGAAGTACTAGTTTTGCTCCAACATTTGAAAAAGTATATACTACTTATGCATCACCATTAGAAGAGATTGAAATTATAGATGTTGATGACAATGCGAATAATGAAACTTACGCAAGTCATCAATTTCAAGAAGTGTTGAGAGCTGCAGATCAACCTTTATGGGATGGTTGTGATAGCCACACGAAATTATCTCTAATCGCAAGATTATTGAATGTCAAAGCGGAGCATAATGTGTTTGAGAATTGTTTCAATAATTTTGTTCAAATTATTGGAGAAGTATTGTCTCATGATCACATAATACCCAAAGATTTCTACAGTATGAAAAACATGGTGAAAGAGAGGTCTTTCGGTGAAAAGAATTGATGTATGCAGAGATGGTTGTATGTTATATTGGGGGATGATGAAAATGTAGAATTTTGTAAATTCTGTAACCAATGTAGGTACAAGAGTAGCAGAAGGTCAGGTCGTAATCAACGATGTAAACCATACAGGTAAATGTTTTATTTGCCTCTAACTCCTAGATTGCAAAGACTCTATATATCTAAGGCCACTGCTGAGTACATGACGTGGCACGCAAATCATAAAACAGAAGAGGGGTTAATATGTCATCCTTCAGATGCAGAGGCATGATAATATTTTGATAGAACATATCCCCAGTTTGCAAAAGAAACTCGAAACATTAGGTTAGGTCTCTGTGTTGATGGGTTTGCTCCATTTAGTAAATCAGGAAGAACTTATTCATATTGTGTCATGCCCCGAACCGGGAATCGTGAACAGCCGCCTGTTGCCCTGGATGCCGGCTGTATTTCTACAGAAATTCGGACAGAACCTCCCCATAAATCAGAGGTCTCCCATGTACAATTAAACCTGTATAAATTTAAAATCATCCTGAAAATAAAACCAATGGCCATCCCGGCCTCTCCAAAACCAACAACTCCCATAACCGACATCCAGAACAACGCAAGGTTATAAAAATCTATCAACAAATCTAGCCACAGACCTCTACTGTCATGTCCAACTAGAGCATGAGCAGCCGCCACACCGAGCGGACCTAAATTTTATACAATTTACAATAATTTTCTCAAGTATTATTCAAATACATACAATCGCCTCAATGCAAATGAAATACGAGAGTTTCGCAAATAAATATACATAAATTATACAGTCATCCCAAATTAAGTACACGGCTAACTACGGATCTCAACAAGACCTCGCAGGGTAGAAATAAATTTGTAATTCATCTTTCAATTTAAACTTTAGATCTCACCTTCCTGAATCACCCAAATCCACCAATATTTTCAAAATCTGAGGCATCGCTCTGGCACAACAATAATCCTGTCTGGAGAGGGAGAGAAGAGGGGTGAGTACTCGGAGAAGAATACTCAGCGAGTGAGGGGATAAATCTCATGTACTAATAGTGTAGGTGAAAATTGGAGTGTCAAATAATATTATACATAACCAATAATTTCAAGTTTTTGCAATAAATCATGATATGTTCGATAAAATGAACTCATTTAATCATTCACACGATATCATACATATATGCATCCATTTAAAAATCAAATATATCATAGAGCAAGCCGAAAATGTTCCTGGCAAAGGCTAACCGTGACCAAAGACAGGCACATCGGGGGTTTTGTTATGCAAAGTGTTTCAAAAGATGCTCTCTACCCCGATGTTGGCTCGTACAAGCAACTCCCAGTGCTAGACCACCTATTCTGACGGACCTCCCCTTTCGGTTCAACTAGGCCCATACGGAACATCACAATCATGTACAACCAACTCCCGGTACTAGACCGCCTATTCTGACGAACCTCCCCAATACCTGGTTCAACCGGGCCCATACATATCACAATCACGACGTTTGCGGATACCTCTGGCCAAAGCGTATCCGGGCAACTCGTGCCTCTACAAACGCCCTTCGTAATTACGGAATCATCAATGTCATCATCATAGTAATCTCAACACAAGTGGGTATCCCGGTGCCCTCACAGTTCATCAAAACATTTCAAATCCATGTGCCAAATACATTTCATCAAAATCATTTCAAATCAACAACCGATGCAACGGTAGAATAGAAAACATTCCATTTCTCAAATCATGACACAATTTCATTTCATTTCAAACATGGATGCATACTCATAGAAATCATAAGTTTACGACACTCCAATAATCACAAAACAGATTTGAGATTTAATATCACACGTCAAGTCAATGCATATCAAAGCATGTTTTGTTTAAAAATAAGGTAAAATCAGGTTTCACTATTTCATGTAAGAGATTAGGGTCCCACTCACTTTCTAGGGAGGGTGGTCACTCCCTATTTCCACAATCAAACTAATTCGACTCCTCGAGTCTCCAACAAGATCAACCTAATCAAAATATCACATTAATCATCAAATTTCCAATTACTCTTAGGGTTTATCATTTTCCCTAAGTTTGTATAAACCTTAATTCTCAAATTTATGAATAAACTCCAATGTCATCAATTTTCATTCCATTTATAAGTAATTAACCAAATCAAAATCAAGTTAAATTCAAATCTAAAATCGTTTAAAATCGAAAACACGTCTAAATACATAAATTCCCTATAAATTAGAAAAATCTTTGAAAATTCATACACTTTTCAATTCTCATCCGATTTCTTCAAACAATATCTCATTTTAAAGGTATTGAAACATATTTTCATAATACAGAAATTGTATTTGACTTACCTATATGCAACATCAACTGTAATGTAAAACAACGCATCAATCCTTAGGCTCAAATCCCAAATTTTGACTGTCTTCATGCATTCGTCAAATTAAACTCTAAGTGCAACCATTTAAATCAATTTAACTCCAATTCATATAAAATTTCTATAATTAACCTAAATAATTTCATATAATTTCACCCAAAGCATTATAATCGAATCTAACATACATCCTACACATATACAACACTTTTTATCCTAATTTACCCTAAATGCATCCAAATAAATCGAATGAGTTAGAAATCCCTCACCTAGGGTTCACTGCGGTCCAAAACCCTAACATCCGTGCGACATTCGATTCAGTCCGAAACCTACAATGCTTCCAATGCGAAGCAAAAGTTAGCAATTTAGTATAAATCACTAAGGAATCGAAACTCTAGAATTTGGATTAGGGTTTGATCGTACCTTTGTAGTGGACAAGGCACAGTCGACTTAGGGCTTTCGGTTGGGGCTTCCGCAGGTGGCAGAAGGCGCGCGAGCAGGGAGGCAGCGCGCTGTTACGCGAGCAGGGAGAATCAGAGGCAGTCTCGCGTGGGGTCATGCGCGCGTAGGGGCTGTCTCGCGCGAGCAGTCGCGTCCGCAAGGCTCTGTCTCGCGCGACGCGTGCGTAGGGAGAGAGACAGGGAGACTGAGAGACAGAGGGAGGTAGAGAGTGGAAGATGGTTGGTGGTCGAACCACCGTGGGGTGGCGGAGCCAAGCAGCGGCGGCAGAGAAGAGATCGCGAGTGGAAGAGAGGGAAAGAGTTGCAGGTGAGAGAGAAGCCGAGAGAGAGAAGGAGAGAGATAGAGAGTGAGACCGAGAGAGAGAAACAGAGAGAGAGAGAGATAGAGTGGTGGCGACGGCCATGGCGAATGGCAGCGGTCGCGGTGGTTTGCGGTGGAGGAGATGAGAGATCGAGCGAGAGGGAGACAGCGGGAGGTAGAGAGCGCAGAGAGTGAGAGAGACGAAAGAGAGGGGAGGAAGAAAGAGAGGGAAATCTGAGAGAGAGAAAGAGAGAGAGAGGCCGATGGTTGGGTGGCGGTTGCTGGCCGTCTGCAGCGGCTGCGAAGAGGCGGTGAGATGGGCCGCGGGAGAGGGAGGTGAAGCGGCGGCGAGGGAGAGAAAGAGGGGAAGAGAGAGAGAAAAGAGAGGAATTAGGGCTTTTGAGCCCTAATTCGTTTTATTATTATTATTATTATTATTATTATTATTATTATATATATATTTGGATAGATTTGGAAATAATTAAATGAGGAAATAAATAATTTAATAAAAGATAAAGAAAAATATATTTATATATTTATATATACTTTATTATTCTATTTTAATAATTGAATATACCAAAAGTTTGAATTAAAACCCAAAAAATCGAAAATAAATGCAATTTAATTTTAAAAAAAATTATATATATAAACGGATGAATATTTTATATATATTTCATGAACAGTATACTTGTACGAACACTGCAGCGTCGGTGTTACATGTTGGCCAGTTATTTTAACTCCGTACAATCTTCCACCGAGTATGTACATGAAAACCCCTATATGTTTTTGACATTAGTGGTGCCTGATCCACAAAATCCAAAAAAATTAATAAATGTTTATATGTAACCACTGATTGCGGAGTTAAAACAATTATGGAATGAAAGTGTACCTACGTATGATGTTAATATTAATCAGATGTTTATAATGAAGGCTACTCTTTTTTGGACCATAAATGACTTTCCAACTTATGGCATGTTATTGGGATGGAGTACTGCTGGGATTTTAGGATGTCTGATATGCATTGAGAGATCAAAGTCATTTAGATTGAAATATGGGAAGAATGCGAGTTATTTTGGCGGTCATAGACAATTTTTACCGCTAGAGCATAAATTCAGAAGGAATAAAGAAGAGTTTATTAAGAATAGAGTTGAGAAAACACATCCTCCGTTGAGATTAACCGGTGAACAAATTTGGTATAGAATGCTTCACTTTCCTTCTATTATTGAAGATCCACACGATACAACACACGGCTATGGAAATTCTTATAAATGGACTAAACGGAGCATATTTTGGGATCTACTATATTGGAAAACCCATATGATTCGTCATAATCTTGATGTGACGCATATTGAGAAAAATGTTTTTGATAATGTCATAAATACAATGATGGATGTCACTAGAAAAACGAAAGATAACTTGAATGCAAGGAAAGAATGCGCCTTCTTTGTAAAAGACCCATACTTGATGTCAATGGAAATAATAGGGGACCAAAACCAAAGGCAGTTTATACTTTGAATAAGGAATAGAAACGGACTGTTTGTGAATGGTTGAAATCATTGAGATTTCTTGATGGTTATGTCTCAAATCTTGGAAGATATGTCGATTTGAAAGAATGCAAATTGATTGGTTTGAAGAGTCACGATTATCACATATTTATAGAAAAACTAATTCCTATTGCATTTAAAGAACTCTTACCAAATTTTATATGGGGCGTCCTTACAGAGTTGAGCAATTTTTTTCATGATATTTGCTCAATAATGTTGAGACCATCACACATGGAGAAGCTAGAGACAGATATTCCTATTATTTTGTGTAACTTAAAAAGGATCTTTCCTCCTTCATTTTTTGATTTTATAGAGCACATCTTAGTTCACCTGCCTTATGAGACCAAAGTTGCAGATCCCGTCCAATTTCGATAGATGTGTCCGTTTGAAAGGTGAATTTATTATCTTTTACACTTCATTTTCATTGCATTTAAAACTTTTAATTTCACGGTTTCGAATTTACTAACATTTTGTTTCATTACAATTAGATTCCTATACCATTTGAAGAAAAAAGTAAAAAATAAGGCATAGGTTGAAGCATCTATTGTTAATACTTACATTGTGGAGGAAGTCACAACATTTGCCTCATTTTATTTTGAGCCTCACGTACAGTGCAAGAGGCGGAGAGTGAGAAGAAATGATGAGGGTCCTGTTGATCATAATTTGAATTCATTCTCCATTTTTAACTATTTTGGTCGACCAAATGGAGCATAAAAGTTTATATATTTAATTGATAAAGAATGGTGGGCAGTTCACACATATATCTTACTGAACTATCTAAAAGTGATATCATATTTCGAGTTAGTATACTATTTGTCATTAGATGTATTTTTTGTGGATCTCAAATATATTGTGACATAAATCGTTATCTTTTATGGTAGGATTTTTCAAAATTCATGGTCTGAACTATCGACGAATGAGTTCGATTGTCTGTGCAATGAAGAATTTACAGTATCGTTCAAAACATATGTAAGTTGATCATATAACAAATATATATCATTACTTAATAAATATTTTAACACATTTACTTAATTTCATGTTCATAGTAATGAAGTTCAAGTCGAGCAAAAATTCCTACTCCATTTGTCTTGGGGTCCAAACTCAAGGGTACGAATTTGGCCTACATATTTTATAAACAGATATAATTTTCATACTCAAGCATATGGAATGGGTAAGTCTATAATGAATAGTGGGGTTTGTGTTCAGTCACCCAACGATGGAGGTGCAAAAAATGATTTCTATGGTTTGTTGGATGAAATATTAAAGTTAGAGTACCCTGGAGCAGAATTGCGAGTCGTTTTATTTATGTACCAATGGTTTGATCCCATCAATGGGATGAATATGCATCCAACGTTTAATTTGGTTGAAATAAATCATAAGAAATTGTATAGGAGATATGAATCCTTTGTGTTGGCACAACAAACGATTCAAGTATATTATGCATCATATCCTAGTTTGAAACGTGATGAAATTGATTGGTGGGTTGTTTGTAAAATGAAAACACTAAAAAAGATCGAGGAACGCTGGGAAGATATAGCATATCAGCAAGAGAAAGTTGCTAACATGTTTTAGACCGGGGATTATAACATTCTAACATTACGAGATCCACATGAAGTAGTGATAGATGTGGATCCAAGTAAAATTCATGAAGACGACGATGAAAATTCATATTTTGAGATAGATGATGAGGATGTTGAATCTAATTTTGAGATTGATGATGAGGATAGGAATGACAATGACAATGAGGATTTTGATTTTTGATTGCGGGTAAGTCTTCTTTTCTTAATATATTGAATTTTATCTTCATATGTGGTAATATAGTCTTTATTATACAACATTTCATATCTTCATATCTGTTTTTATTATAAAATATGATTTTTTTTCCTTAGTCGTTTGACAGTGAAAATACATTAAGGTTTAAATGATGTGATATGAAATTATTTTTTTTTTCTTTTAAAAATCATGGTGGCAGAGGACAAACTGACAGAGGTGGTCGTACTCATGGTTTTCGATCGATTCCTGACTCTCGTATGCATTCTCCGACTTTTTCTAGTAAAGATCATAATTTTCATTTTCTTTGATATTTTTTGTTGATTTATTTTTGATTTTACTTATTTCAAATAAAATCATAATATCGTCTGGTTTTTGTTGATTATTAAATTTCATTTCTCAATTTGTTTCATATTTAGTGGCTCATATTTCATTTTTTGTATTTTGTTCGTTAATACATTGTTTTCTTTTTTATAGATAATGTGAAACGAATTTTTTTTATTTTGGTGGCTTGCGATAAGCTATTATTTTGTTAATTTAAATATGGTAAGTATTTTTATGTACTCCATTATATTTTTTTAAAGTTGATAATTTTTATTTTCTTTATTATCTTAACATTTATAATTGACAGTATCGACGTGGGGGGCATAGACGAAATAGTGATGGAAGACCAGACTCTTCAGGGTCGCAGCTCGTTTCAGCTAGACCTTCACATTCCCCTTTACCTACTACTGCTGCACTTTCGTCGTCCCCTTTGGTTGCACTTTCGGTGCAACATTCGCATGTCGAGAGGAAAGACATGCGAGAGGTGATTGCCCATTGTAGAGATTCGTAAGTATTAAATTTGGCTCTTACATCACTATTGATTCTTTTATTTATGCAGCATATGAATTTTTTAATTATCTTATTTACTTATCATTTTTTATTCGTAATATTATAACAGATTCATAAATCCTATATATGTTATTCATAAGTATAATCAAATAGTGAACAACCATTGGGGAGGGGAGTGGCTATCTTTCACAAGCACTCCAAATGAAACAAAAAAATTATGGTGGAGAGAGTTCAAGGTAAATTACATCTTTCAGTTCAAATATAAAACTAAGTTTATAATTTTAATATAACTAATTGTTTTTTTTATTTATTACAGCGACAGTTCACTTGGATTTCTGGGAATCCGATGAGAGCCAACGGAAGAGTGAGTAGAATAAAAAGAATCGATCTTTTAATTCTGGGGAAATGTCTGCTATTTATGAGGGAGATTCAATCAATATTAATGAGTATAGAAATAGATTGGTAATATTATTAAAACACAAAATTTTTTAAATTTAATTTATTTATTTTATAAATATTTCAATATATTTAACAATTTCTTTTTAGGCCAAGAAAATAGGATTTCAGCCATTATTTATAGAGACTTTCACGCGAACCTTCCAAAAAAAAAAAAACAAAAGCTGGAGTGGGGAAAGAGTTAGAGCTGTTGTGGTATTTAATTTGAAAATTTTCCTATATTTTATAAACACTTTCAGTATTAATTTGAATTTATTTTGTTGAATCTGTTATAATAGCGTTGGATGAAAAATTTATTAGGTTAATCTCTTTTAATTTTTTTTCATGATTAATTTAGGAGATAAATAGTGCTCTTCTATTTTATTAATATTAATTAAATTTATGGGGATAATAATGTCTTTGCAATATAAACACATGACTAATAACCTCCCCTCTCCTTATGGTAGATCAATTTTCTTACGTAACCATACTATTTTCTTATTCATTGGAGTTGTCATAACTTTGAACTCGTAATAGTTATTCAATTTTAATTCCAATGAGAGGATACCTCATTAAATTTGTAATATGTGATGCATATATTATTTTTTGTATCATATTGTTAACTATCAATGGCTTAATAATTAACGAAATTTTGTATTTTGATTTTTTTATATAGATATGATTACACAGTTAAACTATAAATGAACACTTTGCTTTCTTTTTTTCGATATTATATGTGTTGTTATTCTCATTTCATTTGAAATTATGTAATGATAATGTAGGAGAAATATGATGAGTTACAGCGGAATTCGATTGGTAGTGAAGATGCTGGCTCATTATCTGAGCCATCCGTTGATAGTATAGCTTTATAGGTCGAGGCAAGTGGTGGTACAAAAAAGGGGGAAGAATACTTGGGATAGGCTTTTTGAGTCGAACTTGTAGAATCACCGGTCAATTTTCTTCCACTCCAGCAGTTGTAAAGGAAAAAATGATGCAAATGAACAACCAGATAAGTTAGTTGAAGGAGCTACTAGAAGAAAAAGACAATCAAATTAAAGAATTACGCGCACAACAAAAGCAAAGTGAGAACATAATCAACGAGTTACGTGCAAACCAGAATTTTATAATGCGTCATCTTCAGTTAGCTCCTGATTTAAGTCAGACAACCCCATTTCTGTTTTCTTCTGATAATCCTCCTGATGGTGGTAATTAGGGGTGCAAGTGATTCAAGTTAAACCATTAACCCAAACCGAACCGAACCGAACAGAAATTTTGGTTTGATTCAGTTTTTTTCTTTAAAAAAAAAAATTGGTTCAAACCAAACCAAACCGAAAAACCGAAACAAACCGAAATTATTTCTGTTCGGTTTCGGTTTAATTTTTTAAAATCGGTTTGAACCGAACTAGTATTTTTTTAATAATTTTATATTAAAAAATCTAATTTAATTAATTTTTTTCCTTACATTTTTATAATATTCAAATGATGGATTAGATTATATTATTTTAAAAAAAATATTATTCATAAAAATATTTTTCTCCATAATTATTCTAGATATGGTTTAAATAAAAAAATATTATTTTAAAATCTAAACCAATTTAAAATTATTTTTAGAATTAAAACCCCTAAATAGTTCTAAAAATATTATATTTGGAGAAGAGAAAAGAAAACTCATATGTTTTTTACACATTATTTGTAAATGACATCTCTTTATATCTAAAAAAAATAGTGACAAATGAAAAAAAAAAATTGGTTTAAAGTGAATCAAACCAAACCAAACCGAATTTTTTCGGTTTGGTTTGTTTTAAACCGAATTAAATTCGGTTCGGTTTGGTCACTAAATCGAACCGATCCGAACCGTTCACACCCTTAGTGATAATGGTGACGATGGTGATGATTTATTTGATGATGATGGTGGTGGTGGTGTTTCTTGATATTTCTATATGTTATTTAATGGTTACATTTGAATGTAATTTTTGCATACTATTATTTTGAATATTGTGACTTTGTATTGTGTTTGTTGTTGAGATTATTTATTGTTATTTCATAGTTAGTAAATGATGATATTGACAATGTTGATGATGTTGATAATGTAGTTTGTTGATGATATTGTTGTTGGATGGTTGGTTGATGCTGGTATTATTTGACGGTTGGTTGATATTGTTAGATAGCTGGTTGATTGATTGTTAATTAATTATGATGTTGGATGAGAGACAGGAATATGGTATACAGGAAAAATAGTCAAATTATAGAATTTAATTTGATTTTTGTTGTCAAATTTTCAAATTTGTTGCAAAATTTGTTGTTGATTTTGAAATTTGTCGCTAATTTTGTTATTAAATTTTCGACTTGAAATACCCAGATTCGTTGTAAAATTCGTTGTTAAATATGTTTGCAAAGAAATTTGCATCCAAAATGAAAATTGCAACAAAGTAGAGTTCGTTGCAGATCAGCGACGAAAAGAGTTCGTCACAGATCAGCGACGAAACAAGCTTCGTCGCCGATATCGCTAATGTGCAACGAATCTTAATTTTTTGTTGCTAATATTTGCAACGAGCTGATAGCAAAAAAAAATTGTTTGTTACTAAATTTGTCGCAAATAGTTTTTACAACGAATTTTTTTACAAAATTCGTCGCAAAAAGACGATTTTTTTGTAGTGATCGGGAAAAGGAAACTCTAGTTGTGAAGCCATGGAGTATGAAGAAGACTCAAAAACCGAATTTGATCAAATGCTTGAGGAGATGGATGGGGAGGAAACTACGAAAGGGAATATCCCTGTGGTTTAAGTAACAAATGAGGAATTAAAGAAGCTATGGAAGCCATGGAGACAATCATTAATACTTAAGTTGTTGGGGAAAAATATAGGCTACCATCTCATGCTAACTAAGATTACCACCGTGTAGAAGCCTGAAGGTGCCCTCAAAATATTGAACTTAGGTGAGAACTATTTCCTGGCCAAGTTCACTTCTAAAGATGATTACTTCATAGCCTTAACAAGGGCCCTTGGTTAATTTATGAGCAATATCTAACAATCAAAAAATGGAAGCCATGGTTTTTTCCGATGACAGACAAAATTCATTCAATGACTATATGGGTTAAACTCCTGGTGGGTATTAAATCAATAAAAATAAAAATACCTACTTCACAGAAAATGAACTGAGGATGAGTAGGGTCATATCCACATAAAAGAGTTGAATTTATCTCTTTAAAAAAGGAAAAATAAAATTAAATATGGGGATTGATTTTAACTAAATTAATGAATCAATCTAACAAAGAAATAATTAACTAAAAACAAATAACTAAACAACTCGAAATTAAAGAAATAAAATTTAATGGAAAATCAACTTTTAGTCAAATGAATTATTTCCACCTTGATGTATTCGATTGATTGATCATTGATACAAAAATTATTTAACATTATGTAAATAAATTGGTTATAGCCATTAAATATTACGAAATGATCAATCTCTCCTTACTTTTTCGGTAATTAAAATACCATCATTAATTATTTTTTTAATCGAAAGACAACCCAAAAAACTCTCGTTGGATTTAGTGTTTCGACAGTCTTAAAATTAGACAAATCTAATTCTAATTAACAAATTCAAAACTGAATTTATTTAAATTAGATTATTTAATTTCATGATATAAATTAAACTGATTGTGATATCATAAAACCTTACCAATTGCCACTTTATTAAAAATAAACAAATATTATCATTTTTAATTGGTCATAAACTATTCTAAATTTATCAAATATAAATCTCTCTTTAACAAATATAAAACAATCATATATATTAAGGAGTAGAGATTAAATAAATATTTATAAATTATTAAATCAATAACCTCAATTAGATTTTATAATATTCCAATAATCTTTTAACTAGAAAATTAATTTAAAATGAATACATGAGGAAAAGAATTCACAAAATAAATAAAATATTGGTTGGATTAATATGCTGGAAAACAATGGTTAAGAGTGTTGGAAAAGAACACAACTAAAGCCGTGACCTGCTGCTAGAAAATAAAGTTCTACAAAAAGAAGAATGGGGTGCTACCCTACTGGACGTGTGCTGCTATCCATATATATATAATGAGCCTCTCTTTTTCTAAAATTTTCTAAAAGAATACAAATCTTTCTCGATCCTAGTTGTTAAAATAAATAAAAGAAATTTTCTTTTTCCTAAATAACCTTCTTGACTTGTCAAAGATATGACTAACTAAAAATGAAGATTACAAAATTGAAGTTTCCAAAATTTTCTCATCCTAAATATCAAGAATAAAATCAAATATTCAGAAGTCTTTAATATTTTCAATTTAGGCTCCATTCTTCCTTAAATTTTTGTGCAACTAGAAAAGATGCTATTTATATGGTGTTGGAGTTAGTCAGGGAAGGACAAAGTGATTAAGGAGACAAAAGTGATTATGAAAATCAGTTGGAAGCTCCCGCGGGAAGGAAGGATCAAGTTTAACACTGATGGGGCAGCCAACTTAGTCTCTGGTTGTGCTACTGGTGGGATTTTTCAAAATAGCTCAAGAGATTGGGTAGCTGGGTTGTTCTTCTATTGGGAAGGGTTAGGCTCTTTTAGTTGAGCTTTGGGGTCTTAAGGAGGGCCTCTTGATGGTTAAAAGAAGGGGATTTTACAATTTGGAAGTAGAGACGAACTCGAAAGTGTTGGTGAAACTGCTGAAGGAAGATCATTTTGAGGATCACCCCTCCGATTTTATCCTTTAGGAATGCAAGGAGCTTTTAAGATCATTGAATGTGGAGCATCTGAATAATATCTTCAAGGAAGCTAACACATATGCAGATCACCTGGCTTCCTTGGGGCAAGTAGGTTTGGAAGGTTGGTTGAGCTTGAATATCCCTCCGAGTCTTTGCTGTCTCTGCTCAAGGAAGACAAAGAAGGGGGTTTTCAGAATTAGGGGGCACGTGTCCTCCCGGAGATAGTGCGCTTTGTTTGGTTTTGTTCTTGTTGTTTTCTAGTTTGTGTTTCTTCATTTTTCACCAAAAAAGAAAAATAGTATTGCTATATTTTGAAATATATAATCTATAAATATAATATTCGTAACTTTTTATAAAAATAATTGATTCAAATATATATTATAAAAGAAATTGATTCAAAATTGTATACATCTTTTGAATTTTTTAACCGTTAAAATAATCAATAACTATAAAAACTTCACTAACAGATGCGTCAAACACCCCCAGTAGGATACGGTGGTAGCTTATAGCAGTTAAAATTGTGAATGAAGATTTTTAAAAATACTCTCTGTATGGATTTTTAAAAATGATTTTATTCAAAATTATCAATCAAGAAGATTAAAAAGTATTATTTTTGGGACAAACTGCCTATATTCCGTAACAACTTTAGATTCAATTAAATTCGATTCGAACAAAATTAAGTCTTTAAAAACTAAAAGTCTCATAATATTTATTTTATCACTCGACCTAAGATCTTAAGGGGTACCGGTGCCTATTGGCCTAAAAATATTATTTTATTTATTCCAATTTTATTTTTAACATTTATCATTTTCATACTAAATTCGGCATAATTCACATTTACAAATCTCCTTTTTAGGGACTATTATTTGTTATCTTATCTGATCTTTATGTGTATACAAAATTATCAAAAAAGAAATTAATAATTAAATAAGAGAAAGGGTAATTGAGAATAATAAACTATCTTTTATATATTTAAAGTTATTTAATTGTTTTCTTAGTTTCCAAAAAAAAAAACCTAAAAACTCATAAAAGTTCTGCGCAAAAACCGTCGCAAAACGCATAGTTAATAGATCATTAGTCTTGAACGTCTGGCAAAAGATTTCCAAACGTGTACAGTTATTTGAAAATGTAGGCACTTTAACATATATAAATAAATCAAGGAGGTATGAAGAGAAGTATAAGCCACAGAGAGAGAGAGAGAGAGATGGAGAAAATGAAGGTGTGGATTATATGTTTGGGTCTGATGAGCACAATGCTGCTGAGTAAAGCCATTGCAGAGAAGGATAATGACGATGTTGATGGAATTGCACCAGCTCCTACTCCAACAACCCACAACACTGAAGGCCGCAAGGCCCTATTCCATACAGCAGGCCCTGGTAATGAGACAAACAAGTATTTAATATTACCTTCACCACAGTGGCCACCCCACTCGACCCCAGTTGTTGCCGGCCCCTACCGACGTGGTTGCTCCCGAATAACACGGTGCCGCCAAGGCACTCCTCACGCACCCAAGCCCAACCAACACCCTTGAGCCCCGAGGATCGCTGCCATGGCAGAAGGCCTGCACATATTCCTTGACCCTTTCCCTATATCATATCATCTTCCTGGAGACAAATCTTATTTCTTGCAAAACTTATTATTTTTGTTTTTGTAAACAAGAAAACGTATTATGTTATGAAAAATGCAATTAATCCCAACTTTTATTGCAATTTAAATAAGCTATGGTTTCTATAAAAAGTAAATTAAGAAGTTTTTATAGGAATATTCGAGTGGTTAAAAACTCTTACTCATATGTTTTTTTCAAGGTCGAGACCTGATATTCGAATTTTCATAAACACATATATTTTTGTGATTTTCGTACCTAACATTCACAAAAACTAACATTCCTTAAAAGGATTTTTCACCACTCCAACGGGCACTAAAATTGGATAAACTATGAGTTTGCAAAAATTAGAAAGGACAATATTGTAATTGCAAACAAATTCGTAAGTTGTTGCCTATGATTCTGGTAAATTTATCGATAGAAGATAATAAATACGTTAAGGATTAAATAGATTAAAATTTATCTATCTGATCATTTTAACGCGTTTTAAAATTTTTTTATTGATTTTAAAAATATTTTAATCAATTTAAAATTAATCAAATTTGGAATTTTTAGTTAAATTGTTACATAAAATTTAATTAATTTATTTAATTCATATCATATTATAATTGACGAAAAAACAGTATTATAAGTATGGTGCAATAAAAACAAAAATAGTTAACCCATCACACATACCTAATTATTCTAGTTCATATGAAAGCGACATATGATTTTTTTTTATTACATAAACATTTAAATTTGAAATTTCAAAATTGAAAAAGAGTGTTATAATCATTAAACACTGTTAAAAAAATAGGTATCAGCGATGAAAATATCCATCGTTGATACTCAAATTTCTGTCGCTGAAAATATTAGTGACGGAAAATTAGTGACGGAAAATCACCTTGCCAATTTAGCGACGAAAATTTTCCATCGCTAAGAAATCCGTCGCTAATTTGAAAATTTCAGCGACGGATTAGTAACGAAAATTTTCTGTCTTTAATAATCCGTTGTCAATTCGTCGGTAATTTAATTTTATATTTTTTCAAATTATTCCTAATTATCGACGGATTTTAGCGACGGAAAATTTCCGTCACTAATTTTCGCTGAAGTGAATTAGAGCAAACCCAAGTGCAAGACCTAGGATGCCTGCCCCGCTCCTCGACCCGCCTGCCTGCCCCCGCCCACCTCGCACGTTGCTGCCCGACCCCAACCCGCCCGCACCCCAACTTTAAATTTCTTGAAAAAATGCTCACACCCCGATTCAAACTTGGGTGTGAGAGAGAGATCTAGAGAAGTTTAACTGTCATGTCACCATCACCTTTGTGTTATTAGTTTTTTTTTCTACTTCTATTTTTTTTTCTAATTCTCAATATTAAAAATACAATACCCTAATTTAATAAAAATATAAAATTTTATTTAATAAAAACATAAAATTATATTTAATAAAAATACAAAATTATATTTAATAAAAACACAAAATTATATTTAATAAAAATATAAAATTATATTTAATAAAAACATAAAATTATATTTAATAAAAATACAAATATATTATAAAACACAAAATTATATTTAATAAAAACACAAAATTATATTTAATAAAAACAAAAAATATATTTAATAAAAAGATCAAATTATATTTAATAAAAACACAAAATTATATTTAAAAAAAATACAAAATTATATTTATTTAAAACACAAAATGATATTTAATAAAAATATAAAATTATATATAATAAAAATACAAAATTATATTTAATAAAAAGATAAAATTATATTTAATAAAAACACAAAATTATATTTAATAAAAAAATTATATTTAATAAAAGCACAAAATTATATTAAAGAAAAAAAATTATATTTAATAAAAAGATAAAATTATATTTAATAAAAACACAAAATTATATTTAATAAAAACAAAAAATTATATTTAATAAAAAGATAAAATTATATTTAATAAAAACAAAAAAATTATATTTAATAAAAACAAAAAATTATATTTAATAAAAAGATCAAATTATATTTAATAAAAACACAAAATTATATTTAATAAAAATACAAAATTCTATTTAATAAAAACACAAAATTATATTTTATTAAAAGACAAAATTATATTTAATAAAAATACAAAATTATATTTAATAAAAAGGTAAAATTATATTTAATAAAAACACAAAATTATATTTAATAAAAATATAAAATTATATTTAATAAAAAGATAAAATTATATTTAATAAAAACACAAAATTATATTTAATAAAAAGATAAAATTATATTTAAGAAAAAAACAAAAGTATATTTAAAAAATATAAAATTATAATTTAATAAAAACACAAAATTATATTTAATAAAAACTAAAAATTATATTTAATAAAAAGATAAAATTATATTTATTAAAAATACAAAATTATATTTAATAAAAATAAAAAAATTATATTTAATAAAAAGACAAAATTATATTTAATAAAAACACAAAATTATATTTAATAAAAACACCAAATTATATTTAATAAAAAGACCAAATTATATTTAATAAAAACAAAAAACTATATTTAATAAAAAGATAAAAATATATTTAATAAAAACTCAAAATTATATTTAATAAAAATACAAAATTAAATTTAATAAAAACACAAAATTATATTTAATGAAAATAAAAAATTATATTTAATCAAAGAAAAAATTATATTTAATAAAAAGACATAATTATATTTAGTAAAAATAAAAAATTATATTTAATAAAAACAAAATATTATATTTAACAAAAACAAAAAAAAAATCAAGTTTTAACGACGGGTTAACGATAAAAAAATTAGCGACTGATTTTTCCGTCGCTAATTTATCCAGAAAGTTTTAGCGACGGATTTAGCGATGGAAAAATTAGCGACGGATATTTCCGTCGTTAAATCTATTGCTGATTTTTTCAGAAAAGTTTTAGCGATAGAAAAATTAGCGATAGATTTTTTCATCATTAAATCCGTCATTAATTTTTTTAACACTAATCCGTAATTAATAGCGATAAATTAATTTTTACCGTAGACCTGAAACCATCCGGTTGAAAATTAGAAAATACTACAAAACTCTAGTGGCTTCTATTCTATCATCAGCTATCTTCCATCTTTAAGATTCTGATTGGTGATTGGATGTATGGTGGGGGAGGGGGGATGTTGCTTCCTATGGGTCATTTGGCTGCGCATTCTATGGGCTGATTTGAATTGGCCTTTGTGTGCAGTCCCAAATGAGATGGCACGAGGGTTTGAACAATGATTTGAGATTTTCTTGGTCAATGGCTTTTAATCACTTATGATTATATTCCATTACAATTTGTTCTTTACAAGGTTGGAGGTCTCAAGTTGATCCTAAGCTCCAAGTCCTTGATCTTATCTAGAATGGGTCTTTAGGGCTGCAAGTTAATATCATTGTCTTTTTTCTAAATTAATAGATAATCGGTTTAATAAATATAGATACTAAATTTTTTAATTAAATTTTGAATTCTAAATTTAAAAAAAAAAAAAGACTACGAAGGGTTTTTCTTTAAAATTAGATCCGATAATATTTAAACTGAATTAATTAAAATATGATTTTATACATCAATTGATCCAGTAAAACAAATAAATAAATTGTCCTTTCATAGCCAAATCAAGCACCAAAAACAGAATAAAATGAAATGAATGGAGGATAAATTGATTAAATTCATTCAAAGTTGAGACCACGGGTACCGGATGAGCTTAATTAGATAAAATGCTAAAAGATGATTAATCACTATTCTATGGATTTCAAGCATGATTAAAGAAAATAAGAAGAATAATAATACACTTAGAAAAGATATATCGTGACTTTTTAGTATGTCAGTAGAATTATGGCGATCGACTCATTTTATGAATATTTGTTATAATATTTCACCATAACTGAGAATGATAAGATACGATTAGCTTTAAAAAAGAAAAAAATGGTATATAAAAAAGAAGTAAGCGTTTTAAATATTTTAATTTTATTATTTAAAATGATGATATTATAAATGAAAATTTAAATTATAGAATTCAAACAGATTAGATGAAATGGAGAAGAAAATCTAAAATTTTTTATGATCGCACGATATTACTATATTTAAAAAGAAAATTTTATAAAACTGTAATAAAACATGTACTATTATATGATAATGAGTGCTGGACTATTAAATAATAATAAGATCGGAAAATGGACGTAGTAAAAGTGAGAATGTTTAGATAGTTATGTGACAAAATTAGAAAAGATAAAATTAGAAACAAAAAAATTCATAGTTCAATTGTAAATAAGATATAAGAATATCGTGTGAGATAGTTTTGGTATATGTAAAAAAGATTTAAAGATACATTAGTTAGAAAGATTGAGAACTTAAATGTAGAAGATATCGTAAAACAAAAAAATAGATCATTGAAAATTTGAATATAAATTATTTATAAAAATAATAGTTAAAGAGTTTAAATGAGAATATGATTTTTTTATAAGATTGAGTGCATAAAAAAATCAACGCAAATTAAAACAATACTTATTATTATTATTATTATTATTATTATTATTATTATTATTATTATTATTAAGCCCTCCGTATTTATTTTAAATGACCAACTTTAATTATTGGAATCAAAGGTGAGGAGATTGTTATTGGTATTGGTCTAAAATGAATAGCCTAATGTATAAATATCATCAATATCTTATCCACGTCAGCATTAACAATGCCCCCCAATCCCATGGAAGACTTCCACTCTCACCATAACTAACATTTCCTGACTCTCTCTAACTGCCATTGGTTTCTCCGCCAACAGCTCTCTTTCTTTCTCTCTCTTGTCTCTTTCTCTCTCTATTACACTTCTCCCCGAACCCTAAAACTATCTGAAACTTCTTTCTCTCTGCAACAATGGATCCAAACCCTAAAACCTTCCCGGTCCTCTCCTACATCATGTCCAAGGTTTCTTCCTCGTCTTCCAATTCGCTTGAATTCGACATCGAGCAACCTGCACCGTCCGATCCATCATCTTCATCAGCATTAGCATCGTCATCGTCATCGCAGATCATTGATCGACTGCCGCATCTCTCGAATCCCAAGTTGAGGGCCTCAATGGCTGGAACAGTCTCCAATGTTGCCCAAACCAGATCCGTTCTCCAAGCCCTAGGCGAGCGCCCCACTCACGAAGCCGTCGACGCAGCCAAAACGAAACTCGCGGACATCGATGCGAAATTGGCAAAGCAGTTGGAGGAAATCGTGCTCTCTCCGCGGCCTGTGGACGTCGATCGGTTTCAATGGAGATCGCATCAAGCGGATAAGGAAAAGCAGTTGAGAGACACAGCGGAGAAGGAGAAATTGGAGTACAAAGCAATTATTTCAATCGATGAAATGCACGAGGCGTATGAGAAGATGTTGAAAGAAGCGGAGGAGAAGCTGGTGAAGCTTATCGAGGCGACTGAAGTCGGTGAGGTGGTGAATAATGAAAATCAAACAGGTGTCGATGCGCCAGCGGAGAGAGAGGAGGTGAACGAGGAAGTAGTTGGGATATTGCAGGAGGCAGGTAAAGGGATTGAGAGGATTGATCTTTCGGGACGGCAATTGAGATTCTTGCCGGAGGCATTTGGGAGGCTGAGAGGGTTGGTGGTTCTTAATTTGTCGTCTAATCAGCTTCAGGTGTGTGTTCTTGTCCTTCTTGACTTGGGTTTCAATTCTTGGGATTGGTGAAATTTATATATGGTGAATATCTCAAAGTTCTTCTGAAATGATGACTTTATATATCGATTAGGACTTAGGTTCTTGGTTTATTGCAAATTGCTATTTTGATGACCTTGTATTTGTGTTTTCTTTTTTTTTTTTAATTAAAAAAATTATTAGATGAATTGAAGCATGTACAAAAACTCTAAGGATGAGAAATCATCGTAGATGGTGAAAAGAACAATATATAAGCTAATGGATAACTGCTCTCAGCTCTTCCAAACAATATAATCAGGCATGAGTCCACAAAAAATCTAAAATACAATTTATCTTAGAAGATTAGCCAGAAAATTCTGAAAATTCTGGCATTTCTGTCTCTCCAAATACATGAAGAAATAGCCAGAAACACACATCTTTAAAGCATGGGAGCATTTCTTTTGCCCTTTGAAATCTGTAAATTTCATTAATTGCTTGAGGGTTGTGTACTCTAGAAAATTTATATACCATTTTTTTTGTATGACAAATTTAGAGTTGGGCTAAGACTTGTTCATGGATTAATGGATATTTCTGTTTGAATTTGTAAATTCTTGGATTAGTTGGGCTAAGAATTTGTAACTTCTTTTTCCTCGACCTATTAGAATGCTTATTTTGATGTGCAGTGTTAATCTCATGAATAAAAACAACATTTGCAATTTTGCATATGGCTTGTAAACATTTTCTGTCCTAAAACAGATTTAGGGGAAAACAAGGGATGGTGATTTTGCCTTTTCTTGGTTGTTGAATGGCCCAAACTTTCTTGTTCAAGATAATTACCCAATTAATAGTCTGATGCATGTTTTTGCTAGATTTTTTTAAAGGTTCTGTTTGTCTCTTTGAACTGTTTTGGTGGTGTCAAGAGCATTGACAGTTCTGGGGACAGAGGAGTCAGTGTAGCCTAGCCAGTGCCTTTCTAGGGTTTCTTTTGATCTGTTGACAATACTTATTTTCATATGCGGTGGCATTTTTGTGAATAAGCAACATTCTGTATGTTGGTTTAATGTTTTTGTTACATGAAGCAGAATTGGGGTGAACTAAGAACAGTCCTTTATAACCTTTTCTGAAGATCTTCAACTACAACTAAGTGTGTTTCTTTTTAGCATAAGTTGAACTTGATAGTGCTTTGTATAATGCAGTGCCATTGAGCTGTGGAGAATCTGATCTAAGGATACTTGATGTGCATTTCATTTAGGAAACAACTAATAGGATTTTGATATTCGTATTAGAAAAGGAAAACTAAAAACTGCTAGCAGATTGATGTGAGTTGTGCTTTTCTTTCAATTTTGTCTTTCTTTTGTTCTTGGTTAATTGCCAAAATATCTGCTTCATTGGGATCCAAATGAATGCTGAACTGTAGGTTTCCAGGATAGAGTATGTTTGTCCACTTAGTAAAAGTTAACAGCTTAAAAATTTTGTCCAGAGAAAATAAAAATTACTTTGACAATAAATAAATAAATAAATAAATATATATATATATAATAGCATTGACTCCTAAGAGCTTCTGATTTAACTATGTGCTAGTCCACTTCATTATCGTCCAAAGAGACTGTTCACCATTGTATGTGACCATTGAGATTGAAACTGCATTGCTAAGGAGAATTCAAATTTTCCACTAAAAATTCATGATTAGGATGTTGAGTTGGCCATCATAATGCTTTCATATAAGTTTTACTTCTGCTGACATCTAATATTTACCTTATATACTAGTCTGGCTTGAATATTCAAGTGCATCTGTGTTTTATGGTGAGAGGGTGGGGATAGGTGGTTCTAACACGATGCTAACAAATATGCATAAGAAATCCAACGCTCATGTCCTATTGATATTATGGGCATTATTAGAGATGACTTTTTATGCATATTTCTTGGCTTGATGACAAGTATGCAAGTTCCTTGATAAAATTTAAATTTATTGGGTATGCTGTCTTGGTTCTTTTGTTCTTATTTCCTCCTATTGTCCTTCTTAGCTGTGTCTAAATTTGTTACTTTTTCATTCTTTTTCACTCTTTTTTCCCTGTTTGACCTTCCCCTCCATCCTATTGGTTGAAGGTCCTCAAGTTTCCTTTGTGGTTTGTTGCATGCTTGAGATTTGAGAAGATTGGGAAAAACAACATGTTCTTTTTTTTTTTTTTTTTGGGGGTGAAAGACATTATATTAGTGTTTTGGGGAACTTAATGTTTCATCAATTCCTTGCATAATAAGTTGTAAGTTCCCTGTGACCATTACTTGTTCTTATGGCTGGTTGACTACAATGTCTACTGATGCCAGTGGTGGCAGTGCAGGACAAAGTGGCAATGCTCTCTCTCTCTCTCTCTCTCTCTCTCTCTCTCTCTCTCCCCCCACCAAAAACTTAACAGAAATTGACCATGAAGTTTCAACAAAATACTGATTAGAAGCCAAAAATGGCAAATACTCCAATGTGCACTCTAAAATATGCCCCCGATTGCTTTCTACCATTTTTAATTATTCAATTTAAAGATTTAATTAGTTTTTACCAAAATTATACAAATTCTGAGAAAACATGATTATGTAGTGTTTCTCAATTTCCTGGAATTCCTAATATACCCCTTGGTTTGACTCACCTTGAATTTTAATTTTGATAAAAAACTAATTAAACCTTTGAATATTAACAAAAAGATGAAGATAAAGGGGCTGAACTACTAATTGTGCATGTCAGTCTATTTTATTGTGTTTTGGCTTTTGATTGTTATATTGGTGAATATATAAGTAATCCATTTTTGATCGATTCTGGTGAGAGAGGGACAAGTCCTCAAGAAGAAAAATAGGGAAAGAAGAAGACAGAAGAGGAGAGGAAGAAAATGAAGAGAGAAAGAAGAAAAAAGAGATCTAATTACCTACTAAAGACTTCTTTTAATGTTTGGGAGAAATTAATTTGTGTTAAGGATAATTCTTGCAACAAAGTGTTTTAGTGATGAGAATGCCTATATGGTGATATATATCTTTATCTTTTGAAATTATAAATGATATCTTTTTTGTGAGTAATTTTAACCATAATTTTATTATTTCTGCACAATAGATATTTTCTTAAATAGTCATGCCAATTTTAACTGGCTACTTAAATAACACTTGTGTATTGGAGTAGTCATGAGTGGTCGGCACCAAAACTTTAGCTAGGTAGATTGTAAACTTGTTTTTTATCGTCGAATTGTATGATGCATCATGCATTTTGCAAACTCTTGCATAGGCATTTAGGTTTATCCAAGTGTAGATGAAACAATGGATGCGGTTATCTATATGCGAAAAAAGTGCCTAATCACAAAAGAGAGTTAAATTCCACTTACACAGATCTATAAAAGTCTTCTTTCATTAAAGCTATGATATTGGATAATTCTGTGCATTATGACATTGTAGGGTTTCAAGATTTCCTACTTCTGTTTCACATTTTTTACACTTCTCCACCTATCATTACTTGTGACTAGTGAATTGGTTCTTTGAACTGGGCTCATTATGTTTTAGTTTGAGACATTTTGCACTTCTTAATTTAGGATGAGTCGGGACCTTTGGACTTAACTTGTAGATGCGTTACCATGTTCTATCTATTTTAGTATCCCTACTGTGTTTTATGGGCTATTGTTTGCTGTACACAGGTTGTTCCAGATTCAATAGCAGGTCTGGAAATTCTACAGGAGCTCAATCTTTCGTCTAATCTTTTGGACTCACTGCCAGAATCAATAGGGTTGTTGCTTAACCTGAAGATTCTTGATGTATCTGGAAACAAACTAAGTATCTTGCCTGACAGCATATGCCATTGCAGGTATTAAATTGATCATGACCAGGTCTCCATCATTCCTCTTTCCTATCTTTTGTTTATTGATGTAATAATAGAGGTAACTTGTAGTGATGAAAAATAATTAAACTAAATACTTTTTTTTTTAAATCTGGTGAAGGTCATTGGTGGAGTTGAATGTAAGTTTCAATAATTTGGGGTACTTGCCAACAAACCTTGGGTATGAACTGGTGAACTTGAGGAAGCTTTCTATCCAACTGAACAAGATCCGTTATCTTCCAACATCTATTTGTGAAATGAGGTCCTTGATCCACCTGGATGCACACTTCAATGAGCTCCGTGGCCTTCCATTTGCAATTGGAAAATTGACAAATTTGGAGTACCTTAATTTGAGCAGTAATTTCAGTGATCTGCAAGAACTTCCTGACACAATTGGTGAGCTTATCAACCTTAACGAACTTGATCTCAGCAACAACCAAATTCGCACACTTCCCGATATATTTGGCCGGTTGGACAATATTACGAAGCTTAACTTGGACCAAAACCCTCTTGAAATTCCTCCGATGGAGGTTGTGAAGGAAGGGGTTGAGGCTGTCAAGATTTATATGGCAAAGAGATGGATCGAGATTCTGGCAGAAGAAGAGGCGAGAAACAACCCAGAAATGAATCCACAAACCCCAACTGGATGGTTGACACGCAGCACCTCCTGGCTAGGTTCTGTCGTCTCTGGTGTTTCAGGATATATAGCCTCTCCAAGGTCTCCCAGGGACTCCTATCTCGACCAGCAGTTGTAGTTTCTTGCTCCAAAGCAGTTAACGATCTAGTATCTTCTTTCTTGGTCTGCATCAGCAAATGATGAAATTTCTGGCTAGGTTATTATTGATTTTGCTTTGGCTAAGAGTCCTTGACATTTTTCTTTTTTCTGCCACACTTTATTCTGATTCATCGGAATATTCATAGTTTTTGATAGGATAATAACGAAAGGAAGGAATTGTTTCTTGTTCTTTTGATGCATCTTTTTCCTTTAGATGCTTGGAGTTGTAAATGTATGCAAGGATTTTTTTGAATCAAAGCGTTTTCCACCTAGGTTGCCACAATTTGAATTTCTCGACTTGAGGTGTTTTGCACATTTCTTTTTTCTCTGCATTATTTCTAGTGGACAGGCCTGCAGTAGTGTAGCACAATGAAGGGTTCAGTGCCCTTACAGCTTCGGTCATAGTGCTCTGCTTCATGATATTGTAGGTTCTTTGTGAGACCACCCTGAATCCCCTTTTCCCTTTGGTATCATTGATCCAAAAAGCCTGAATCATGGTAGTCTGCCTGGCTGCACGAAGGGGAATAAAATTTGAATTTTAGACCTTTACATTAAGAAGCAAGGTGGCCACTTGACACAACTTCCGGGCTAGTCTGCAATTCGTGTTTGAGCTGTTGCCTTTTGTGCATCATGCTTTTGCATTAATCAAATGAGTTATACCTCAAATCTACTATGATAACATTATTTACAACCGATCCTAAAAAGTAGGATTAAATTTCAATTTGTCGATATATCGAATATTTTTCAAGTAAAAGAAAATTATAAAGTATTTTCAAGTGAACTCTAATGTAAGATTTAACGTTTTTGATGACTCATTTGATCCATATACAATTGATTAATGATGCATGGTGGGTGCGAGTGGGAGGGACAATAATAGGAATTGTGTACAAATTCAAGGGGAGACGTTTTATGTTAGAAGCCACTTTGTCTAACCTATTTTGTCCTCACTTCAGTTTCCCTTCTTAATTATGAACCAACACAGTAATTAAATGCTCTCGGTAGATTGTTAAAAATTATTTATTACTTTGAGAACCTTAAAAAAAATTAATTTATTTTTTATCTTTTATTATTTTTTATCGACATCTTAATGACTGAGTACTGATACTTTGATTTTGAGTTTTATGTATAGAAAAAGAGATTTAAGGAGAGTTTTGTTCTTACCCAGTTCGAATTAAATTTAATCAGGGTTAAAATAATTATCAAATATCAGTGGTTTAAAAAAATATATATATATCTTTTATTGTTTTCTTACTTAACTCAATAATTGCATTTATTATTTTACATCTACAAATCTCATTTTTATCACCTATTCTTTATTGTTTCTCTTATTTTTATTTCAATGGAAAACCAACAGAGAGATATTTAATTAAGAGAGAGTTTATATATGTGTAAGAAATTGGTAGAGAGAAATTATTAATTGAGAGAAAAGGTAACTTAGTAAATATAAACTACATTTTTGTATAATAAAGTCATTTAATTGTTTCCTTAATTTCTGTAAAGGAATTAAGCCAATAATACACAACTGCCACAAAAATACAAAATTAGTGGATCATAACATTTCCAAACGTGTACAGTTATGGGAACATGCAGACGCTTAACATATATGAATAAATCAAGGAGGTAAGAAGAGAAATATAAGCCAGAGAGAGAGAGAGAGAGAGAGAGAAAGATGGAGAAAACGAAGGTGTGGATTATATGTTTGGTTCTGATGAGCACAATGTTGCTGAGTAATGCCATTGCAGAGAAGGATAATGATGATGTTGATGAAGTTGCACCAGTTCCTGGCCCAACAAGCAACAACATTGAAGGCCGCAAAGCAAGAGCTATCCCACCAAGAGGCCCTGATAATGACAAAAACAAGTATTTAAGATTACCTTCCCCACAGTGGCCACCCCACTCGACGCCAATTGCTGCCCACCCCTACCACCGTGGTTGCTCCCGCATAACACGGTGCCGCCAAGGCACTCCTCGCCCACCCAGGCCCAACCAACAACCGCCCATCCAACAACCTTGAGCCCGGAGGATCGCTGCCACGGCACTAGGCCTGCAGACATTCCTTGATCATTTCCCTACAGCATATCGTCTTCCCCGAGACAAATCTTATTTCCTACAAAACTTCTAGTTTTTCTTTTGTTAATGAGAAAACATGGTATGGTACGACAAATGCAATTAATCCCAAGTTTTATTAATAAGGTCTGGTTTCTCATGAAAAGTAAATTGAAAGAAGTTGCAACAAGTAAAGTTCTTTTTAGGATTTTACACCGCTTAAGACTGAGATCTAAAGGGCACTAAAATACTGATAATTCCTCAAGAAAAATAAAATAAAATATTGAATTAATTAGATTTGACATACATTTTTATATTTTTTTATTTAATCATCGATATTTAAAAATTAATCTGATTTAACTGATTATAAGATTCAATTAAAAACTAACTCTTGTCATATCTATTTTCTAATCTTAAAATTTAAACTCAAAATTTGAATAAACAGAATTTAATAATCATTACTAAATCATCGTATTACATTTTGTGTATTATTATTAATTGTTAGGAACAAAGTCCGTACGAGCGGTAAAGAAGAAATGCCTTCATTTTCTTCTTTTTTGGGGGGGGGGGGGGAGGTTTACATATTTCTTCATATGATTAAGTGGTAAGATCAAGGACCCCAACCCCACCTTTTTTTTTTGCCCTTTTTCTTCTTCTACCCTATTGAGTTGGGAAACCTGATTATGCTTTACAGGGTCTATGCGCAGCTAACAGAGTTACAGTACTATCATATTCTTGGATGATATTGTCCATATTACAAAACTCACTCGATATATAAAGTATTTCCAACTTAATATGGGGATAAAAAAAGATGAGCGGAGGTCTTTTCCCTTTATTTTGTAAAAAGGTTGAAACCTATAATTTTAAAGTCAACAAAAAAGTAACTCTATCATTGTGTTAAAATTCATCCACAAATATAAAGTACATTAATGGTTGTGTAGTGAGGCTCCTTTAGAATGCAATTGTATATCTCACAAATAGTTGCCATGGCCAGCAGTTACAATGAATATGCGACATACGAATTAATGCTTACAGAGAGACGAATTTGCCAACCTAAGGATTCAAAGCATGGACATGGTCAGACTTCCATATTCTGTCCTATAAATTATGTTTTGTGTAAATAAAGGGTAGTCTTCTCTTGTCACTTTTGCTGCTTAGAGTCGAGACCAGAGGCCACAGAGAGAGAGAGAGAGAGCGCATCCCGTCCCATGTCGCCTTGCTACCCTTCTTTCTTTTCTTTTTAAAGCCTATAAGATGGGCGCGTCCTGTCCATCCCCTCTACCCAGAGAGGACTAAATATCAGACGCATCCGTCCCATATCCAAGAGGCAGGCCCTGTGCTGTAGGCTGCGCCTCTCAAAGAATGAACGGCTATGAGTTTTCTTGCCTCTCGAGTTATAATTAAGCTTTATAATTATTCCTTTGTTCATTTTTCTTGTAACTCCTAATTTTTTATCACTTAACAAATAATACGTACACAGAGTGTTAAAAAGAAACATATAATATCATGTTTGAATACAAAAATTAACAACAAAATTTTTAGATTTGCCTCTCATTTTGGTTTTGATATGGATTTTATGCTAACTATCAATCTATTACAATTCTTCTCCTTTATTCAAACTTGAGATTGGCCATGATGGAGTCGAATACAAAATTTAGAAATTAGAAAGTGGAATTTCACCTACAAGAAACAAAAAGAAAATAGAAAACCGGCAGAGTTGCCTTGTTTCTAAAGATTATATGAACTCATTTTTTTTTATACTTAATGTTTTTACATAAATTATATAATTAGTAAGTCAAAGCAAACATGAGATAACTTAATGCAGAAAGGGCTACGTGCATTGAGATTCCTATGTATCCAGCCAACCAAGGGGAAGAACTTCTTCTTTTTTATTTAATTATTTTTATTTTCAAAATCTAAATTAATAATGGTTGTAAGGGGACCCCATTTACCAGCTTCCCCATGTGCTCACATGGTTGCTAATTCCTTACAATTCAAGTCTCAAACGCAATCATTAAACCATAGAAAAACAAACCCCCCCCCCCACAATTCTCTTCTTCCTCGAAATCTTCTTCTTCTTCTTCTTCTTCTTCAGAGAGAGAGAGAGATGAATTCAACAAGCAACAAAAGAAGAAAGATCACAATTTGGATGTTCCCTTTTCTTGTCTGCACCACAATATTCTTATACTTGTATTTCACCAACATTGATTTTCCGGGCAACTACTCATCATCATCATCGATCATTCTATGTCTTGGAGTCGTATTGGTCGCAATATTGGTAGTGGTTGCGATTCGAGCCACAATGGTTGCAGGGATCACAGTGCTCGTGCTCCTCTCTTTTGTTGGGAAAAGAAGGAAAATTCTCGTTCAAGAGGGACAGAAAATTACAGCAGATGTTGCAGGGTACTTGGTCAAGATTGTGTTCAAGGAGAAAGGCCTTATTGCTTTTGCTTGTGCAATTCTAAGCTTAGCCGCTATATTACATATTTGATAATTTTATTAGTTTAAGGCTTTAAGCCAAGCTGCTTTGGCAATTTTGTTTTACAACAATTAATCAACGTTTTGTATTCCTTTTTGGGTGCAGAAATATTTTGTAATTTGGAATATCAAAATTCAAATATAAATAATAGAATATATGTACATGTGTGTCATTTTCCTTTGTTGGCTCTGCCAAACTGACTGATGCGTTCGGGTTGCATTTTCTTAATTATAGATTTTGGATTTGAACCATAAAAATAAAGAAATAGAATTTGAGAGAGTTAACCCCTTAATAGGCTTCATAATACTCAGATCGAATTAATTGAACGAAATTCAAATATTGATTGATGGTAAGAAAAATCCGCTTAAAAAAAAAATTTGCTACGTAGGCTCTTCCATCAGCTTTATGGCCCAATTGATAAAAAGTTATGGGTACAAGTCCAATGAGCCTGTACTCGTTGTTCATGCCCCAATAGTATTTGGGTTGGTCAAGATTGGGCAATTCATACATAAAAATCTACTATTGTTCTAAGAAATCTGTTCTTTCCGACCACCCTTGCCTTTCTACTCACGTGTGATGTGATTAGCTTATCTCTAAATCCATTTTACACAATGTATTTATTAATGCTTGTTAGTTGTGTCTATGTATAACATTGTGTTGGTACTAATTGAATACAGTCACATCCGCCCATGAGCATCTTCAGAGCAATTTTGAGCATAGAGAGTAGCATTTTCTATTTCCTAGCTTCCATATCTTGGCACTCTCTCAACATTGTTGTTTTTTTCTTTGTTACAATATAAATCAAACACTAAATCTGAGATTAGAAGAGGGGGACTACTGTCACCGGTTATCCTCTTAGGGACACTCTCTCAACGTTGTTCTGGCAACAATGAGAGTGTGCTAAAGATCCAAACAAGGGAGGTTTTATAAATAGGAAGAGAAGTTTGATATTGTAAAATATACCGAAAAGAGTGTAACTCTCTAACTGTTTCGCAACTCAGCATGACATTATTCTATGTTTGATGATTGAGAGGGAGAGACCCGTGGATCCAAATCCTATGAGCTTCATCTAACATGCAAACCCCATGATTTGCTCAATAGGTTATGTCGTTGGGTACCAAATCTATCTTTTCTTAAAAACGAACAAAATTTAAGATTTCTCGATTTATATTAGAATTAAGAGAGAATAGAACCATAATTCTCTTTTAAGTAATTGAAGATCTAGATCTGGCCATCCTTGTCCTCCTCTCTCTTCCCCTCAATGGCGATTAGCAACAACGCATTCTCTCTCTTCTCCTTCTCGATGGCGTCATCTCTTGACCAAGATTTCGTGTCCCTCTCCTCCTTGAAAATGATTGAACTGCTTGCCTCTTCGACAGTTAGTCATCTTCTCTAACCGATACTGAACTCCATTTGAAGATGCCATCAACGGACCTAAATCCACCCCTAGTTGCCAATTAGGGTTTTCCTTATTCAATCGTCGTTTTCCTAGTCCTACACCCTGATCTTCATTATTTGATTTCTTCGCCAATGAGTAAGCTCTTTCTTTTGATCTGTGTCTCTTCTTTTCGCAACGGTTGAATTGTTTTTTCAATGACTTTAAAATTACGAATTCAAAACGTGAAAATAATCCTTTTGTAAAAGTATAAAAAAAAAAATTACATATATATAATTGTAAATAAGGATTAAAAATTTGGTTATTATTGTAAGTAATAATCATATAATTTATAATTATATATATTATGATCTTTTTATTTATATTTAATATAAATAAGGACTAATGCATTCGGCTTACCTGACCCTTAACCATGGCCAGGCAGGCTACTCTTACGAATGGCGAAGGTCCGAAAACCCATACCGGTCCAGCTCCCCCCATAAAAACTTAAAAAAAATAATAATAATAAATAAATAAATAATAATAATAATAGATGGAGGGCAGTTCTGTAATTCTGCAGTACGGTGCGGAAGCCCTGTCGTTGTCGTGTCGGTCCTCTTCTCGAAAATGAAATTTCCTTCTCCTTTCTTAAGCATCTATTCACCGTCAGATCTTGTCTCCCAAACTTCTCTCTACCCTCCGATCAACAAGGGGGACGAGCTTTTGACTTTTGAGTACGAGAATTTCGCGCCTTTTCATTCGTGTGGATTCATGTTGTTTTCAATTTCCACAAAAGCATTATTGCCACCAAAATACTCATGGCGCAAATAATAGCAATTATGAAAATACAAATAAAATTTTTACATAGACAAAAAAGACATTTTATAAAAATAAAAATATAAAAATACTGTAAATATAAAAAAAATGTAAAAATTTTATATAAAATATTAATTATTTTTATGAATCAAAAAGTAAGGTATATAATAAACTATTTAAAAGACTAAAAACTAAAAATAGAGAAAAAGAGATTTATAAAATTGTCAAATTAAGAGAAAGGAAGAGAAAAAATTTAAATGAAATTAGGTATATTAAGAGTGAAATCAATAGTATATTTGTAAAGAATAAGGATATAAGAAAGCGTTAGAGAGATTATTTTGATAATCTCTTCAACGTGGAGGGTACATGAAATATTGACAATATCATGATATTTGCAGAAGAGATTAATAAGAATTTTAAACGTAAGATTCACTTTCATGAAGTAAAAGAGACCTTAAAGATAATAAAAGTTAATAAAACCATAGGATCTGATGATATTTTTATTGAGGTATGGAAATGTTTAGATAAAATTGGGATAACAATGTTAATAGATCTTTTTAACAAAATATGATAAATCAAGAAAATATCCCGAATATAGAGAGAGAATACACTTCTACCATTATATAAGAATAAAGAAAACATACAAGATTATTCTAATTATAGGAGAATTAAACTAATGAGTTATACGACGAAATCATGGGAGAGAGTGATCAAGTATAGATTGAAATTAAAGATAAATGTATCTCATAATTAATTTGGTGTTATATCAAGTTGATCCACCACCGAAAAATTCACTTGCTAAAATATTTGATGGAAACATTTAGAACACATAAAAGAGGCCTACATATGGTTTTTATCGACTTATGAAAGATATATGATAGGGTCCCTAAAAATGTATTGTAGTGAGCGTTGATGAAGAAGGGAATTTCCGTCAAATACATTAATTTCATAAAAAATATATATGATGAAGTTATTACTAATGTTAAAACTTGTGGGGGTGTGAGTGATAGTTTTCTAATTAATATTGGAATTCACCAAGATTTGACATGAAATCTCATTCTTTTTTCGATAGTAATAGATAAAATCATAAAGAATATTCAATATAAAATATCATGGTATATATTTTTTGTAGATGATATAGTGTTGATTGATAAAAGTAGAGAAAGTATTATTGCAAAATTAGAGTTATGGAGTGATACATTAGAATTCAAAAGATTTAAATTAAGTCTATTAAAAACCAAATATATGAAATGTATGTTTAGTAGCAACTATCAAAATAATAAAAAACGATCAGATTAGAAGAGTATGATGTATCAAAAAGCGAACGTTTTAAATATTTAGAATCTATTATTCAAAACAATACCAACTTAGATTGATATATGAATCATAGGATTCAAGCAGATTTGATAAAATGGAAAAGGGTATTTGAAGTCTTTTATGATCGTACAATATCATTGTATTTGAAAGAGAAATTTTATAAAATTGTAATAAAATCTGTGTTATTATATGACACCGAGTGTTGGGTTATAAAACAACAATAAAAACATAAAATGACTGTAGTTGAGACGAAAATGTTTAGATGAATGTGGCGCAAAATAAGGAAAGATAGGATTAAAAATGAAAATATACGTAATAAGTTAGGTGTGAACTTAATTGTAAACAAGATGTGTGAGTGTCATATGAGATGATTTGGACATGTATAATGAAGACCCAAAAACGCACTAATAAGAAGAATCGAGAGTTTAATTATAGGAGATTTAGTGAAATGTCGAGATAAACTGTTAAAAATCTGATATAATAGTTAAGAGATTAAATGATGAGATAATTTTAAATATGAACAAATGGTGTTGGAGAGTTATAATAAGTTAAATCATCTATCTGTAACTAGCATTTATAAGTTTGATCAATATATATATATATTTTATATACACACATTTTTTTAAATAAAAATAAATAAAATAACTTATATTTATTTTTTAAATGGCTGACCCTAGAATTTAGAATTAAGATTCAAAATTTAAAATGATCAAATATTTAGTTATTAATTATAAATAATATTTTTTTCATATTATTTATTTATAATTTTTATTTTTATATTATTTTTTATGATTAATAATTATATATTTTAGATTTTTATTATAAAATATACATATTTTATTATTTCTATAAAATAATTAATATTTATACAAAAATTTTTATAATTTTTTATATTCATGCATTTTTCTATTTTTTTAATTTTTAAAAAATATAATTTTATTCTTCTTTTTGTTTTTGGTGTAAATTATGTCAGAAATCACTTAATGTAAGAGAAAAAAAAAAGAAAAAAAGATAAGATAAGTTTTAAGATGTTATTTAAACAATTAAATCCAATTAAAAAGTAAAATTTCAAGAATAACTTCCAAAGATCCTCTTATCCTAAGATGTTTTTCCTAGTAATTCCCAAAACATTATAAAAATAAATTATAAAAAATTAGTCATTTGTGACTAAGGCTTTTCTTTGTAATTAAGGAAATGAAATGCCCCGTGGGTCCAACTTTCGTCTTGAGGCCCAAGTCATTCTCTCTCTATAAAAGGATCTGTAGCGAGAGAGAGAGAGAGAGTAAAGCGGCTTACGGGTACGCTTAGGGATCTTTCAGCGATTCTTTCTCTGTTTGAGTTTGAAACCTTCTCTATAAATATCTGTGATAAGTTCATTCTGTTCAAATTTTTAGGCTTCTTTAAGTGTTATTCATTTCGCGGCTCACCAGGAACGCTTTCTTCTTCATCTTTTCTTCTGATTATCTTAACATGGCTTCTGTCGTCTTCAAGGTTCGATTTTGATTTTTTTTTTACTCTATTCTTGTTCTTTAATGGTATAATTTATGGTAATTTTTGTTCTTGTTTTGTGTTGGTTTGTGTCTGTGTGAATCAATGTGATGTTAGTTAGGGTTTTGTGTAATTGTTGAACGTTTTCTAATTCTATATGTCGGTGGATTGGTAATTTGGACTTTGGGTCAAAGGGTCTTTGATTTTGTTTCATTTTTTGTTCTTTTTGGATGTTTTATTTCATAATTTTGTTCTTTAATGCTTTGCTTGTGCTAAGTGTTTCCTCTTCTCTCATATTCTTCTTGTTTGTGGTGTTAATTATGGTTTTGGAAATAACTTCTTTGATTTTGATTCAAGTTTTAGAGACTGTGCTTATATGATCAAACCCCATGAGCTTGAGGGGTGGAAATAAAACCCTAGAAAGATGTTTTAGGATGTGGGTATTGTCTTGTTAATATAGTTACAAGTTAAATTCCTTTTGTAGAAAAATCTGATTTTACTTGAAAACCATACATTTCTTACTAAATAAATCTTCCAATTTACTTAAAAATAGAAAAAATACACTCCATTTAAGGTGAATTGAGCTCTGATGAGATTTTCCAAAATAATCTTAGAGTGACAAAACTACATAATGGGATTTGCACCGGTTTTAGTGCCTCGTGTATGGGTAGTTCTTTTTCCTTTTTCAGATTTATAGGTTGGGAAAGGGTTGATTATTAGATTTTGTCGGAGCAGGAAAGCCAAGGCCACACTCAACGGAGATTAAATGAGATTATCAATACAAAAACTTTCCTAATATAATAATGGTTTAAATTTCTTTTATAAATTGTTTGAATTCTATTTATAAAATTTTATATTTTCCTATAAATAATCTTTTTGACTTAATTTATGGAATGTTGTAAGGAGAATATGACTAAACATAAATTAACAGAAATTGAACCAAGTGGAACTTTCTTAAGCTGTACCAAACATGTTATTAGAAAAGCAAATGGTGTTATTTATAGGATGAGAAATAGAAATTCAGACAAGATTTTTCGTGAAGAGGTATAAACCACATTATGTTCTCAGCTCATATTTTGCTTGTTTCAGAAAATTTAAGGAGTTGTAGAGTTAGGAATCCTATTTTGCTTCAATCCGGCTGAACTTAGTTCTATTTTTCTTTTTCCTTTTCCAGAAGAAAAGAAAAAAAATTAAGTACAAAATATGGTTTTATTAGTAAAAGTCAAATATCTCTATGTAGAGAATTACAATTATGATTAAATTAATAAATTTATGTATTGAAAACCCTTTATCTAATTTTAGTTGAGTTTGACTTTAATTTTATAAAATGGCCCAAAAAGATTTAAGAGACACAAATAGGTCTATAATTTATTGAATATTTTAGTAGTATGTTATCAAAGAAGATAATTGCTCTAGTCACTACACTCTCGTTCTTTAAATAGAAAAGAAATACTAATTTCTTATGGTCTAGTCCCCCCTTTGTTAGAGTTGAGGTATTTTCTACCTAAAAGTCAGTAATTTGATTTATTACTCACTACAAAGAGTAGAACGGATAAGAACAAAGTTGTTTTTTAATTTACCAAATCAAAGAAAAAAAATTCAAATATAATATCAATGATCCTTGTATTAGATAGTTTTTCAAACATTAAAATACATAATAAAGAGTTGTGTTCCTTTGTGAAAACTTAAAGGTAAAAATATTCACAGAACCTTAAAATTAGACATTATGGCTTTCTTTGTTACTAAGCAAATGTGAGGCCCCAAAAGTCCAACCCTGTCTTATGCTCAAGTCACTCATCTTTCTATATGAAGACTTGTGGAAAGAGAGAAGATTGTGTTAGGATTTTGTGAGATTAGAGAGAGAGGGGGGGGGGGAGAGTAAAGCAGCTTGCTGCTTTCGCCCTCTCTTTGAGTTTATTTGATTGCGGCTTACCAGGAACATTTTCTTCTCCTTCTGATTAATCTCTCAACATGACTTTTGTGATTGTCAAGGTTGTTTTTTTTTTAACCCCATTCTGTTCTTTACTGGTTTAAGTTTTGCAATTCTTTGTTCTTGTTTTTTGTTGAGTATTTCCTTGTTTCTCATTCTATATGTGTTTGTGCGAGTCGGTGATGTTAATTAGGGTTTGACCGAGGCAGTCATGATTCTTGTTTTTGTTTAACATTCTATGATTCTTTTTGTTTGGTTGTTTCAGCATATAGTGTTAATTAGGGCTCTAAATATGAGGTCTTTGATTTCGCTTCATGTTGATTCATTTTTTGGTGTTTTGTATCATATATTTTTCTTTGATGCTTTGCTTTTATTAATATTTCCATAAGTTTGTTCTTTTTCTGTGTGATGTTTCTCTCTGTGATTTTCTTCTTGTTTGTGGTGTTTATTATGGTTTTGGAAACTGATTTTGATTCAAGTTCTTGAGATTGTATTTATATGATTGAACCCCATGAGGTAGAGGTTGAAATAAAGCCCTAGAAAGACATTTTAAGATATGGGAACGTACTCTTTTTGGTTTACATAAGTTGTAGATGGTATACATTTACTCTCTAATTTGACCTTTTTAGATTTGATTATGGATTTTTGAAACTTTTTTTTTTTTAATTATTTTTATTTTGATTCAAATTCTGTGATAGTATCTATATGATCAGACCCCACTAGGCACAGGGGCCGAAATAATACCCTAGTATGACATTTTTAGATGTGGATTGTAACATTTATATATTTGCACTCTAATTTGCCCTTTGTTAGATTGAGTTTGATTCTGGTTTTGGGAACAAGTCCTTTGATTTTGATTAAAGTTTTTGAGATTGTATTTATATCTCAAACCCCATGTGGTAGAGTGGCTGAAATAAAACCCTAGAAAGACATTTTGAGATGATGAGTGTAAAGCCTTGTACATTTTCCCTCTAATTTGACCTTTTTAGATAATGTTTTGTTTTATTAATTTTTTAACCTCTGCTTGAATTTATCTTTTTCCAGTATTATAGTTTCTATATGCATTATTTCTGTTGCTTCTATATTTGAGATCTGATTATGTGTTTTTTTAGCCTGTCGATACACTTTTCAGCTTTTTCTTGCTTAGATTTTCCAACTGATGTTTTTATGAAATGTGATTTGTCTCATGACCCTTTAGATTGCATGACCGCTGCATTCTTGTGCTGTTGAGCTGATTCTGCTGGTTGTGATTTTTGTGAAATTAGAATGTCTTGTTCTGGGAGTTCAAATAAATGTTCAAAAACCTAGTTCATGTGTTAGTTTTATTTATCTTTGCATAACTGTTTCGTACTTGCAGTTGTTTTGTTGATTCTATGTTGATCCCTTGCCCGTGTTCTTTATGCATTTTGCATTCAATATTGTCCTTCTTCACTCTCAACCCTTGGCCAGTATATGGATTAAAAATATGATGATTGATTTCTGGTGCTTACACATTTCAATCAGTTATTTAGATTCAGTGTTCTGTACTTTTTTTCTTTTTTCTGACGATTTTTGTGTGCCTACCTAATGCTTCAGGCTAACTTCGGTGATACACTTAGACGCTTCAATGTATCCATCAAGGATGATGAGCAATTGGATCTTGACATGAATGGTCTACGGATGAGGGTCCTCGGTCTATTTAATCTTGCTGCGGATGCTGATGTTAAGCTTACATATGTTGATGAAGATGGGGATGTTGTAGCATTAGTTGATGATGAGGATCTTCGTGATGTGATGAGGCAGTGTCTCAATCCTGTGCGGATTAATGTATTGTTAAATACAGATAAAACTGCTAAATCTTATGGCAGGTCAAGTGGAAGTTCTACACCCATGAGGTCACCCAGAGTTCAGCAGCCATTACCCAACCTTAATCCCAGTATTGCTGAAATCTTGAAGTTTGTACCAGAGCCATTTCAGGAAACTCTTTCAAAGTTGTCCCTTGACATGGCTCTAAAGGCTGCAACATCTGCTCCGGTTCTTGCTGAGCTTATTGAGCTCCTTAGAAGCCGGGGGATATCCCTCCCCAACCTTGTTTCTCAGTCACAAGTTGATCCAGAGGCTGGCACACAAAATGGTGCTTCTGGAACTGTGGATCCATCCCTTGCCAAGGATCCAGAGCCTCTGAAAGATGGCTCAAACATGCAGAAGATACCTTCAGGTTCCAAAGTGGTAGACCCTTCCACTAAGGTTACTCAGGAGCAGCAAGACCTTGGACCCAAAAGTGGATGTACGGGGACATCTGAAAATACTGCCCCTGTTTCTGCCGATGGACTCTTTGGTTCCATTCCTCAGTCCTTGGAGAATAGTAATCTGGCACCATCTGCACCACAAATTTTGTCCAATGATCATGTAATAAGTGGTTCAAACTTTGCTGCCCCTAATAGTTCGGCTGATCCAACCAAGCATTCTACTACAGTTCCTGCCCAGTTTGCAGAATTTGGAGGAGGTGGTGTGAGTGTGCAGTATCCTACAGATGCTGGGAACTCTACAGTATTGCCAACTGGGAACTCTACAACATCGCCATTTTCTTGGACTGCGTATACTAATGCATGCCCTTTAAGTGTCATGCCCCTGTCAACTGAGGCATATGTGCCTCCAAAGCCTGCTCCCCCAATTCCTCCTCCATTTAGAAGAGGTTATCATCACAGTGATGAAGCTGTTGTCTTCCATAGGGGTGTTCGATGTGATGGTTGTGGTGTTCATCCAATTACTGGTCCCCGATTCAAGTCGAAAGCGTAAGAAGTTTATTTAAGTGGTGGTTTTTATTTGTGTTTATGTTTTTGAGTTACTAGAGTTGATTTAGTGACACCCCCCCCTGCCACAGAAAAGAAGATTATGACTTGTGCAGCATCTGCTTCTCGGAGATTGGTAATGAAGCTGATTACGTTAGGATGGACCGTGCAGCATCTTTTCGTCAACCATGGCCTCTCAAGGGATTGTATGATCCGGTATGTTGATAATTCCATCATGTCCATTGACTGAGCAGAAAATCCTGCATGTCATAAACACAAATCTTATGCATCTAAGGATTCAGTTTAATTGGTTAAAGCTTTTTTACACCAGATGCAGCGCCCATGGGTTCGACCACCTCATCCAGGGCATGTCATGAGAAGTTTTGGTATGAAACCGGTTCGACCGAGGCTAGACAGCCGCTTCATTCTTGATGTAAATGTTATGGATGGCACCATTGTATTACCATCAACAGCTTTTACAAAGATTTGGCGGATGAGGAACAATGGCACTATTGTGTGGCCAAGAGGGACACAGCTCATGTGGATTGGCGGGGACAGATTCTCCACAAGCGAGTCAGTTGAGTTGGAGGTACAAGTTTGTGTCTGCCTGTTAGATGTATTTGCCTTTTGTTATCCCCGGATTTTTGTTTGAGAAACCATTCACCATGTTCTTTCTGTCCTTTGGCCAGATCCCTGTGGATGGTTTGCCTGTGGAGAAAGAGCTTGATGTCGCAGTTGATTTTAAAGCACCTGAACTGCCAGGTCGTTACATCTCGTACTGGAGAATGGCACTGCCATCTGGCCAAAAGTTTGGTCAGCGTGTCTGGGTTCTTATTCAGGTATTATGGTCCACGTGCACAAGGCATGCACAAATGACACTCTCAAGGGAGGTAGATGGGTATTTGTTTGGTTGATTATCATATTGTTTTATTAATTTTTTTCTTTATTTATATTATAGGTGGTGACAGTTGAGGAGGATTCTGCATCCATTGGATCTGATGGAATAAACCTGAATCTACCTCCGGAAGGTGATGCCAGGGTTGCTGAAGTCATTGATGTGAATGTTGAACCCCTTCTGCCCAGTGGACTGACCGAGTTTGGTGGCTTGAACAAAGCTGAGGAGACAGTAAGGTGCTCTGCTGATGAACAATCAAGCAACTTTCTCATTGGTAGCGTTCCAAAACCTGGTGAAGTTGCCGATAAACAAATCAACTTGCTTGGTGCTAGCATTTCCAAGCCTCACAACTCTGAAACTGCTGAAGAATCTGGGAAACAGAGTCTTGCTGAGAAGCCAGCAGATAGTAATGATCAGAATTTCCCCATAAATGATACCTTGTTAGTTGGCAGTGGTGTTTTGGAACCTGTTCTGTCTGAGGTTCCTCAGGTGTCTTATCCCATCATTGACTTCTCACCACCATCTGTCCCTGTTTCAGCAACATTGCTGGATGTGCCAACATCATCTGCAGGGCCCTCCGGAAATCATGAAGTTGAGCAAACTCTTTTGAAGGAACTTGAAGACATGGGGTTTAAGCAAGTAGATTTGAACAAGGAGATCTTGCGGAGGAACGAATACAACTTGGAGCAGTCGGTGGATGATCTCTGTGGTGTTTCTGAGTGGGATCCTATCCTTGAAGAGCTGAATGAGATGGTGCGTTTGATTGCTTCATGACTTAGGTTATTTGTTCTATTTCACTTTCTGTATTTCTAAGTATGTGGTATGTGAAGAAGTGTTGGTTCTCATCTGTAGGGTTTCTGTGATAGAGAAATAAACAAGAAGCTGCTGAAGAAGAATAATGGGAGTATCAAACGTGTGGTGATGGATCTGATTGCTGGGGAGGAGTAAGCTGCATTGGAGTGTCTGAGCTGTCTGGTTTCTACTTGGATGATAGATGATGGTAGTTGTAAAAAAAAAATAAAAAACAAGGGATATGTGATGTCCCTATGAAACATGTCAGTTTGTGTCGTGTGTTGATGGATTTTATGCATATTTTGTAATGACATTATGGGCAACCCATGAGCTATCTATGCTTATGGAGCTCTGTAGGTGGTATGCTTCTGAAAACTTGGATTTTGGCCCGTCTGATTCTGCTGGTTTGCTGATATATGTGACAACTCTTATCCTATGTCTTTGTATCGCATTTAGTTGGTCTTTGCCTTCTGTTGCACTTACGGTATGGTAAACATTTGCCCCCTCCTGATTCTTACTTTATTGTAGCTTTTGGTATGCTAGAAAACGATAGGGAGGAATGAAGTAGAGGAAAAAATTTACTTCTAAATAATCTTGATGGATCATCGACTTCTGCTGCGGATCTCTGTGTCTCTCTCAATTTATATTGTCTATGTATACCCTTAAAAGGGGTCTGAGGTGTGATGTGAGTGACTATCATTCACGTGACCCTCTCACCCTACCCCCTCTCTCTGTTTTCGTTTGTTGTTGTTTTTTTTTTTTTAAATTTTGCTTCTCTCTTTTTTTGGTCTATTTTTTTCATTGATTTTGTTTTTTTTTTTCAATTCGGATTTTTTTTTTCATCAAAATCCTTTTTTTGGGCTTGAGGTGTCACATGAATGACGATTACTTACGTGACCCTCTTACTCCACTCCCTCTCTCTGTTTTTGTTTTCATCAGGTTTTTTTTTTTCCTTTTCTCTCCTTTTTTTTTGGTCCACTTTTTTTTTTTTTTTTTTAAATTTCGCTTCTCTCTTTTTTTTGTCCACTTTTTTAATTGATTTCGCTTTTTTTTTCTTTGCAATCTGGGTCTTTTTTTTTTCATCGAAGCCTTTTTTTTTTTACAAAGTTTTTCTTTTTGTGTTTCATTTTTTTTTTCGTTCGTTTTTGTCATCTTTTTTATTTTTTTTTCCGTTCGTTTTTGTCTCATTTTCTATATATACCTTTAAAAGAGGTTTGAGGTGTCACGTGAGTGACGACCACTCACGTGACCCTCTCACCTCACTCTATCTCTTTGTTTTTGTTTCCGTTCGTTTTTTTTCCCTTCTCTCTCTTCTTTTTTTCATTGATTTCGTTTTTTTTATTTTTATTTTTTACAATCTAGGTCTTTTTTCAGCGAAATCCTTTTTTTTTTTACAAAGTTCTTTTTGTTTTTCATTTTTTTTCATTCATTTTTGTCCTCTTTTTTATTTTAGAACTCCGATTGCACACCCCACTCTCTCTTGTCTGCTTTTTTTTTTTTTGCTTCCTCTCTCTTTTTTTTTTTTCATTTTTTCATTGATTTCGTTTTTTTTTTTTTTTGCAATCTGGGTCTTTTTTTTCATCGAAGTCCGTTTCTTTTTTACGAAGTTCTTTTTGTTTTTTATTTTTTTCCGTTCATTTTTGTTTCCTTTTTTATTTTAGAACTCCGATTATATATTTTTTTTCTATAACTCATGTGACCCTACTCTCTCTCCCTTTTTTTTTCGTCCACTTTTTTTATTAATTTCGCCTTTTGTTTGGCAATCCAAGTTTTTTTTTTTTTTTTTTTAAATCCAAGTTCTACTTTTTGACCAACTCCTTTATTTTTTTCCATTTTTTTTCTCCCATTCGTTTTTGCCTCCTTTTTTATTTTAGCACTCCAATTATATTTTTTTTTCTATATATTTAAGTAAATTTTTAAAGAAAGTTTGTGCGGTCATGTATGGCCGTCAAGTCACGTGACCGCTCATAAACCCGTAATCATGCTCATTGTCTTTTTAAATATTAACATTATATAAATATTTTTTAATATTTTAATTTATCTATATGTAAACTTAAAAGGTTCTTGTGGAGTCGCATGAGTGACGACCACTCACGTGACCCCACTCTCTCTCCTTTTTTTTTTGTTCACTTTTTTTCATTGATTTTGCTTGCAATCTAGGTTTTTTTTTTTCATCCAAATCCTTTGTTTGGATCAAATCCTTTTTTTTCCATTCGTTTCTGTCTCTTTTTCTATTTTAGGACTCCAATTGTATTTTTTTCTATATATCTATATATCTAAGTAAATCCTTAAAAGAGATTTGTGCGGTCATATATGGTCGTCAAGTCACGTGACCACACAAACTCGTGATCATGCTCCTAACCTTTTTAAATATTAACATTATATAAATATTTTTTAGTATTTAATTTAATATATTTAATGTTGAATAAATATTTAAATATTTAAATTAAATATTTAATTGTTTTTGTGATTAAAAATTTTTAGATTCAACATTAATATTTATAAATTTTCGTAAATTAATTTTAAATATTGTATAAATATTAATATTATATAAAACTTTTATCATTCTAATTTAATATGTTTAATGTTAAATAAATATTTAAGTATTTAAATGTTTTTTCTTATAGATTTTGAAATTAAATATGAATATTTATAATTTTATTTAAATTAAATTATTGAATATAGTTTCAATTTATTTTTTAATATTTTAATATTTTGTGTTACAATTTATTTTTTTATTTAAATATCAAATATATAAATATTAATATTAAAATGTTTGATATTTCAAATTATCATTTGTATTATATAAATATTTAAATTTTAGATTTGATTTTAAATTTTTTATATCTAAAAAAATTTAAATTTAAATTTAATATTTATGAGTTTTTCACAATTAAATTATTAAATATTATAATTTTAGATTAATTTTTTTAAAATCAACATTTCCTTTTTCATTCATTCAAAAAACAACATTTTTTTTTATTATTATAAAATTATACGTATCTTTTTTTTATATCTTTGTGGTTCCAAAAAGTACACACGCAGTCTATAACCCTTTAAAAATCAACATTTCTGTTGGAGGTGGGTTATAACTCCACAGATACCGACTCATTGTAAACTTGAATGGTCTCCGTTGTGGAGAGGAAAACACCTGTAAAAACCGTCGGAGGATACTCTGGTGGGGAGACTCCGACGCTCAAGTCAGTAAAGAGCGGTTTTCGAATGAAAGAACAAATTGAGACTTTGAGGGAGTGATTCCCTGTGATTGGTGTACCCAATGTGTTTGGCCTCAAGAGCGTACCTGATTTAGAGGGTTTTGAGAGATCTTATACATTTCAGAGTCGTACGCTGCTTGGGGGTTTCAACCCTACCTTTCTTATCGGGTTAATCTGAAAATCTCGGGAACTCAATATTCTGCGTTGGTTGCGATTCTCATCCTTTGGGAAATTTTCGTCTTCGAGAGGGATACATTCCTTGGCTGAAAGATCCCACGAATACCGCTTTGAAATAGGAAACTAGAGTTATTAGGATGTTTTGACATTCTCTTAGGATCGTTGAGATGTTGGCTATCGATCTGTCGCTCTACCGTTGAGGGGTCTTCAGGATTTGTTCGGTTGAAGGATTGACGCTTGATTGCCCGATCGGGACTATCACCCTTTGCTTGGTATACTACGTTCAGTTGGCGGGGCGACTGAAACCCTGTCGTTCGGAAGATCTAGGCGGCTAAGACCCTTCGGTAGGTTGTCGTGGCAATCGTGAATCGTTGGACATCGGTCGGTAGGCGCTCTTTATGGAATTTTCAAAGATTGACCCTTCCAATTGGGTCTTGAGCCATGTCTCATAATTTGCCCCGACTCATGGTCTTCTTGGGAAAAGAAGCACCATGAGTAATAACTTTCGAAAGAAGAAAAAAAAAGGGGGGGACCCTTCTTGACTTGGTTTTTGTTGTTTCGGTTTTCGTGAATTGTCTTTTGTACGCTTTATAAGGGTTCAAGTTTATCAAAGGATTGTATACTCCATCAGCTATACCGTTCTTCTAACCCTTCTCCGAAAAACCTCATTTCACAAAGAAAATGTCGAAAGATTCTTTCTCGTCACAAAGTGTGGATAGGATTCAAAACACCATAACCGAAGAGGAATTGAGGGAAGTTCAAATGAAAATGTCGCTCGAAAGCGACTTCGAGTTTGTATTGCCGGGTGAAAGGGATAAGGCAAGTCATGCTCCTGAAGATTGTGTCCCAATGTATAAGCAGTGTATGAAGTATGGCTTAAAGATCCCATACACGGGCCCACTGACAGAGGTCCTGAGGTATTGGAACATTCATCCCGACCGCTTGACGTTTTACGATTGCCCTAATTTCCCTGCTAGGGTTTTTTTGCGTCCGCTTCGACCCAGAAATTTTGGGTGTCATCTTCTCTTTGGGGCGATGCAGTTCCAAGGGTTCTACCCGTGGTTGGTATAAACTTCAAACTCGTAGAAAGTCTCACTGGAGGTTCTTTTATAGTGAATCTCAAGATAAAAACTGGATGCAAAAATTTTTCTATGTGAGGTTTCTGAACAACAATCTTCTTCCAGCGCTTCCAGATGCCAATCAAGTACCTTTTTTGAACATGAAGACCCCTGATATCCTTCGTTATTCTAGCTTTTTACGAGCTATCACGCGCCATTGTGAGGCTTATCATCGGAGTCTTTGGGTAGATTCTTTGGTAGAGGATGAAATGTTGCTGTTGTCCGGCTTTGCTAGTGGGCGAGGCAAGGCAGATCACCAAACCTCTCTTACTGGAACGACAGGAAATGGAGTGGGTTGACACGGTGTTAGCCGTAGTGCCCATCTTTTCAACTAGATTTCTACCGAACGGGAAGTGCGGTCGTATGTGAGGAGAGAGGCGTCTGATACTTCTCCCAAATCCTGGCAGAAAAGGTCCAGGGTTTAAGCTTCTGGCCCACATGTTGGAGAGGAAAAGTAGGTCAGAACTGGAGAACATGAGCCTTCCCAAGGGTATTCTGAAACGGGGGAAACCCAACGATCTATTACTCGGGGACTTTTGACGCGCCTATTGAGATTGAAGAGGGAGGTGCCCCCGAAGAGGGACTCCTTGAGACGATTGGGAGTGCTCCGGCTCATGATTCACAATGGCAGGAAAAACTTCCAACGACACAGATCCCTGTTTCCGTTCCAGGAGAAGCATGGGAATAGTCTCCCCGAGAATCCCAGTGTCTCTTGGAAGATATAGCAGATGACTACTGTGTTCCACCGCCTATTCCGGTTGGATCCGTTAGTGGAGAGGGACGTAACTTTGAAGAAAGATCGGTGGTAGTCTCGATAGGGGGCTGTAATTTTAATTTTATTGATCCGCAGGCGGCATTGCAACTTGCTGAGCGGTTTGAGTTTCCTTCGAAGCTCGCTCTCCGAACGATGCCTCTGGATTGCATCGACAAGGTTATTCATTCTCTTTGCCTTACAATAAGCATTCTCCTTATGAGAGTTAAGCTCGATTTTGCCATCTCATGATTCTGACCAATGCATTTCTTTCCAGGCCTCGGCCCTGATCGAACTTCATAGGAAACGGAGGAGAGAGCGCGATGACCAATTTATCCGAATGGGAGACCAAGTGCTGGAGCTACAGAATGTTCTGGAGAACCAAAGGAAGTGCATCGCAGAGGAGAAAAACAAAGAACTTGAGTGTCTTCAGGAAGACCTTATTTCGGCCCATGCTCGTTGCGAAGAATTGGAAACGGAGGTACGCATTCGAGGAGCGCGATTGAAAGCTGCTGAAACATTAGCTCATTTTCGGGAGGAATCCCTTCGAAGGGCCGAACAAGAAATGACTGATCTCAAGGTGTCTACTGTCAGGGACACTATCAACCTCCAACTTTCTCAGCGCAGGTTGCTCGAACGTCTGAAGTGTGCCAAAGAGATTCTTCGACAAGTCGGTCAGTACGAGGCTCTGCCCCCGCTCGAGGGATCAGCAGATCCAGATTCTGCTCCTGTCGCTTCCATTGCTCCCTCTGCTCCCTTGTGATTTTGTAATGAAATTTTTGCTTCATAACTCATTGAAATGTAATGATCTTCGAGAAACTTTTGAATGCTTTATCCCGGTAGTTAGGTGAGGTCGGGGAGATTTACCCTCTTGATAAGTGTTCGATCGGTTGAGCCGGGTCGTCTGATGTCTGATTATTTGATTGAGAACCTCTAAGGTTAGGGTTGCTTTCACCTGTTTGGGGAGATTGGTCCCAACATATTAGTTCGGAAAGTCTGGACGACTGAGATCCGTCGGTATGTTAGAAATCGTAGGAGTTAGGGCCGTATCCGCCCGTTCGGGGAGTTTCATCCTATCTTAACGACACATTCTTTCGGAAGATCTGGCCGACTAAGGCCCTTAAGCATATTAGAATTCTTAGGAGTTAGGGTCGTGTTCGCCCGAACTTAACGATACATTTGTTCGGAAGGATCTGGGCGATTGAGGCTCGACGATCGATTAAAAGCTTTAGAAGTTAGGGCCGTGTCCGCCCATTGGAGGAGTTTTATCTCAACTTAATGACACATTCGTTCGGAAGGGTCTGGGCGACTGAGACCCGATGGTCGATTAAAGGCTTTAGAAGTTAGGGCCGTGTCCATCCATTCGGGGAGTTTCATCCCAACTTAACGACACATTCGTTCGGAAGGGTCTGGGCGATTGAGACCCGACGGCCGATTAAAGGTTTTAGAAGTTAGGGCCGTGTCCGCCCGTTTGGGGAGTTTCATTCCAACTTAACGACACATTCATTTAGAAGGGTTTGGGCGACTAAGGCCCTACGGCCGATTAAAGACTTTAAAAGTTAAGGTCGTATTCGCCTGTTAGGAGATTTTCATTCCAACTTAACGACACATTCGTTCGGAAGGGTCTGGGCGACTGAGACCCGACGGCTGATTAAAGGGTTTAGAAGTTAAGGTCTTGTCCGCCCGTTCGGGGAGTTTCATTCCAACTTAACGACACATTCGTTCGGAAGGGTCTAGGTGACTGAGGCCCGACGACAGATTAGGAGGGGTGTTCTTCTCCGCGAATCATTAAGAATCCCATGTCACGTGTTATTAATGAATAATAAGAGAAAAATCGAAACCCTTATCAAGGAAAAGGTATGGGAAAATCCGGGTTATAGGCCGGACAGATGCTAGTGGGCACATAAGGCTCGTGCCAACTGTCTTCACCATGGATTTGGAGGATCATCCTTCCTGGTTCATTGTGCGGTGGCCTAGGATCTAGCCCATTGGACAGTTCGTTTAGCCATGGTACATTGTGTATGTCAGGAGAAGGCAGGTTCCTTCTCTCTGCACTGATGAACTTCTGTAATTTACCACTGCGAACTAAGAATTCCAACTATCCTTAAACCTTTTACACTCGTCAGTTGTGTGGCCGTAGTCCTGATTGAAATGACAGTACTTGGACTTGTCTTTCTTGGGATCTTTTGCCGTGGGACGAGGGGGCCACCTGATGTGTGATTTGTTTTTTATCTGATATAAAAACCGATTTGGGGTATCGTTCAGTAGAGTGTAAACACCAAATCTTCGAGAGGAAAGAACTCCTGGTTTGTTTCTCTTCGGAGAGGGCTGACGAGGCGATCAGCTGCTTTCCTTTCTATTGGGGTGGTTCTCTCGTCGGTCGAATGCCCTGCTTCTTCTGCTGTAATATATTTCTCCGCTCGGGAGTAAAATTCTTGAATGGTCGCTGGGTGCCTTTTTGTGATAGAGACTTTCATGTCGGAAGAGCGTAAACCCGTTAGGAGGGCAGCTAGTGCGATGTTATGATCTAAAGCAGGGACTTTCAGCATTTCTGTCTTAAATCTTTCCATGAAATCCCTCAGAGACTCTTCCTTCCATTGTCGTAACGATAGCAGAGAAATAGACTTCCGCTTGCCCCTGGCTGATTATGAAATGAGTCTCAAACTGCTGTCAGAGTTGGACGAAACTCTTGATACTGAACGACAGAAGAGAATTAAACCATGCCAGGGCATTTCTTTTTAGAGTGGTGGGGAAGTGCTTACACATCGCTGCGTCCGATAAATCTAGGGAGATCATAATAGTTATGAAGTGGACAGCATGGTTACGGGGATCGGTTGTTCCATCATATCGCTCCATGGGAGGTAATAAGACATCTCTCAGCATCGTTTCTGAGGATATCTTAGAATCAAAGGATGATTTGCCTGAAGGACGTAGGGGGTCTTCCCCATCCCTAACACCCTTCTTCTTCAATTTGGTAGCCACGAGTTGTTCGACTTGCCTTTTCAAGTCTTCAGGATCATGCTGAGCAGTTGCTGATAGCTCGGGATTAGCAGGAAGTTCTCGTCTCGGTGGTCGCTTGTACCCGGACTCGGTGGCAGACGAGTGGCCATCCGGCTCGAGGTCTCGACTGAGCTCCTATAATTGTTTACTCATTCTTTGGAGTTTTGACTCCAGTCTTTCCACTGGGGGTTGATTAACTTGCTCGGGCCCTGAGGCCATGGCTGGCTGCTCCGAGGCTATAGGTTACAGAATCAGCTCCGGACGAGACGGTCGGGGAGAAAACATATGATCATGGTTTGAATGGTAGGATGCTGGAGGGCCTATAGGTGTGGTGGGCATAGGGGCATACCCCTTCGCAATGGGGGCAACCTTTGAGGATGCTTTGGTTCTTGGAGGTATGGTTGTTCGAATGACAAAAGTTGCTCTAACCTGTTTTCCACGGACGACGCCAATCTGTTGGAAGTGGGTTATGACTCCACAGATACCTGCTCTTTGTAAACTCGAACGATCTTCGTTAGTGGAGAGGAAAACATCTGCAAAAACCGTCAGAGGATGCTCTGGCAAGGAGATTCCGACGTTCAAGTCAGTAAAGAGCGGTTTTCGAATGAAAGAACAAACTGAGATTTTGAGAGAATGATTCCCTATGATTGGTGTACCCAATGTGTTTGGTTTCGAGAGCGTACTTGACTTAGAGGGTTTTGAGAGATCTTATACATTTCAGAGTCATGCGTCGCTTGGGGGCTTCAATTTTACATTTATTATCGGGCTGATCCGAAAATTTCAAGAACTCAATATTTTACGTTGGTTGCGATTCTCATCATTTGGAAAATTTTTGTTTTCGAGAGGGATACTTTCCTTGGCTGAAAGTTCCCAAGAATATCGCTTTGAAATAGGAAACTAGAGTTATTAAGATGTTCTGACATTCTCTTAGAATCGTTAAAGATGTTGACTATCAATTTGTCGCTCGACCGTTGAGGAGTCTTCAGGACTTGTTCGGTTGAAGAATTGACGCTTGATTGTCTGAATGGGGCTATCACCCTTTGCTTGGTATACTATGTTTGGTTGGCGGGGTGATTGAAACCCTATCGTTCGGAAGATCTGGACGACTAAGACCCTTTGATAGATTGTCGTGGCAATCGTGAATCGTTGGACACCGGTCGGTAAACGTTCTTTATGGGCTTTTCCAAGATTGGCCATTCCAATTGGGTCTTGAGCCATATCTCATAAATTTCGTTTTTCTTTTCCTCACTTCTCCTCAATTGCGTGCTTCACACTCTCGTTTTTCTTTTCCTCACTTCTCCTCAATTGCGTGCTTCACACTCCAACGACATATTTTTAATTTTTTTTCATTTTTATATATTTTGGGTTTTCTTCAATTTTTGAGATATTGTCTATCTATCGTATTATTTTAAAATTTAGATTTAGAATTTAGATCTTTAAATCTTTTACGATCGAAATCTCAATATAAATTTTTATTATATTAATATTAGAAACTTAATAAATTATAATTATTTTTAATTATTTTTTTTTACGATACACACCGCATAACGTGCGATTTGTTTTCCGCCTGCTAGTCTAAAGAAAGAGAGGAAGGTGGAGGGAGGAGAGGGCAGAACAGCTCTACATTAATTAATATAACCATTACCTAACAATCTAAATTGATAAATTCTTAAAATATAAGGTCAAAAAATTGTAAATAAAAAACTGTTTAGATTTAAAAAATAAAAGTTAAATATTTTTTTTTAAATAAAATGATATAAGTTTAAACTTAATAACAAATAAATTCTAACAACAACAACAACTGCCGAGCAAGATTGATTATATGAATTTTTTTACTTCATTCTATTCTATTTTCAAATGATATGTTTATCTCAACATAATATTAGTTTAATATTAAAAATGATTTATATATAAATTTTTATCTTAATTTTACGCTTCTGACACCTTAACACAATCCTTTTTTTTTTTATTTGAGTTTGAACTGGCCACACTGTAGTTGAAATTAACACCAACAAGTAATAAAAATATCTTTGACTTATTTTTTTTAAAAAAATAATTGAAGCAACCTGAAAACTTTCTTGAAATTCAGTTGTCTCAGTGAAACACCGATACTGCGGTGTCTGTATTAGTATTCATATTCATAAAATTAAATAAAATATTTCTCAGTTTATATATATAGAGAGAAATTTTTAATTATATTGATTTTCCATTTTTAGCTATGTAATTTGAATTTTTGGTATATTTAAAGTATTCGTGTTTTCGATTTGCAGTTTATCTTATTTTGTTAAAAATTTGAAACCTTGAAAAAAAATAAAGTGAGTATAAAAATATATATATATATATTTCTTTTATTAATTAAATTACTTATTTACTCATTTATTTATTTATAAATCTAGTTTTATAAAAATATATATATTAATAAATAATAATAATAATAATAATAATAATAATAATAATAATAATAATAATAAATTCGAATTAGGGCTAATAGCTTTAATTCCTCTCCTCTCTCTCTCTACTCTCTTTCCCTCATCCGCCCCTTCATCTCCCTCTCCCGCGGCCCATCTCCACCGCCCTGCTGCCGTCGCTACCCTCCTCCGCCGCAGACGGCCGTCGCCACCACCCGCAGCCACCACTGTCTCTCTTTATCCCTCTCTCTATTTCTCTCTCTCTCTCGATTCCATCTCTCTCTATCTCCCGCTGTGTCTCCCGCTCGATCGATCTCTCATCTTCTCGCCGTCACCCACGGCTCCGCCAACACCACCAACCACCATAGCCACCTCTCTCTCTCTCTCTCTCCTCGCGGGTTCTCTCTCCCTTTCTCTCGGTCCGCCCCGCGACGATTTACATTTTCCCCCACCACAGTCTCCACCGCGAACAACCACAAACGCCTTCTTCTCTCCCTCTCTACTCCCCTCTCACTGTCGCGCTCTCTCTCCTCTCTCTGTTTCTCCCTGTCTCTCTCCCTACGCGCGCGATAGCGTGACAGCTCCTTGCGTGCGCGCGACTGCTCACATGACAGCCTGCCCCAGCGCTCGTGAGACAGCCCCTACGCTCGCGTGACCCCGCAAGAGACTGCCCTTGCGCGCGCGCGATGGCCCACGGTCTTTCCCCTGTTCTCCCAACCGTGCACCGCTCACTGTTGGGAGCCTGTTTCGATCATCGCAGAGCCCAAGCCTGTAGTGTAGACATTCGAAACCCTAGGCTGTGACAACACTTCATCCACTGCGCAGGTCAGAGCCATCCCTTGAACAGTAGCTCTAGGGTTTGATTTCCTTCGGTAATTTAGACTAACTGATGGATTTTGCTTCAAATTGGAAGCTTTGCAGGTCTTGGACTGAACGAAGTGTATTCGGAAGTTAGGGTTGTGAACTGCGAAAACCCTAGGTGAGGAGATTTCTGTTCTATTCGATAAATTGAATGAATCTAGGGTTGAATTTAAGGTGAAAAGTTCTGTATGTGTTTAGAATGTAAGTGGAGTGCAAATAGAATACGATTTCTGAAATGTTTATATGTGATTATGAAGGTTAAGTATAGAATGTTACAGAAATTAGATTGTCTAATACGAATGAAGCATCTTAAAGGATAATGGGATCGAGTTGAGTTGATTTGAATGGTTTTCTTTAAATTTAATTTGGAATATGCATGAAAGTATTAGGGTTTTGGGGTTGGAATGAAATGAGCCGTAAAATGAAAGATATTGTACATTTCATGTCTTCTTAGGTTATATTAAGTTGTTAAATTTGCATAATAGTATGTATATGAAGAATAGATTAAAAGTTGTGGTTATAGTTTAGGAATTGTCGTAGTATTTTACATTATAAGTCGTCTTGCATATAGGCAATCAAAATACAACTCCTATATTATGAAAATAGACTTCAATACCTTGAAAACGACATATGGTTTGAAGAAATCGGATGAAAATTGAAAAGTGTATGATTTTTCAAAGATTTTCTATTTTGCGAGAATTTATTTATTTTAGAGTTGTTTTTTATTTTAAACGGTTTTAGATTTGAATTAAGACTGATTTGATTTTGTTATCTACTTATAAATGGAATGAAATTGATGATATTGGAGTATGTTTATAAATTGAAGAATTTAGAGTTTGTACGAATTTAAGGAAAATGTTAAAACCTGAAAATAGACAGAAATTTGATGAAAATCGTGATGATTTGATTCGGTTGACTTTCTTGGATATTCGAGGAGCCGATTTGGTTTGATTTTAGAAATAGGGAGTGACTACCCTCCCTGGAATGTGAGTGAGACCCTAATCTCTTGCATGAAATAGTGAAAATCTGATTTTACCGTGTTTTTAAGCAAAATATGCTTTGATATGCATTGATTCGATGTGTGATATTAAATCTCAAATCTGTTTTGTGATTATTGGAGTGTCGTAAACTTATGTTTTCTATGATTATGCATCAATGTTTGAAATGAAACAAAAATTGTGCCATTACTTGAAAATTTGATAAGCTTCTTTTTCTAACATTGCATTGATATGCTGATTTGAAATGATTTGATAAATGTATTGACACACGGATTTGAAATGTTTTGATGAACTGTTAGAGCACCGGGATGCCCACTTGTGATGAGATACTATGATGATGACATTGATGATTCCGTAGCTACGAAGGGACTTTGTAGAGGCACGGGTTGCCCGGATACGCTTCTGCAGGAGGTATCCGCAAAAGTCCAGTTATATTTATTCATAGGCGCGGCCGGTTGAACCCTCATCGGGGGAGGACGTGTGTCCACTACCGTCTAGCACCGCACGTGGTCCTATTGACGAGCATATATATATTCATAGGCGCGGCCGGTTGAACCCATATTTGGGGGAGGATGTGTGTCCATCACCGTCTAGCACCGCACGTGGTCCTATTGACGAGTCTGGGTAAGCAAGGGCTAAGTCCACGGCCAACGTCGGGGTAGAGAGTTATTTTTGAAACACTTTACATAATAAAAACCCCCGATGCGCCTATCCCAGGTCATGGTTGACCTTTGCCAAAATTCTTTAGGCTTGCTCTACGTTATAAATGATTTTAAATGGATGCACATATGTATGATATCGTGTGATTGAATAAATGAGTTCATTTTATTGAACATATCATGATTTATTGCGAGACTTGAGTTATTGTTTACGAATGATATTATTTGACACTCCAATGTTCACCTACACTATTAGTACTTGAGATTAATCCTCTCACTTACTGAGTATCCTCCCATAGATACTCACCCCTCTTCTTTCCTCCCTCAGACAGGATTGTTGTGCTGGAACGATATTTCAGAGTTTAGAGATTTGACGGATTTGATTATTCGAGACGGTGAGGTTTATGTTTAAGCTAAAATTTAAATTTCGTATTATATTTTCGACCCCGCGAGTTCTTGTTGAGATCCGTAGTTGGCCGTGTACTTAATTTGGGATGACTGTAAAATTAATGTATATTTATTTGTGAAACTTTCGTATTTCATTTGCATTGAGGCGATTGTATGTATTTGAATGTTACTTGGGAAAATTGTTATAAATTTGTAAAAAATTTAGGTCCGCTCGGTGTGGCAGCTGCTCATGCTCTAGTTGGGCATGACAGTAGAGGTCTGTGGCTAGGTTTATTGATAGATTTTTATAGCCTTGCGTTGTTCTGGATGTCGGCTATGGGAGTTGTTGGTTTTAGAGAGGCCGGAATGACCATTTGTTTTATTTTCAGAATGATTTTGAATTATACAGGTTTAAACAGGTTTAATTATACATGGGAGACCTCCAATTTATGGGGAGATTCTGTCCGATTTTCTGTAAAAATACAGTCGACATCCAGGGCAACGACGGCTATTCATGATCCCGGTTCGGGGCGTGACACTCAGTGCCGTTTGGTGTAACTTTTTTTTTGTTTTTGTTTTTCTTTTAAAGAGAAATCTTATCGAACACTATTTTAAAAAAACTCTTAAAAAAATAATTTTTTTAAATAAAGAAAATAGAGATTTAGCTTCTCTTTTTTTTTTTTTAAATCTAGTTGTTTATTTTTTATTTCGTTTATATCACCACTTGAAATATATGAAATTTTAAATATATCCATATCATAAATTTATTTACCCTTATATCCTATCTTTTTTTTTTAATTTTTATATTTTACTTTTAATTTTTAATTTTTTACATTTTACTTTATTTAAAAACTATAAAATAATTTTATTTTTAAAAATAAAATTACAAAACAGTTTTTAATTTTATTTTAAAATCTCTTAATTTTTACTTCACGAAGAAGAAAAATTAAAAATAAATCCTACTAAACAGGCAATTAGTATTACCCTCATGATACAATATGGTGTAATAGTGCATGCCCCTTGTGTTCCTTAGGGGCAGTTTAAATAATAAAATATCTCAATTTCTATTCTTTATTTCTCAATTCAATTTCGCTTGATTCCATCATTTTATACCAAAAAATAAAGTCCTGCCCCTCATAATTTTCTTTTGTTTCTTTCAAATGGGTTAATTTTGGTAAGATCCCAAAGCCAACATAACAAGTGCAATACACTAGATTTTTATTTATTTTTTCCTTCATCAATAGAAACTAATATAAAGATTTGATCACAATCAAATTTTTATAGGTGTAGTGGTATACTTCTTAATCATAGATTTCAAGTTTAAAAAAAATATATATAAAGATATGATCATAATCAAACTAATTTTGGTAAAGACACACAGATATAAAGGTACAAAAACTAATTTTGGTAAGATCCCAAAACCAACATAACAAGTGAAATACACTAGAGTTTTATTTCTTTTTTCCTTCATCAACAAAAACTAATATAAAGATATGATCACAATCAAACTTCCATAGATTCTTAATCGTAGATTTTGGGTAAAAAAAAAAAAAAAGTGCGTTCCCCTCCTGACTTTCTTTTTTCTCTTCCAAATGGGTTAATTTTGGTAAGATCCCAAAGCCAACATAACAAGTGCAATATACTAGATTTTTATTTCTTTTTTCCTCCATCAACAAATACTAGAATAAAGATACGATCACTATGGGTACAATGATAAAATATTACACTTCTTTAACTATGAGCCTCGAGTTCAATCTATAGAAATAAAAAATGAAATATGAGAGAATCAATTTCATATAATTAAATTAATCGATATAACTCTAATACTACTCGTTAAAAAAAAAAAAAATGGTATGACCACAACATGTTCTAGATACCCGATCTAATCCGGACCTTATCGGAGTCACCTTATTTTATCATTAATCAAAAGTGAAGTGAAATACAAGCAGAAGGTAGGAGCTTGTCCAGGCACTCCTCTCATTGAGTGGGCTTGTCCCGAATGCCCTTCCCCCCATGTTGACAAGATCAGTTTGCATGTGCCGATTATTAGTTTATGGCTCCCACCGTCTTTATTACATTATTCTGAAGTATCTCCAGTGTTCCCTCCCTCCGTCCTCTCTCTTTCTCTCTATCTAATTTTATTACTGTGGAGAGACACAGACACAATCCTTTCTATGATACTGTCTATAGATCAAGAGTGAGGGGTTCTATACCTAAGCCCATTAAAGAATTAACCTCAACCCATTGCATTTTCTTTATGATCTCAAAATGGGGCTGTGGAATATTGATGACAAATTTGATCTTTATTTGAGATTTTGGCTCTCTTCTCGATGCTTTTTTTAGGACTTATTTTTCTGGGTCTCTCTTGAAACATGTGGGGTTTCATTGTTTTTTGCTTCTTCAAGGACAAACGAGTACTAAAAGTATCCTCGACTGTTTTTAAGTATTGATGTATATATATCTCTCCACCTAGTTTTGGAGATGAGAGTATGTGTGTTGGGAAGCCAACCTCTTTTGTGGAAGAACAGTCTTTTGAGCATGACTTCGTCAGTTTTTCTGTTTACTGTCTCCTTCAAAATTGTAATATATTGACATGTTTACATTAAATTGTTTGAGGGGCATTTGGGTTTTGTTGCTAGATAATGTTAAATGCTTTCCTGTATAAGAAAGATGGAGTCTGGAAACGGATACTACTCTGATGAGTTCAATTTAGATTCAAAATGGTTGATTGATCCCAAGCATCTTTTTGTTGGTCCTAGGATTGGTGAAGGAGCTCATGCCAAAGTATACGAGGGAAAGTAAGTTTGCATATTCTCTGTCATGACTCCTGCTTTTGATCGGCTCTAAATCTGTAAGAGTTTGACCAATTTCTCTGAATGGTTAACCAAATGCTTGGCTTTCATTTTTCTTTTCTTAAAACTTGACTATTTGTTTCGATTAAGGACTTGTTCTGACCCGGATTTGAGTTCTTGGTTCTGATATTTTTTGAATTTTAAATATCTCAATCTTCTCATTAGAATGATGGAAATGTTCTGATTTGTTTTTATAGTCTTTGATGTAGTCAGTTCAGACCTTAAGCTGTAATTGGTTCATCATTTAATCATGGGGAAATGTTCTTACTATGATGTTTATTTGGTTTGGCTATCCCAGATACAAAAACCAGACTGTTGCCATTAAAATTGTCCATGGAGGGGACACTTCTGAAGAGATTGCTAAAAACGAAGCGCGTTTTGCAAGGGAGATTGCAATGTTGTCCAGAGTTCAACACAAGAATTTGGTTAAGGTTGTGTTACTATTGTCATCTACATTAGTCTACTTGTTTTATGTCTGCAAAACTAAGATGCTGATATGGTTTTTCATAAAAACAGTTTATTGGTGCCTGCAAGGAGCCAGTAATGGTGATAGTGACAGAGTTGTTAACAGGTGGGACACTACGCAAATATCTGCTAAATATGCGGCCGAGGTGCTTGGACACACGTGTTGCCATTGGTTTTGCCCTTGATATCGCTCGTGCAATGGAATGCTTGCATTCTCATGGGATCATACATCGTGATCTGAAACCAGGTGGGTATAATTTTATATGTTTTCTTTTTTTACTCATATTTTTCTGGGACACAACTAGATCAGTGTTGGGCTTCCAGATTTGGCATAACCTGATAAGGAAGCAAGCTTTAATAGAAGTACAGTTTGATGCTTATGTGCAATGATATATTGTTTATTCTTTATCTCAACGGTTCATATTTGGTCGAAAATCATTCATGACTTGCTTTAGGGACAGATTGCATGGTCCATTTCTAAATGACTTGTTTTCTTGGTCTTGTTGATATAAACTTCTGAGTCATCTGAAATTCCTTTAGAGAAAAAAATTCTGTGCTAAGATTTTGGCACTTGAAATTTAGAACTTGAGGTGCATATCAATTTATGAGGAGAATCCTGCAGTGTCACTTTCCATACATAAGGGCTTCAGGGAGAGCAATGTTGACCGGGTGAAATTCTGCACGAGAAAAGAATTGGACTTGACTGGATATCTCACTTTATTGACCTAATGTTGCTCTTCATTCTCCTGCACATCCCTCTGAATATAGAAGTGTCAAATGCATTCCTCAGAGATGTTAATTTTCTGACTCGGTTTCACTTGTCCATATTCTGAGTTAACTTTGAAAATTTAAGTTGATAATGCAGTCTGTGGAACATGTCACTTGCTTGAGTCTACTGTAGGATGAGAATGGGCAAGGGGGAGACTCACAAGACAATTTTGTGAGACATATTGCTTCAAAAGTGAAGGTAGGAAACCCAAATGGAAACATTAGCTCAAACTTCAGTGAAACTCAAAAGGTTAGAGAGATGGGAATCAATCAAGAGGCAAAAGGAACACGTTTGATTTATGGTCATTGACCTCATGATGTGTCAGGCTGCCTAAGTACCTCTGATGATGATATGGTTCGTATCTGGCTATCATGGGAGTCTTTCTTTAAATAAAGCTAACATCCTAGGGGAAAAGTGTTGTAACATGCTATTTTCCTACCTTTTTTTTTTGGTGGAACGGGCAAATTGTGAAGCTACTGGTCTTAATTTGTGAAGAATCTTGTGGGAATGGTAGGGCACTTTGCCCACATTTCAGGGGCTATTATCCTTTAAATTTTCTGCATTGCTTGCAGCTCGTGGTTAACTCCATTGATAAGTCCATAATAGTAAGTGACTATTCCATTGTAGCAACACTGCTTTCATCAGGCAAAAATATAGTGATGAATGCCAAAAATCATTTATCTTTGTATTATGTAGTTCTGCAATGCAATAACAGTACCTAACATCTCTCTCTCTCTCTCTCTCTCTCTCTTTCCCGGCAGAAAACTTAATCTTGACTGGAGACCACAGAACGGTAAAACTAGCAGATTTTGGTTTAGCAAGGGAAGAGTCACTAACAGAGATGATGACTGCTGAAACTGGCACTTACCGTTGGATGGCTCCGGAGGTAGGTCATCAGCCAGTATTCATAGTTTACTGTGATCTTGTTTCCAGTTTCTTTCATGGGTGAGCCTATGTAATTCCATGATTGACTTTGTTGTTCTAAACGTAGCTGTATAGCACTGTGACATTGAGACATGGCGAGAAGAAGCATTACAACCATAAGGTGGATGCTTACAGTTTTGCTATAGTGTTGTGGGAGCTCTTGCATAATAAGTTGCCATTTGAAGGCATGTCAAATCTTCAAGCCGCTTATGCAGCTGCTTTCAAAGTAATTATCTTTTGGTTTAATACCCCTTATTCTTTCAGTGGTTTGTTTATAATATAATTGTTAATGCTTAAACCTGTTTGTTGATGCAGAATGTGAGGCCTAGTGCAGAAAATCTCCCAGAGGAGTTAGCCATTATATTGACTTCGTGCTGGACAGAAGATCCAAATGCTCGACCCAACTTTAGCCAAATAATCCATATGCTCCTCCATTATCTTTCAGCAATTGCACCTCCTGAACCTGCTATCCCTCCTCGACTTTTTAATTCTGAGAATGCTATCTTGCCACCAGAATCACCAGGTACAAGCTCTTTGATGGCAGTATGTGATGATTTAGGGGACACCACCAAGGCAAAGATTGAAGCCAAGCCGAAAGGTTTCTTCTTTTGCTTCAATAAGTGCTATTAACCATAGATGTTGGGAAAAGCACCTTGCTTATTTTAAAAGAGGCTGCACACAAAGCTGGTACATGGGAAAAATAAATCCATCTTGTATAATATTTAGATGAAATAATATAATGTTAGTCAACCATTTATCCTTTCAAATTTTGCTGGCCTGATACATGAATTTACTGCCTTATTGTACTTGCTGCTACTGACTAGACTCTGACAGTGGGGCAACCACTAGCTCTGGTTATAAGTACCTTTTGGAAACCATAGAATAAAAAAAGGATAATACAGGCAAAGTCATCCAATTCAAAACTGCAAATCACCCTCTTTGTTTATCAGAGAAAATTTTAGTGAGTGAATAGCTTGAGTCGACAAGAGCTGTGAACAGCTTTTCCCCTTCCTTTTGCAGGTGCAAGTAGATGACTCAGGAAACAATCCTTTCTATCCTACTGTATTATTTAAGCGGATCTAAACCCCTTTTGGATGTCACTCTCAATGAGTAGTAGGACACACAAGAAAGCAAAATATGAGCAGAAATTCTGTAAATTTTCGTAGATCAATGTACAACTTAAATACACTAGGCAGGAAACAGAGGACAAGCCAGCCTGGTTTCTCGCCAAATTAATCCTCTGTCCATAATTAGTTGAGCTGTATCATCCAAATAATGCCTCAAATTTGACCTAACCAGCCTAGAGGATTGAGACCATGCAGTGTTCACCAGTAATCTTAGCAGGAGCAAATACCATCTTTAAAATGATGGAAGCGATTCCACAATCTCTCTATCAAAAGTCTTTGATATGAACTTTGTTGCATTGTGGCAGTCAATGCACACCCTCAAAGTCTTTGATTTTCTAGTTGTAGTTCCTGGTGAAGTTCTGATAAGGCCTAATGCAATTGCCAACTTTTCACTTTGGCGAGACACTGAAGCTCCCTTATCATCTTGCTCCGCTTCTAATCTCACCTCCACAGTGTTGATCGCAAAGCCAGCTACCTTTATCCTCTTCATTATGCTCTCAGTTGCATCATAAATCCCTAGTGCATATGGATGTTTATTCTCCTCAGCCAAAATCTCATCAATCTCTCCATCCAGTTCAATTAAAGTACAACCCGGAGACTTAATTCGTTTCTCTATCATTTGGCTCCTCAATCCCGTGCATCTTCCGACTTACCAACTGATGCATAAACATTAGACAAAAGAATATACTCTCCACAATGCATTGGTTCCAACTTAACTAGTTGTTTTAATGATTTTTTGGAGATTTCAACATTGTTATGAATGAAGCCAACAAGGTTCTTATATAACAGCATTGAGTTGAATCAGCATATTCTTTATGAACCATAAGCCTCTTCTATCTTACCAGCTCGACCAAGGATATCAGCCATCCAACCATAATGCTCCAACCTTGATTCAATGCCAAAGTCCTAGACATGCTAACAAAGAAAGCCTGACGCTCGTCAACAAGACCGGCATGACTACATGCAGAAAGAAAACCAATGAATGTCACGTCACTTGGCTTAACATTCACTTGGAAGAACTCGAGCATTTTTCTCTTGTCCATTATTAGCCAGGCCTTGGATTAGTGCTGTCCAAGACAAACTGAGATATCTATGCATCCACATTTTGCATAAAAAATCAATTAGTGCCATTCCAAGACTCACAGTCAGCTTCAACCTTCTTTACTTCATGAAGTAATGGACCTATCCCTGTTCCTAATGCCCTAGGATCAGCACAAGAGGAGAGAACACTGATCATAGTGATTTCATTGTGATCCACATTTGCCTTCTGCATCTCATGAAATAGATCAAGAGCTTCTCTACAATTACCCAACTGGCTATATCCAGAGATCATCGCACTCCATGCAACAACATTTTTTTCAGCCATTTGGTTAAAGAACCTCCACACATCTACATGGCCACATTTTGCATACACATCAACTAAATAAGTAACCAATGCTTTATATCCCATCAACCCTTTTCCTTCAATATACTCACAAATCAACTCATCTAACCCGATATCTGCTAGTCCCCCACATGCCATCAACACACCAAGTAAAGTAGCCCCATCAGAATTAACACCTAACTGGCCACTCTTAGTGCAAACCGAAAACATTGAGTTCCAACTAACAATCCCCTTATCAGACAATCCATCAAACACATTATGCCTAACCTCAATTTTACCAAAACTAGCATACAAATATATCAAAGAATTCACAACGAACCCATTTGACCGAAATCCAAGTTTCACGATCTGGGCATGGATTCGCTCGCCTTCCTTTACAGCTTGCAATCTAGAGCAAGCTTTTAGTACACGGGAAAGTGAAATTATCAGGCTCAACAGAACATTCTACAATTTTCTTAAACAATCTAATTGCTTCATGAGGAGAATGTTTCAAAATGAAGCCTCTTATCGTTACATTATAAGCAGCCGCATTGGGTTCATCGATTTGATCGAAAATGGAGACAGCATAGTCCGTGGATTTGGGAAGAAGTATGGCGGCGGATTCGAGGAGGTTTCCGGCAATAATGGGGTTGAGATGGAGGCGGGTTTTGATGACATGGGCATGAATTTCATTGACATCTCCGGTGGTTTTGCATTGTTGGAGCATAATGGTTTTAGGGTTTTCAAGAAATTGAGGAATAGTAGTTCCGGCAGTTGAGGTTTTGGCGGGAACGATTGGGAGAGTTATAGGCCTACAGCTCTGAAGATCCAAATTCCTCAATTCTGAAGTTTTCTTGTTTCCCAAACATCTCAACGTTCTAAATTTCATATTTAATAAAATATTTATTTAATTAATTATAATTTTTATATTATTTTTCTCATAATTAATAATTACATATATAATCATTTTATATTTTGATTATAAAATATGATTATTTTATTATTTCTATAAAATAATTGATATTTATATAAAAACTTTTTATATCAAATATATAAATAAAATCCATAGAAATTAAGAATTCTATAGTCATCATCCAAATGTTATATTCTTTGAGGAAGAAAAAAGGATTGCTTGATATATAAATATATATATATATATATATATATGTATATATATATATATTATGTAAGTGGATTATTTATCATAATTATTATTAGAGTTTCACCTGATTAATCCGAATCAAGTATTGTGATAGAGAGATTGATTCTTTCAAATCTTATTTTTCTATTCTTATGAATCGAATCCGAAATTTATAATTAAGGAAGTACAATATCTGACTATTAAATCCATAACAATTTAGTATGTTTAACATATTTATGAATTCTAAGTTATTATACAAAGTCATTTTAACTTATCCTCTGAGAAGAGATTAAAAAAGAAAAAAGATAAAAAGGAGGATTGCTTAATATAGCATTTTGTCTCTTAGCGTATCAAAAGAAAAGGATTATGACAAAAGTTTTGGTCTGATGGTTTTAACTTGGAGAACCTTCGCGTGCGATATATCGAAAATCATCTATCCACTTGTATGTAGTTATGATTTAGACGATGTTTTGATATAGACAGTGTTCGTCTGTATCCAAATGCTGCTTTTGTATGTATAACCCTGATAATACTAACAAACGGGTGGCCTAATAGCACATAGTAAGATCGCTTAATCAAGTTTTAAATTTGAAACTTAAAAATAAAAAAATATTATTTTAAGAGAGTCACCTCCTATATAGGATCTCCGTAAATACTCAAATTAGATTAATCGATATATAATTACATATACACAATAGAAAAAAATCCTTATAACTTTATCATATCCTATAGAAAATAAAAATTTTGTGGTTTTAGCAATTACTCTGTTCCTGCTTTCCTTTCGCCCCATGGGAGAGGTTGTCATACAAGTTGTTACTATTTCTGTATATGCTCTTAGTTGTGATCTTGTGTACAACATAAAATATGTCATGCTAGAAATGTTAGAAATCTAAGCATGCCTAAGTTCCTTATGTTGTTCTGTATTATCCATTCTTTCCTCCTTTCCAAGGAAATCGAGAAGCTAGCAGTACGGACGACTCTAAATCCCCCGTAAGCACATCCACGAAACCAAGAATTTGCAAGTGAGTAGACTTGAAAACTAAGAGCAAGTCATCGTTTAAGCCAAAAGGGTGTTGTCGGAAATGGAAATAGAGGGCACCCATTAATGGTAACTTAGCAACTATCTTAATCACTCCTTCTCTGCATAATGGAGGGAAAGGAAGGCGGTGTTTTGAAACTCAGATCAAAATTCGGTTATATTAAAGGGTCAATAAAGTTATTTGGTCAAATCGATTAAATCGAACGAAAAAATACTAAATGATATTATAAATAAATTTAAATTATAATATGTTAATAATTTAAAAACTTAGTATATCTAATCAGATATATTTATGATGTCATATTCAAAATATATAATATTAATAAAATATAATTTATTCATCTAAATATCATATATTATTTAATACGAAATATGATTTAAATATATCAAAATCTAATTTAAATAATATTAATTTAAATAAAAAGAAAAGTCTAATTGAAAAAAAAAAGATGATCCTTGAAAGTTAAACAATAAGAGTGAGATGGAAAGGGAAAAAAAAAATTCACAAAGCATTGTGCCCTAGTGATCGGCACAAGTCACACATTCACTGCCCTCTCTGGTTCGAGTCCGCCAGCATTTTCACATCAAAAATAGGAAAAGGAAAAAAAATTCGGGTTAACTGATTCAATCCGGTTCTCGGTCACAATCGTTTTTGATCGATTTTTTAAAATTCGATTTTATCAAAGAACTTGCATCGGCTGTTCATCGGTTTCTGATCAGCTCGGCCAGTCCTTTTCGAATTTCAAAACAACGAAGGAAGGGAGAAGGTTTTCATTAATGGGGGAGATCGTGTGCATCATATGCAGCACATTCTTGAAATTGATGCCACTAAAGCAGGAAGATCCTGTGTAGCCATTAGTTCCTAAAATGATGCCTAGGCCATTTTCAGCTGGGGAATAAAGTTCCCAACTTTATGATCAATTGATTTTGGAACAAGTTTTTATGACTCACATAGAATCCCATTTCTCTATCTCATCCAGTAAAAGGAAAAAAAAAAAGAGAGGAAAAAATGGCATTCGATTCCTTCAACATTTATCGTTGAATCCACACTTTGATATTGATCAAAAGCCATGGAATCAGATTCTAACATTATCATCCTTTTACAAAAGGAAATGTCGGGTTTTGTGAGGTCCCAATCTTGAAGATATCGAACCCTTGTTGCACAAAAAAGAAAAATTATGAATTGATCAAACATACAGGTAATTTGATTTTTTTTTTTTTTTGCACTATATTAACTGTTATTCAAATTTATATCCTGATTAATCCGATTCAAATTTATATCCTAATTAATCCGATTTAAGTGCTTATTGGGCTATTTTTAGGGGATCAACTATTCCAACGTAGTTTTTATTATTTTCAAGTTTTGAGTTCAAGATTTAGTTAAAAAATTTAACATTATTAGGCCATATGTGAATTAGTATTAAAAATTTGTTAAGACACACCATCTTTCCTTTTGGGCCCCTATGTAGATACCCCATCCCCACTTGAGAATTTCCTCTGAAATGAGGTGAAGAATGTGTCTATATAAAGGGTATGCTCTAGGCAACCTTGACTGCAACAAGAGCAGCAAGAACTTAGCTAGAGAAACCACTAAAAGAAAAGCAAAGATGTCATTCGGAAGCTATGAGCACCCAAAGCACCACAACAATGGCTGGGAGACATCGAGCGCTGACTACCATGCTCATCTGGCAAGAATGGAGAGAATGCCAACCATGATTCCTGATGTCCCTCCATACCCAAATATTCACATGGCGGCATACACAGATAAAGTGGTGTTTGAGGATGACAATAGGGATCACCACCACCTGAAACCCCACCACCGGTCAGAAAAGGTTCGGTTCGTGGAGCATGAGACTGTGACTGAAGTTGAGAAGAGAGGTAAAAATTATGAAGTGGTTCAAGAGCGTCTTGATGTTGAGGCTGATGGCTTCATCCAACAGAGGCACAAGGGGTTTGAGCTTTACAAATGGCCAAACACCAGGGCCTACTAAAAGAGAAAATGGAGTGGCAGGCTAAGTTAATTTTACATATAGAAATCAAGCTAAATAAAATGCCTGTCACCAACCTATGCTGAAGTTTCTATGTAATGTTTGATCGGCTATGTGTGAAACTAAATATACATATACATATATACATAAATATATATTTATATTAAATGTTTTTATTACTATAATTATGTTTCTCATAGCTTGAACTACAACAAAATTATGGCATAGTTCTTGTTTGATCATGTAGTTCGACAGGTCGCTCCTTTTTCAAAGTTAAGAGAGGATTTATAAGCTTTCAAAGCTACTAAATTGTTCATAATTAATTAGCTGTTCATGTTTTGAGAAAACATGAAATTCGATATCGACAGATGATAGAAATTCATCGGTTATTATAAAAAGATATCGCAAAATGGAATATAATACCCTAATCAATAAACGCGTGCAGCATACCAGATTCATTGTCTTTGCTTATAAAAAATTTTAATATATTTTACTTAATTTTTAATATATACCAATTCATAATACATGAAATTTGAGTCGACAGAATTAAATTGACAACTTTTTTCACCGATTATAGTAATTTGGTTTCTATGGTTTGTTGCAGTAAAAAATGGTTCTCTCTTCAAGATCTAATGGGACAGTATCATGTTCAACTTCAACCATAGGAAAAGTTAGCCATTTGTTCCTTACCTAATACAAACAAGAGCACATGGACCTGAAGGTTTCCTCATATGAACAAAATTGTATTCTTAGAAAAGAAGAAAACAAAAAACCAGAACAGATCAGGATTTACATTAATGCCTATGACAAAGAAACTAATCATCCAAGGATCAAAATTGATTATCATCTTCATGAGGAACATCTTCCTCATTGAATCTCCTCGAAGACAACCGATTAAACAGGTTTTTCAAGCTATTCTTACTCTCTCTTCTCCTCCTCATTACCCTTCTTGATCTTTCCGAAAAGGGGTCATCAAACACTAGACCAGCCTCAAGCCTTTTGGACACTGTCACAATTTCATAGGAGTCCCAAAGTGACTGTCCAAAATCCCAGTTAGGAGCACTCCTGAAGCTGTCACTCATCCATGGCTTGTTCATTGCTTCTAGCTTGAACCTTGAAGGCTTGTGCTTGAAGTTCAAGCGATTCGCGTCGAACTCATTGGTGGGTTTTGAGCTACCATTGTGGCCTATCCATGCTTGAGCCACAGCCTTGAGGATTTCAACTTCTTCAAGCTCTTGTTTATTGCTCCTCTTCATAATAAATTTCTTGCCTTTTCTTCTCTACCGAAGTCTTGTATGGGCCATGGATGACTAGCAAATGAGAGCCTCACATTGTTGATGTGGAGAGATTGATGAAAGGGTTTTTTTATTTTTTTATTTTTTTTAGATGTGAGCAGAGCATGTATGTGAATCTGGCCCTAGGATTTGAAGGAGGAATGTGGGATTGGGATTGGTTTGTTTGCTTCTCTCTCTCTCTCTCAGTGGTTGTTGATCACACATTTGTCTGAGATTCTGATTTTTGGACCATTTTATGTCAGTCATGATTATTGTAAGATGTCTTATCGTACCTTCCTTTGTCTTTTTAGTAGAAATTCTTGCTTGAAAGACAAATTGCATGAAAGGTAAAGGTAAATTGAAAAATTTATATATAAAAAATACCATATACATTTAAAAATTATAATTTAAGAGGACCTATATAATTTTTTTTAAAAAAAATTAAATACTGTTTTAAAGTTTAATTTTTTTCTTTAAAAACTATATATATATATAATTTTTTCTTAAAATTTCAACAACATAACTTTTCTTACGGTCAGCTTTTGCCTTAATTGTCTTGGCTAAAATTTAATAAACAATATAAATGTCCTAATCTAATACCATATGAAAATAATAAATTACTTTAAAATTTTTAACAAATAAGAATGTTGTACCTAATATATTATATTAAGTACCCATTTATACTTAGTATAATATATTATTTTTTTTCAATTTATTAGAAGGCTCGTGATTTTATATAACTATTAAATAAATCAAGTTATTTTTATTAAACATAGTTACTAGTTTTCACACTTATATCAATTTGTGTTAATATAATATATTTGATCAATCTAAATATGATATTAACAATTTTAATTGGTTCAGCGATTGAATATTAATATCTCTTAAATAAAATTTCAGACTTAAATCTTGTATATGAAAAAAAATAGAATATGAGTGAGATTTTTCCTTTAAAAATATAATCTAATTCAAATTAAATTTAATCTCATTCAATTTAATTATTAAATAACGATAATTAGAAAAAAGAAACTTTTTTTTTATTAAAAGGACTCGTGTCCTTCATTCTTAGTTTGTATCTTCTTTTACACATGTATACATATATTACATACATACAAACACACACACACACACACACACACACACACATATATATATATATATATCTTTTTCTGTCTCTCTCATATAATATTATGGAATTAATTTTCTTTTCTGAATTTTAATATTTTCCGCCATGCCATTGCCACTGCCAGGTCTGGACAGGCCCCGTGATAACAGAACATTTTTGGGCTCTGGCCTTGAAAAAAAAAAAAAAAAAAAAAAAAAAAAAAAAATTTAACCCTCTCGAAGGGCCAAGAGTTCACATGTTTTCTCTTTTGTCCCACAAGCTAAGGTGGCATTTTAATATAATGTTTTAAATGTAATTTTGAAGCATCTTAGGTATACTCTCAGACTTTCTCCCTCTTAAGAAAAATTAAGGTTGGCTCAATTGAAATAAGATTTGATTGTATAATACAAATAATTCAGACCCCTTTTAAAGATAATTTGATTTTTTACTAGTAATATTCAATATTTTTTAAAAAAAAAATTTTAACTTTAATAAAAAAACAATACATGTAAAATTGAATAAAATTGACGTTAAGCGATAAAAATTAAGTTGAGCTGAGATTTCCAAACACTATTTTCTTATTTCAAAAAAATAAAATAATAATAATAACAATAATAATAATAAAATTTTTATTCCACTAACTGAGGTTTGACTTAGAGATCTTTCTATGTTAGTTTATTGTATTTCATATTACATGTTTATCTATATGATTATATTTTTTATATGATAATAATAATTATGTTTTTATTTCATCAAGCGAGGTCGATAATATGAATAGTTCTACGCGATTGTAATATGTCGGTAAAATTTAATTCAGAGGGGAAATCACATTTTGCATTTTGCATTTTGCATTCTTCTTTTTTATATTTCTGGCACCTCAAGAACAACTTATTAGCTATGGTGTCTTCTTTTTTTTTTTTTTCCCTCAATGTATCTAATAAATATCTTTGATCATTCTCTGTGGCTACTGTTGCTGATGCTTTTGTTCTTCATATCAGTTTTGTATTGCATGGTTTTTCTATTTTCTTTGTTTTTTCCGACTTCCTTATAGACCGACCTTTGGTACTCATCATATGTAAGCCCCCATGAAGGAATGGGGAGGGGTACTTGCCTCTTAACTCTTTTTGTGTTTGGCTTCAACACCAGTTGGATAATCAGTAGGTGGTCATCGCTTAAATCAGCAATGTCAAATTGTGTTATAATTTTGCCTGTCATCTTAGCGAGGAAGGACCATATGAAGAATCAACAGGTGATGGACAGCTCGCCAGCTTCAACGAACGGTTTCTTCCTGCCAAAGAATTTGGAAGGGTTTGTGGCAATGGCAATACATGTTGTGGTTGGAATGTTTTAGATGGTAGAATGGCATGTAACTCTCTTTCTGGGTAACTCTACTTTTGCAGCTTAATCTATGAATCTGGTCTTAGGCAATGGTTACTACATTCTGCTGCAAGTGCATTGCTATTTATGGATAACTGTGTTAATCCTTTTCTTATTTCTTGGGTACCAGGAACCTCTTGAGCAAAGGTCTTATATATATATATATATGTCCCCCCCCTCCCCGGGATGATCTTCAATTGGGAGATGGGTAGCATCCATTTCTTGTGCTTTTTCTTCATCCTTGATAGAAACCATCTATAAGTTTCAATTCCCGGTATGAACTACATTTTAGATTGACTACCAGATTCTACTGGGTGGTGATGTACCTGAAGAGTTTCTGTCTAGACTATCGTTTACTATTTTAGTTATACAAAGATATCCCCGGTGCCAGCTGGTTGAAGTAAATGCTCATTCTTTGTTTAGTAAATGGTTTTCCGAAAGTGGGAAATTGGTATGTCAAACTTTTAATGATTCATTTCATGTAGCTTTCGATTTCAATAGCTTGTTTCCTGCCTTCTGTTATTTCTCCTTTGAGCTTCAAGAAATGGTAGAAGAGGATAATATTCTTGTCTTTGTTTTGATTGGTGAGAAATGGTAGAAGAGGAAATGGTCATTATCATAATTTGTGGGACTTTGATGCTTTTATTCATTATTCCTGCTTATGCCTAATGTGCACAATGACTATGCAGATGAAGTTGAAAGTCTTGCTGCTGCTAGAACGGCGCATGGCTTTATCTGGCTCTGAACTGGTCTATAAGAGTAATATGCATTAATGGAAGCATGTTCATTTTATGCCTGACTTGAAGATGTGCTTATCTTCTAGTTCTGACAGCAACTTGGATCTGGCTCTAGGTTGGTGAATGCTCTCCTGACCCTGCTGGATTAAACTGAAATCTGCACCAAATGTAATTATTTTGACAACTTCCAATATAACTGCTGATATTGGTCCGCCATGAATTCAAATTGTACAGATTCATGCTTTCCCTTAAATGCTAAGCAGAGATGATATTTTTCTTTATGATACTCTTTGGTTTCTTCATTGCAATGCTTTATATCTCTTTTAACTTGATTTCTATCCATTAGCTTTTTCCAAGTGTTTGTGTGCCATCAGGAAAGTAAAAATGAAGTAAATATAAAATTAAAAGAAACATATTCTATGTTTCCTGCTTGGAGTGAAAATGGACAGGAAAGAAGATTTGGTTTATAGGGCCATCAGGGGTCGTGTTGCTTTATTGGTAGGCGGCTGGATGAAGAACATGGAGTCATGTCCAAGTGTACTTGCGGATGAGCTCAACCTCTCTTATCGTCGGAACTGGGTCGACTTGCCATCTCTATTTCTGTGATCCTTGATGTGCTGAGAGGGCTTTTCTTGGTATTGGATGTCAAATTAGAAAAAGAAAAAAAAAAGTCCACATGAAAAATGGAGTAAATCAAAGAGCAAATCCGATCACCATCACTGTCACACTCTTCCAAAAGCACGCTCTGAATCAATCAAGAGATCAAAACCTGGCAAGGAAGAAGAAGCAGAAGAAACTGATGATTTTCCATGTGTCCTTTCACTTAACAAATTATAAGGGTAAATGAGAAACACCGAATAAGTTGTTGAAAAGGCAAATCACAGGAAGTATTCTCCAAGGTTAACATGCAAAAAAGGTAAGCTGCAAGAATTCTTTTGTCGTTTCTAAAATCACAGGGAGCAACCTGCCAATTTGGTAACACATAAGGGCATTATTTATTTTAAACATTATCGATGAACATTAATTAAGTAGTACAATATCAACACCAACTTAGCCTAGTTATTTGATATTGATTCTCTTAAATAAAGTTTTGGCTTCAAATATTGTATATAAAGAGAACAACCACCGTAAGAGTTTTGCCATTTAACGACTTCAATCCGACTCAAACCAAAAGGATCTAACTCGGTTTAAATCAGATTTAATTGAATTCAACGTGATTACTGGATATCCATGGTTTATTTAAAAAAAAAAAAAAGGTTTCATCTTTTAGGTTACGAAATTCAATCTCAATTCTAGTATTTTAATGGATTGAATTTGAATAAATGGAGATGAATTGAAACACACCTTGACAAATTATGTTAGATCTAACTCAAAGTTACTCTTGTTGGATGTTTATGTTTGTAGTGTATGATACCTTTGTTATGCTCCAGCACACTCACCTTTTAGTCTTTAATACCCCCATAAAGTTGAATAATTTCGAAAACATTTCAAATCAAAGTAGAAGAATATTTATTTAATTTCTTTAACATTTATTCGAGCAGAGTTGTCTAATAAAAATGCTTAAAGAATACTTTTTTTATATTATATCAATCGGTATTCAAAATCATATTCTGACTAATCCGATTCGAACACTTATCGGATTTATTTTAAAGGATAACTCTCTTAACGTATTCTTTTTTATTCCTAATTCTTGAATCCAAAACTTTATTAAGAAATCTAATATCTTTATTTACTAAGTTGACTGTGTATTAATATATTTAAAGTATTGATGAATAAATGTTAGGTTAAGTTAGTTTGATTTGCTTATGATATAAACAAATGAAAAGAAAACTCTCAAATGGCCAATGATCCAAGATTTAAATCTATTAAGGGGGGGGGGGGGGAGGGGGTAACTCCCACCAGAGGCCAAAGGGCCATCTGTTTGAGAATTGTTCTTTTTGACCCTTTTCTTGGTGGGATCTTTTGACCCTTTTCACTTAAAGACATGTTTGGATGGTTGACTTTAGGCCCCAACAGTGGAAAAAAGGGTGAACATGAAATCTCAATAACCCTTTAGGCGGCAAACAGGTGGGCCCACTTAAAGGGCCCAATCTCATGTTTCCCCACATTGATTGTCTTGCACGCGAAGTTTCCCGTAAAAGGCCCACAGGCCCACCAGAAAATGAGCGTGCCGAAGAGCCGTTTTCTGACCTTGACACGTGTCAAGTTTTGCTGGGTTTTAAGGGGTGAGTTGAGTCTTCAACCTTTTTTTTTTTTTGGGAAAAAATTAAAATGAAATAAAAGGACAAGTTCCCATGGAGCTTAACGCAGTATAAGTACTGTGTTCCTCCGGACGAAGGTTACAAATATACCGTTGGATTCGACATAAGATGCGTTCATTTTGCTCTGAAAAGCAACTTTTTTGCATTTTATCCATACTTATAAAAATAATAATTATTATATAAGTTGTTACAATAAATTTTAATTATTTAAAATTGATCAATATTGATTATCCTCTAACACCCATCGTTCATTAATCTTTATATTGAATAGATAAAATCTGAGAATAATTCGCTTTAAAGATTAGTTGAATTTGTATAATTTGAACCGATCAAATTTGATAAAAATTTCTTTCTACGGATGAGTTTGGAAATTGAAAATATTCGATTTAAGTTGTTTTAAAAAAGAGAAGAATTAAGCCGAGTAATTTTTAATTATTTCAGACACCCAAATTTTCTTTTTCATTCAATAAATGAGGTTAGATCCTTGGCCATCTCGGAGGAAGAACTTTATAGTCCATCTTCATGTTAGGTATGATTTAATTTTAGCTATGGTGATAATCTAATTATTGTGTAAAGACTTGTAACACAAAATTATTATGTAAAGCATATTATAACTTAATTCCCATGCTAATCATGAGAATATTCACGACAGTATTCATAGAAACTGTATTTATATGCACAACCCCTTTATACAATTTATTTTATACTGTTTAATATACAATATTTCTGTTTTTTTTTAATCAAAATTGAGAGAAGGGTATTTTAAATGTGTCACTACTTAGTCACTTATGTGTTACAAAACTTCATTCCTTGGAATCTACTCCTTGCCCTAGCAAAAATATATGTTGTGCTTTGGGTGGGAAAAAGGATAACTTTAAACAAATAGAATACAAAATACATTAAGAGATGGAAATGGGATCACATTCATAACTATAATATAATAGCATTTATGTATAATATTAATTAAATTTAATTTGGGATAACAATTACGCGGAAACAGACTCTTTACAAATATATAAGGGGAAAGTTGTGTACATATTAGTGCACCCTCTCCTTACACCTGTATTAAGTTAGAGAGTATTTTATACACCGGTGAATCCTTTAGTCTCTAATAATCAATCACGTAAAGCTCAAAGAAAATCAGGTCCATTGGATCATGAGAAAGAAAAATAGAAAATCATCCGGCTATGATTCCTCTAAGGTTGCAAAGAAGCCCCATTGACCAAGCAACATATCCAAAGTCGAGCACTAAAATTAGAAACCCTTTTTGACAAAACCGACCAAAATTGAAAACCAATTCAAATACCCCACATAACTAAAGTCCCTTTTGTAAGGCATGCTCTTTTAGTAGTAGGGGAGGGAGTCCTAGCTTTAGGACAACAGTGCTTTTTTCTTCAAAGTTTCAAAGCAAAAATCAATTTTTTTTTAATTTTTTTTTAAAAAAAAAGAAGAAGAAAAACAAAGAAGAAAATATTCTTCTTGGCTCCTAATTCTTTTTCTCTTTATTCCATGTGAAATCGTGCTCACACTGTACACAAAAGAGAGACATGCATGCGGGAATATAAGAAAAGGAATAAGATTTTGGAGTGTCAACAGTCTACAATGCGTGCCACCAAAATTTTTCCAAGTTAATACTTTCCTTAGATAAAGCTTTTCTTCTAACATGTGACCACTCGCCCTCTCTCTCGCTCTCTCTCTCTCTCTCTCTCTCTCTCTCTATTTCACATCTACATATATATTCTTACCTAGTATATATATGTCCGTTTTGATCAGTCCCTCATGTTCATTTCAAACATAACCTCAGCATTTGTGCCTAATACTACAGAAACTGCTTTGTTTACTCCAACAATGGTTGCTGTTTCTTTCACCTTCATTAATGTTTCCTCACTTGAAGAGAATAAGTTCAGGTTTTTGTCTCAATTTGAAGAGACAGATGACTTCTCTAGCTACTCATTAATGGATTTCAAGGTCCCTCCAAGCTCTGAGAAATAAGATATGGAGATCATCCATTGCAAGGGGGAATCAAGCACTCCTGGTCCGATCGATCTGCTATATAATTTCTTTTCTTCAATTCTTTGTATCATTTAGTTTGTAGTTTCCTTTTTCTTTTTTCCTTGGAGCAAAAGGCATATTAGGTTTTGCCTTGTGTCTTTATAATTATCATGATATTGGTCTTTGCAATTATAGCATTTTTCTTTTCATGTTCTTCATGTTAGGGATATTTTAAGGTATGTTAGAGTCAAGTAGTTGTTGGGATTTTCATGTATTAGCCAACCAAGTTTAAGAATGTAAGGGACGTTTGCATGTTTCAATACATTTGTTAAGTTATTAAATATATATATTTATGTGAATACCTATCTTATGAGCTTAAATTTTTTATATAAATAGTTTTTTTCACAAAATTAAGATATCATTAGAACTTAAAGGGATGGCTCCCAAAGCGTTTGATTTTTTATTCCTGATATTCAAACTCGAGATATTAATTAAAAAAATTTAGTGTGCTATCACTAAACTCACAGGATGATGATTATCTCAGGTTATATTAAGTGATGAAAACAATATAAACAACTCCGCGTTAACATATAGAAACGATGTAAACACCTCCCCCACAAAATTAAACTAATTTTGCTATAAATGATTGTTTTATAAACTTTAAATATATTAAAGATTCTTGACATCTATGTTTCAGTGTTCTTCGCTTTTGTATTAGGTTTTTTCTTGTTCTGCATCCCTCATATTTACGATTGGAATGAATACTTTTCTATAGACCAAGTTATAATTCATTCTATTCTCAATGTGGGTTTGTTGATCTTGTTCTTATTTTAATACCCTTATGAGTCCTTCATTGGTCCTACTAAATTTTCTATCTTCACTATTTACATAATCAGTGAAATCTTTCATAACCCCAAATGGTTGGAGTAATGGAAATAACAACAGTGGGCTAGATTTGATAAAGTATGAAGTGATTAGTGAACAAGATATTGCAAGATCAAAAGCAACCTTTGGCTTAGGGTCAATGTGCTAGGTTTGGTGAGACATGACCCATGAATTTAGTACTAAAGTGACTTTACTTGGATGGTCTTTCATTTTATCCGCATGTTTCAAAGGCATATAAAGGTCAACTTTGCTTTCCCCTTTACCCAAAAAAGATGGGGTTTATTTCTCAATCACTTTCTAAAGTAAATGCAGATTTGGGCAATAAGAACTATGATAACAAAGCAAGAGAGGCTTTATTACAACCCGGAGGCCATAAAAAGGCCTCTCAATAAATATATAAGAAAATATTATCCATCATTTAATCTATAACATTTTTTTATATAAAATATTGGTATTTAGTAATCACATTGAGTCCGATTCAAATCTGATTGGACCCTTAAAAGATAAAATTTTTTCTATACCCATTTTTTTAATACACAAAACTCAAATTCAAGATTTTATTTAAAAAATATCATATTCAACTGCTGAACCAATTACGTGTTGTATAACATGCTCTACTACTTGTTTAAACAAACCTGATTAAATCCCCCTGTGGAAGACATAATAACTTAAGCTTTGACAAACCTGCTTTACTCCCCCTGATTTGTTAAACTAAAGAACTCCAAAGCTGAGTAAGCTTTTGACCCATAATTTTAGCTTCTACCTTTACAGCCATTAGACACCTAATTAAATTCCAAATGACCAAAGTCAAGAACTTTGGCTTCATTTCCTAATGAGGGGTTCTACCCATAAAAATTCCTCCTTGACTTCTGTAATTTGTGTAATAATAGAAACGTACACCCCAGCCAAAAAAAAATAGTAATAAAAAAAGTATGAGTTGACTGAAAGAGGTTGCTGGATCATGCCATCTGATTCTTGGACAGATTCTCTCTATGAGATCTTGAGGCAATAAAAACATAGTAAAGAGATGATATTCATTGTCATCATTTGCCTGTTTATTCTTGTTTAATGGGTTGATGACCATTAATCTACTAACCCAGTGGTCCTTTATGGTTCACTTCACTTTACAAGAATGTGACATTATTTAGGAATTCAAAACTGCATCTTTTGCAGTTTAGACCTTCAATGGGGGATGTTACTAGTGTAAATGCAAATTGCCATCAATTTTATTTCTAGGCTAAAATGCTACCCATATCAAGGATAGTTGTCTCTTAATTGCAAGTCCACCCGATGTAATGTCGTCGAGGATAAAATAAAAAATTTATATTAGAAACATCATTGATCCGTAGATTTAAATATAACATTTAAAAATTTTTACAAATTGGATTAAAATCATTTATCTCTTTTAGATAATTGGATATTCTAGATTTAGAAAAATATCACGTAAATCGGATCATTTTATTGTGAATTACAATCTAAATGCCTTGGTGGAGAAATGATCAATCCTTTTCCAGCCCTTTCTGGATTTTTCAAATATGAGAGAATCTCACTTTCTTTCTCACTTGCTCCCATACCCGAAATGGCTTTCATCCGTTGATTTTTTTTTTTTTTTTTTTTTTTTTCGGTCACTAAAATGGGAAGTTTCTTGGAGAGTTGACATGAGAGAGAGATGAAAGCCATCAAGGAGATGGGGTGGTTTAAGAAAAAAAAAAGAACCTCTCATTATTTTCTTTTTCATTTTCAAATCCAAATTTGAACAAAAGACTATGAGACTATGAGTCGAGTCTACTCTTATGGATGAACCTGCACCCAAATTTCCAACAATAATGAAAAGCCTAAAAGATATATTTTTTTAAAGATAAACAAACTTTTTAAAAGGTTGACTAATGACATGAAAAATCTTTAATGCGAGGCCATCCTCATGACCTTTCATGTGACAGCAAAGACAGGTTTTTGAATTTTCTTCTTTTTAAATTTTCTACATACTTTTTCTTTTTTTCATAATAATCATATTGTCAAAAGTTATTTTCTGTTTTGTAATCATAATAGAGGACTCTCTCTCTCTCTCCTCCCTAAAAAAGTTGATTTGCATATTTTACCTTCCCAGCCACGAGCAACAATAATTTCAATCAAGTTTAGATGATGGCCAAAAAAAAAAAAAAAGAGTTGCATGCTTGCGAGGGCAACTTTCAACAAGGCCATGTGATCATAATTTTGTGTATTGAAATCTTGGCCACAAAATCCAAAAAAAAAACCCATATTTGAAACTATGATAAATCATATGCTACGGAGGTTATGGCCTAGATTGCATGAAAATAGAAATGATAAAAGAAAAATGAAAATGGATATGAAATGATATAGGGAAATGATATTTTATAAAATTATAGAAAATAGAAATGTGAGTAAATGCGTAAATATAAAAAGATATAATGATTTTTATGTAAATATTAATTATTTTATAGAAAATAGTCACATTTTATAATAAAAATTTAAAATGATAAAAAATGTAATCATTAATTATAAGATAAATAATATAAAAAATTATAATTATAATTATAATTAAATAAACAAATAATTTATTTAATATGAAAAATATTTAAATATAAAAAATATAAAAACTTCTATATAAATATTAATTAATTTAATATATCAAAATATGTCCAAAATAAAAAACGTTATTCTTGATAAGTTTCCGTGTATAGGTCACATTCTTTTGATGTCCATTTTTTTGGTACAAATGAAGCGAAATCACTAACTTCTAAAAGAAACTAAGTCTCGAATATCATGAGATAAGATTGGATATAACTCTCGAGAGAGAAACAACAAATCATGAAAACCATGAGAGACCAAATGACTTAAACGACTCAATGTATCCACACAAGCATTCTCTTCCCTTGGAACAAATTGAACTGAATCAACCCTCCGAGCCCCATTAGTTGGTGACATTCTCGAAGAATATTATAAGCCGGATGACAATTACTTACATTCCCATTAAGAGCTAACACACAACTTGTTAAATCTAATTCAAGGATTACCGGGGCAAGCTTAACTCAAAGAAGAAGAAGAAGTAGACCCTCTCTAACTCCCTATAACTCTACCCAACTTATAAGCGAAATCTCGAACCATAAACCATATTCATCTCAAATTAGACCCCCTGCTCCTATCGATCTTGAAACGAGATTTACCGATCCATCCGTGTCCAGTTTAAACACTCCTATCAAAGGGAGTTATTTAAACACCCCCGTCAAAGGGGGTTATCCACTTGATCCATTTTTCCACTTGCGGATAAGGAGATGGCTCCCTTAAGAACGCCCTCCAACTATCCCACGCATACCTTTGAGCCATAAACAAAACACGATCAATGGAGAAAGGATCTCCCCCAAAGACCATATGACATCTCCTTCCAAATGGACCATAAGGTGTAGAGAAAAATCGTCGCCCAAGGGAGCTTCCCCTGAACTGCATGAGATAAATAATTACGAGCAATCCATGTTGACATATTCATGCAAGTCTAATACATGAATTATAGGGCAAAATTTAACCGAAGAACAAGCGGAAGCAAGAATACCTCCAGCCATGGATTCCGGCGACTGTAACTTGCTTTGCAGCACCTCCGGACGTGCAAGAAGCCTTCCAAGCTCTCAATTCTCTCTCTAGATGGTGTGTGAGACTAAAATGAATTGAACTTAGGGACCCTTACAATGGTTGTCTCTATTTATAATGGTTGTGCCATCAACAACCATTATGGAGACCCATATTTGGTTACTTGTTTGGTGAGTGAAGCATCCCTTACTTGTGGAAGTGAATTGCAGGGTATGGAGGGTGATGGGCCATCCACCCTCCTGTTCTTACATTCTCCCACTTGGTCCACTCACCCGACTTGGTGACTTTATCCAAACCGAAACTTAATGAAAAAACATACATGAATCACAGTGACAAGTCCTCTAATTCAACGAGTATTGTCTCCTGTGTATTACATTGTATGCTACTCCTTATCCTTATGGTAACCGTCTTTATGAATAAACCCTATGTTTATTCGGGATCCATTTTCATGAAATTTTCTCAAAACTGGAATGTGCACATAATTTTATACGAGAAAATTCAATTCGAAGTTCCATTAAGATTGGGATTTAAACCCATATTTACAACATGATCCCTGAATTTAACTGGAGGCATGCCTTTAGTCAGAGGATCAGCAAGCATATATTCGGTGCTAATATGTTGGATTACAACCTTATTTTCCAAAACACGTTCCCTTATGGCCAAGTACTTAATGTCGATGTGCTTACTTCGACTACCACTTTTATTATTTTTAGCCAGAAATACCGCAGCCGAATTATCACAAAATATACTTAATAGCTTAGGTACGGAGTCCAAGATCCTTAACCCAGCCATGAAACTTTGTAACCACATCGCCTGTGACGTAGCCTCAAAACACACCACAAATTCAGCTTCCATAGTGGAGGTCGCAGTCAATGTCTGCTTAGCACTCCTCCACGATATAGCTCCACCGGCCAGAACAAAAATATATCCAGATGTTGATTTTCGAGAATCAACACAGCCAGCGAAGTCCGAGTCCGAGTACCCGATCACCTCAAAATTATCGATTCTCCTATATGTAAGCATGTAGTTCTTGGTGCCTTGCAAATACCGTAACACCTTCTTTGGCCTTCCAATGCTCCAAACCAGGATCACTTTGATATCGTCCTAACATTCCAATCGCATGCGCTATATCGGGGTCGTGCAGACCGAGCATACATAAGACTTCCAACCACGGAAGTGTATGGAATATTGGTCTTTTGTTCCCTTTCCAGCTCTGTCTTGGGACACTGGTCCAAACTGACCCGGTCACCCTTGACAATAGGAGTTACACTCGGTGCAGTCCCGCATTCTGTATTTCTTAAGAACTTTCTTAATATAGGCTTCTTGAGATAGTCCGAGAATCTTATTAAATCTATCTCGATGTATCTTAATGCCAATGACATAAGACGCATCACCTAAATCTTTCATGGCAAAGTTCTTAGAAAGGAACTGTTTCACTTCATGCAACATTCCTTTATCATTGGTTACAAGTAAGATATCATCCACATACAGTACTAGGAAACAAATTTTACTCCCACTAACCTTCGGTATATACATCGATCCATGACATTTTCTTCAAAACCGAATGAAGAAACTGTCTCATGGAATTTCAAATACCATTGGCGGGAGGCTTGCTTCAATCCATATATAGATTTATTAAGTTTGCAAACCAAATTCTCACCATCACTAGAGGAAAATCCTTCAGGTTGATACATGTAAACCTCTTCCTCTAGTTCTCCATTCAAAAATGCTGTTTTCACATCCATTTGTTGCAACTCTAAGTCAAAATGTGCGACAATCGCCAAAATAATGCGAAGGGAATCTTTCTTAGATACCGGAGAAAAGGTCTCCGAATAATCGATTCCTTCCCTCTGAGTGAACCCCTTAGCAACAAGTCTGGCCTTGTATTTCTCAATGTTGCCAAATGAGTCGGTTTTTGTCTTAAAAACCCACTTACATCCGATAGGTTTTACCCCATCAGGCAACTTTACAAGATCCCAGACTCCATTACTTGTCATGGAGTCCATCTCATCCTTCATGGCTTCTAGCCACAAACTCGAATCGTTAGAGTTTATGGCTTGTGAAAACGACTCAGGATCTTCCATAGCACCAACATTATAGTCAGACTCTTGGAGGTAGACTATATAATCACTAGATATTGCTGACCTCTTAATCCTAACAGATCTCCTTAATGTCGGCTCAACAGTCTCTCTAGGAGAGGGCTGTCCAACTTGATCAGTTCCAGTATCAGCAGATTGTGGAATATTTTGATTGTCATATGTAATCGGGTCAACGTCCATAGGTACAGGAGGGACGCTTTGAATGACAATCATCCTTTCACTTGAAGTAGAAGGCATACTTGATAGATTTCTTTCAGAGACTAAGTCTTGAAAGGCATCCCTCCCACTGATCAAGTGATCCTCAAGAAATTTTGCGTTTCTCGATTCCACAAACCTAGTATGATAAGATGGACAATAAAATCTGTATCCCTTGGACCTTTCGGCATATCCAACGAAATACCCACTTATGGTTCTCGGATCCAGTTTCTTTTCCTGTGGATTATAAACCCTTACTTCTGACGGACATCCCCAAACGCGTACATGTCGCAAACTAGGTTTCCATCTTTTAAACATTTCGAATGGGGTTTTGGAAACCGCCTTAGTTGGAACCCGATTTAATATGTACACAGCCGTCTTAAGAGCTTCAGTCCACAAGGATTTAGGCAATTTAGAGCTAGACATCATGCTCCTTACCATGTCCAATAATGTCCGATTTCTTCTTTCAGCCACACCGTTTTGGTCTGGAGACCCAGGCATGGTGTATTGGGCAATGATCCCATTTTCCTGAAGAAACCGAGCAAATGGACCAGGTGCCTATCCATTATCAGTATACCTCCCATAGTATTCTCCACCTCTATCTGATCTCACTATCTTTATTTGCTTACCGCATTGTTTCTCCACTTCTGCCTTAAAAACCTTAAAGGCATCCAACGCCTCATCTTTATGGCGAAGGAGATTGAGATACATATAACGTGAGTAATCATCAATAAAGGTGATAAAATACCTTTGGTCATATGAGTCCATATCCGGACAACATATGTCTGTATGAATAATCTCTAATAGATCTGAGCTCCTCTTGGCACCTTTCTTTGACTTATTGGACTGCTTACCCTTAATACACCACACAGTTTCAAAGTCGCTAAAATCTAGAGTACTAAGTACTCCATCCTTTACCAACTTCTTAACCCTTTCAATAGAAATATGCCATAATCTCCGGTGCCACAACATAGAGGAATTTTCATTTATGACACACCTTTTTGCACCGACATGTATTGTGTTATAACATGTGTTATCTTGCAAATTAATTCCATATAGTCCATCAATTAATAGACCCATACCAACGACATTTGAATGCAAAACTAATGTCATTGTTTTATTAAATTGGAAAGAATATCCGAATTGTACAAGTTTTGATACGTAAATTAGATTTCTAGAAAAACTTGGTACATAAAAAATTCTTTCCAACTGCAAGACATGTCCACTAGTCAAAACGAGTTTGCGATCTCCAATGGCTTCTACATGCGAGCTCATCTTGTTTCCTGAATAGATGAATTGCTCACGGCCCACTGGTTTCCGTAGGTTTTGCAAACCCTGCAACACATTCGTAATGTGAATTGAGCATCCAGAATCAATCCACCATGTGTCATAAGAAGTCTCAGTCATAAAAGATTCATAACATACAAAAGAGATCTCTGTACCTTTGGCGGCGAAGCCATTTCTGAAATTTGGCACGATCCTTCTTCATGTGTCCTTTCTTTTTACAGAAAAAACACGTAGACTCCTTTTTTTACGATTGGGATAGGTCCCTTTGCCTTTCCTTTCAGTTTGGCTTTTCCCTTCGCCTTTCCTTTCATGACCAAATGTGCGCTACTGGTTCCCTCTTTCATTTCCATGAGCAACCTCCCTTCTTCCTCGTACACACATGGTCATCAATTCATTGATGGACCATTTAGCCTTATGTGTGTTATAGGAAATTTTGAAGGGACTATAAGGTCATGGAAGAGTGTTCAGAATATAGTGCACTAGGAAGGATTCGGACATCTCCACCTCAAGAGTCTTTAGTTGGGCCACTATATCCCGGATACGCATAATGTGCTCGCGTACTCCGTGGATAGTGGTGAGTCTTTTCGATGAGAACTCCATAATCAAGGTGCTGGCGAGAGCTTTATCAGATGTCTCAAACTGCTCATCGATTGCCTTAAGAAGAGCACGGACATCATTATATTGATTGACGGAGCCGCGGATGCCAATTGATATTTTGTCCTTAATGAACATCGCATCGAGGCGATTAGATCGCTCCCAGCGCTCATAAAGCGTTCTGTCTGCTATAGAGCTGGAATCCGTTATCCTAAGCGGCTCGTCATGCCTGATAGCATAATCTAAGTCACGCCATCCCAAATTGAGAAGTATCTTCTCCTTCCACACCTTGTAGTTCTCACCATTTAATATGGGAACTTCAACGATATCAACGGTTTGTATAGCTGCAACAAAATGCTTACAAATTTTAGTTGAGGCTTTAACATATGTTTACCAATATAAAACATATAAAATAAATCTCCTGACACAGAAATTGCCTGTGGGCTGAATTTCTAATTCAGATTAGATTTATTATACTTTAAAAGAAGACTGACAAGATTACTTAATTTCCTAATGCCTGAGGGCTAATTAGGAGAAATTATGTAGAAAATCTTTCCCTGAATTAGAACTTCCCTACTAGTCCACAAGATAGCATCATTCGTACACCAGGAAAGTCCCCAGGTAGGTGGTGGGTCACATGGGACCGCTTAAGAACCAGCCAACCTTAGACTTATCCCCGTCTTGTTGACAGGACTTTCCTAGACATGCACTCAATCTGCTAAACTCGAAAAACCTTGTAGGAGAAAACTCTAAAGTCAGGTAGACTATCCACATAACTAGGTTATCCAGGGTTTGTCATCTAATTCTGATTAATTATTTTAATATGACAAAAATTCCTGTGGGATAAAATTTGTCACACAAAATAAATAATCACAAATAATATTCTTTATTTTATGTGGTCAAAATCATCCCAATATATAATTTCTTTCATATTAGAGCTGCTGTGGCTATACCCTAACAATCAGAAATCATATGAACCACAAGAATATTTTACTTTAATTTTATGTAGGCTTCAACCTTTATTTTGCATGCATCTTTATATGCAAAAGCCATACAAAAATCAATTTGTACAAAATTATAAAATTCTAATAATTTTATGATTTTGTACGGGTCTTTATCTTTATTTTACACGTTCATCAATGCGTAAAAGACCATATAAAAATTAATTTGTGTAAAATACACAAATTTTTTTATGTGTGATACCATAATACACATAAATTTAAAAAAAAAAAAACTTTAATTTCAAATTCTCAAAAATAATCCAAATATGAATTTAAAATTAAAAACTAAATTTTTTTATTCAATTTTTTTTTTTTTTTAAGTCCGAAGGACTAAAATATAACATTTCAAAATGTGTTGGGGTCAATCTGTAATATTCCAAGGTTTACCGGGTTTTTCAGAAAGACCGGGGACCAATGTGAAACGTTTTAAAATTTTGAGAGTTTCAGAAAAGTCATAGGGACCAGATTGCGACAGATTAACAAATTTTGGGCAATTACGTAATTATAGAAAGATTTCTGGCAGATCCGTAATTTCAAAAATTGCAGACCAAAACGACGTCGTTTTGGCCTGCATCCGGGTCTTCTTCACCCGAATGGACCCCGAGGGTCCCGACCCGGATCCGGCGGGTCTGAATGCCGGAATGCCGCCGGAAAGTGCCGAAAAACTCCATTTTTTTTCTCTAAAAACATAGAATCATCCAAAATTTGATGCCAAACTCATTTCCAACCTCAAAACCTTAAAATTTGTTCAAATTTGGGCCAATTTTTTAAAAAATTCAGAACCCAAAAAAAGGAAAATTTCGCCGGAAATGCAGACAGAGGCTTTATCGGCTCTGATACCAAATGTTGACATATTCATGCAAGTCTAATACATGAATTATAGGGCAAAATTTAACCGAAGAACAAGCGGAAGCAAGAATACCTCCAGCCATGGATTCCGGCGACTGTAACTTGCTTTGCAGCACCTCCGGACGTGCAAGAAGCCTTCCAAACTCTCAATTCTCTCTCTAGATGGTGTGTGAGACTAAAATGAATTGAACTTAGGGACCCTTGCAATGGTTGTCTCTATTTATAATGGTTGTGCCATCAACAACCATTATGGAGACCCATACTTGGTTACTTGTTTGGTGAGTGAAGCATTCCTTACTTGTGGAAGTGAATTGCAGGGTATGGAGGGTGATGGGCCATCCACCCTCCTGTTCTTACAATCCAATCCTCTACATGTCTCCCAGAGAACACAAGATTAGCCAAATAGGGGCTCTAAACGTTTTGGACCATGTCGCTGGGTTACCTCATAATCTCTAAAGCATCATATTGCAATAAATTATTTAGTCTTGACCCATGAGGGTTTGTCCAATTACTGTTTTACATCTTAAAATTAAAAAAAAAAAAATCCCCTTCTTGGGGACAAAAATTTCAGAAATAAATCCAATTTGGACTTACTGCCTTTTGATCTGCAATTGCAAAAAAAAAACTATGTTTGAAAAACTACCCTCTAAAATAATTCTGATAATATTCTAAATTAGTCGTATGAATCTAAACACCAGTGGATAATATACCAAAACAAAATACAGAAAATGAGAAGAATTCTTCTTTCGGATGAATTCAATTCCATAAATAATATGAAAAACCAAAGTGGGGTATTGAACCGGGCGACATTGTCCCTAAGAAGGTGGCCCATGGAAGAGCCCATTTATTCACTTCCAAAGGTACAAGAGTTTAAGGCCTATTTTGGAAAGCTAACTTAGATTTTTTTTTTTTTTTTTAATTCTTGTGTCTAAACTTTTGATTCGAACCAAACTGGGCTCTTAAGAGCCAAATCTCTCCTGTATCTATTTTTGTCATATATAAGATTTAAACTTGAAATGTTACTTAAGAGATACCAACCACTATACCAATTATGTGTCAGTAAAAGTACCTTAGATTTCAATTTAATTCATCTCTAATTTGTTTAATTTTAAACATAGTATTTTTAATTAAAATAAACTACAAAAATATTTAAATTTTACAAATAAAAAACAATTTTCTCTAAAAATTTCAGCTTTTTTATGTAGACAAGGGATGAATCGATCGAAATTCAAAGGATATTAAGGAACAAAAATTAACTTTAACTTGACTCGAACGAGATTCATGTCTCGAAATCATGCCCAACAGAAGTCTCAAATTTTGCCCTAAAAACTTTGGGGCAAGAATGATTCTTAAAAATGGGTTTAGAATGCAAATTCAAGACGTAATGGCCACCCCAGGCATGCACAAGGTTAAAAGTTACCTCACAATGTTAATAGGAGGAAGTGGTTGTACACCATAGCCAACTTTCTAGTTAACACAATATGGATCTTTCTCTAGTTGTCTACTAAATGGTCGACCTAATACCTTAAACCTCATTTCTTGTGTTTGGTTGTCTAACAAAAATAGAAAACTATTACCTTAATCTACGAAAAAATTACTATTTTTCAACAAAAATTCTTCGTAGCCACCTAAACCCATGTCTTCTCGGTGATAAATTTGTGGCATTTTGCAAGCAACTCGAGCAATCTTGGATAAGAACAGCTACAAGCCTAGCCTCCATATGTTTGCAGTGCATTTGTTTAAAGGAACATCTGGTTAAAGGGAATCAAGATAAAGAATTATATTGTTTCATATGATTTGTTTGAATTAATAGAATGAAAATGAAATTTATGAATAAAACTCACAAATTATGGAGTTTCTTAAACCCAAGTGAACACATAGGTTCTGAAACTCATTCCCAAAACCTTTTATTCTAAATCCAATTCTGATTATTGAGTGCGAACCAAATATACCCTAAATATATAAATATGCAATTTTGATACACGTTAAATAATTTTTAATATTATATGCATAATTTAAAAAAAAAAAAAATTCAAAGGACAATCCCTCTTGCCCATCCATCGTTTGCCCCTGCAATGTTGTTTATATCTTATCGATTAAAATATGAAATAGACATGCGAATTATACATATAATCATAAGTTTAGCATATAAATTTAAAACCTACCGATTGTTTCTTTATTATTATTGTTATTAAGGGTTTGAAGAGTACTACAAGATATAGTTAATTTGAAGTTCTCACTATTATTATTATTATTATTATTATTATTATTATTATTATTATTATTATTATTATTATACATTTCAATACCATGTGCTTTAGACAAGATTGAATCCCGGTCAAAAGTAAGGATAAATAATTTTTAAAATTATATATAAATAATTATATAGATATATACATATACTTATATATAACTATAGTCGTATAAAAAAAATCAATCATGTAAATAAGCATACGATATGAAATAAAATACAATAGTATAAAAAGATTCATATAACTGACTTTATTTAGTAGTATAAAGGTTGTATTATTTTGTTATTTGTTATATTAATTTTTGAGGTGAAAGTTGCCTCTTCTCCCACACTTGACACTACAACATGTCTATATCCTACTAATATAAATTATATATTCAATAACAAGTTTAACTTATAAATTAAGAACACACAAGTAATTTCTATATTATTCTTATTATTATTTAGGCTTTAGAGGGTATTCTACAAAATTATGACCTTGAAGTACACATTTTTTTAATAACACCCAATGCCATGTCTTGTGGATAAGACTGAATCCTAGTCCAAAGTAACTCATTGTACCTTACCAGGGCCCATCGAATTCTCTTCACCCAAAAATTTATATATATATAAATAAAACCTTGACGATCTTTTCAACCAATTGAAAAGCCCTAAACTACCAGCAAGATCCAGAAGAAGGTGGGTTTTTGCAAGGAACTAAAAGAATATGTCCCATGTATACCAACTATGGGTACCAACAATCCTTTTACCAGATCAAGCCCATATGTTCATTTAAAAAAGAAAAAGGTAATATCTAAGAAACATAAACATAAAACTTATTTTTTTATTTGGCATCAGAATCCAAATTTTAATTAATCCAGTTCAAATATTAATATTTAAAGAGTAACTTTCTCGGTATAGTTTTTTTCATTCTTAAATTTTAAATATAAAATTTAATTAAAAAATTTAACATTTCATTCTATTAAGTGGAAGACCGATATTTTTCCCTTTCCTTTTATGAGATTTCATGTTTTGAAATAATTATCTATTTATCGTAAATATTGCTTTTCTGACTAGAAAAATGCCCCACCATAATCTCATGCGTTTGGTTCTTTGTCCATTTTTTTAGTTCTTGGTGCAATGCGCTGTCCCCATTAGTCATATTCCATGCATAGGTTTCTTTAATTTGGTCCCCTTCCTTCTCACTGAAGCAACTTTTTCATTTATCTATTTGCCAGAAGTGCTTTGCATTATGCCTATTTCTAGCTTGGATTTAATTAAGTCTTAGACTAACCTTTTTTTAGACTAGTAGTTCATCTCTGGCATGCTTGAAATTTGCCATTGAGCTTTTCTTTTTTTCTTTGGCACTTGAAATCCTATAGTTAGTGCCATAGCTCAAACCAGAAATTCATTTGAGTAGAACAAAATAAGAAATACTCAATTTTTAACTCTTAGTTAAATAATTCTCTTTGCACCAACAACCTTTATATTTAGTGACAAAGTATTAAACTCGAAATGAGAAAATAAATACCTAGAGAGTATAACTGTTTGAATGAGATTAATCAGATTTTTAGATATATGTGATTAGTAAAAAAAATAATAATAATTCTCTTTGCACAATTTGTCCAATCCAAGAATGGCTGCAATGTCCTAAATTTTCTTTGGAACATTGCAAAAGTTACTTTTTTAGTGCAATTTTATAATTTTCCTCACCAACTGTCCGAGTTGGATTTATTGTGCCATAGATATTTTTTTTAGCTTTTCCTCTTGTGATAGTATGATAGAAGCGTCTAAATGCGTGAAGTCATTGCAAGAGCAGATTTTGTACAGATACATAAACTACTTGAATAGAACATAAACTACTTGAATTGAAGTTATAGACTACTTTTTTTTTTTGTTGAAATAATTCTTTCTCCATTAATAACACATTTTAGAACTAAAAATGGGTTGATAATATGCATTTGAGATTATAATTTCAAAAATCAGGATATTATATTTTTCAAGACGGAGGGGGGGGGGATTGTCTATCCCCTCTATTTGCTCATGATTGATGCCAAATTTCATATAGTTTGGGTTTGTAGTTGAGGGACCCCTAAACAATTCTAACTTATAAAGTTGTTAATTAAATAGATGAAGGTCTAATATATGTTTAAACTCAATTAAAGGTACCTTATCTAATTTAGCTTGATTTATTTAATTAGTTTACTAGATCTCTAAGTGGAATTTTCGGTTCATAAATGATTTATTGCTAAACTTAAGATTATATGAAAAATCAAGTTTGAATAGTTTCTAGCTCCATTTATTTACCAGCTAGATCTCTTAATTAAACAATAATAAAAAAAATTATTTAGCTTTTTCACATAATTATTAGAAAACAAGATTTTCTCAATATTATGGCAGGACATTGGAATCAAAACCCATATGTGATTTTCCCATTCTAACCAAATACCAAATAGGGTTTTTTATTTTCATAGATCATTCGTATTTTGTAACTATATTAAGTCGATTAAATCTAATTTGAATCGAATTAAACTGTTGAAAGTAAAACTCATCTGAGTTGGGTTTGACTATATTGAATAAAAATCGAATTTAAAATTTTATTTAAGAGGTGTAAGTATTTATATATACTAACAAGTAATTGTAAATAAAGATTAATATTTATCAATTAAGCCATAGCTATATTATATATATTCTCTGATCTTCGCGTTTCCCACATGCATGCCACCTTGGTAAATGATAAATGTGAATCTCATGGATAATATAAAATTTTAATCGGCTGTCACACCGTAGATTATCTTAGGTCTTTTGTTGCCATTTTTATCTATCTTTGCCATTGGCCCCTGAGGCTTGAGGAATCTCTTAACCCAAAAAAAAAAGCTGTCTTTTCAGCACAACTAAAAAAATTGAAATGGGAATTAAAAATAATTCTATTAATTAATTCATTAGTTAATATAATATAATAATTGAGAAAAACAAAACATATGATTGGCCTTTTATGTGCCACGTGTCAATCATCAATAGACAATAGCTTTTTTGTGCGTCGGGAAAGCCTTTCAGATGTCAGACGAGTATAATAAGAATAAGCAAGCCAACCATCATTTCTCGCTCTCTCTCTCTCCCTCTCTCATCCCGGTTGGTCACCGGTGAAGTGAGTTCCATTTTTCTAGGGACTGTAACAAAGTGGTGTCCATGGACATGGAATTTTGGACTTCAAGAGTTCACTCTGCTAAACACTTCACTGCTGTCCAAGCTGCTAGACTTAACTCAGGTTCTTTACTTTTTTACTTTATTATTATTGTTTGACATTCTTATGTTATGTTTCAGCTTTTCTGGGTTTTTGTTTTTTCCTGATTTCAAGGTTCAATTTTTTAATGGGGTTTGTACATTTTATCTCCTCATTTCATGAATTGGGTTTGGAAGATTTTGTGTGGTTTGAATCATAAGTGGGGAATTTTCTTGGGAGTAGTTGTTCTCAGATTTGTAATTCAGATGTTTCTTTTTCTGGGTTTTTGTTATTTTGCTCAAAAGGTTCAATTTTTAATGGTTTTGTACATTTTATCTGAATGGCGAATTGTAAAGGTCCGAGGTTTAATTTTCTTAGGACTGGTGATTATAATCCTACGTGGGGAATTTTCTTAGGACCAGTTGGTCTGAGATTTGATTATTCATATGCTTCTTTTCTGGGTTTTGTTATTTTGCTTAAAAGGTTCTACTTTTAATGGTCTTGTACATTTTATCTGAATAGTTGCTGAACTGGGTTTGAGGAATTTCGAGCGATTTTGCTCCTAAGTGGGAGAATTTCCCAACTGGGGTTGCAGCTGCTTTGTGATTTTTCTCAGATAGAAGCTTTGATTTTGGTTTGGGGGAATGCTTTGTGATTCCGGTCTTTAACAATGAAGAATTTTTAGATTCTCATTTTTTGACGAATTTGACTTCTTGTTTAAGCCTCTTGTAGATCATGATAAACAAATTGCAGATTGATTTTGGCCTAATGATTCATAAGCCAAATAATTCTTGTAGAGAGCACACTTCTTGTAACCTGGTATACTAGAAAAGGAGAGCTTTAGATCTTACACCATCTTCCCCATAAATTGTTGTACAAGTGTGCCTTTCAGCAATTCCTTTTCTGCCATCGAAGCCTAGAAACAGAATGGCATTGCCTTTGGGAATACCCTTTTTATTAGGCTTCATTTGATGTTGATGTCAATTTTCTGTTTAAGTTACTCCATTTTGAGTTGGGGAAATTGGCTTAAACTTCAACTTCCAACTATTAGTCTGTCATTTTTGGACAGATATTAAGGTCTACACAGTAAAAGATGTTCTGACTGAATTTTAAACTTGTCAATCTATCTCAGTAGCAATCCAAATGTGCAAGCTTTATCTGTTTTTGGATGTTGATATCAGCATTTTTCCTTTGAATTCCAACATTCTGTCTTTTCCATTTTTGTGTCAATGGTGAACTCTTAAAATAATTAATCATGTACAGTTAAGTGACTCTTTAAATTTTACAGAGCACCATTTATTCTTGGATGAGTCTGAAGGAGAGGATGATGCAAGAGCTTACCTTCCCTGCCCCTTCTGTTACATTGATATCGATGTCTCTGGGCTTTCTATTCATTTGCAAGAAGAGCACTGCTTCGATCTCCAAAATGCGGCAAGTGTTTGCATATGTTCAATGGTATTATAGTTCAATTTTTTCATGGGAATCGGGAAACTGGCTTCATGAACTATTTTGTAATGTTAGAAACTAGATTTCTGCTGTCTTCTCACTTCTATCAACAATGTTCTATTTAGTAGAGTTAATAATTTTCATTGTCACTCTCGTTCTCTGATGCAATAGAAGTCTTCACAAAACTGCATCTGTCTTCTAATTTTGATTTTATTAGTAAAGTTATAAATAATGGCTTGGTCATAACTTCACATTAAAATTTCAGGTTTGTCCTGTATGTGCTGGAAACTTGGGCAAAGATGTAACAGCACATTTTATGGTGCAGCATGCTCATTCTTTAAAGGTACTAGCCACAATACGTTGTTTGCTTGTGTGAAAAATAAGCAACATGTTTTCTGTAGCTAAAGATGAGTAATAAATGGCAGCGGAGGCAAAAATCTCAAAAATCAGGATTTTGGAGTAGTAGTTCATCAATTTTTGGCAAGGGTCTGTGGGAAATAAGCTCACTTACAAATGTCGGGGGAAATGCTCATGAATCTGCACCTGATCCATTGCTTTCTCCATTTCTTTATACAATGCCCTTTACGGAGCAGAAAGGCAGCCAACAAGGTGAAAATTCTGGTACTGATGTTTCAGCCACCTCTGAAACAAAAAGGTATTTTCCCCCGCTCAAACTAATTAACATCTGATATCCCCAAGTTCAGCGAGCATGAAAATTCTAGATGTTGCTACATTTAAGAGTGGAAACTTATGTGAACATGAATAATAGTACAGAAACAAGGCTGACAGTGATGACTTAAAAGAACTGATAAACAAACAAGTTAAGGCTGCTTATAGTAGTTGCCTTTCTTGTCCTTATAGCATAATGATGTTATCCTAATGCTATCTACTAAGGAGTTACTATAGCACACTGCTTAAAATTGTTGCTTCCTTTTTTTTTTTCCCCGCCTTGAAGGCCTTTTTGCTTTTTATTCATTTCACTTGAAGTTTGTGCTAGAGTAGCTCCTCCTCCTTGCTTCTTATTTCTTGGGTCTATGTTATAATGTCATTTGTGTCAAACTGTTCTTAATTGCTCTGTCTGATACTATAAACTCCTTTTTCCTAACACCCCCCAAGTCCACACAAAAGGAAGTGCTGCATTGTTGTCATTCCTTGTTACCTATTAGAGTATTTGATTTCTACCTTACAAGCAAGTTGTTAAGGTAGAAAGACTTCGCGTTTGTATACCTTACCCCGACTGATTGGCCAATGTGGATTTAACATCCACCCTCCCAGGATGCTTGACCGAAACAGGCAAGCCTGATAGAAAGGGCTCAGGCTCTAGTCCTAATACCATATTAGTAAACTTGATTCAGGGTGGAGTTAGCTGATACAACTTAACATTATCAAAATCAGGGGAGGGGATGGGTTGAGAATAACATCTGACTTACCTGATTGCCAGCTCAGAATCTTTTTCGAAAGCAAGAGTTGTTACACCAAGATTCTAGCTTGAGGAAAAGAGAACAACCCTATATAATTGAGGTATTTCCGGTTGATCCTTGGAGTTGGCCTTAACTTAGAGAAATGTTAGGTGGGTCTCCATGTTGATGGGAGGTCAATTTGTTGAACAAAGTTCAATTATGAATATAATGATGTATGCTGGTGATTTTAGACATAAAAAGAAAAATAGTTGACCATTTTAGGACCACAGCTGTTTCCCAGCTGCCTAATGGATGGTGGAGATTTAGTTTAAACGAGTGCTGAGGAATGTAGAGATACGCCCTGAACAGGTATGATATCACTCGTGATGTCTTCTGTAGGAGTTGTGAGATCTGCCATTTCGTCCTTAAGACCTGACACATATCTGCTTCAGGGCGCACCTCAGATGCCCTGGTGTTACAACACTGGCCCCTGTGAGGCCATAGTAGTTTCTACCATGGTGTGTTATCTTGGTTAAGAATGCTGTTTTATGGCATTGGCTTTATGCTGAACTAGTTTTTATCATGATATATTGGCTTCCTATTGCTGCACCTCTAGTAGACTGGTTTATGAGGGCCCTGACCCTGGGACCGCTGTTTTCTAGAGGTTTCTTTCTCCCCATGAATTCGTCTATACATTTTATTCCTGTGATTTTCATATCCTTGTTTGATGAAAATATCTGATTACTGGGCCACAAATTTAGTAATAGCCCCCATTGCTCCTGTTGTTCTATGTTGGGTTTAAAATTTCTTCATCACTTGCATCCTTTTCTCATTATCCAATTGTAGCATTTTTGTATGATATTTGTCATCAATATCCACATATATTCCAATTACCTTAATTTATCATGATGTCCCCAAAATTTGGGATTAAGGCTCAGTTTGTTGTTGTTGATGTCCACAAATTCAGTTTACTTTTTTTTTTCCCTGCAACAAATTCCATGAACTATTAATTTGTTATTGAAGTTGGGTATTAGAAATACTAGAAAGAAACATAGTATGTCTGTTTGTAGAACTACTGAAATTTGTCTGTCCCTTCACTGTAGGGTCGTGTGAATTGGTCTAGTTTCTCTTGCTTTTGCTTTCCATATGCATGCTTTCTTTTGTTGGCTTCTGTCAGAACCAGAAAAAGGGGGAAAAAATGTGGGCTGGTGGATGAGTTGAATGAGTTATTTTTCTTCTGGGTTATGAACAACCAAGTTTTATTTGAAGCTTGATTTTGCTAAAGCCTAAAACATAGTTTTCATCACAAATGTTAACATCCTCGCAGTTGTGATACTTGATGATTTTAGAGTTGACTGACGCTAATACATACATATGCAGTGCAGAGGCATCAATGTTGGATGAAGGGCAAGAGCAGGATCATGAAGAGAGGAGGCAGAAAGCAGCATTTGTTCAGCAGTTGATCCTATCAACCATTTTCTAGACACTTCTATGCAAGTTGTGAAGTATTCTTCGCATAGTTGCAGATATTCTTCTGAATTGTATCCTTTCATCAACAACGATGCTATGTCGATGGACACCTTGTTTTACTAGTGGTGCATGATGTTAGGAACTCAAAATAGTACTAGTGTTGTATTTCCCCATAATCTATATATGAAAAAGGCCGGCGATTGTAGTCATGCCTCAAACGTTTGATTTAAACTACTATATATAATATAAATCAATAGCTTGTTTAATGGCTTTCCATTTTCAGAACATGAAATGCTTATCCAACAAACCTGAAAGTCTCCGGAGGGGGAGAGTGAAGAGCTCTCCAATGGGGACATGGTTTGAAAAGCCTCATCTCGGTGTAGAGGCTTCAGAACTCAATTCAGATGAAGCAGGAGACAGGCACTTATTTTAAAAAAGACAAGTTTGTATGACCCTATCCTCCGCCAATGTGGGCAGCAACTGCTCAATTGACTAGCCAACAGAAGCATAGGAAGGTCACCCTTATAACAACTGCACCATCAGCCTAACAAGTGGCTGGCACGTCAGTATCCGATTGGGCTGACCACATACAGTACAGGTTAAGCAGACAGAAGGTTCAGCATTTGGGGTATAAACAAGTGTTACTAGCCATAGCCTCAAGAAAGGCCACCAGGGGACGACAAGTATGCACTTGAGTATGTTTACAAAATTAACAAACCAAAATAAGAACAACCTCACTTCATCTTAACCAATTACCTTTATGTCATTTCGAACCCTTAAGCATAGAAGAGGAAGCAAAAATGAGATACCTAATTTATTCAAAATGGTATTTCTGGTAGAGCATCATTTTCTCATTCAAGCAAAAGAGTAAATAATTTCGATAAAAGAAAATTCATATTAGAGAATAAAAGTGTAGTATCTATTTTTAACAGTTTAATATTTAAAATGTAGATGATCAGTTCTAAAAATATTAAATTATTAGAGAACGGCTCATCTTTATATGAGAATCCTCACCTGCTACTCGAGTTGCTCTATTTATTGGGTTTGATGCACCCGCCCAAAAAAAAAAAAAAAAAAAAAAAGAATCACATAAAGCATCATAAAATTGTAATTCAGCCACGTCCGGCTAAGCACAAAACTGTGTTACATTTCAATATGAGAGTTCAAATGAGGGAGAAAAGTGAAGGGCGTTTGGTAAGGGATATCGGAGAAATTGGAATAAAATTAAAAGATGATATTTGAATTAATATTATGAGAATGAATATTTTGAACTCATATTCAAAAATTTAGAAATCCATAAAACCCAAATAAAGTGATGAGTTTTGTTAAAAACTCATATTTAATTCCCAAATAACTATTTACTCTCACACTTATCCAAAATTATCTATTAATCTTCACTCTCACACTTTATTTTTTTATTTTATTTTTTTTAAAAATTATCCATTACTCATATATATATATATATATAAAACTAAATAAGTAAAATATATATATATATATATATAATATTTTTATTATTAAGTTAATATTTTTGAAAATGATATAAAGTTTACTTGATAAAATCATATAATATTTATTTTTTTCATTATAAAATTTTCTATTACCCATTACTCATATAATATTTTTATAAAATTATCAATTATTCATATATATATAAATTAAGTAAATTAAAAAATATAAAATTTTCATTATTAAGTTACTTTCTATTTTTCTTTTGTTTTTAAATAAATATAAAATTTATTTGATGAACTCATATAATATTTATCTTTTTCATTATAAAATTACCAATTACTTATATAAATATATTAAAAAAAAACTAAACAAGTAAGAAAAATAAAATTTTTATTATTAAGTTACTTTATTTTTATTTTTAAAAAAAAATATAAAATTTACTTGATAAATTTATATAATATTTATTTTTTTATTATAAAATTACCCATTATTCATTATTCATATAATTTTCATTATAAAATTACACATTACTCATATATATATATATATATATATATATATAAACTAAATAAGTGAAAAAATATAAAATTTTCTTTTATAAGTTATTTCTTTTTTTATTTTTGAAAAAGGATAACAAGTTTACTTAATAAATTCATATAATATGTATTTTTTTCAAGTGAAATTAATTCATTTAATATTTTAAAATAATTTATTTTAAATTATTTATAGTTTTTATTTTATATTAGAATAAGAATAAAATTGAAAAATTATTAATTACTATTCTTAAAAAAAAAAACCAAGCACCAGATATGATATAGTAATGATACACATTCTAGTGTACTGACCCAAACAGATAATTTGGAATGATTCCGTCTATTCCGATTTTAGAGAATATGATTCTGATTCTCAAAACTGAATCAAACGTCCCCTGAATTCATTCGAAGAGGAATTAAAAGACCTAAAACAGCAATGGAAATGGGAAGGTTATTGTTTCCACAACAAGGCTTCTTATATCAATCTTCTTGTCAAGCCAAACGCAGGATAAGATATAATCATCAACGGTATCCATGAGTTCATAAGCGAAAGCAACCCATTGGTTCTCTCTCTCCTCTCTTACTAGCAGGATTAGCCGTCAAAGCTTCTAAAGCTAACAAAAGCCATTTTGCGTATTTTTTTTTTTTTTTTTTAGTGGGACACACAAATGCTTATATTATAGTAGAAACGTCCTCTTTTAATGGATTTGGTTTCAAAATTTAGACTCATAGTCCCAATTGCGCTCAATCCACCTTTGCAACAGGAATTCAACCCAGGGTCGCGAGAGGGAGGCAGTTGCCACTTGACTGTCTCTTGGACATTTGTTTTACAAATAATAGGTAAGAAAAATATCAATAGATGATCTAGTGGGAATGGTGTTAAGCTCTTTAATCAAGTATCGGATTTGAAATTTGGGAATAAAAAAAATTACATTGGTAGAGACTACATTGTTTTACCGACAGCGTTCAAATCAGATTAATCAGAATATAATTCCAGATATCGATAGGTCTAACACCCAAAAAAAAAAAAGGAAAGAAAAATGGCTTGTTGGAAGGGTGCCTTGTTGAGATTTCTAGGAAATAATCTTGTACTCAAATGGGGTGGCTTTTGCAACTGATTTTGTTGGAAAATGTTGATATCATATCACAGTGTCAAATATAAATGAATGAAATAATGAAATTGATTTCTTAGAGACTTGATCCACTGAAACATAGCTTCCATACACGATTATTCCATTCCTAATGGACCCTCACAGACTAAACAAAGACAAAAGCACGTCCCCAAAATAGCCAATGATCGCATCACAAAAGAAAATGATCAATCAATCCTGAAACATACACTCCAGAAAAATGTTTTACATTGAAAAAATACTCTGTTCTGTAGCACTAAATCTTTGTAGAAAAAGCACAAGAATGTACCATATATACAACTCTACAATCAAGAAACTATGATCCTCATTACCAAACTATAATTAGACAAATGGTAAGGTTGAATAAGTGCGAAGATGAGAGGTAGTTACAGTTTAGGTATAATAAGCAAAACCCAAATAAAAGAATACGTCGAGGAAGGATCACACATCAAAAGCATAATATCATATTTGACATACAGCACAATGCCATCCTTTCGCTTGGTCAGTCAGTAATCATACCCTCCAATTTACATCTCCTTGACAGAAAATTTCATCCCCCTGCTATGATGTTGAAGCATCATCTCTCAAAATAACAGCAATACCCATATCAGATTTGGTATTCCCCTTCAATAAATTTACACTATCTTTTAGTCCAAAGGAATGCTGTCTACCAAGGGTCTCCTTCCCATCTTTGTCAAAGAAATGAAAGCGTGTGTGATGTGAAAGATCTCTAACTCTCTTGGCAAAGAAAATGTTGTTACTCGGAGAAAGTAACGTAGGAGGTGTTTTATCATCAACCACAGAGGCTGAGATGTGGGAAGGAAAGACTTCCAGCTTTGCTAAATTTGGGACAGAAGGAGAAGAAGAACAGCACAGTGTCTCCCCGAGTACATTGTCAGAAAGCTTTGAACCGCACAAATTAAAAATCTTTTGACACATATCTGGAGAAAGTTCCTTCAAGAGATTCGATATAGCCAACTCATGCTTTCTCCTTAGTTCATTAATTTCCTTTTGTTGCTCAAACAACAGATGCTCAAGTTTTTCTGCAATAATTTTGATTTCTGGTTCAAGGTCCCCCAATTTTTTTCCGTGTTCCCCAATGTCATCATGTGATTCTGCATCTTTGATTTGGTTACTACAATGTGAAGCATCACGCCCCCAATCTTCCAGCTGCTTATCATCTGAGTGTGGAGAGAGGTTTGATGGGCCTGGCTTAACAGAAGAGTTTCCCCCAGTTGCCCTGGGTGATTCTGCATCTTTGATTTGGTTATTGGAATGTGAAACATCATGCCCCACATCTTCTAGCTGCTTATCATCTTTATCATCTTCAAAAGACTCCTCCTCCAGACTTTGAAGTGAAGTGGCACCATTTTGGCCATCAGGAGAACGTCCATTGTCTTCAGCCAAGTCATCTCCTGGTGTTACAGATCCGGAGTAAGAAGAGAGGTTTGATGGTCCCGGCTTTACAGGAGAGTTTCCACCAGTTCCCCTGGGTGAGTCACACCAAAACCTGCGACCAGATGGCAATCTTTCCAAGACAAAACTAGATGCCGTGGAAGAATCATTTGCCCTAGAAGAAGTATCATCTTGACTTCCAGAGGCAAAACCATCAGATTGTGGTGCCTCCTCACCATCATTTTCTCCATAAAATTCTCTGGGTGCCCAATCTGGAATAAGGAAACGAATTTCTGATTCGATCATATCAGCAATGACTGATACATCATGATCTGTTAGATCCAACTCCTCAACCATTTCACTAGCAACAGCAATTGCTGTATCAGCCTCAATATCAAATGGAAAGTGGATATTACGGATTTGACCTGGGGCCCACCAAAAGAAAATCACTGTGCTGGAAATTAAAATAAAGTCTCAACTTTTTCTCAAGAAAAGATAATACATAAATGAGGGAGAGAAACCTGTGCTATCTGCTATTCTCAGTTTCAAAAATATCGTGTTTACATCTTTCCTTTGACCTTGCACCATGAAGTCTCTTCCCTCAGGCACCAGATCCTTGACAACTTTGTTGTTTGCCAAGTGATTACTATCTGCATTACCTGCTCAGGATGTAAGGGGAAAAGCTAGGAATATGAAGTAACTAGGACAAAGACAAACTTTCTGGTACTGGCAAATATACACCACTTTCCCCTAAGCTTTTAAAACTCTTTAATCAAGCCTTTCAAGGAGAACAACGGTATTTGTTAGTATGTCATGGTTTTCTTAGAAATGTCATACACATATCCCAAAAGCGTAAAGTAGATACAAAGGACAAAAGTCACAGCAACCTTCAAAGACACTTCTATAATATATCAGTGAAAAGGGGGAGTTTGCATCTTCTAAGGATATTTTGCCTCCCAAAATGTAGATACATAAGCATAAACAATACATGCAGCAATACTGGAAGCACCGAACAAAGGATCAATTTTACAATTTCTAAAAAATTTAAGGGGTAACGTTTAATATTGAAAGCATAAATGTGAATTTGAAAAAGACTCAAAAGTTTTAACAGTGCTAGCCCCCTAAAATCTAATTCCTTCTCCGGTTGTGGTTCTCTTTTTTCTTTTATTATTATTAAAAGATTATACCTGGCTTTGATCGCAGGCAGCTGCCCACACTTCCATCTTCTGAATCTAGTTGGAGAAAAGGATCCATTAAGAGATCCTTGGCAGACAATCTTTCAGAGACGTCTGCAATGCATTTCTCGATAAATGCTTTGACTCCTGGATCCTCTACTTTTGCAAGTGAAGCAGGCTTAATTCCCTATGATAGAATGTGAAAGAGATAAGAATCAAAAAAATGATTTCAAATAAGCAATAGTTGCTAAAATTGAGAAAAACGTTTAAAAGACTGGTAGAATAGAATGCTACCCCAGGTTATGGCTCTAGATGTAGTTACCGTTATCAAAGATATTCTTATCAATAGCAAGTGATTTTAATTTCATTAACATGAGCTTTTCTGGGAATGTTTACATGCACAGATTAAGGGAAGTAGATTTCGATCCTCATGAGTATTTAATCTTGGTCCATAATTGTTAAATGAATAGTCATGACAAAGGAATCCAAAAGATGATATCAATTCTCGTAAGTATTTAATTTGGTCCATCACTGTTAACCGAATAGTCATCAGTAGACAATCCAAAACTCAACACCAAGTGATTTTGATATTCATCAACATGATCTTTTCGGGGAGTGTCTACATGCGCTGATTAGGGGCAGTAGATATCAGTCCCCATGAGTATTTAATTTTCATCCATACCAGTAACTGAATAGTGGTGATAAGACAATCCAGCAGATGATCCAATTAATACCAAGAAATCTCAAAATGTGGTCTAGTGTCTAATAGAATGATAATTGAATTGTGATTGCAATTCTAAGATATTATGCCTATCAGACTAGCTTATTGGCATCAATATTTTTACAACTAGGAAATATATCACTTATTTAAGCATACAAATGCGTCAAAAAGTTGTTAAAAGCACTAGATATCCCCAATGTGCCAAAGAACCATGATGTATTAGGTGCTAGATGCCATGCAGGAGCTCACATCAGTGTAGCAACATGACAGATAAGGTAAATAAATCATTATATATATATATATATATATATATTATATAGGTATATATAAAAGTTATTGCATCATATCATCAATAATGAATTATGCCTTATGCTAGAAAATAATTGCACCTACCATGAATAACATGCACGCACAACAGAGATAAATCAATCATAAAACGCACAATATTTTACATAGTTTGCCAAGAGGTTTACGTCCACGACCAATCAACCATTACAACCAATCAAACAATCAATCCTCCTCCCAATCACTCGCCATAACCATTTCCAAAACCAAATTACACCTTGGCATAGATCTATACTAATCCCACAATCACACAATATAAGCAGCATCTCTTGATAACACTGAAACCCCGTGGTTGGTTACTGCTGACCTGTTATCATCCTCATACATGATGTAAATCTCCTTTATCAAGGGCCACACATCCCAACATTGGTAAGCCACCTAGAGGGTTCCTCTCTCTTGAATGAACTCCAATGAGCCACACAAAACCCTAGAACAATCTTTTATAGTTGAGAATAATCTAACAAGTAAACTAATTCATATTCCTCATCAAACTAGAACCCTAACAATTTTCTTTCCATCTAAAAACTACTTTCCACTTTTACGTATTTGGGTTGGGCCAACTTATAACACCTTAAAAATGAAAATTATGGAAAATGTCTATTTCATTGGAATTAGCACACATATAATGTACTTTAGAACTTAAGTAATGTGCTAGAGATTCCTAATGAGCCAACAACCCAGTTGCCTTAAGTTCTATGTAGGAGCTCACCTTAATACAACAGCATGATAGATTAGATAAATTTTATATTTCATATATATATATATATATATATATATATATATATATTTAAAAAAAAAAAAAAGTTTTTGCATCATATCATCAATCATGAATTACACCTTAAAAAGAAAAACTAAGGGAAATGTCTATTTCATTGGAATTCGCACACAGGTAATGTACTTTATACTTTAAGATAACATCATGTCACAACAAGTGAAATATAAGAACTCATAAATGAACTTACATAGATGAATTTTAAGCATAAACAAAACACTACCAGAGGGGAGTAGGGTAAGGAGACAAAAGGAGGCAGCTCTAGTCTTTTCACAATGACTCATTTATTTTTTCCTGCCCACTGACATTCTACTGCTTCACATTGTTTTCCGTAGTCTTTTTGCGCATAAAGTGGAGTCAAAATCAGTTCCCTACGGGCGGTAGTCCAGGAGCCTGATGCCCTAACCTAGCTCTTCATGAAGCCTCAGTCAAGACCTCTACAAAGTGGTGCTAGTCTTTTGCATCTAGGCAGCAAGGCACTGACCTGAGCTTCTCATTAAGTTTTACTTGATTATAGGTGCTTTCTAGGTGTTTCTTTCTTCCTTGTTCCCTTTCTTCTCCTTAGAGCTTTTCCTTTCCTAATTTTAATGCAATTATAAGGCATCAACCGGAAATACATAGATCAATAATTCACTTAACAAATTCCACAGGTCAGTCGGCCAGGACCAGGAACAGCATCCCTAGCAACCAGATAGTGCTTATATATTTTGGTTTCTAAAACTCCACAAAGGAGATCTCTTATGTGTCTGCAACTATGATTTGTTATACATTTAGTAAAGCACCATAGGACTCAATAAGTAAAAGAACACACAAAACAGAGAAATATTTGGATGCAGAAAATTAAGAAGCCAAAGAAATATATCTTACTGAAGTCACTTTCTTAAAGATTTGAGCAGCATTGGCACATTCAACATAGGGGTACTCAAAGGTCACCAACTCCAGCAAGCACATTCCAAAGGCATATATATCCACAAGCTCATTGTATTCTTCCTCATAAAGCTCTGGTGCCATGAACTCAGGAGTACCTATATAAGAGAACAACCACAACAACAATGATGTCTCAGCTTACAAGGACTCCATAAAAAATTCTTAAAAAAGAAGAATTATAAGCTTCTTACCAATGACACTATGAGCTGAACGAGCCTTGCGGAGAATAGCAGCCAGTCCCAAGTCGCCAATTTTGATCTCACCCTGGTTTCCATTGACGAATATGTTGTCACACTTCAAATCTCGATGAATAACTGGGGGATCATGACTGTGAAGATAAAAAAGGCCCTCCAATATCTGCCTAGACCATTTCTTCAATGCTCTCAAATCAACATGCTTATGCTTTTTCCGGTACCTATGCAACATTTCCAAATTTCACAACAATAGCCAAAAAACAAACCACTAACGCCCAAAAATCTGGTACATAGAACTTACTGCCGCAATGTTCCAGAAGTGAAAATCTCAGTGATGAAGTTTATATGCTGATTTTTTGTGTCGACCCAGGAATTATAGAACTTAATAATGTTCTTGTGTTTGAGAGTCTTAAGCAAATGAACTTCAGAATAAAGACGCTCCAAGTCCTCAGAATTCCGCAGAAGATCAGCTACTTTAACCTGATTCCAGGCTACCTCTATTCCTTCCCACTCATCAAATGCCCTATATCTGCAACCCCACCATTTCATTAAGGACATTCACATATATAGCTACCCAATTTCATTTGTATGACACAGCTAGTCACATTTCATGTAGAGCTCTCCAGAGTAGCTGAGTGAACAGAGGGGATGTTCAACCTCAAGTTGCCAAGCTTTATACGGGCCTAATCATTCGAATGAGTTCGAACCCATTTTCGAAATAGACTAATTTAATAATAACAATTAAAAAAAAATTGAATCGTGCTCATGGCCAGTCGTGTTCATTTGCAGCCCTAATTTTTTTGGATCAAATTGCATCCTTAATTTTATGAAATGCATTTTATATATGACATCCCGCATAAAACTAAGTCACATAAACATGAAATGCAATTGATAAAAGGGGTTTAGGGAAAAACACGAAGTTGAACAAAGAATTAGGGGGAAAAAAGGATACACTTTCTTGCATGCCCCTCTTCCTAGTACCTCCTTATACTGCGAAAATTCGACAAATCAAATGATAATTCAATGATAAGACTAAATCAAAAAAAAAAAAAAAAAGATTAACGAAACCTAGAAATTTGAAATTACAAACCCGAACATAACGACCAGCGGGATCGGCCTCGACAACATCAGCTTCAGAATCGTCCGGTTCTTTCTCGGACGGTGGGTCCTGGGGCATTTCTCGGACGCCAAATCACCGGATCAAAATCTCAAGAACCCTAATTTGATTTCAAACAAATGAGGAAACAAGAAATGCGAGGGACCCAGGACAAGAAATTGAAGAGAATGGGTAATATATATAGAGAGAGAAATTGGTGTTTTAAGAATTTGGAGATAGGGAAGCGAGAGAGAGAGAGAGAGAGTAGGTGAAGCAGAAACGTGCGAAGAAAGGGAAGCGAATGGGCGAGTTTTCCCAGTTCTTATACTCTTTCTTCCCTTTTTGTGAGGGAGGAGTCAAAAGGCCAACAAACGGTTCAGTGGCCGGACCTAACCGACTGATTGTTGATTCAACTTCTTAACCCACCCTTTCATTTTGATAAATTATATTTTCATGTAAAAATATAAATATTATTTTTTATTTGATGATTAACCTATCAGTCAAAAAATTCTTAACTCAAATCTTTCGACCAATATTGTCTCTTCTATATATATAAAAAAAACACAAAAGAGTTTTGATCCAAATTTTATAAAAATTTTTAAATTAAATTTAGTTTAATTCAACGTAATTATAATATATCAAATTTATAAATATCTTTATTTAAAAAATTACTATTATTCCATATATGTTATTATTTAGACTAGATTTAATAAATTGGAATTTACTTAATATTATGCTCAAAAGGGTAGCAGTGTTTATCGTCCCCTAATCCACTTTCTTAGTAACATACATAAAATTAAAAAGACAAACATCATTTTATTTTTTTCAAAATTTTTCAACTGTATAACAAGGTTTTCTAATATCAAGATAAAATAATTATTAAATATTAATAATTTATCATAAAAAATATGGATTTTCTAATATCAACAAAATTTGAAATTAAAATCATTACTTCCATCTGCAACACTTGATCCAAAATCCATTATCCGCTTTGCCTTTTTGCTATATGCACCGGGAGGAAAATGCATGTACAGATTAGGCTCAGAATGAAGTGATGTGATGATTGAGCTCACTTTTCTTGGCTTCTGAACTCTGGCCCTTTTAATTCTCTAGAAAAAGAAAAGAAAGTGACATTTAAATTTTAAAAAAGTTTAAATTTTGGATGGTAATAGCCAGCCAAACATGTTTTCTTTTTCTTTTTTTTTTTTTTTTAATTATGTTATTCTCTCTCTCCCTCTCTCTCTCAAGCTTGTTGAAGTAAATTTGTATACATTTTTTAAGGCTTATTCTTCTTGGTCACCCCTCAGGCTAAAGAGCTTAAATTTTGAGACAATAGCTTTGTAAGACTCCAAATGGATTTTACTTAAGGTCAAAATTTTCTCATATTTGAGTATTTAAAGAAATAAATTATTAAATTTGAATCTGAATTTCCAATGGGCACATAAAACTTTTAAAAATAGAATCATAAATGGAGTTCAAATTCAACAATATAATGAACAAAATTCATTTTTTTACAACTACAACCTTGTTTGAATCGGTATGAGTTAGGCTAATATCCATTAGTTCTATTATTTTCTAGTTTAGGAGTGGATTAATGTGCTTTTTTTGATTTAGTTAAAGATAAACCTTTGCACATTAGTCTTGACTATGTTTTAAATAAATAGAACTATTTTTACCCAAAATAAATAAATAAATAAATAGAACTATATCAAATTTCCAAGGAAGTGCCATTAGATTTTGCCGAATTGGACTATCAGTGTTCATGTCAAGACGTAGTTTTGCTCAAAAGGCCAAAATGGCAACAAAAACAAAATGTAAGATTGTGCTCCATTAGCAATCTTAGATTAGCACCCATTGTAGGAATTTGCTTCATTAGCTATCTTAGATTAGAACCCAATAAATTAATCTTGCCAACCAGTATTTCTCAAATCACATCTACGGATAAATATTGTGTAAAAGTTATTTTAGATTTAAAATATCCGCGATAAATGTCAAAATTTAAATGTCAAATATTTAAAAAGATATATATTTTTTACCGTTTATCAGACAAATTTTGAAAAGCCCGTCATTATGAAGCCAAAGGAACTGTCACTTAAACTTTAGAAAAATTAAAAATAATATATATTTCCCATTAGCATCATTTATTGAAATACAGCTAAAAATATTTAAAAAGCCATTTAAAAAAAACTCTTGAAAATTATAATTTCTGTTATTTCTTCTTACAAGTTGTACTTTACTTCCCTAATATAAATTATTCGGATCATAAGGATTATTCAACTTCTCACTAATTGACCAAAAAGCTTAGTATTAGTATTAGGTATACAAGGGATTGGATGGGAATTCAAAATAAGTATATAATGGTGATGCTTTACCTAAAATAGGAAACCTTTTCCTTATCCTTTTTCTTGTTGGGTATATATCTACATAGTTTCATTTGTCACCCTCAATCAAAATCAAATTTGTACAAGCTTTCATCCTCTGTCGTGTTAATATAAAACTTCAGTGTCACTTTTTGATGCCTTGTTGAATTCAAATTGAATCAGCAATTTTGGTCGAATATGCTGAATCTGAAACTTGATGCCTGCGCTGCCCAACATGTTCATGACGTGCCAGTATGAAACTTTGGACCAACTCAATTTGGATTTGTACATTGCACGCGGCATTCCGTTTATTGCTTCAAAACTATCGGCCTTGAAAAACTTCTCAAGTAAGCCCTTCATTCGACACAGTGACTTGGAAACTATGCAATCCAAAGTATTAACTAGACCATCCAATCGAGACGTATCATCTTATACAAGCGTATCATCTTATACAAGAGTCCATGTAGGTGCACCCGAATGATTAAAAACTCTCGTTTAAGTGTCTTTCCCGAGGTCTCTTATTCAAACGTTCATGAATGCATGTATTTTTATAGTTTTCACTGCTCCTACGTAACAATAACAATATTATCCTGAACCTTAATCTCAAATTTTGAGAATCACCATCATGGCCCTTATGTAACAAAAAAATGTGTACATCATCTTATACAAGGAAAAAAAATACATATGAACCCAGGCTGGTTGGTTCAGTCTATACTCTCGTCTGGCACCAAGGCATCCGTGCTTTGGACAGAAAATTATACCAAGAAACTGCAGATTCACGTGTCTCAAAATTTAATACAAATAGCATTCAATGACCTAAGAGCCCATGCTCTTTATCATTGCAATCCAGTTGTCCTGCTCCTACCCGGAACAACAAAATAATGCACACCGCAAAAATGACAGTTAAGGCTTGGGTTTAACTGCAAACCATATCATAGACCCCACCCTATCATATGGAACTTGGGGTACAAAAGCATGGCATGTTCAAAATATTAAATAAGGGGTTTGGGAAGGCTATTGAAATCGCTACTATCATGTTTTAGAACCACTGCTGGTCTTGTCATACCATTTAACCAGAGTAACATACATAATTTTTTTATTTCAAGCTTTGTCTTGGCACTGCTCCAGCTCTTTCCTGTTCAACCATCTTCAGCATTATCACTGAAATAAAAAATTGGAGCTCCAGAATATTCGAGTGACATTCATGCAAAAGCAGCAATGAAAATTCCCCAGCTGTTCAGAAGAAGCATCTTTCCAACTCCCCCTTGCTGTAAAGGTTGTTATTGTTTCTTTAGTGCATTCATTTTGTCTCGTAGATAGTAAAGCTTGGCCCTCCTCACTTTCTTCTTGTCTAGAACTTTTATCTCCTTTATGTTCGGTGAGTACCTGTCATCGTCCACTTATTATCACTCCTCTATCAAGTGAAAGCATTATCAAAGTAAGCACGAATGAAATCACAAGAAATAATAATGGAAAGCACTTGTAAAATCCTATGAAATGAAGGAAAGAAGAGTCCCTCTAGCTCTATAATCATGTAGTCAATTTAATGAACAGAATCACTAGATTTCTCCTTGTAAGGCCTGTTTGTGTTTCCTTAACCTGTCTCTATTTTGTCTTATTCTACTGCAACATTTTTCAATTTAAGTGAAAAACTTTTTGCATGAAATATATAATTTTGCAAGTAGAAGTAAAATTTCTTCATTAAAGGAGTAAGTTGTTAGTGCTCATAACTTCAACTATACCAAACTTCAACTTTCTCAAATGAAGCTAGATATCCAAGAAAAATAAAATACTGAATGATTGGATGGGCATGGAGCTCAGGCAGATGCAAGGTAGTTGCACATTGATTAGCTATACAACCATTATCACATGTCATTTATGGATCATAACTAAAAGGAGATGCGTGCATGAAAGAAAGGAATTGTTAAAGGCCACACAATCTCAAATCCTTTGCGAACACAACTTTTGCGGTATGAATACAGATGTGCAGATGTATAACAAAAACTTAAAACATATAATTGTACTCGATAAAGATATCCCAAGTTCCCAGCATCTCTCTTAATGCAGGCCTGGTCTCCTAACTCTATAAATGTAAGAATGGGAAGGAAAATTCATAGTTTGAAAAGGTTAAGAAACAAAAGATGATGAATATGCAATGTACAAGCAGATGAGAACATCAGCAATAAAGTTGGACAATTTATGTCTCTGAATTGAATGGTAACAGAATTATTTGCAAACAAATAGAGAAATTTTTGGAGGAACTTGATATTATAGTCAGATCATTGAAATTCCTCAAGTAGGTCACTATGTCAGGCTAACTAATACTAAAACTTGAAGCATGATAAGCCCATGACGAGGTAGATAAACAGTAAAATAAGATACCGATGTTTTGCAAATAAGTGAAATGGAAAGCAACTAGTTTTTCAAAAGGTGTCAAGTGGTGGTTCGCAACGCTCAATGACCTAGACTCCACTTAACTTCAGTAGTTGCTTCTTAGCTATGCAACAAAGATATATGTCGAATGACGAAAATATGATGGATCCATTGTCATCTTAATCCATCTTTAATAGCAACTATGGATGGAGAAACCAGAAGCAATTTCACAACTAAATATTGAGTCTACTCCTCTTTTAGTAAAAGGAGAGCTTTAAATGACCAGTGCCATGGAATAAGTAAACTCCAGCCAAGTCCAAACAGTTTTAAGTTTGGGAATAACAAAAACTGAAAACATAAATGCAGGGGAGTCTTTAACTGCAACACATTTTCAGAATCAGATACCAATAACTTTAGCAGGTAAAAGTAGGAAGTCCATCTTTTTAAACAAGGATAAAAATGTAGGAACTCTTAAAAAATGGGCACTATGTCCGGGGGGGGGGGGTGTGGGTGGGGAAATTTCCATGCTTGCTTACAGTGGGAATAGAGATTCCACTCCAACTCCAGCAACTAATCTCCTTAATCTGAAGGTAGTATTTAGACCTGCATTGCGTCTTGCTATAACTATTCCTTTTACAGTTGAAACCCTCCTTTTGTTCTCAGGCACTTCCTGCCCATAACAGAGGTCAAGTATGTATTAAATAGCGAACCATGATTGACACCAGCCATCCTCCGCCAATACAGATGAGAGCAACAAATAGCACTTAAAAAAATTTTCAGTACCACTCTAAGCTGGACTATGCAACCAGGCTGAATATCAGGTATCTCTCTTTGTGATTTCACTTCCTCCACTGCTTCTTTATCTAAAATCTGCAGCAAATACAGATAATGAATATTTTCACAAAAAAGTTGCAGTACATCTATTCATTGGAAAAAGAAGCTGAAAATGCCTGCATTATGTGCTTGGCTGTTTTGTCTAGCCTCTTAAATTTGATGCGGGGAGATATATCAGGAGTAGCTGCAGTCTCTGGGGTGGAGTTAACTGTAGCAGTCGCTGTAGAGAAGCACCTACTAGGGGATGTCGGTAGGTCAACTGCCTGCTGAAGCAGAGGACGCTCAAAACCTCCACAGATGAGTGATGCTCTGGAGATACCAACCCTGGATGGTATCAGTGGCTGTTTCCGGAAACCAGATTCCATATGCTAAAATAGTACCACAAGAATTTCTGATTAGGAGTTTGATCTTAGAATTTGGAGAGAAAAAGAAAAGCAAAACATTATTAGACAATCATTGACATCTACAATGAAAATGAAACAAGAAGAATATGGAAAACATTACATTCCACTAACAACAAAAATGTTTCTGAACTCATTTAACTTGATAAAACAAAGACTTCCCTGGCATGGTATTTGGCTTTTTCTCATTTCCCACAACTATCTAGTGCAATAACAATGAACTCAACTGGATTTGAACTTATATTCTAAGGGAAAAAAAGAACATAAAACACAACTGGAAAAAAACATGCATGGTTGTTCTAAAAGAAAAGCGCATAATATTTATAGTATATGAACAAACAAAAGGAGAACATATAGATGAAGTGAGACCTCAGCTGCAATCTAATCACTAAACAGTTGAGCATGCTTTAAGTTTGAAGAAAAAACCATCCACTTTCTCTACCACTAGACTAAACACAACAGTATTGCAAGTTCTGCTCAGCACTTAGTTCCCCAAGATTACAACCAGAAGGATAACCATTTTTTCTAGAGCATCTCCTACTTGTCTATTGATCAACAAATGAAACCTACATAGGTAGATGTTTCTATGAAGGAGCCACATTGGCGCTAGACACAACAAATGCACATTTTTAGTGCCTCACAATACTGTCTAAATTTGAATTAGACACATTTTGGAAACTTTCTAGCTACCTTTTAGATATAAATTGCAAACATCTTATCATGACCCTCAATGTATAAAAGGAAAATCTATAAAGTCAAACTCTCAACATTTTCTAAGACTTATATTGCAACTACTTAAATGTAAGATCAAAAAGTCAAGAGAAGGAATCGAAACCAAAAATTAAGAGAATTAATATGATACAGAAAACAACATAATCTATTTTAACTAAGAGAAGGTACAAGTAAATTAAGACAATAACAGAAAAACACTACACTCACCATTTTACAGGTACATACACGTATATAAGTATATATCTCTTAAATACACATATATAAGGCAATAATAGAAAAACACTACCCTCCTCCTACCCCCGCACTAAGTCGGGGAGTACTTTGTGAACCGGGTGAACCCTTTATACAAATATATAAGTATATATCTCTTATTGACATGCATGTGCTTTATGTAATTGAAGTTATTAAGATACATAAAGGAAAAATTCATGTAGACTCAAAAACCATTGCGGTTACAGATTAAGGCTTTTAAAGTAGTGGCATTTGATGCATGGATCTTTGGTTTAGTTCGTGATGATTCCAAACACTACACTCACCATTTTACAGGTACATACATGTATATAAGTATATATCTCTTATTGACATACACATATATATCTCTTATATACACATATATAAGGCAATAACAGAAAAACACTACCCTCTTCCTGCCCCCGCACTTAGCTGGGGAGCACTTTGTGAACTGGGTGAACCCTTTATACACATATATAAGTATATATCTCTTATTGACATGCATGTGCTTTGTGTAATGTTAATAAGATACATAAAGGAAAAATTAAAGTAGACTCAAAAACCATTGTGGTTACAGATTAAGGCTTTTAAAGTAGTGACATTTGATGCAGTTTGTGATGATTCCAAATATGAGCATGTGGAAATAATATTTTTTCCTCATAACACCTTCCATTCAGCAGAATACACGATCTTTTAAGAGCAAGCAGACTTTAAACTCCCCAAGAAACTTTCACTGTTGACCACCAATGTCAGGACTATCATTGATCTATATCATCAAGTCAAGCTAAAGAGAGAGATTATAAGATACATAAAGGGAGAATTCATGTAGACTCAAAAACCATTGCGGTTATAAATAAAGGCTTTTAAAATAGTGACATTTGATGCACGGATCTTTGGTTTAGTTCATGATGATTCTAAATATGAGCATGTGGAAATAATACTTTTTCCTCATCACACCTTCCATTCAGAGGAATACACAGTCTTATAAGAGCAAGCAGACTTTAAACTCCCCAAGAAACTTTCACTGTTGACCACCAATGGCAGAACTATCATTGATCCATATCATGAAGTCAAGCTAAAGAGAGAGATTAATATAAAAGAAATATTTCAAGATACAGCTTCTCAGGCTTCCAATCCAAAAATCATTTTTCCACATGGTTATTTACAAATTGCAGTCTGTCCCTTTCAACTTCTGGTTCATAAACTTGTGACATCTCACACCAAGGCTCTCCTTCCAAATTGAAAAGTACAATTTTGCGTAAAAAATATTCTCCTGATAGTTCACACACACACACATTCACATATATATATGTTGATTTCTCAAACAAAAGAGAAGCTTCCACCCACACAAATATTTTCCTTATGCATTCATGCTACATGTGCTCATCAACATCATAAAGAGGAAGGCAGCTAAGATCCAGAATAGTGAATTTCCACGAGTCAGTCTGGCAGCCAGAGCAAAATCACTAATAATAAATACCACACGAAGTTAAAATACACCGAGAACCACCATAATGACCCACAAACCATAGCTATATTACTTCTGCAATCACATTGCAGATGTTTCATATACTAAAAACATAAAATTTACCAAGTTGCCATCCTCTCTGAATGAAATGAACTTCCCCGATCACACAAATAACCCTCAAACGCAATTCGAACATGACCCTAAAACGCAATTTGAATTTGAACGTGCCTAGCATGCTGACCAAAAGTTTATAAGCTTACCCGTCTTCCATCGTAAATAGCTACAACAATCCAAGTGAGGGATTTCAAAAGCCCATCAGACAAAATTCTTGATTTCTTACGACATTCATCCCCCATTAGTCCAAATGGTTCAATTCAATAGCCCTTTCCTAAACACTACTACCCATAAAATTGAGCTCAGTAACATTCTGATAGAGAAATCAATACTACCCAGGAATCAGGATCTATTGGTATCAATACTAAGCAAAATCAAAGAGAGAAATAATTCAGAAAATTTTTTATGAAAATTCATCATTGAAAAACTTAAAAATGCCGACTACAAGTTTCTAATTGAGTTCTCAGCTCTTGCCGTTTCGCACAAATGACCCTCAAAGGAAATCCAAACATACCCAGTGTGCTGAGAAAAAGTGTAGAAGCTCTCCTGTCTTCCAATCATACTATCACAAAGTAGCTACAAGAATCTAAGTGAGGGATTTCAAAAGCCCGTCAAACAAGATTCATGATTTTTCACGCCATTCATTCCCCCATTATTTCAAATGGTTCAATTCAACTGCACTTTCCTGAACACTACCACCCATAAAATTGAGCTTACTACACAAGAATATGAATCTATAGACATCAATCTTTAGCCAAATTAAAGAAGAGAAACTTACAAATGCCGATGACAAGTTTCTAATCGAGTTATCAGCTCTTCCTCCCTCAAAAACCCAGGAGTTGAGTACCAAAGCACTCAATCCACGGCAGACATCGAACGAAGAAAGCTTGCTTGAATCAAAATTGACTAATCCATTATTAGAATGTCTTCTGATTAAGCGTAAGCTTCCACGAAGCGATTGCATTTCTACAGAGAAAGTAAAAAGAACAGTTAAAGTGATCAGAAATGAATGAAAAATTTCCTCGATTATTATTGAGGCGATTGGAAGATTTAGGTCATGTGAGATAACTTACCCGTTGAGAAGTTGAAGATGACCCGATAATCGCCGGAGAAATTCGTCGGGAGATTGGCGACGATGGAGTGGAGCCTAAACGCTTGAACGAAACCGTAAACCCTAGTCGATGAAAGGGTTTTGAGAGGTATTAGATTCAATGGACTAAAATGCCCCCTCACCCGATACGAGGTCAAGTGAAAATGTGCTATCGTCGAATTTCATGAATTTTGGGAAAATAATATCCCTATGATTTTTTTTTTCTTTTTCTTTTGGTGTAAAACATTAACCCTCATTAAAATACTCTAAAAAACCTTCGAATTATACGAGATTTCAGGATTTCTTCAAATCCATGCATACCCCACTCGACAGACCATCGTAAGTATCAGATTTTGAAGAGTAATGATTCTAGAAATATGTATGTTATTATATATTTGGTTAAAATGTAATCAGAGTGTTAGAATTTTTTTTTTTAAAATGAAAGTGTCATAAATAATTGTTCATAAAAAATTTAGGGATTTTTATTTTTTTTATTAGATCAATTGATTGTTGAAATTCATATTTTAACAATTTTATTTGAATAAGAACTTTTCAAATATAATTTTTTTTTATTTTTAAATTTTAAATTTTAAATTTAATTAAAAAATTTAATATTAGATGAACGTAGAAAAAAAAAAAATCTAGAGATGCCTTACTTTTTTAGCTGATTTTCTCAGTTTTTACCATTGCATTAAATGCCTGATCAGACAAATGAATGCCTTTGTGAATTATATGTCCATGTGAGAAAGGTCAGATAGCCATATTTAGAAATGTTGAGTCTCTGATGGATCACAACCTTTCTCCTGATTTATAGATTTTAAATTTAAATTTCTGTATAATAATAATAATAATAATAATAATAATAATAATAATAATAATAATAATAATAATAATAATAATAATGTTGAGGCCCATTGTGCTGCCAAATTTGGCCCATTTGATGACAATTTGGTGAAGCGCAGCACTACCACCTTATTTGGTTCTGGTTCATTCTACAAAGTACAAATGACCAAGGCTAAACAAGATCTTGATTTTGTTTGAGAGCTTATAGAAAATTTCATGATTAATGAATTAAATATGTAAAAGATCTAATATAACATTATTCTCTTTAGAAGAAACTATAAAAACTATCACAATATTATTGAATCCTAAATTCCCTCGTTCGAATCCGAAAAAATATAAATAATTGAGTTTTAACGTATATTATATACTGTATTACTAGATCTATGAAAAAAAACTAATCAAGTTGATCGCGACTAAGTTCAATCTATATTTAGATCTACTTTCACCAAGCCATGCAACCATCCTTCTCCCCGGGGCGCCTTTTACCCTTTATGAATATTAGCTATCTTGCTTATGCTTTTAGTAAAATTAACTCACTCTTTTTTGGTAGCCAAATTAAAATGCCAAAATGCAAAATAACTTTTATTTAACTTTTGATGATGTTGTTAGTACAATCATCACCACCACTCCATACAAGTAGTACTACTAGGCATGTGGTACTACTAGGTAGTCCACACGATTACAACCTAACCAAGCTTAACGGAGACCTCCAAGAACGCATGCAGTGTCCGTGACATTAATGACGACATTACACGGGCCTTGGAGACCGGTGAGAGCATCGGCAGGAATGATGAGACCTGCTGGCCCTGGCATTCTCAAAGTGTTCCTAATGCATTGGCATATGACAGCAGCCTCATGATAGACTTGAAGATTAATGATGTTTTTTACGCCATTACAGCATGCTTCGGTAGGTGCTGTGGCACTGGTCAGTGCTGGAATGCAGTATTGGAGATCCGCTGTCACTTCGACACAGACTTGGAGGGATGGTGACGGAGGTGTTTGTGCAATGCTGGTTTTGGTGGCTACAACCAGCAAAAGCAGGAGGAAGGTTGCCTTGAGCTTCATCATAAGTTCTCTGGTATATGGTGATTGAGTTGGAAATTGGAGGGTTTGATAAATTTGATTTTGGTTTGTTGAGTTGAGCCCAACCAAGCCCATTTTATAGAGGGTCTGAGGGAGGGGAGGGCCCAATTCCATGTAATGGCTCATTAAGACTGTGGTGGCCCCATTTTAATTTAATTCTCTGATCCAGAATTGAAGACTCTGCTAACCTTTTGTTACGATTTCGATTCCAAATGGATTGCATGTCCCGACATAATGTGCGCAGAATAGTAATTGCTAGGGCAGCAAAGCGCATATAGAAAGATGAATAATTTTTTTTTTTTTTTTTCGTTCCCACAACCGGTATCTAGAGTTATGATCGTCTGTGAGATCTTATTTAGGAACGAATCTCTCAGTATATATATATATATTTAATATTCCTAAGTTTTGAACCAAATGATAGCAAAAAGATTAAATAAGTACCGTAATATAATAGCCCGATCGAATAAATAAATAAAAATGATGAATATCGTAAAAAAACCAAATAAATTAAAAACAAAATAAAATGAATCATCCATGGCTAAGCCACGACCATGATTAGCCATGTAGAATTCGTTTATAGCATGATATTTCGGCTAATTTTGCATTATAGGAGTAATTAATACAGAACTCTTTTGGGGCAAATTCATTGACGTGCACGCATTTTTAATTCCTTTAGGGGCAAAACATTAAGCCTTTTCCAGTTTGTGTATAAGGTTGATGAGTCTCTCCCCCCACCCCCCCAAAAAAAAAAGGTATTAAAAGTCCTATAATATGTTCCTAAGAAAGTGGTTGTCCTTCTCACATGATGTTATCAGAGGAGTAATCAATACATATCTCTTTTTACAATTAATTATTAAAATTGATCGAGGATTAAAGATTACTAAAATAAGAATATTTAGATGAATGTATGTTAAAATTAGAAAAGATAAAATTAGAAATAAAAAAATACGTATTAAGTTAGTAGTTCTTTTCATATGATGTTATTATAGGAGTAATTAATACATATTTCTTTTTTATGATTAATTATTAAAATTGATTAGAGGATTAAAAATAGCTAAAATGAGAACATCCAGATAAGTGTGTGATAAAATTAGAAAAAAATTAGAAATAAAAAAAATGTAGTAAGTTGGAAATGAATTCAATTGCAGATAACGTGTGAAAATATCATCTAAATTTGTTTGAACATGTGCAATATAAACCAAAAAACGTACCATTTAGAAATAACAAAAATTTAAACGTAAGAGATTTAATAAAATATCGGGATAAACTGTTAAAAACGTGAATCTAAACTATCTGTAAATATATAAATATCAAGAATTTAATTAAGAATATGAATTTAGATAAGAATGAGTGGTATAGAAAAATCCGAATTAGTTGAATTAATGTATTATTATTATTATTATTAAGAAGTTCTTATGGATAATTTTTCTTATATTGGTATTAAATAGTCGATTCTAAAATTTGGAATCGTTGTTATATTGGATTATTAAAGATGGAGGCTCTAAATTTAAAATTAGGTTTATGCCCTTTATAAGTCTCTTAGAAATAGCGCTTACTGTACTAGTCGGTTGAATTAGCAAAACCAAAAATTGATAGTTTTATGATACAGTATATGAATTTAATAAAATATAAAAAAGAAATGTACAAATTAATAAAAGTCCAATATTTTATCAAAATGAATCATATTAGGTTTGACTATTTAATATTTAAATTCATTTCCTTTTCAAATTAATGAATCATTATTTTTCTTATCTCATTTTCTTGATAATTTGACTTTTATTTCACACATTCCAGATATCTTGTTGTGTTCTTTTTTTTTTCTTTTTGTTTTTTGCTTTTTTTTTTTATCGATCTTCTATCATTTGTAATGATTAAAATAATATTCTGAAAATAATATTAATTTTTTAACAATTTATTTATTTATTATGTTAATATAATCATGTCGATTAGGTTGAACCATTCAGTGCTCACCTCACATGCTCAAGGTGCTGTATACACTACTTATAATCCACATCTGTGCATATATAAAAAAACCATAGATTTTATTTTTTTAATAATCACCCGATATTTAGATTCATATTTTAATTAACTCAATTCAAAACCCAAATTAAAAAAAACTTTTCCAACGTAATCTTTTTTATTTCAAGTTTTGAATTAGAGGTAGGTTGGTAAATAAAAAACATAGATTAATGACTTTGCGACATTTGCCCCACATCGGCGCATATATTTCAAGTATTTCAGATGTAGTAAACCAAACTCCATAAACAGGAGTTTTGATTCTCAACATATTGCACAGGGAAATAAATTTTGGTGATAAATGCCTGGTCACCTGGACTGATGGCCTGAATCATCCAGACCCTCGTGAGCTAAATACTTGGGAGAGGCCTGTGTGTCATATGTAACACATTTTTTTTTTTTTGGCATGAAGTGGGAGCCACATGCCCCACAGAAAACGAGGCACCAAGAGAAAAAGACCCAGGACCAAGGAATCAAGCCCCAAGCAAAAACCACAAGAACTCCAGGAACTAGGCCACCATTCTCCAAGAGGGAAGAGACTGCAGCCTTTTCTCTCATTAACAACAACAATGATGAAGGGGACTAGAAAACTGAGCAGCATATTGATTTGCCTTCCAAAACGCACGGGACACCTTGTGATGAGGACATCCACTCTACTCCATCTACTGATCTTGGTGCCACCTATCATGAAAATCAAGATCAAATCATGTTGGTAGAAGCCCCAAGTCTTCCTATGGGTCCAATAACAAAATCAAGAGTCAAAAGACTTAAAAAGTAGTTGGAGTCATTTATAATTAGGAGCATGACATCCAGCATATTTTTAAGAAACCCAATAAAGAATAGTAGCCTATACAGATAATGCAAACTCATCTGTTTCAAATGAAGTAAGAAGCAACCATTTGTATAAGTTTCTTTTTTCTCGGTAAGCAAGCAGAGTCATTTTAAGAAAGATTTTATAGACTTTTTGGGAAAGAATCAAAATCTGACAATTAGACATATAATTCTTAGGAATAACTGTGGCTGATTGGAGAAAGAATAATGTCAAATTTCTAACCCCAAATTTGTCGATTAAGTTTCTTAATTTTAGGAATCAATTAAGTTTCTTGATTTTAGAAATAATTTGTGGTTAATTAGCCACAACTTTCTAGATTTACTATTATGACTTTAATCATATATGGGTATAAATATATCCTTATTGTCAGTAATGCAAAATCAGGTTTGAATAATAAAATAGTGAGATTTCTTGTTTTTTAATTGATTCGCCTTAGTGAGCTACCTGGGGCAGATTAGGTTTTATCTTGGGATGCTCTTGGACAGTATCAACGGGTTGCTACCCCCGTTGTGGTGTCTCCACTTCGTTTACCCCAACGTACTAAACCCCTAGATCGATCCTACTTCGTTGAGTTACATTTTCCTCTCACGCATATTTGGAGGTATCCGTAGAGACGTATACACTACAAGAAAAACGGGTATAGCGACGGAAATATCCGTCGGTGATATTCAAATTTTCGTCGCTAAAAGTATTAACGACGGAAAATTCCGTCATTAAGAAAATCCGTCGCTAATTAGCAACGGTTCCGTTTTCGTCGTTAATAATCCGTCGCTAATTTAATTTTTTATTTTTTCTAATTACTCCAGATTAGCTACGGATTATTAGTGACGAAAATATTTCCGTCGCTGAAGTGAACAAGAGTCCAAGTGTACGTGCTCGAGAGACCGACTCGACTGCCCAACCCGACCTGCCCGTCCTCACACGCACCTGTCCCGGACCCGGCCCGCCTGCCTGCCCATTCGCTTGCTTTTAATTTGTTGTAAAAATACTCAAACCCAGATTTGAATCTAGATATGAGAGAGAGATATTGAGAGTTTTAATCACCGTACCACCATCATTTTTGTATTATTAGTTTATTTTTTTTATATTTCTATAATTTATTTCTAACTCTCAATATTAAAAATGCAATACCTGAATTTAAAAAAATATAAATTTTATTTAATAAAAACATTAAATTATATTTAAAAAATATAAAATTATATTTTAAAAAGACACAAAATCATATTTAATAAAAACACAAAATTATATTTAATAAAAATAAAAAAATTATATTTAATAAAAACACAAAATAATATTTAATAAAAAACAAAAAATTATATTTAATAAAAACAAAAAATTATATTTAATAAAAATACAAAAATATATTTAATAGAAACAAAAAATTATATTTAATAAAAACATAAAATAATATTTAATAAAAACACAAAATTTTATTTAATAAAAATACAAAATTATATTTAATAAAAATATAAAATAGTGTTTAATAAAAACAAAAAATTATATTTAATAAAAAAAATTATATTTAATAAAAACTTAAAATAATTAAAAAACAAAAGAAAAAAACCAAAAAATAAAAAAGAATAAGGCCAGTTTCACCGCGACACATGCACGGTGCAACCGCCCTCCTATTTTTAATTTTTTTTTTATTTTGTATTTTTATTTTGTTATTTTGTTATTTTTTTATGATAATAGTAAATTTGGTTTATGATAATTAATAGTAATATAATGGTAGTGATAAAAATACAAAAAATAAAAAAATAAAAAAACAAAAGAATAAAAAATACAAAATACAAAATAATTAAAAAAAAAAAAAACAAAAAGGGGCGGTTCCACCGCGCACATGCGTGGTGGAACCGCCCCAATTTTTAACTTTTTTTGTTTTTTTATTTTTTTTATAATAATGATAAATTTACTAGTAACTAAAATGTAGTGGTTTAGAGTAATTAATAATAATATAATAGTAGTAATAAAAACATAAAAAATAAAAAAAAAATAAAAAACAAAAGAATAAAAAATAAAAAAACACAAAATAATTAAAAAAAATAAAAAAGGAGCGGTTCCACCACACATGGAACCCCCTTATTTTTAACTTTTTCTTTTGTCTTTTATGTTTTATTTTTTATTATTTTTTATTATTTTTTATTTTGTTTTTTATTCCTTTTTATTAGTTTGTTTTTTGAGGGTTTTTTTTTTAATAAAACAATACCCTAATTTAATAAAAAATATAAAATATAAAATTATATTCAATCAAAATACAAAATTATATTTAATGAAAAACAATACCCTAATTTATTAAAAATAGAAAATACAAAAGTATATTTAATAAAACACACAATTACATTTTATAAAAATATAAATTATATTTAATAAAAATACAATAGCCTAATTTTAAAAAAAATAAAAAAAATACCGACAGTAAGATTTAGCGATGGAATTTCCGTCGCTAATCTTTCGAAATTAGCATCGGATTAGCGATGGAATTATTTCCGACGGATTTTTCGTCGTTAATTCCTTCGCTAATTCGCGAGTAAAATTTCGCGGTAATTTCACACCAACGGATTAGTGACAATTTTTTACGACGGATTTTTCTGTAGCTAATTCCGTCGCTAAATGATCCGTCGCTAATCGGTCGCAACACTATCGCTAATTACCGACGGATAATAATCCGTCGCTAATTTTCATCGCTGAAACTCGGTTTTCTAATAGTGATATCATATTTTGGTATCAGAATTTGATTAAAGGTTGGTCGTATATCCCTATTAATTTCGTTGCTTGTTCTTGTTCTTAGTTTGTATTGCTATCATTGTTTTTATAATCGTTATCTTTGTTACTTATTGCCATTAAAAAAAAAAAAAAAAACTTCTTTGTTTTTGCAGAACCCAAATAAAAAAGAGTTTCTCTATCTCTGTAGAATTAAAAAAAAAAAGGAGCTTCTTTATTTCTGCAGTATCAAAAAAAAAAAAAGTGAAGAAGAAAATTCTGCTATAGCAAAAAAAAAAAAAAAGGTGGAGAAGAAGATAATTTTGCTGTAGCAAATTTTGGGCTCAAAGTGTTGTGTTAAAAAAAATGTTATAGCAAAGGGCATTGGTATTTTCCATTTATACATGGAGGGGATTTTCTGTGGAATATCTAACCAATTTTCAAATTGTGCACTCTCTCTTAGAGTTCTCCACATATGCATTGGGTGTAATTTATTGATTTTTGTAAACCCTGAATTTGTTCTAGTTTCATCCTTTGTCTTTCTTTAAAAAAAAAATTTCAAATGGTCTCCTTTGCAAACCTAATTTTTTTTAACCAACCAAATAACATTTTGTGGCAAAAAAAAAAAAAAAAAAACCTCTTGTTATCTTACTCGTTCACTTTAACTTCACTTGGCCAAACGACATTATTTGATCTTTCCTTCTTTGTTTTTGTTTTTGCTTATTTAAAATTGGACATCTTGTTAATCGTAGACCACTCGATTAGCATAATCCAAAGTGCATTTTTTAGTGTGAAATCTTACTTTCTCATGAGTGGTCATTTGGTGAACCTCTCTAAAGAACTTTTGAATGGAAAGAGGTTTGAGAGGTGAGAATATCAGAGTGACAAAAACCTTTAAAGAGTAAAACACGAGTGGTAAAAACAAAGAGTGCAAACATTTTGAGTAATACACGTGATGTAGTGATTTTTTGGTGAGATCCATCTTTTTTTGTACTAACTATTGTTTGTAGAAAAAAAAAATTATGGACAACAATGAGAATAACTATGGTGAAACAGGAGGCCCAGATCCAAAATTTCAACTCAATACAATGGGTCAAGTGTTGCAACAAATCCTTCGAAGACTTGACTAATTAGAGGCTACACAACGCACACCTGCACCTCCTATGCTAGCCACAAGGGGATGATTTTCAAATGAACCCCACGAAGCCTATGGAGAGGATGAACAAACCACTGGGATAGAAAACAACAATGTTTTTTATCAAGAGAGTCCTAGGCAAGAATGGACCCAAAACACGCAAAGAGAAGATCTAAAACTTAAATTTCCTACTTTTGCAAGAAAATCAAACCCAGAGGCCTATTTAGATTGGGAGGCATGAATGGATTCCACATTTGTTTGCTATGACTATGATAATGAAAGAAGAATAAGGATTACAGTTGCCCAACTTCAAGATTTTGCTATGGTGTGGTGGAATCAAATTATCGTTTCTAGAGAAAGATCATGCTTACCACCAATTTGATCTTGGACTGAGATGAAGAACATCATGAGAAGCAGGTTTGTGCCACCTTACCATACTTAACAACTCCACAACCAACCGCAAAATCTCAAGCAAGGAAGTAGAACCGTGGAGGAGTATCGCGCAGAGATGGAGCACCTCATGACATACATCGGTATGGTGGAGGATGAGGGAGCCACCAAAGCTCGATTTTTGGGAGGTTTGAATTTTGATATTTCTCACAAAGTTGAATTTTATCAATATAACATTTTGCAAGAATTGGTACATTTTGCGGTTAAGGTGGAAAAGCAAATCAAGAAGAAGAAGTGTAGCTGTACCACCTCACATTCATCTTGGAGAGGCTCCCCTTCTAGACACGAAGATAGGGGTAAGAGCAAGATGAAGATCAAATTCAACATACCTAAATCCAACATCCCAAAATTAGTAGAGGTATCTAAGAAAGATACAGGAAAGGCTCCATCAAGATCCCAAGACTTTGAATGTTTTAAGTGTTATGGGAGAGGACATGTTGCTCATGATTTTCCAAACACCAGAAACATCCTTATCAAGGAAGATGGCAGTTACGAATCTGACGAAGAGGTGAAAGATGAGAACACCAACAACTCATCCGAAAGTAAGCAAGATGAGGAGGCTGAAACGGGAGAAATACTAGTCTCCTGGAAAGCCCTTAGAATGCAGCCCAAGAGTGAAGAAGAGGAGCAACAAGAAAATATTTTTCATACCCATTGTTGTGTCAAGGATAAGGTTTGTCTTATTATTATTGACACCTGATCATTTACAAATGTTGCGAGCTCTTATATGGTGCGGAAATTGGAGTTTCCAACCACCAAATACCCACATCTATACAAAATTCAATGGTTGAATCATGATGAAGGGATAGGTATTTCTGAGCAAGTTTGTGTACCTTTCAAAATTAGGAGGTATGAAGATGAGGTTTTGTGTGACGTAGTACCCGTGGAGGCCGGACACCTACTTCTAGGAAGGTCGTGGCAATTTGATAGAGAAGTAAAATTTAATAGGCGTACCAACAAGTATATAGTTTTGTACAATCAAAAGACCTACACTCTCGCTCTTTTGACGCCACATCAAATTCATGAAGATTTGATCAAGCCGCAAAAGGCTCTAAGAAGCAAGGACAAATCTCAAACAAAGTCCAAGGAACAAAAAGAAGAAAAGAAGAAAACCAACTTCTTTAAGAAAACCAACTTCTTTTTGAAAACCCAAAAAGTGCAAATGGCCCTGATGGATAAGAGGGAAGTTTTCCTTTTAAAGTATATTGAGATATTGTTTAACACTAATGAGTTAAATAGTTTTTTACCTTCTAGTGTTGTTTTTCTTTTGTAGGATTACAGGATCTGTTTCCAGAAAAAATTCCCTTTGACTTGCCACCAATTCATGGTATTGAGCATCATATTAACTTGGTTCCCGGTGCATCATTACCAAATCGTCTAGCCTATAGAACCAATCCCAAGAAGACTAAGGAGCTTCAAAGATAAGTGGAAAAGCTCTTAGCTAAGGGATATGTGCGTAAAAGCTTGAGTCCATGTGTCATGCCAGTACTTTTAGTACCAAAGAAAGATGGATCGTGGCGCATGTGTGTGGATTGCCGCGCCATCAACAACATCACGGTAAAGTATTGTCATCTCATGCTCCGTCTCGATGACATGCTTGATGAACTTAGAGGTGCCATTGTGTTTTCTAAAATTGATCTTAAAAATGAGTAACATCAAATAAGAATGAAAGATGGTGATGAATGGAAATCAGCCTTTAAAACCAAGAAAGGTCTTTATAAGTGTTTAGTTATGCCATTTGGGCTCACAAATGCCCTAATTACTTTTATGCATTTAATAAATCATATTTTGAGATCTGTTATGGGAAAATTTGTGGTTGTGTGTTTTGATGATATACTTTTGTGTATACCCACAATACGAAGGACCATATTCAACATTTAAAAGAAATTTTGAAATTCTTCAAAAAGAGCATTTGTATGCAAATTTTAAGAAATGTGTATTTTGTCAGGATAAACTATTGTTTCTTAGATTTGTGATTAGTTTGCCCGGCATACATGTGGATGAGAAAAAGATACGGGCAATCCAAGAATGGCCTACACCTTACTATGCTAGCCAAGTAAGAAATTTTTACGGATTAGCTAGTTTCTACTAGCGTTTCTTGAAGGACTTTAGCATCATTGTAGCACCACTAACTGAAATCATCAAGAATGATAAGATTTTTAAATGGGGAGAAACTCAAGAATGAGTCTTTCAAGTGTTCAAGGAGAAGTTAACTAATGCTCTAGTCTTAACTCTTCCCGATTTTTCTAACACCTTTGAAATTTAATGTGATGCATTAGGTATATGGATTGAAGCTGTTTTAATGCAAGGAGGACGACCGGTTGTCTATTTTAGTGAGAAGGTTCATGATGTCACTCTCAACTACTCAACATATGAAAAAAATGCTTTATGCGTTAGTGAGAGCCTTTGAGACATGGTAGCACTACTACGTGCCAAGGAGTTCGTAATTCACCCCTACCATGAAATGTTAAAGCATTTAAAGGGGCAAATCAAGCTGAATAGGTGACATGCCAAGTGGCTAGAATTCATAGAATTTTTTCCCTCGGTACAACAAAGGCAAAGAGAATGTCGTGGCCGATACTCTTTCTCGAAGGTATAACCTCTTGGCCACCATGAATACTAAATTTCTTGGATTTGAACACTAAGAGCTTTATTTTCAAGATCCAAATTCTAGTAACTTGTTTCATGCATGTGAGAAATGTGCTTTTGGGAAATTTCATGTGTTGGATGGGCTTTTGTTTAAGGAAAATAGGTTGTGTATTCCCCATAGCTCAGTAAAGGACTTACTTGTTAGAGAAGCTCATGGAGGAGAACTAATGTGATATTTTGATCAAGATAAAAGTTTATCCACTTTGCATGAACATTTTTATTGGCAAAAAATGAGAAAAGATGTTGAAAGAGTGTGTGAGCAGTGTATTGCATGTAGACAAGTTAAGTCTAGAACTCAATCCCATGGCTTATACACTCCACTTCTCGTTCCCGAGGGTCCCTGGATTGATATTTCTATGAACTTTGTATTAGGTTTGCTTAGGTTTAAGAGTGATAAAGATTTAATTTTTGTCATGGTAGACCGATTTTCAAAAACGACTCATTTCATTCCTTGTGCAAAAACTAATGATGCAATCCATATAGCCAAATTGTTTTTTCAAGAAATAGTTAGGTTGCATGGCATGTCAAGAACTATTATATCCGATCATGATATCAAATTTCTTAGCTATTTTTGGAAAGGATTGCATAGTAAATTAGGGCCTAAATTTTTATTTTCTACCTCTTGCTTTTACAAACGGATGGGCAAATCGAATTGGTGAATCGTACCTTGGATAACTTACTAAGAACCATAGTGTGGAGGAACTTAAAGACTTGAGAAGAATGCATACCTCATATCGAGTTTGCATACAATCGGGCAACGCATGCTACTACTAAATTTTCACCATTTGAAATCGTGTGTGGATTTAACCCCTTAACCCCACTCGAGTTGTCCCCACTCCCCTCTTTTGAATTGATGAATTTAGATGGCCAAAAGAAAATTGATTTTGTCAAAAGAATTCATGAAAAGGCTCATGCTAATATTGAGCAAAGAAATGAGCATGTTACAAATAAGGCCAACAAGAGGAGGGGCAAGGTTGTTTTTCAACCTGGAGATTGGGTATGGCTTCACTTGAGACCTGAGCTGTTTCCCAATCAATAAAAGGGCAAGTTGGATCCCCGTGGAGATGGTCCCTTCCAAGTGACTGAAAGCATTAATAACAATGCATACAAGTTGGACCTAAGAGGTAAGTATAAAGTTTCACCTATTTTCAATGTTACTGTAAGTGATGAAGATTTGAGGGCAAATCCTTCTCAACGGGGAGGAGATAATGACGACATCTAGTCTATTCCATGTACACATACTGACCCCGATGCCACCTACCATGAAAATCAAGATCAAATCTTGTCAGTAGAACCCCCAAGTCTTCCTGTGTACCCAATCATAAATTAAGAGTCAAGAGACTTAAAAAGTAACTGAAGTCATTTATAATTAGGAGCATAAAGGACATTCAGTCTACTTTCAAGAAGCCCAATGAAGAGTACAAGCCCATACAGATAATTCAAACTCAACTGTCTCAAATGAAGTAATAAACAATCATTTGTTTTTGTTCCCTTTTTCTTGGTCAGCATGCAAAGCCATTTTAAGGAAGATTTTGTAGACTTTTTGGGAAAGAATGTCGCCTAATTTTCAGCACCCAAATATAGCAATTAGGCATATAATTCTTAAGAATAATTGTGATTGATTGGAGAAAAAATAATATCAAAATTTCAACCCCAAATCTGCCAATTAGGTTTCTTAATTTTAGGAATCAATTAGGTTTTTTGATTTTAGAAAAAATTTGTAGTTAATTAGCCATAACTTTTTAGATTTACTATTAAGACTTTAAGCATGTATGAGTATAAAAATACCCTTATTGTCAATCATGCAAAATCAAGTTTGAATAATAACATAGTGAGGTTTTTTGTTCTTTAATTGATTTGCCTTAGTGAGCTACCTGGGGCAAGTTAGATTTTATCGTAAAACACTCTTTCACAGTATTAACGAGTTGCCACCCCCATTGTCGTATCTCCATTTCGTTCATCCAACGTACTAAACCCCTAGATCGATTTTGGTTCGTTGAGTTACACTTTCCTCTCACGCATATTTGGAGATATCTGTAGAGGCGCGTATCACCTTGTACTCCCAATTACTAAAACTGATGCATTGCTAGGTTATCCTTGATCATAGCATGGGGGAGCTAGAGATTCATAAGGACAGTGGCAACTTTAAAATCCATCTCTATACAAAACTTCATAATTTTCATCTGATATGCTAAATTTAACCCATATTAGAGACCCTAAAGCACAATGATCATCCCCTTACATATGATCAATATTGGGAATCCAACCCCTTCTAATTTTTTTTCCCTGCATGTTTGATTGATTTGTTAGCAATTTATGTGCTGACTTCCAATGGGAAGGTGTAAGAAGAAATTGTTTACCTTGTGGCATGAAATGGAAGTAAGAGCTCTCAACTAAAGAAAGAAATAAGGCAAGACCACATTGGATTCTCCCAAAAAGAAACCCCTCTTACACACATAAGTAGAAGTAAAAAAAAAAAAAAAAAAAAAAAAAAAGTATTTTTAAGCAACATCTTAATTAAGAGAAACTTAAAATGTGCTACATATGTAATGGAATATACAATATATATTTATATATTTTCCCTAAAGAATAAGTTGTTCTTTCTCTCTCATTCAACTCCCATCCATTTGTCTGTTTGTAGTTTATATCATCTTTTTAAGTCTTTCAATGCTGCCAGGAACACTTCTGGCAGCATCTGCAGCTCTGGTAGAGCGCGCGCGCGCACAATCTGCAAAAGACTCAATTTCTCTGCACTTATATTCATGAGATTTTTTTAATTACTTATTAGTAAAATTCATAATCAGATCATTATTCAATGGTTGGTATTCATTTTATTTTCCTGTCCTATGAAAATGATTGAACTGAGAACTTAATATTTTCTTCCGCTCAAATCACTTTAACAATATTTAGCTCATATATTCTAATTAACAATCATTCTAAGATAAAATAACATTACTTATATTAAAATAAAATAATAAAGGTCAAGGTTCGAATCTAAACTTCATTATCAAGCAAAAATTATATTAACTATCATAATAATATAAAATAAAATACTTTTTTAAAAAAAAAAAATAAATAATCGATTTTATTACTGAATTTTAAAAACCGTCTTATATTTTTAAATTTTGGGTTACTTTCGTGCCGAGATTTATCATTTTAATTCATAATTCAATTTTTTACTATTTTTTGTATTCTTGATGTCATCTTCATGTGCCCTTATTCTCAATGGGTCCTCAAAATTATAATTGCATTGTGGAAAAGCAACAGCCCCTCAGAAGAAAATGTGAAAGCAATTGCAATTAAGTCCTAAGTTCCATAGTTGCAATGGAGAAAAATTGGGTCTCTCTTTATAGACATATGCCCCACAAAAATTTGAGGATATTTCTCACCACAAAATACTTTCACCTCATACTTTTAATGTATTTATTTTGAATTATTTATTTTAATTATAATACTATACACCTATTCTCACGTTTTTGTTTATTGTATTTATATTTTACACAGTCTAAAATGCATTTTTGTATCTATGAATTTGCTTGGCATAAAATTAATTGCGAAAAATGTTTGGCGAGTTGTTCTGCAATATCGAGTATTAATTTCAACATGAATACCAAACCATCGGCCTTGCTTTTCATAGCCTTATTTACGAGAAAAGATCAGATGACATCTCTTAGCAAGAAGGTTAAGAATCCCTAGCCTTCTTTGCTTCAAGAGAGGAGAGATTTATTAGACGGCCTAGGAAAGCTTTTGTTCCGCAATATCAAGTATTAATTTCTATATGAATACTAAACCAAAGGCTAAACATATAATATATGATGTATCTAGTATCGAAACTCCCACATTGTGGGATCTAAAGAAGGAAATATCTAAATAGCCATTCCCTTGATAGAATATTAAATTTTATGTAAAAATCTAAAAATATAACTTCATCTTTGTCAAAAGGTCGAGAAAAGTATAAATCTAAAAATATAACATGAATACATTTGTATTGTAATGACCTAGAGAAGGCCTAAATGTAAGGTCTCATTTTAAGAAATCATTAAATCATGTATTTACATTTGTATTTACCTTTTCTTATTTTATTTTATTGAGAACATTTAAATTCATCGTATTATTTAGGGCTAAAATTTATTGAATTCTTTTTATATATGCAATGCATACTTCGGTTTTTATGTTTGTAGTTTTAAGCATAGGTCGAATATACTAAAATTAATATAGACCAGTGAGACATATTGGCAAATAAGAATAGTCAGAATAAGTCAATAATAGAACCAAATTATGGTTTAGTATGGGACCCACAAAAGGCTTGTTGTGGGATCCACAAAGAACACTTGTCACATTACTATAAGACATGACACAAGATACTTGACCTATCCCTTGACACACCACTTGGGTTGGGGTATAAGGTTTGGTATGTGACTCACAAAGACACTTGGTCCATCCCTTGATACACTATTTGGGTTAGGCGAAATCCATATTTCACTTAACTAATGAGAGAGAGAAAGAGAGAGAGAGAGAGAGAGAACCTAAAAATCTCACATTTTTCTACCTAAACTCTAATCCCATCATCCACCTGCTTCTCTCAAAAATCCACTCTAAACTCCATTAAAATTCCTACCAGAGCTTGAAATAAATCACATCCACCTATATATATGATAATCCTCATCTTTTGGAAGCAGAAAGGGCTGTAGGAAACACAAAGAACAACATAGAAATTCAAAGAAAGTTGGAAAGGAAAGCAAGAAAACCAAAAAGAAGAATTTAGCAAATTTGAGACAAGTACCATAATTGTGTTTATTTCTTTGATGTCTAATGACCATGTTTAATATATTTTTAGACTGTTTGTGATATTAAAATAAGGATGAAGTGAGTTAATAAAGAAAGAAATCACGTTTTTGAATTTAGAGGTATGAATAGACATGAATTTTGCTTGCTAGATGGTGTGTCATCAAACAACCAAAAATAAATAAACCTACTTTCACAAAGACGAATCTAGGGTAAGCAGAGTCGAATCCACATGGAACGGTGGATTTACTTCTTTTAAGGAAAATAAAATAAAATAAAAATATGAGGGGTTGGAAAATTAATTAAACTAATTAATCAAAAATAAAGAACTCAAAAATAAAAAAATAAAAACTAAGGTGAAATCAATTTTTCTAATCAAATGAATTATATCCACCTTGATTTCATGTGATTGATCATTGATCTATCTAAAGATTTCAACACTCATAAATAAATTGGTTATAGTTGTAGACAAACGCCCAACGACCAATATCTCCTTACTTCATCGATAATTAAGAGAAACTCGTTAATTATTTCCCTAATCGAGAGTCAACCCTAGAGAAGCTCTTAGAATTGAAGGTTCCAACAGCATTAAGATTTAGAGAGACACAATTCTAATTAACAAACATACAACGGATTCATTTAAATTAGATTATTTAATTCCATGACATGAATGTCATTTACCACTTCATTAAAACTAACAAACAATTATGGATTTACCGTTTTAATTAGTTGTAAATTATTCTAGATCTATTAAATATTGACCACTATTTAATAAACCCTAAAAAATCATGATTCATGAAACACATGAATTAAATAAATACATATAAGATATTGATTTAATAAACCCAATTAAATCTCACAATCATCAATCATCAAGATCTCAATACCCTTCAACTAGAAAAAAAAAATTAAAAAGAAATCATAAAAGAGGAAAAACAAAAAATATAACTCACAAAATGATTTTATTAAATTGGAATGTTGCTGAACAATGAAGACAATGACATACAGCCGTCCAAGGAAGATGTTGCTGGAAACTTGAAGCGAAAAGAAAACAAAACCTAAAGAAAAGACATTATGTGCTGGACATGGAAGGGTGGCCGGGAATAAGGTGAATGGGCGGCTGCCCCTCTAGGGCTCTCCTCCTCCTCTCTCTCTTGTTTGCATAATGTAACCCCTTATTTATAGGAGTGAGTTAACCTAATTTCTAAAGAGAATACTCTTCTAAATTTTAGGTAACTACTAAATAACAAATTACAAGAGATTTGAAATTTCCAAAATTCTTATTTCCAAATATTTAGGAATATTTTCAATATATTTGTAAATTTTCATGCTTCCAAATTTATCCTTATTTTTCCTTCCTTTTTTTTTCATATCTCCTCCATCATTCCTAACATATAAAATATAATAAAATACAATGATTAGTGCAATATTTATTCAAAAAAATAAAACCAAATCAATTGTAAATATTACACCAATTTATGCTCTATCAAATTCCCCCACACCTAGATGGTGTTTGTCCTCAAGTATTCCTAACTCAAATAAAATGAAAATCACTGAAGTCAACTTATTTTTCTTTCGAATTACTAAGCCAATATATGCCATGAGAGTCCAACTAGAAAAAAAAAATCAAAACAACAAGTACTTCACAGTATTTTATACAAGAACAACTATTACAAATTCCAACAATTTCTAATAAAATCAAAACAATAAAATTCAATATTTCTCTCTAAGAGTTCACTTAAATTCACTCAAAATGGAGTGAAAAATATATCAATAACACTCAAATTAACACTTTGGAATTGGCATTACCATATGTTTGTAAATATATTAAATCTCCACCACTTGATAATTTGAATTTCATGCACCAATCTAAAGGTCTTTCATTTGGTTGTAACGTGATTAGAGTTAAGGGTAGGATAAAGGGGTATAACAAGGGTTTAAAATATACCGAAAATAATATGCAATTAACTGCATAATTTTTTATACAATGAACACTTTCGCCTTACACAAATAACACATCAAAAATAAATGATCTCGCTATCCACATGTGCTCATAATAGCTAATAGTCACGAATACATAAAAATATTGACTTTTTCGATCAATGATCCATGACTGAAATGAAATTCTCAAATATGCAACATTTTTTTTCTTTTTTTCTTTTTTTTTTTTTGTCTTTTTTCACTGTTGTTTTTTTTTTGTTTTTCATTTTTGTTTTTTTTTTATTTAATGAAGAACTTTTCAACACGAAAGATGAACAAATCAAACATTTTCCTTCCTGATCATATGTAGCAAATATCATTTTAAAAACTCTAATCAATACATATCCCATGAGACAATCGTATAACTAATGTCATACAATTAATTACATATATCCTTGGTACAAGGGTTGAAACGCAAGCCAAAATAGGGTTGTGGTGTTGTATTGAAGGCTTTTGAAAAAAAGAAAGGGTCTTAGGCTCAGATTGGTTCACTAAGGGATTATAAATCAATGGTCAGGATTTTTACGAAAGCCAAAATGGAGTAAAACCTATGTGCATTTATCATTTCAATGCATGAAACTCTAGATGTGATCTCGAAATGCATAACATTGCAAGTTTTAGAATAACTAATCCAAGTGCGATAATCACTCAAGAAGAAAAGAAATTCCGAGCACAAAGAATGAATTTGCTCACTTGTTGGGCTCAAATAAAAGGGGTTTGTGTCGAATCTTGCATGTTTATCATACAAAGAAAACTATTAAAGACATGAATAGTCATTACAAGTATAAAAACCATTGATACAAATTATTTTTCATAAATTTCTAACCAACCAAATAACATATATCAATTTAGAAAGTTCCAAATTTTTTTAATTTTTCTCTCTTTTTTTGTCTTTTTTTTAATAAATAAAATGAAACAAAACTAAACCTATTGTAGGAAAACAAACAAACAAAAACATAAAATATCCCCCCACACCTAAATCATACATTGTCCCCAATGTATGCTAAATGATAAAGAGAAAAAAAATAAAAAAAAATAAATAACTATTATTTCAAATAAAAACAAAAATAAAAAGATAAAGTGTGAACAAAACTTCACTAGGGTGGAGTGGTGAGTTGAGGGTCAAATTCAACAAATTTTGAAGAAAAAAATATGGTGGTAGCAATGGACCCCTTCTTAGGGCGTGGGTACGCCCTAACTCATGTGTAATTCTGCTCATTTGAGAATATTTATAAAACTGGACAACATTAGAGGGTTGTTAAGGCGTGGGCACGCCTTAAAGACAGTATTTCTGGCCACCGAATTTTTCAGCATTTATTCACCTAAAAATCAAAATCAAATCTAAATCAAACCAAATAAATATGAAATAGAAAACATAAAAGAAAATATTAGGTTGTTTCCCAACAAGCGCTTTTGTTTAATGTCTTTGGCTCAACATTACCTCTTTGTTTCAACCTCGTTTCAACTTCTTTCAAAGACCGGTCCGGTCCATTTTGACTTCAACTTACCTAGCATGAACTTCAATTTTGAATTGAAGTGAAAGATTTTATGGCCTACCAATGATTGTTTCTAATGTGGGAGTTTGTCTTCAAGAAATTTGTTCTATTGTACAACCTTGTTTGTCATATTTTCCTTAAAAACAAAATCCAATTCATCTTGCACAAAATTATCATGAACAATGAATTCTACCATACTATCATGAAAAATAGACTTAAAATCATTTGAGTATTTCATGATATCAAAAATATTAAAAGTATTAACTTTACCATCAAATTCAAGAGTTAAAGTACCCAAATCCGCATCAATTTTCGTTTTGACTGTTTTCATGAATGGTTTTGGCACTTGCTTTATCACTTCTAGGAAAGGAATGTTGGTTCCTTCTTTTGGAGAAGTTTCCAAAATCTCTTTTTCTTCATCTTCTTTCGGTTGTGCCAACCTTCTAAGAAAATGTGGTAAAATCAAAATTTTTGTTTTGAAAGTATGGGGTTCGTTATTTACCTCATTGGTAGATTCATTCACTGTTAATGATTGCTCCATTTTCATATCTTCTTCGCCTTTTGATGAATTGTCTTCCACTTCTTTTAATGAATTTTCCAATCGGCTCATGGTTGCCATCAATTGTTATATTTGATTTTCCAAATTATGAATGCTGACTCTTGTCTCTTGTTGAAATCTCAAATTGCTGTTAACTAAACTTTTAACAATCTCTTCTAAAAATGTACCTTGGTTCGAAAAAGTTTGTTGAGACTGAAATTGAGATTGGACTTGTGGTTGTTGTTGGAATCCTTGTTGCCAATTTCCATAATTGAAGTATGGTTCATTATACCATCCTTGATTATAGATGTTCGAATATGGGTTACCATAAAAAATAGGACACTTATCGGTTGGATGATCCATCTCTGAGCAAATTCCACAAATTTGTACCGGTAGTGTTTCCCCTACAATAAAATTATGCATAAGAGAAATTAGTTCTCTCAATTCTTGATGAAGGGAAAAATCACTTACTCCGTTAACCCTTTTTGAAACATCTTGTCATATTTCAAATTGTTGAACAGTATCAATATTAAGAAAATCACTATAAAAAGTATGTTCATTAAAATCAGGAAATAATAACTCCCTTAAGGTTTTTTGTGTGGCCATGTCTGAGTGTTTAAAATCATTCTCTTCTATATCACCGTCAAATCTTAATAAATTCACTACAAACGTTAGTCCCCTAAAATAAAAAGAAAACAAAACTTAAAAGAAATAAATCACTTAACACCGTTCCCCGACAACGGTGCCAAAATTAGGTGTGTTGTCAAACAACCAAAAATAAATAAATCTACTTTCATAAAGACGAGTTTAGGGTAAGCAGGGTCGAATCCACAGGGAACGGTGGATTTACTTCTTTTAAAGAAAATAAAATAAAATAAAAATATGGGGGTTGGAGAATTAATTAAACTAATTAATCAAAAATAAAGAACTCAAAAATAAAAGAATAAAAACTAAGGTGAAATCAATTTTTATAGTCAAAGGAATTATATTCACTTGGATTTCATGTGATTGATCATTGATCTATCTGAGAATTTCAACACCCATAAATAAATTGGTTATATTAATCGACAAACACCCAACGACCAATATCTCCTTACTTCATCGATAATTAAGAGAAATTCGTTAATTATTTCCCTAATCGAGAGTCAACCCTAGAGAAGCTCTTAGGATTGAAAGTCCTAACAATATTAAGATTTAGAGAGACCCAATTCTAATTAACAAACACACGACGGGTTCATTTAAATTAGATTATTTAATTCCATGACATAAATGTCATTTACCACTTCATTAAAACTAACAAATAATTACGGATTTACCGTTTTAATTAGTTGTAAATTAGTTTAGATCTATTAAATATTGGCCACTATTTAATAAAGTCTAGAAAATCATGATCCATGAAGCGCATGAATTAAATAAATACCTATGAGATATTGATTTAATAAATCTAATTAAATCTTACAATCATCAATTATCAAGGTTTCAATACCCTTCAACTAGAAAATAAAATTAAAAAGAAAATATAAAAGAGGAAAAACAAAAAAATAACTCACAAAATGATTTTATTAAATTGGAATGTTGTTGAACAATGAAGACAATGACATGCAGCCGTCTAAGGAAGATGTTGCTTGGAACTTGAAACAAAAAGAAAACAAAATCTAAAGAAAAGACATTATGTGCTGGACATGGAATGGTGGCTAGGAATAAGGTGAAGGGGCGGCTGCCCCTCTAGGGCTCTCCTCCTCATCTCTCTCTTGTTTTGCATAATGTATCCCCTTATTTATAGGAGTGAGTTAACCCAATTTCTAAAGAGAATACTCTTCTAAATTTTAGGTAACTACTAAATAACAAATTACAATGAATTTGAAATTTTCAAAATTCTTATTCCCAAATATTTAGGAATATCTTCAATATATTTGTAAATTTTCCATGCTTCCAAATTTGTCCTCATTTTTCCTTCATTTTTCTTAATCTCTCCTCCATCATTCCTAACATATAAAATATAATAAAACCAAATCAATTGTAAATATTACACCAATTTATGCCATATCACTAGACAGATTGACCATACCTCAGTTTTTGACTTATAACTTTTTCTACATAACTGTAAATGGAACACAGTTTTCTTTTAGTTAAATTAGACTCCCATAACTTTAAAATGACATATGATTTGAAAGATCTCATTGAAAAATGATTTTTTGGTGAATTTTCAAAAAAAAAAAATGATTTTGCAGAAAATTACCTTGTTTTGCCCTCTTTTTGTGCGGAAATTCGCTGTAATTTTGAACTACCCCTTGGGCTGAATTAGGCTAAGCTTTGGACATAAAAGTTATAGTCCTATATCTTATCTTTAAATGACCACTGGAATCGTCTCAATCTGATTTGTACGGAAAAAGTTATGTTAATCTTTCTTAGACTGTACAGGCAGTATTGTGAATGTTGTGCTATAATTTGGTCTGATTTGGTTTTATCCGTGTAATTGGAGTTGAACTTAGCTATGAACATAAAAGTTGTAGCATTTTGTCTCAATTTTGCATGGTAATTTGATTCATCTCAATCCATGCATTGCAACTCAATATATAACCGTTTTATTTAAGCATGTTTGTGTTGGGAACTCATTGAAATAGCTAATGGGAATACTATGAGTTGGTTAACTATACGAATTGCATATCTGTGATGATAGTTATGAGTTTTATATAATTCTTGTGATAAATTGTTGTGATTACTTTATGAAAAATATAAAAGTATGTAAAAAGAAAAGTGATAACACAAGATTTTCTGTGAAAGTTTGTGCGAAATCTACAGACTTGAGGAATATGGTTGCACATAGAGTTCCACAAGTTTGTGCGAAGCCTACAGGCGAAGTTTGAGGAACCATGGATGGATCTCTTTTCCCTAAGAGGGTGGAATTAGAAACAAATAAAGTATTTGAGAACTTAACCCAAAAGGATCTAGATTCATTCAGGAATTCCCAAATTTAACTTACTCTCCAGACCCGCATACACTAGTTTAGTTCAACACTACATTTCTTTCTTTAATTGTTAAATAAAATTGGAACAACAAGAATAGAAAAGGAATAATGATTCTAAAAGTGATAATTGAAATTGCTTTCTAGAGTTAGTCTGCATTTTTGATACACTCTGCTATACTTTCGATGCTTACATAGTGATATTGATATTCTTGTACCTGTTTACTTGCTATGCATGCTATAATTCCCCGTGTATTTGCTCAACTTATGTTGACCCCGATATCCTTATTTTCAAGTGATTTGGGAGACAAAAGGGAACCATTGGATAGAAACACTTGAGCTAAAGGATTTAGATCCCTACTATTCATTGACCCCTTTTGTTTTGACTAAAACATAAATATTTGTACTCTTTTGAGTAGTTTGAATTATGTTATATGCATAGATGTTTGGTTATGTCACATGGATACCTTATATATAGTTTTGAGAATATAATGATTATATACCATAGTGTGTTGTGCTTGGCGGGCAGGATGACTATTGATGCCAACTGGTTTGATAATAGAAATGTTATATTTATTTTATCAGGTTTCATATTTACCCCCAGGTGGTTAAATGGTCACTGAATATGAGAGATTTTGTCGAAATTTTTATTTTGGAAAGAACTATTAACTTTTTTTTTAATTTAAATTTCATTTCGTGTTATCACACATAGGTAGTGCAACTTTCGCAAGTCCAAACGTCATATTTTAATCGTGATTGGTCGCTTCTGTGTTTGTATGTTTGTCCCTTTCTGCTTGGGGATGTGATGCTTAGATAGCGGTTCGTCACACTAAACATATAACAAGAAGGTGGAAAGACATGAAACATGAAAATCTTCTAGTGATACCTACCGGATACAATTTAAAGGTTTTTGTATTGTATCTCGAAGGCTTCGAGATTTTGTAAGTATTAATATCTGTGGGTATAGTGTAATAGAAAATTCCATATTTAGCATATGCATTTCTAACAAAATGGTATTTAAGTCAGCTATGACCAGGCAAACTGAACAGAAACCTTATGATGAGACCTTGAACTTTGAAGCAATCTGTGGGTTCACTGATATTAATCCCATCTCTTTGAACTTCTTGTGCAGAACATGACTTGATCTGCAACTGCAAGAATTTTTCTGCATCTGCCACACCCGCTTAGATTCCTCTGCTACCCTCTCTCTCTCTCTCTCTCCCTCGCATACATGCAACGCCTTTGTAGACAAGTAAAAAAGTTAAAGTCTCCGTGTCGAAACCATTAAAAGCCACAAGGCAGAGAAAGTCAAGATGACCAGTGTTGGAAATCCAACCCCAACAGCCTTTTTATTTGCTTTTTTCTTTACCTATTCTAATATTTTCTAATTTTTTAATCATACTTTTCCGGCCATTAATAGTAAGATATGTATTTATTGCAAAAATCAACTTATCTATTTATAAAAAAATATAAAATATATATTTCAAGTTATTAGTTTTAATACAATTAACAATAATAATTTTTTTATCAGGTTGCTTGTTAAGAATTTATGTGATGATCAATACCTAATTGGTTTAGTGATCGGAGATTAATACTCTAAATAAGATTTCTAATTCAAATTTTATATTTAAAGAAAAAAATAGATGTCGGAAGAGATTTTCTTCTTAAGAGTTTAATTCAATTCGAATCGAATTTAGTCATATTAACGTATTTATTAAATAACTGTAATTTATTAAGAAAAAAAGAATTTATGTGGTGACTTTTATCAAGAAACATGGTAAAGGAGGAGTAGTTTGCCTTTTTCCATGCATGGAAGTGAGAGCTCTTAACTCAAGAATAGAAGGGTATGACCACATTGGAAGTGAGAGCTCTTAACTCTTCAATAGAAGTTAAAAAAATGGGTATTTAACAGAACACCTTAATTAAGAGAAAGCTAGAAACTGCTGCATGTATAATTGAACATAATTATATAATATATACATATATATTTATATAATTCTTTTCCTTTTAATTTTTCTAAAGAAAAAGTTGTTCTTCACTCTAATTCAACTCCCATCCATTTGCCAGTTTGCAGTTTATATAATTTTTTAAGTCTTTCAATACTGCCAAGAACACCTCTGGCAGCATCTGTAACTCTGGCAAACACACAGACGCACATAAAAAGCCAGCAAAAGACTCTCACTTTCTCAATGCTTATATTCTCACTTTCAATTCAACATCTTCTTTGTCCAAACCACTTCAACCATTTTTAGCTTATATATACAAAATTCACATACTTTCTAGTCTTCTATGCAACATGATGCAAGACCCCATTGGAATCCCTTCATGTTTTTCTTCGGGTGATAAGCTAACTGATGAATCAACTGCAGTCACAAGGTTAGGACAGAGCATTTTCATGTCTACTTATCGAACAAAGGTTGCAGATCGATGTCGTTTAATCACTATAACATGGTGCAAAAACTTGTTAGTCCATAGCCTGTCCTTGGCAGTTGAAGGACGAGAAGGAGAAAATCAGTATAGCTGCAAGTAGAGATCAAGCCTTGGTACTTTTGGAGAAAACAAGGTTCCAAGCATTTTATAGTAGATAGCAAACAAGTAAACATTTTTTGGGATCTCAAGAATGCAAAATTCAATGGTGAGACCGAGCCTAAAGAAGATTACTATGTTGCAGTTGTTTGTGATGAAGAGGTTGTGCTCCTTCTTGGTGATATGAAGAAAGAGGCTTATAGGATGACTGGTTGTAGACCAGCTCTGATTGATCCTATATTGATGTCAAGGAAGGAACATATATTTGGTAAGAAGAAGTTTTTGACAAAAGCTAAGTTTCATGAGAAGGGTAGGTTTCATGAGATTTCTATTGAGTGCAGGCATGGGACTAGTCATGGCGGAAAAATTACTTCTAGTACTAAATATGATCCAGAAATGGAGATAAGGATTGATGGGCATTTGGGAATTCATGTCAAGCATCTTCAGTGGAAGTTTAGAGGTAATGATTCATTTCAGATTAATAGATTAAGAGTAGAGGTTTATTGGGATGTTCATGATTGGCTTTTTAGTCCTGGATTAAGGCATGCATTGTTTATAATTAAGCCTATTTTGCCTTCCCCATCTCCATCTCTCTCTGCATCATCTTCTCCATCGCTGTATTCGCTTACATCGACTCCATTGTTGTCACAAACAATGAGTTCTACTTCTTTGGAGGGGTTTAGTGCAGGTGGGTCTTCTGAGTTTAGCTTGTTTCTCTATGCTTGGAGGATAGAATGACATGATATGCATTCACTGAAAGCTTCATTTAAGAAGATGGCCCTGGCCAAAGGGTCTGGTACATTCTGATTGATCAAATCTTTTGTTGCATATATTTTTATGCTACGTTTTATGTCAATCAAGAAAAATAATCAAAATTGAAATACTTCTAAAGAATAGCACAGCTAGATAGGATAATACAAATTAAGATGAGAGAGAGAGGATTGATTTGTGATCACATGGATGTGGGGTCCATAGAAGAGGGGTTGGAAGTTAGTAACAGCTGGGATTGAACAAGTGGGCATAATGGACAGAGAAGATTGGTTCATACACATGCCCAATAATTCCACATCTAGAGGTATCTCCCATGTCTAGATCTGATCTTGATAACTGAGCATTTTGCTCTCCCAAAAATGTTTCTTACAAATAACAAAAAATTTCCCTCTTTTTTGTTGTAATTTCAAACTGAAGTTTACAACAATGTTCATACTTATCTGAATGTATCTGTCAAATCTCCCATGTCTGTATGCATGTGAGAGGAATGAAAAAAGGCTGGAAGGTGTTGATGAACATGAAGTCAAACATGCTTCAAGGTTTTCATTGTTTTCCTTCTATTTTTGCTGCAAATATTGATGACCTCACTCATTCGTTGTCTAATAATCTTAAGGGCATTTTTTTTTGTTGCATTTTCAACTGTAATTAGTCCAAAAGTAGAACTCTTATTCTGACTTTCTGCCACCAAATGATGCAGTATTTGCCTTTGAAAAGAGAACAGCTAACAACTGTAAGCTGCGTGTTAGGTACGGGGGACAAAGAAAGATTAATGTCAAGCAACAAATGACTAGTATAATCTAGTCCACACCATACAAGGCCTTTAAGAAATTTATGGCACTTAGCTTTTAAATCTTTCATGTAAATAATAGCCGCAATGTCTCTGCAACATTACATTCTCCCATTTGCATCTGCTGTTCTTCTTCTTCTTCTTCTTCTTCTTCTTCTTCTTCTTTGTGTTTTAAGGGGGGTGGTGGAGGCAGGTAAAGTGTAGGCGTTTTGAGAAGAGAATTAAAATATTCTTGAATGCAACTTAGATACAAGGGAATGGACCCCAGACAAAGTCACAAAGATCTGTCTCATTTGACATTAACAAGATGACTTGAACTTAGGTTTTTATGACAACAAGAGTGAATGCTTATGACAACAAGACTTGAACACCGCTCCAAAATTCCTTGTTTTGTTCTTCATACCTCTTTCTCCCATCTTCCACCGCTCCAATATAATAATCTACCTAGGCAAATGTTTTGTTTTTGTTTTTGTTTTTTGTTTTTGTTTTTGTTTTTTAGTTTTTGTTTTTTGTTTTTTGTTTTTTATTTTTTTTTGGCATCACTTTTGACCAAAACCAAACAACTTTGCCAGGAAAAATGGCTTATTTTGTTTACGGAGGGCATTATTTGCTGCTTCTGCTGGCGCTGCTGTTGGAGCTTGGGCTGGTGATGGGGTCTGTTTACCTGCAAGAAGGGAGTTGTTTAAGTTAAACCAAGAAAAATTTAATTGTCAGTTGCATATGAAAGGTTTCTCTTTCTTTGGACCTTGACAAATAGACTGGTTTAATAAATTCAGGAGATTTTGCTCCAGCTTTAAAACATCAAAGAATTTTATCCTTAGAAATTTCTAGGAGAACCAAGAACCAAATAAGTTCAGATTCTTTTTCTAGAAAAGACATGAAACAGGTTTCCAGGTCCATTTCAGTTTCCACGTTGCCATTTTACAGCTCCAGCCCGTATGAGATAGTTGTATTGTAATTAATTGACTGTGCTGCATCGGAAGACAGAAAAGATTCCAATATGGAATGGAGTTAATTGCGACATGCCAGATATTCTTCACTAAAACTACATGTTGGAGGAGCACAAATGTGCCGGGGGGGGGGGGAATATTGTTGAACATGCATGTCACTACTGAAGAATGTTGCTGAAACTCCTTGAAGGATTTTCTCTCAAATGACATGACCAAGAAAAGAAAGAAAAGTTGGAATGCCTTCAGTATAGACGGAGGTTATGAGCTGCAGATTTCAACAGAAATTGCAACTTATCACTCCTGGTTGTGCCGTAGGAGATTTGGTCACTTCAACACGAGGGCATTGAAGAATCTATATCAGAAAAGATATGATGACAGATCTTCCATATCTACAGTAGCAAGTTAGTCTGTCCGAATGTTGTCTTCTCAGCAACAAGAACAGACAGCCTTTCCTTTTGGAAAGGCCTGGAGAGAAGAAGGGGCTATAGCTGACATCGTATGGGCAAAATGATAGGAACACCACTATCATTATTGATACAGGCATCTTTATGCTCCAACGGGCTATACAAGAAGGAGACCAGTTTACCGTTGTTTAGAAAGAAATCCAGATGCTGCACAAACCTTCAAGAAGTTCAAGACTTTTATAGAAGTGCATCTTTCACATGTTTGACAAGGTTCCGAGTTGAAGGCTTAAAGAACTAATCTACCATTGGATACGCAACAAAAAAGTTAGGGGCAAATGGATCTTACAATTATGGAGATAGCAAGATGAATGACCGGGGAAAAATGGACTTCAAAAAATATTTTCTAGGCTGAAGCAGTAGGTGTATGTCACAGGTGACCTAGTAAAAGGGGTTCTGAATGAAAGTGGCCCAAGGAAAATTTTGATGGTGAACACCAGATATATACCTACATGACATGCCTATCAAAGGTGTAGGCATAGAGTAGCTTAGGCTCGCTCTCTCTCACATGCGCTCACGCACACACATGGCAAAAACCTAAATCTTCTCTCTTTTATCTTCCTAAAAAATTTTTTACTTCAATTGAAAAATATTACATGTAAAATAGAACAAAAGAGAGATAATTCGAGGGGAAATTGAGCTTAGTTAAGATTCTCCAAACACTAAAGAATCTATCGCTTCACCTTTCCAAACAATATAATAGAAGAGTTTCACATACCATGTTGCATTCTCTACCAAGGTGGACAAAAAATAGGGGAAAATTTTGAAGGGAACCGATACAGGCACAAATCCTTGCCTGATTCCGGTGATCCATTGTTACTTTTGACACTTTTTGCATCACGAAAATGCTTGTCCAAGTTCTGCATGCTGGAATCATGGTGGAAGCCAAAGGGTGACTTCCTCTCCGGAACTTTATGCTCCATTGAAGCTCCACCATCACGATCAGCTACATGCACTAAGGAGCAGGATAGGAAAATTTATGCAACCCTTTTCATAAAAAGTGAGGAAATTTATAGAGTTGGAAGGAAAAAGAAAATGCAGATTCATGCTTTTCTCCAAGTCAAAATTGAAGTTACTGATCTATTTGAAGTTGAAACAAATTTTAGTAACATTGCCTCAGCGAGATAAATGAAGATAGCTTACTCTCACTTGGAGGCCTTCCATGGTTGTGACGCAAAGCTTCAAAAAATTTTCCATCCTTCTGATCTTGGACCACTAGTAAGGAAAGCAAAAGTTCATTATTTTCCTTTAATGATGGATAAATGACATGACCACTACTTGATGAATGATCTAGAGAACAATAAAAGCAAACAGTGATCATATAGAGTATTTCAATAGTAGGGAGCTGAGCCTGCCAAAAGTAGTTGAACAGCCTCTGCATCTATGGTCATAGACAACTTAGCAGATACATTCAGATTTTGCATATCTAGAAGACTACCTGCACCTAAAAGAGAAAACCTAATCTAATTTTGATGCAGATATCAATAACCAAAAAAACTACTTTAGCCAAGACAAGTTTAATCTTTCTTACTAGGAGCTTATTCAGGATAGATGTCTCTAGGAGATCATATGCATCCTCAGTAATTATCTGTTAGGATTGTGCACTGGGATCCAACCTATAGACGAGATTGAAACAGCAATAAGAATTTAGCAAATGTATCTTATGCCACAGTAACTACAAATTCCTTTGCACTTTAGAGGCATCTAAGAATGTCATGTATCAACCTCGCTATTTGTTTTAAGGACATCTTGCCCAACTACTAACATCACCAATTGTCTAGCCATCATAGGACTTTCCAAGTCCACCTGACCACTAAATGAAAAATAACAAGGTAAGAAACAATGCGATAACTATATATTACAAATACAATTTGTGCAGAAAATGCCTCTGAATTTTGTGTTCAGAGGATGTAAGTGTTAATGGACCTTACAGGCCTGAAGGCTAATGTCATACCAACAATGATTGTCGTGAGGGCATTGGCTACAATATCAATGTGGTTCTTCATGGAATAGCTGAGTCAAATGGTCATGGAGAAAGATTTACTTATAAGAATGATGAGCTTGATAGGTATGCGACACATATTAGAACAGATAGGCACATATGAGATCAACGGAACAAGACTTGAGAAGGATGAGGAGGAATTCTTGGAAAAACTTAGGTCTAAATGGAATTTGGTCCCCGATTTTTTTTTTTTTTTTTTTTTTTTTTTTTTTTTTGAGTGCTCTTTAAAGCTCTTCAATGAAAGAATTTGATATTAAAGGCAATGAATTGAACATAGAGTTAATCTAACTAAAAGATGAGAAGCACATACTTTGATCCACCATTGCTCAAAAAAATTGTGATCTTGCTAGTGTACCTTGTTTTGAAATTTGAGGAAATCTAAGTTAACCAATAAAAAACTTGGAGTCACTCAAGGCTAACTTTTAACCACATGTTTAAATTATGGTGTCTCGCACCTGAACCGGGTGAAATGCAAGCATAGTGGGCAACACCTTTCATGCAAAAATGTACGTCTATCTTCATTTAAAGCATTACTTGGGAGGGGTGGGGTCAAATAAACAACACAAATTTTCTACCTGGCGGTGTTGAAAATGACTGGTTACTGCCAGTGTCACCATCACCACTGGTACCAAGCAACTCGACATCGCCACTAGTACTAAGCAAACACCTTACTATGATATGAATAATTTTGGCACAGAGCTACAGCTTCCAAAGTCTAGATCATCATAAAGGCTTACTGCAAAATTACTTCCAACAAAGATCAAAGTGCAAGCCAAATCAGAAAATGGAGTCATTCCATGAGATGAAGAGGCAGAAATGGATAAAGTGATTGAAAAAATTATCAAGTACCTCATCAGAATAAAGAATGCATTAGCATCAAGTTCAACATGGTAAAATAGCCACGCAGCTTGTCGCTGCTTCCGCTTCTTCTTTCTCTTGAGATCACAGACACCACAACATCACCATCTTCTTTCTTATTTTCCAAAAGCCAAGAATATCCAATTGCTGCCACCATTGAACTAGTACCTAAATGCTCATATCAAATTCAAACAAATCACAAACAAAACCCCTATAAAAAAAAATATTCAACACATTACCCAAATCAAGTTCAATAAGTGACAAAAAAGAAAACAATCCAAAACCCGAAAATCAAAAAGTCCAAACCACTTGAAACCAAATACAGATAAAATTCAATTCAATTCAAAAACAATCCAAAACCAGAAAGTCATATAAACCTAAATCCAATTCAACTCCCATTTCCAGATTAAATTCAGTAAAACGAAAAAAAAAAAAAAAAAACCCAAAAAATAGTGAAACCCAGAACCAATTTAACACCAAACCAGAACGAATTCAGTAAATAGCAAATTAAGAAACAAAAAATCATGAAGACCCAAAACCTGAAAATCGATTTAGCACTAAGTTCCCCAAAAAGGAGACTGAAAATACTAAAATCATGAAACCCAGAAAAAATTTGCAGCCAAAATTCACAAAAAAAGAGAAAGAAAATAATAAAAAAAAAATGCTCAACTGTTTGAATTTCCAGAGAGCACAATGTTCGCCTTCCCTTGCATTTCCCCATTTGAAATCCTTTCAAGCTTAATCCTCTGCTCCTTTAAAAACCCATTCAAATCTTTAGGATTTTCTCTCTCCCCAACCTTCAAAGCCGGCGAGATTTTACTATCGAACACGTAGATCAAGAAATCGATCTTCGATGAGCTGATTCGACCAAAGTGCTCGGCGGCGAAAGAAGTTCCTTGTCAAAAGTGGAACAAATCGAAGCCGACAAGGGAGTCAAGTTCGTATCCATACAAAAATATATATATATATATATATATATATATATAGATATTTCGAAAAATGAACTAGTGTAAGAGTTTTTAAAAACTCGAAGATTATTTTTTGAATATATTTAAAGAATAGGTTGTTTTAATTTTTTTTTTTTTATTTGGGACCAATTTCGAACATGTCTCGTCTATGAGTGAATTCGGTCAAATTCGTCGGAGGGGAGAGAATTTGATCGCTAGTGGACAAATTTTTATATAATTATTTAGGTGACTCAACAAAAAAAATCGTTAATTTAGTTAATTTTTAATTTTTATAATTTTATAATATTTAAAATTTTTAGTTTTTTTAATTTTTTTAATTTTTAAATTTTTTAATTTTACAAATTTCTTAATTTCTATAGTTTATTAATTTATGGGATTTGTATTTTCTATAAATATTTATAGTGTTTCATTATTTGAATATTGATGATTAATAATATTTTCCTTGAGAGTGATATTTCTCTTTTGAGAGTTTATGATTTTTTTTAAACCCTGTTATTTTTTTCTTTTATCTCTCTCGTGTTAGGTGATATCAAAATCAAGACTTTCCCTTACGATGACCAACCATAGATATTATTCTTTCGGATGTGTTCAGAGAGTTGCGAGCCATAAAAACTACATTTCAAATTCTATCGGTTCGAATAGAGCGTCGAATAGAGCGGGTAGAAATACGAATGGAGTAGGTAGAAACAGAATTGTAGACATTACGGTCAAATCAGGACAATAGAGGAATTGAAGGTGACGCCAGGAGAATCGCTCAAGGTCCACACGTTAATTCTATATTACCATAACAATCCTATAGGGTTTAAACCAACGAGAATGAATTTTTGAGTGAAGATGTACAGATTCTGACGATAGCCAAGAAGACGATGGTTCCAGTAATACCTATTTCGAATGATTTCTTTGTTGAAACAAAAGGCAAACCAGAAACACAAAATAAAAATGATATAGAGAGAGAACTATGGAGTTAAAAAATAATTTAGAAGTATACATATATACTATTGAAGACAAGTTTGATCTATTCAAAATGTTGGAAAATGTTTTGATCGGCCAGGAAAAATAATCTCTCATCAAAAGATTTAATGAAACTGATTTAAATGATGAGTTAGTGAAGACACAAGATTGGATTTATATCGATGGTGAAGATGTCACTGTTTTAGAGTTCCAGAAGCATCTAAATTTTCTTAAAACTATTGGGGACTCAATTTTTTTTAAATTGAGTGAATTTACAATCGTAATTGTTTTAATATCTGTCAAGTTTAGTGTATGTTTTTAGATAAGAAAATCAAAGTAGAGAGTTAAGAAAATGGTTATAAGTCATCGAAGGTATCACTCGAGCGCGGGTTCTTTTCAGAAAGGATGGATTGATGTGGGACAAATTTTTAATAATTATTTGGGTGGCTCAAGAAAAGGGAAAGAGATTCGTTAATTTAGTTAGTTTCTAATTTTTATAATATTTTTTTAGAGTACTATTTTTCTTGTGAGAGTTTAGAATTTTCTCTTTTAAGATTCTATTATTTTTTTCTTTTATCTCTCCCGTGTTAAGGTTGCGCAGGAATCTGCTGCGGCTAAGAGTTCTTAAATCTTGATCTTCGGTTCGGTGACGACTGAGGTGGCAGACTAAGAGCTGTCCGATTTTGATTCAAACTGGGTTGATTGTTTTCTTCTTGTTTGATTTAATTTTGATCGTGATTTTGGGCGTTTTTGGGGTCTGTGTTTTGTGGGTGTGGGGTTTGAGGATGCTGGAGAACCATTTTTGGACGGCGGAGGCCGGAGAGATGTCGACGGCGGGTGAGGTAGCGGCGACAGTGGCGCTGGCAACGGGGGAGGAGAAAGTGGTGGAGTTGGCGCGAGTGTGTTTGGCTGATTTGGAGAGGATTTCTCCACTAAAGCTTCTTTCTGCTCTGTTTCTGAAATTTAAAAAAGAGCCGTTGAGTTTGGTCCTTAGGGAGTGACATTATTAAAGTCCCCTAATTTTCTAATAATTTTAATTTCATTAAGAAAAAATGGGCCACTTAATTCTTAAATAAAATATAATTTATTTACTTGTTATTAAAAAACTTTCATAAGTTTAGATATTTTAATAATTTTTTAAATATTAAATCATAAAAATCTGTACTTAAAGATTTTAAAATAGCATAGAATTAGAATGAAAAAATATATTTTTTATTATAAGTAATATTTATATTATAAAATAATATCCTTTACATTAAGATCTAAAAAAGCAAAATTGGGATTTGACCTACGAGAAATAAACATCAGAAGAAAATGTTCTGAGTGAGAGGTGAATCATATCTCTGCTTACAAAGTGCAACGGGCCGTTGATCATATTGGTGGATGTTTCTAAGTTATGTACACAAACACAATGCATACACCACCAATTGAGTTGTTGAATGACAATTCTCTCTCTCTCAAATTTTTGGCCCAGTTAATTTGATTATGTGGGCTATTTGACAGAAACAGATCTGCAATAACAATTTAGTAGACTTGATTAAGGAAGAAATGGTACTATTATTTACAAATAGCTAAAACATACTATTTTTTTTTTGGGGGGGGGGGGGCGTAGCTTTACCTTCTAGCAGATCTTGAAAGAGAGCCTCTTCTATCAAGTGTAGGCTGAGTAGCTGCAAATCTCGGCGATCCAACAAGTCTTGCAGGCGAATCACACCGTGCAGGTGAAGAGGCCAACATGTGCTTTGCTTCTTCTAGCCATTCTTGAGTCAGCCTGCTACTGCTATTACTTCTTGTGCTGCTATCAAACTCTTCATCTTTTTCCACTGTCTGCTCCTGCAAGGTTATATGCTTTTGGGTCATTTTTGACTGCACCAGAAAACATGTCATTCATGAAATCTGTGAGGTCTGGAACAGGCTCAGCTCGACTTGGTTTTTCCGACTCTGCTCGATCTGCAATAACAATTTGCGGCTGGCATGGTCTGTCTTTGACACTCTGATACCCGAATAAAGCCAATGGTGTCATTCAAAGACAATGCTTGTGTAAACAAACTTGAACCATTTTCCCCATACTACGTATTAGTATTGTTATACCTCTTTGTAGGCTGATCCAATTGGGTCAAGGCAAAGTTCTTTCACCGGAAACATTCTCAATGATTCCTTTCTTGTTGGTAATCATTACGTGAACATTCTACCACTCCTAATCTTACCCCTTGATAACAACTCTTCATAGAAACTAATATGGAAAAGTTTTCTAATCATTGGAAAGAACGTGTCCCATTTATTAGTTGATGCCCACGTCGGGCCATATTTTTACCAAAAAGTAAAAATTTGAAATGCCAAAAAAAGGTGGGATAGTGGGAAGTTACCCACTACCCCCTCTCTATCCTATTTTCTCTTAAAAAGAACTCTTATTCTAATATGACTCCTACGTGAGTGTGTATCACAAAAAAAATTAACATCTTTGATAAGAGGATTAAGAGGAAAGGTTACCATCATGAGAATTAGAATAATTGTTGAGTAGAATAATTATTCAGAGGGTTTTTCCGATCAACGTTAAATCACTGGGTTAAGGGTTGGTTCGTTGTGATATTGCGGTGATAGTTCGATTACGTGACTATCATCCCGACTTCGAGTGGTTCGTGTTCAGAGTTTGCGGTTCCGGAGATTTTCTGCATCACCGTTTAAGGTATATCGCAAACTCAAACTTTTACGGTTCCGAAATTTTATTTTATCGCTTCCACTGCGTGTATGAGTCACGTTTAAATCTAATATTGGTATCAGAGCCAGGTTAAAAATATTTCAAATAATTTTTCAGAATAAAATTTGGGTATAAAAATATAGGGTATAAAATTTGGGGTTCGGATTACGGATGAGTTTCGTGAATCCAATTATACCACTGCGTTACCCAACTCACGTAGAACACGAAAATAATTTTTTCGTAATTTTTTTGGCACGTTTAGACAATGAAAATTCCGGTTGAAGCATTCGGTCGTGAATAGTGACCGAACCCTTCAACCCCAGATTTGACAAGATTTAAGTAAAATTGATTCATAAAAATGGTAGATCTGTGTTTGCCGTGTTAGATCTACATTTTCATATATATATATTGCATGTATTTGATACTGAAAATTGAGATTTTCGAAAATTGGGTCGGAGAAAATACCCAGTTGCAGAATTCGGGCGAGGAAGAAGAAGGCGCGTGCGTGACACGTTCGAGGAGGAGCGTGCCACCCAGCAGGGCGGGCGCGTGCAACTCACACTTGATAAAGGCGCGTCTATGCACAGCGCCCAGGCGCGTGAGATGTCAGGTTTGACCGTGGGTCAGACCCGAACCAGTTCATACCTGACCCGAACCGGGGATCCAGACTGGGTTTCGGGTCCCGACCCGGACCTGCATCCGGATCCGGACCAGGGGACGCGGGCGCGCTCGTGTAGGCGCGTCGCCCGCCCGCCCACGCGTCAGGCGCGTCTGCGGACGCGCATCGAGTACTTGCAGGTGCGTGCCTGATGTGTTGGGCGTCCTGCACGCACCCAGGGGCCTTCCCGGCGCGTGGGGGCGCGTGAGACGCGCCGCCGTGAGCATGGCGGCGTGTGAACCCTCCCGGTGGCACGTAGGTCGTCCTAAAATTGGAATTTTCTGATTTTTTGAGGGTTTTGTGATAAAAAGTGACTAATTGTGGGTTTTTATGTACTGAATCCTATTCCGAATGGTGAGATGCAATCACGGATTGTGGTGTATGGTGTCTGTTGACTCATACGCTCGTCTTGGGATCTGTATTCGAGTCATTTTGGTTTTGGTGATTCGTAGGGTACATAAAATTGTGAACTAAGAATCAATATGTCACTAATGTCTCTTTTTCTGTGTGACAGAGACATGGCTGCAACGAAGACTGTCGTTCTAGATCTCATAAAAGGAGACAAGCTGAACGGTGACAACTATGATATTTGACACCGGAAGGTTTAGTTTGCCTTCGAGGAACAAGAGCTCGGGGAAGTTCTTAAGAACGAGATGGTGGACCCTGGGGAGGGTACCGCGGCACAAGCGCGACGGGATCAAGAGGTGTATCGTGCTTGGAAAAAGAAGGATGGCCAAGCGAGGGTGATCCTTCTTAGCAGCATGTACGATGAGTTGATTCCCATCTATGAGCAGTATCCTACTGCACAGTCGATCTGGCATGCTTTGAGAGAGCACTATAGCGCCCCGTCAGCTCTTAAGTTGAGGATGTTGACTTATAAATTCATCACTTACAAGAAGAGGCACGATCATACATGAAGCAACATTTAATGCATATGTCGAGTATGATCGCCTCTCTGAAGAGTATAGGGGAGCCGATGTCTGATGAGTTTCAGGTACTTGGTGTGATCCAGTCCTTGCCTGACTCCTGGGATATGGTTAAGACCTATCTCACGCACACCGAGAGTATTCGTACTTTCATGGACGTGAGTAGGCATTGTGAGCTCGAGGAGGACCGTCAGGAGGTGGTTAGGTCTTCTTCTGCTCATGCTAACATTGCGGAGTCGAGTAAGGGTTCCCGAGGAGTGAAGCGCAAGTGGCGTAAGTATAAGAAGAAGGCCAAGGGCCAAGGCAAGAAGAATCAATCTGACAAGACCGATGACAGAGGACAGAAACACAAGAAGAAGAAGCTCGATAAGAGCAAGGTCCAATACTACGTATGTGGCAAGACTGGGCATTTCGCACGCGAGTGTGGCGAGCGAAAGGTAAGTTCTTCTTCTTTACATGGTTTGAGTTACGTGTCATCTAGTGTGATGCTCGCTAACTCTTCTCCTTTGTGGATTGTAGACTCAGGAGCCACAGACCATGTAGCTCGTGACAGGAGTGCATATGTGGAGTTCCGTCGTTTGAGTCCCCAGGCGATGAGGCTATACGTGGGGAATGGAGCATTTATTGAAGTAAAAGGGATTGACACTTGCAAGCTATTGCTGCAAAGTGACCAAGTCTTATATCTTTATGATGTTTTGTATGCTCCTGAGATTAGGCGGAATCTTGTATCTGTCCAATGTTTGGATTTGCTAGGATATTCTGTGTTATTGGGAAACTCTAGAATTTCCATTACCTATGACAGTTCTTTGATATGTTCCGGTTTGGTCCATGAGGGACTTTATGTACTGGATATGATTTCATTTTATGAGATTTATTCTTCTTCTACTATTGTTTTTGCATCTGATAGTGCAGTGGATGATGTGAATGTATGACATAGTAGGCTTGGCCATATAGGGTAAGAGAGGATAACCCGGTTAGCTACGAGTGGGTTGTTGGGCCCGCTAACCAAGGTCCAGTTGCCCATGTGTGAGTTTTGCCTTACGGGCAAAGTCACTAGAAAACCATTTGGGAAAGCAATGAGAGCTGGGACTCCATTGCAATTGGTCTATTCCGACATTTGCGGACCCATGAATGTGAGAGCCCGAAACGGAGCAACGTATTTCATTACGTTCATACACGACTACACGCGTTTCGGTTATGTCTACCTGATCTCGCACAAATCTGAGGCACTAGAGTGCTTCAGGAGGTTTATCAGCGAGGTTGAAAATTAGCTAGACATGAGGGTGAAAACTCTCAGAACCGATCGATGGCGCGAGTATCTGTCTGAGCAGTTCAAAGAGCTCTGTTTCGATAGAGGCATTACTAGACAGTTGACTATTCCTGCTACTCCTCAGCAGAACGGAGTAGCCGAGAGAAGGACTATGACTCTGTTGGAGATGGTGAGGTCGATGATGGCGCAGGCCAACCTACCTATCTCCCATTGGGGGGATGCGTTGTTGACTGCAACCTATGTCCTTAACCGTATACCGACGAAGTCCGTAGTCAGTACCCCATACGAACTTTGAACAGGGAGACAGCCTGACCTTAGCCACTTGAGGCCATAGGGTTGTGCCGCGTATGTTTATGATTCCTCGCACCAGTACGACAAGTTAGGCCTGCGAGGAAAGAAATGTATCTTTATTAGATACTCTGAACAGTCCAAAGGATATGTGTTCCTAGGAGAACATACGGACGACACTGTCACTGAGATAGAGTCTCGTGATACCACTTTTCTCGAGAGTGATTTCCCTAAGAGAGGAGAAATCGATCGAGACTTCACCTTCTATGAGATGGATGAGCCTAGCGGCTCAGCCGAGCCCAGTGGCGGGACTCAAGAGCCGATTACGGATCTTGGTCCTAGTGGGAGCGGTCTATCTGAAGGTGTGGAGGCTCTCTCTCCTCGTAAGAGTACTCGAGGACATGTGCCTCGACGTCGTTTCCCGATTGAGGATGAGATCCTTATCGTGACTCCTGAGGATGACGAAGAGCCGAGAACTATACAGGAGGCTCTCGAGGGCTCGGCAAAGGACCATTGGTTACAGGCCTTGCACGAGGAAATGGAATCAATGAGAGTCAACGAAGTCTGAGAACTAGTTGACTTACTTGAGGATAGAAAGGCAATTGGGAGCAAGTGGGTTCTCAAAATTAAAAGAAAGGCCGATGGATCGATTGAGAGGTACAAAGCCCGTTTGGTAGCCAAGGGTTACATGCAGACTAAGGGCATTGACTACGTGGAGACTTTCTCCCCAGTAGTCAAGTTTACTTCGATCCGTCTACTTTTGTCGATTGTCGCTAGTCTGGATCTAGAGTTACACCAGATGGACGTTAAGACCGCCTTCCTTAACGGGAGTCTGGATGAGGAGATCTACATGGAACAGCCCCCGGGTTCGTTCTAGTAGGTCAGGAGAACAAGGTCTGTCGACTTCGGAAGTCGATATACGGCCTGAAGCAGTCATTCAGGCGGTGGTACCTAAGATTTCACGAGGAGGTGATATCTTACGGTTTTACGATGGTTGAGGAGGATCATTGTGTCTATCTAATTAGGTCCGATAACTCTTTTGTGATCCTGTCGTTATATGTGGATGACATAATGTTGGCTGGGAATGACATTCAGTATTTAATGATCATCAAAGCGTGGTTGTTATCCAGTTTCGACATGAAAAACATGGGTGAAGCTGAGTTCATTCTCGGAGTTCAGATTCAGAGGGATCGCTCGAGAAAAATGTTAGCTCTTTCACAAGAGACCTACATTAGGAAAATTCTCGAGCGTTTTAGGATGAGTGATTGTAATCCCATAGATAGTCCGATCGCCAAAGGTGAAGGCCTGAGCCTGAAAATGTGTCCGAAAACTCAGGAAGAAGTAAGGGAAATGCGTAAAGTACCTTACTTTAGTGCAGTGGGAAGTTTAATGTACGCAATGTTGTGTACTAGACCGGACATTTGTTATGCAGTTGGTCTGATGAGTAGATATCAGACAAATCCTGGAAGGGGTCACTGAAGAGCAGTGAAAAGGATTTTTCGATATTTAAAGGGAACTGCAAACTTCTCCTTAAGTTACGAAGGAGGTGATTTGCGCCTTGTGGGCTATTCAGACGCCGACTGGGGAGGCGATTTGGATAAGCGCAAATCGACATCAGGTTTTGCTTTCTTGCTCAATGGCGGGGCCATCTCTTGGAGCAGTAAGAAGCAAACCTGTGTTGCTCTATCTACGATGGAGGCTGAGTTCGTGGCATGCTCAGTTGCAGTTCAGAAGAGTGTTTGGCTCCGTAGACTACTTGATGACTTAGGGATTATAGCGGATAGTGGGAGACCAGTCATGATTTATTGTGATAATCAGTCCACTATTGCTTACACACGAGACCCTAAGTTTCATAGTAGGACCAAACACATTGACACCAGATACCATTACGTTAGAGATATCATCGAAAAGGGTGAAGTGACCGTCAAGTACATTTCGACACACAATATGGTGGCTGACCCCTTCACCAAACCCATTACTAGAGACTCCTTTCTAGGGCATAGAGAGTAATTGAGTTTGTGTATTTTCTGACATTTCTCAGTTTGTACTTATTGATAACATTGATGCTTATTGATTTTCTATATATATGATTATAGTGCATTTTTTAGTCACTTTTGTATTATATTTTCATTTAATGCACTTGCCTTCAATGTCATATATATATTTTGTGATGTGATAATATATATGTCAGGCAGGCAAGGTCGATTCTCTCACACGAGTGACCACCTCCAGCTCTGAATGAGTTATGTGTAGACTGAGTCCCTATACCTGCATAGTGTTAGAGAAATCTGACATATGCCATTTTTTTGAGAGATGAGGGAATAACACTGTGGCACATGTTTCATACCACGTGTGAAAAGACGACTTGGGATAGTGGGAGCTATATTACTTGAGACATTAAATTGAAATTTATCCCCGAACTCCACTGTGTGAGACCCGAAATCCATTGGGTGGGATCTCTTGTGCTCTTATTACTTTCGGCTGTTTATTGAGATTTTGATTCAGTGTTTGCTATTTTAGTCTGTTTACCGATGGCCCGGAAGATAAATTGAGGTCTGAGAGACAGGTCTAGGAAAGCAGCTGAGTTGAGACCAATAGATTCGAGTTTGGGAAAGGAAGACCAATTGACACTGCATCACTGTTTTGTATTCACCGACCGGTCTTTTGTGTTCATCCATAAAGGGATTTGAACATAATAGTGAATACATAGTCGAGCGATATTTGGGGATTACTTTCGATGAGGAAAGTAACTCGATGAATGCAATTTGTCTTGGATCTGGGGTACTGTGAGTTTTTCTTTTGATACTAACGGTGACTACTCGATCATCCTAATAGGTGTATCGAGAAGTCTTTGTTTGTAGGTGTACTCGCTAGTCGCACGACGACCAACCCTATATGAAAACCTTGTAGGGTGATATGGTAGATTGCATGAGTTGTGATCTTATGACGAAAGTAAAACGCCCTCGTGTGCAAGTGAGAGATATTAATTGATGCCCACGTGGGGCCATATTTTTACCAAAAAGTAAAAATTTGAAATGCCAAAAAAAGGTGGGGTAGTGGGAAGTTACCCACTACCCACTCTCTCTCATATTTTCTCTCAAAAAGGACTCTTATTCTAATATGACTCCTACGTGAGTGTGGATTACAAAGAGAATTAACATCTTTGAGGAGAGGATTAAGAGAAAGTATTACCATCTTGAGAGTTAGAATAATTGTTGAGTAGAATAATTATTCAGATGGTTTTTCCGATCAACGTTAAATCACCGGGTTAAGAGTTTGTTCGTTGTGATATTGCGGTGATAGTTCGATTGCGTGACTATCATCCCGACTTCGAGTGGTTCGTGTTCAGAGTTTGTGGTTCTGGAGATTTTCTGCATCACCGTTTGAGGTATATCGCAAACTCAAACTTTTACGGTTCTGAAATTTTATTTTATCGCTTCCGCTGCGTGTATGAGTCACGTTTAAATCTAACACCATTAAAATTGTGACTTCAAAAATAAAACAACACAAATGAATCAAAATATCGTGTCAATAAGATGAGACATAACCACTCAAACAATCTTTCGAACATTTCTTCTCTCTCGTCTCCATGTTCTAAATCAGTCTATAAATCAGTCTATGTGATACCCACCTTGCGGGATAAATCTCATTGAGATCCCTTGGGCAAAAATTTGTCACTATGCTCATTCTCCTTGTCGAGACTTGGCTCTCGTAGCCATGTTCAAACCTTTATATATGTTTTCGTTCTCTCCAGGTGGACAAGACTCCTTCAAGGCAATGTGGATAAGCCAAGAAGGTAGTACCGGTACGGATACAAATATAGAAAGTACGGTTAAGGAGAAGGGAAGGAAAGAAACATGTTCAAAATTTTTAGGGATTTGAAGCATGGATTCTAACCAGTGCTTTTGTCTCTAAACAATCTTCCTTAAAAGCTTATGATTGATGACGATGGCTGAAGCATTGAATAAGATCAAAGGTAAATATGTTTCAATGTCCTGAAGGAAAATTTATTGATGGATGAAGAAGGACTTGGTAATACAACCATAAGCACAAACTCATATCAGCAATACTAGCACTTGGCTACTCATTTTAACAAGCATTAATGTCAAAGACAACATCTTCGATACCGCATTGGTGCACTACATTGGGAAAGACATCAGCAATCTCTCCAACCTTATTAGCTAGGTATGGAGCTGGGCTATTGGCTTGATCGCGAGGAAATATATGTATAACTAAACATTCTTGCATGCATTTGCAGGTCTTTGACCCTCCCAAAGTGTCCTTAAGACTTGGAATGCGCTTTAGACCATCGCAGCATTCGCTTGGTACTTGATCACCACTTGTGAGGCCATTCTGGAAAACTGGGGCACATAAGTGAAGGTTCTTAGACACTTCGGCACAGGCAGGGTCCGTTGCCTTGCTAGCTTCAATGCTCAACAGCACCACAAGCAAGAGATATCCCTTTGACACAAATCCCATTCTTTTTTTCTTGTCACTTGGTTTCTGCCTAGGCTCGGATTGTTTTGCTAGGGGGACTTTTTTATAAGTGCATTTTGTGAGGTCTGGACCTCTCCGTTTTAAAATCATAAATAGGTCTGATATCTGAACCTTCACAGTCCTTATAAGTGGCATTTATTTGGAAAGCAGAATACCATCATCAGTATGCATTTATAGATTTTGGGCAAGTTGTCTTTGGAGTCATACACTGGGATATTTGTATGTTCAGACCAATTTCATTTCCTGAAGAGACATTGGATGCTGCCGTCATACTTGATGTTCTCTTATCCCCATGGATATTGATACCCATTGGGTTATAACCGTTAGATTTCCATCTAACGATCATACAAGTTTTAACAAGAGATATTAATGCGGATCCAAAAATTACAATCCATAAATATCAATATTATTGGGATCATATAAATCCTCCGGTCTCATACATATGCATTTGGAAGTCAAGTTTGGCAGTAATGCCTTAGGCTCATAAGTCTCGCACACTTCTTTCTTAGCAAGAGATATTGGGTTCAAATACAATTAAAATAAAATACTATTTGTAAATGGATTTTAAACCAATACTATTTGGCCATGAAAGTAAGTTTTGGCCTCAAACTCAATCGATGGGCAATTGTTTAGCTACCATTAGACCAGTTGGAAAACCTCTTCTCCCCCTCCACATCGCTCTAGTTATTGCAAAATACACCCCACACAAGTTGGTCTAGTGAGTAAGTCACTAGACCCCATCCAAGAGGTTTCGATTTCGAGTCTCGGATGGAACAAATGTGCTGGAAAAAGTTCTACTCCCTCGAGAAATTTCAGCAGCTCGACTCGGATTAGTTGAAACGAAGTTTCAAAAACTGAGTGGTGAATCACGTCCTAGGGAACAAAAAAAAAAGTTATTGCAAAATACACATTAGTCGATACATTTCTCTACATGGATTTGAAATTTTCAAATAGTAAATTATTTTACAATTTTTAAAATAATTTCATAGTATAAAGTCTTAAATTCAAAACATATTGTACCCAATACATGGGGAGCATGGGGGACAGAGATTACGAAATAAGAAGAAAAATTTTAAAATAGTTTGTTGTTTTACAAAATTTACCGTCTATCATCATCTACAAATGTTTTATCTTGATTTATTTTGCTTGTAACATTTGTTATTTAAGACAAAAATCTTTAAAAGAGGAGCCAATTGAGCTATGGCTCATTGGCATTGCCGTCAGTGTTGTGCCAGCTTCGGTGCAGCATTGTTACTGTCGGTGTGAGCTTGAATGCAATCGTTGCTTACGATGCTTGGCGTGGTCTCTCAGTACTAAGAAACGACTGGTAGTGTGCGCCACACTAGAGGTTGTGGTGATAGACTTGTGCCAGCAAACATCAAATTTTCTTTTGGTTTCCCATGAAAAACCAATGGAAGCATATATCCACCCAACATCCCACATTAAGAATTCTATTTATAATTCTTGAAAAATTTCAATGGTTCAACACCAATCAATCACGGCTAAACTACAATATTTGAATTTGGATTCATCTGTAAGACAAGAAATTATAGAGAAATTTGAATTCTATTCACAAAATTCTATATTTACTACAAATTAATTTTTTATTTAATTGAAAACTATTACAAGTATAATAAAAATAAAAAATAAAAGTAAAAATATTACAAGTTAAAATTGAAGCAATTCGAAATTTCCCAAATAAACCCCCAAGTCATCCTCGATTCGTGGGCCCTCTGCTACCTTCCCTGCTCAAGACAAGCTCACAATTAGCAACAGAACAGAAATAATATGGAGAGATTATCAGGTGGTTTCGGCATTTTTTGATAAGACAACTAGATGGGCTCAAGAGAACAAGAAGTCTTGGCCCATGGCTAAAGGTAAATGGGCCCATTGCTAATGACGTATGGCCCACTAAATGGGCCAACGAAATGGGCCCCAAATGGGCCCATTATTGAACCTTCTTTCACAGATACATTTGTATTGGTGTATTGGAAAGGTAAATATGAATGAAAATTTGAACCAATTTGAGTAGTATAGTATCATGTTGAGTAGCCTTTTGTGATCATAATGACTTTAGGGTGCCCTATATTTGGTTCCTTTAGTTCAAGATCGTCAATGTTGTATGAAGTTTTATGATTCATAACCAAAGTACTACTCAAAAATCTTTGGGCATCCATGCAAGGTTTTCTTGAGAATCAAAGAATTGGATGTGAATGCCCTTATGTTCAAATTAAGTAGTTTGGTTGGAAACATGCATAATAATCCGTATTAGATGTCTTGGCAATTATGGGACAAAACTACGCAATAACCATAATCATAAAAGTCAAGTATATTTGACATACTGATGCGTTGAATAAATCTACTCTTGTGCATTCTGTTTTGATCTTTATTATTATTATTTTTCCATTTTCATCATTAATCAATATAATATTTATAAGTATTATCTTTAGTTTTTGAGAGATTCATGTGTTAATAAAAAATAAAACATATATAATGTTCGTAAAAAGGATAAGAAAATATATAATTAAGCTTTAAAAAGAAATTGAAAGAGGTGCAAAAGCTTGAAAATAACTATTTGTTTAGATAATCATGCCAAGCCTAAGTATAATACAAATTATAAAAATCTTATGCCATATTTTAAATGCAATTTCTTGTTATATACTATTTGTACTCTGTTTTAAAAAAAATAAAATCAAAATGGCATATTGTGATATCTTTTTATAATCAAAATATTTCAAAATCCATAAAGGCCAGAAGTTTTAGATAAATAATGCTAAAATCCTTAATATATTTGTGCTTATATAGATAGATAGATAGACAAATAGACAAATAAAAATTATAATATATGAAGAGAACAATGAGAGTGTGGTGCACAAGGTTAAGCTTAGGATAGATATACAATGCTTATGGAGTTTAAATATAATCATTTAACTACAAGTAGATTAAGGTTTAATATAGATATTACTTTATGAAATTTGAGTGTCAAAAAGTTAAGAAAAATAGCATATATTTTAAAAAAATAATTAGTAATAAAAGGATAATAAAATACACCACCATACAAAAGTAGGAAATTATTTTGCCTTAAAAGAAAGTAATATCACAGACTGATGTAATATCTTTTAATTGAGTAAACAAAGAAAATAAAGCAATAAAATAGTAACTTCAGAAAAATTTTCGAATGATGATATTTATCTCATTATTAAAAAGTTAATATTTATTTAGTACATAAAAGTATAATTTAGTACATATTTCATTATTCTATAATAATTATTACAAAATCTTATTTTTAAAATTTTCAATATTTTAAATTATATTTAGTAATAAAATGCACTTAAACAGATTTATTCATCGCATCAATATAACCAATATATATTGAATTCCCACAATCATAGTCATTGTTTCATCTTTGCCCTATACCAACATCTGAATATAGATCACACAAGTCCAACCAAAAAACTTAATCTAAACTAAAAGACATAATACACTCCAATCAAGAATTTGATTCTCAAAAGAAAACCTTAAATGAATCCGTCAAGAATTTTAAAATAGTACTCTAATCACAAATCACAAAATTCATGAAACTTGACATAATCTCAAACTAGAGCAACCAAATCAGATACCTTAAGGTCATCATGGTAAGGCTACTTCACATGATGGTCTAGCCACTCCAAATAGGTTCCAGAACCCAGCAAGGACTCTTGATTTTCATTCAAATATTCATCTTCTCAATACACTAATACAAAATGCACTTGCGAAAAACTTGATTTAAGTCGGATTATTTAACTTTATCATTGCTAGCATGAAAGGCAACTCACCCCAAATTTCAATAATAGCATACTCAAGTCTATCATATTCTAACAAAAAGATCAGCTAGGGAACTCCCACATTCAGGTCTTGTTGATAGCATTGTCCTTACATTAAAATCAGATATCAAGCATAAAGTTTCACTGTGCTTGTGACAGAAAAAAAGACAAAGTTCTAAATGTATAAGGACATGGTTCACAACATGATTACTAAATTTAAAATATAGAAGCTTGTATAAGCATCTCCATCTATGTTCATATCCATGAAGATCATTCTTAATATATGCTAACATTAAAGGATTCTCTGCTTCAATTCCAACTTAGAACCCTAAGCAATCATATTTATCAAATCATTCATTTATTCTTTTCTTCATATTTGGATAAAAATTGTCCACTTTTTTTTCATCACCATCTATATTCTTCTTTCAAATTCTAAAAATATACTAGAATTTCATGGCAGCAAAATAATATATCTAAACCTTTTAGACTCTTCACCTCAACCACAACAATCATCAATTGATGCATTAGAAAGTATATACATCCAAATATACAAAAGGGAAAAGGAAGGCTAACCTTAGAGATGAATGCAGAATGTTTAAGGAACAATACAATCTTAATGAATGAGTGATACAAATGCCATGACATTTTACTCCTTTGCACAGACGGTCAATAATTTGAGCTCCCAAATCTTCTTCACCACTTATCCATAAAAAAGGAGTATGGGGCATAAGCTAAACTAATAAACATATATGATGTCAAAACTATTTATTTTGTTAATAAGTTAAACAAAAACATAATAAGCAAAGTGAAAGACTAAATTGATCTCATCAACACTCTAATCCTATTCATTCCCTCGAAGCTTAAAGCCAAAAGAAAAATGCCGTAGCCTTGAGATGCATGAAACCATCATATTAGATAAATACAATGGAAAAAAAAGTACAATGAGTGCAAAACCAAAGAGAAATTTCTGGTGGAAAAAGAAAAGAATTAAAAGTTATACCAGCGCATATCATGGATTGAAATTGGACTATGTATACAAACCCTTTGCTGCTCCCGAATTGATAAGTTGCTCTGCTGCTCACATCTCCAACCGGTAAACCAACACCTCAAAGCTGTCGCCAAGTCTTTTAAGCATGAACTCTTCATCTAAGTAGTCCCAATTTTCAAAATGGTTCCAATGGTTGCATGATTGAATCATGATACATAATAAACTTGGCCAACATTATTACAATTACTGAATACAATAATTACACAAACAATGCAACCATTTGGAATCACTTAAGATATCGGCTAGTACTGAGCAACCACGCGACCATTCACATCTCACATCCAAATATAATAGCGTCCAAGAACCAATTTACAAACATAAATTACCAGAAAATAAAAAAAATGAAAGAATGTATGCAATGGGAAGTAATCTTAAAATTGCTCTCTCAATGTTACAACTTTGTGAAGCTGGTAAACCAAATCTGGTGAAAAGCAAGTTAGGAACATATACCTCAAACCACTGATATAGAGTTCTGATGTTGTACTGAGATATGGCTGAGCAACATGAAAGGGCGACACAACTTGAAACTTTTTTGCATGTCAAATGTGTGATACACCTTTCTCCTCCAAGACTTATTTATTCTGAATCCCTTGAACCCTATCCGGATCCTCCCAATCCAGGTCCAAGAATCAATTTTAAGGAGGAAACCTGTTTGTATCAAAATTCTTGTCCTACACATGTTCACCCTAGAACATAGAAGGCCAAAATATAATAGAAATGCCTCGCATTTCAAATGAATTGGTTGAAAAAAACCTAGAAATTTCCATTGAGAAATTTTGAAAATCCAATTTTGGTTCAACTAAATTTCAGCACCAAACAGAAATTCAAGAAAACCCCACAAAATTTATTAAATAAAAATCAGAGAATTAAGGATGAAAAGCCCATTGAACACAGATTTGGGAATTTGTTCATCTAGGGTTGGAAGAAACATAGGAACAAAAATTAGGAAAAAGTTGTAACAAATGCATAATACGTCAGAGGGATGAACGTTTCCAACATTTTCCTAGTAATCAATCAATATCCGGAATTGTAAATCGCCAAGAACTTCAAAAGGAAAAACAAGAATTAAAGATTCAATTGAGAAAATTTGAATTGCAAAATGGATGGAAAACCTACTTACGGAAAATTTCTTCCACTGGTTTGAATCTTGTCGGACTAAAAATACTCCGGCAAAAATCACAGAATCGAAAAAACCACATTCTTGTTCTCTCTCTCTCTCTCTCTCTCTCTCTCTCTCTCTCCCATTTTTGAAATGAGAATTCAATAAACAAACGGTCATATTTTTGTTCTCAAAATATCTGGATTCTTGAAACCGGATTCACTAAAATATCTCGTTCTTTTCCGTGAATGCCCTTATGCAGTAATAAAAATGCCTTTTGTATTTGACTTTTTCTTTTTTATTTTGGAATAGATAATTTCCATGGACGAAATAAGTGGGAAAAAAAAACTCAAAAATAAATTTTTTTTAACTTTGAGCAATTTTAAATTAGTTAAAATATTTGTAAATTAAAAAAACATCTCTAAAAATATTTTAATGTAGATTATCACATAAAATTCGATTCATTTCATATTCGAAATATTTTTAAATTTAACAAAATTATAAATCCTAACCACAATATATTGTTTATTAAATTTAAAAATAATCTAATTTTTTATGGTCATGTTATCGATATTGAGAAGCTAATTTTTGAAGTCCGAAAGGATTTTACAAAGGTTATGTTTTGTAAATCAGGTAGAAGTTCTTTTGGAATATGTCAAATTTGTAACTACAAGTAATAAATACAAATAAAGTTCAATACAAAAATGTGAAATAGCTTACATTATACTCTATGGTGGTGATAAAATTCTTTGATCCATTGATCGGTTATAATGCTATCATCTACTATCTACTGCCTAAGATTACTGATAGGGCATAAATTAGTGTAATATTTATAATTGATTTTGTTTTATTTTTAAATAAATATTGCACTAATTAGTATATTTTATTATATTTTATGTGCTAGGAATAATGGAGGAGTCATGAAGAAAAAAGGAAGGAAAAGAAGACAAATTTGGAAGCATTGAAGATTTGTAAATATTCCTAAATATTTGGGAATAAGAATTTTAGGAAATTCTAAACTCTTGTAATTTGTCATTTAGTAGTTACCTAAAATTTAGGAGAGTTTTCTCTCTAAAAATTAGGTTAACTACTCATATATATAGAGAGTTATGAAAGCTAAAGAAGAGCCCAAGAAGGGGGCAGCCGCCCCTTCACCCTCTTTCCACCATTTTTGTCACGTCCTATAGCTTCTAAAGGTCACATTCTTCGTTGTCCAGCAACTTTTCAACATTAATGAAATAGTTTTGTGAGTTTTTCTTTTAATATGTTTTCATTCTAATTTCTTTTCTAGTTGAAGGTTAGTTGAAACTTTGATTCATGATATTGTGAGATCTAAATGTGTTTATTCATTCATCAATCATAGATATTTATTTAATTCCCGTACTTCATGGATCATGATTTTCTAGGGTTTATTGAATAGATGGCCAATGTTTAATAGACCTAGATTAATCTACAACTAATTAAAACGACAAATCCGTAATTGTTTGTTGGTTTTAATGAAGTGGTACTTGGCATTCATGTCATGGGAATGACATTCGTGTCATGGGATTAAATAATCTAATTTAAATGAACCCGATGTGTGTTTGTTAATTAGAATTGGGTCTCTCTAAATTTTAATGCTGTTGAGACTTTCAATCCTAAGAGCTTCTCTAGGGTTGACTCTCGATTAGGGAAATAATTAACGAGCGTCTCTTAATTATCGACGAAGTAAGGAGAGATTGGTCGTTGGGCGATTGTCGGCGACTATAACCAATTTATTTATGCATTGTTGAATTATTCTTGAATCAATGATCAATTGATTAAATCAAAGTGGAAACAAACCCTTCAACTAGGTCAATTTATTTTGATTTTTATTCATTTAAATTTTGTCTGATTTTATTTTGTCGTTTTGCTGTTTCGATTTTAATTTTTCGTTTATTTAGATTTAGAAGTTAATTTAGTCAACTCAAAACCCCCCAAATTTTATTTTTATTTTTATTTTCCTTAAAAGAAATTAATCCACCGTTCCCTGTGGATTCGACCCTGCTTACCCTAGACTCGTCTTTCGTAAAGTAGGTAATTTATTTTTGGTTGTTTGACACACACCAAATTTTGGCGCCGCTGCCGGGGAACTGTATTAAGTGATTTATTTCTTTTAAGTTTTGTTTTCTTTTTATTTTTGAAGACTAACCTTTGCAGTGAACTTATTGAGATTTGACGGTGACATTGAAGAGAAGGATTTGACGAAAATATGGCTGATCAAAAGACTTTGAGGGAGTTGTTATTTCCTGATGCACATACTTTTTACAGTGATTTTCCTAATATTGAGACTCCTCAACAATTTGGAATATGGCAAGATGTTCCAAAGAGAGACAATGAGGTAAGTGATTTTTCCTTTCGTCAAGAATTGAGAGAACTAATTTCTCTTATGCGTAATTTTATTGTAGGAGAAACACTGCCGATACAAACTTGTGGAATTTGTTCAGAGATGGATCATCCAACCGATAAGTGTCCTATTCTTTATAGTGACCCATATTCAAACATCTATAATCAAGGATGGTATAATGAACCATATTTCAATTATGGAAATTGGCAACAAGGATTTCAACGACAACCACAAGTTCAATCTCAATTTCAGTCTCAACAAACTTTTTCGAACCAAGGTAAGTCTCTAGAAGAGATTGTTAAGAGTTTGGCTAATAGTACTTTGATATTTCAACAGGAGACAAGAGTCAACATCCAAAGTTTGGAAAATCAAGTGTCAGAATTGATGGCAACCATGAGTCGATCGGAAAATTCATCAAAAGAAATAGAAGACAATTCATCAAAAGCTGAAAAAGATAAAGAAATTGAGCAAATAGAGAAATCATCAACAATGAATGAATCCACCGAGGAGGTAAATAACGAGTCCAATACTTTCAAAACAAAAATTTTGATTTTACCACCTTTTCCTGGTAGGTTGGCACAACCGAAAGAGGATGAAGAAAAAGAGATTTTGGAAACTTCTCCAAAAGAAGGAACCAACATTCCTCTCCTAGAAGTAATAAAGCAAGTGCCAAGACCATTCATGAAAAGAGTTAAGACAAAAATTGATACGGATTTGGATACTCTAACTCTTGAGTTTGATGGTAAAGTTGATACTTTTAATATTGTTGATGTTATGAAGTATCCAAATGATTTTAAGTCTATTTTTCATGATAGCATGGTGGAATTTATTGTTCATGATAATTTTGTGCAAGATGAATTGGATTTTGTTTTTAAGGAAAAAGTGACAAACAAGGTTGCACAATTGGACAAATTTCTTGAAAACAAACTCCCTCATTGGAAACAATCATTGGTAGGCCACAAAATCCTTCATTTCAATTCAAAGTTGAAGTTCACGCCAGGTATGTTGAAATCTAAATGGATCGGACCCATTTTTGAACGAGGTTGAAACGAGGAGGTAATGTCGAGTCAAAGACATTAAACAAAGGCGCTTGTTGGGAGGCAACCCAATATTTTCTTTTATATTTTTTATTTCATATTTATTTGGTTTGATTTAGGTTTGCTTTTAATTTTTAGGTGAATAAATGTTGAAAAATTCGATGACCAGAAGTGCTCTGTCATTAAGGCGTGCCCACGCCTTAACAAGCCTCCAATGCTGTCCAGTTTTACAAATGCTCTCAAATGACCAGAATTGCACATGAGTTATGGCGTGCCCACGCCTTAAGAAGGGGTCAATTGCTACCACCAAAACTTTTTCTTCAAAACTTATTGGATTTGACCCTCCATTCACCACTCCACCCTAGGGAAGTTTTGTTCTCACTTTATCTTTTTATTTTGCTTTTAATGTTTTTTATTTTTATTTTTATTTTTTTCTCTCTCATTTGGCATACATTGGGGACAATGTATGATTTAGGTGTGGGGGGATATTTCATGTTTTTGTTTGCTTGTTTTCCTATAATAGGTTTAGTTTTGTTTCATTTTAAAAAAAAAAAAAAATTGAATTTTCTAAATTGATATGTGTTATTTGGTTGGCTAGAAATTTATAAAAAATAGCTTGTATCAATGGTCTTTGTACTTGTAATGACATGCATATCTTTACTAGTTTTCTTTGAAGGAGAAATATGCAAGATTTGACACAAACCCCATTTAAAAGTGAGGTTTTGAGCTTATAAAGAGCAAATTCATTCTTTGTGCTCGGAATTTCTTTTCTTCATGAGTGATTATCGCACTTGGATTGATCATTCTAGAACTTGCAATATTATGCATTTCGAGATCATATCTAGGGTTTCATGCATTGAAATGATAAAGACATTTAGGTTTTACCTCATTTTGGCTTTCGTAAAAATCCCTTCCCTGAATTTTGTTCCCTTTAGTGAACCAAGTTGAGCCTGAAACCCTTTCTTTCTTCAAAACCCTCAATACAACACCACAATCTTATTTTGGCTTGCGTTTCAACCCTTGTACCAAGAATTTATGTAATTGATTGCATAATTTTAGTTATGTTTTTTGTCTCATTGGGAAAGTGTTGATTTGAATGTTGAGTTTGATCCTTTCATTGATGTGAAATGAAAACGGAATTCATGATTATGAAAGGAAGAAAGAATTTGAGTTTTGTTCACTATTTGTATTGAGATACTCAACGAAAAAAAAAGAAAATAAAAAAAGAGGAAAAAGAAGAGAAAAGCAGCAGCAAAAAAAAAAAAAAAAAAAAAAAAAAAAAAAAACGCTGTATCTCTGAAAATTTCATTTCAGTCATGGATCATTGATCGAAAAAGTTTGATATTTTTATGTATTCGTGACTATGGGCTATTATGAGCACATGTGGATATCGAGATCATTTATTTTTGGTGTGCTATTTGTGAGGCGAAAGTGTTCATTATACAACAATTGTGTAGTTAATTGCATATTATTCTCGGTACATTTTAAACCCTTGTTATACCTCTTTTATCCTACCCTTAACCCTAACCACGTTACAACCAAATGGAAGACCTTTAGATTGATGCATGAAATTCAAATTTATAAGTGGTGGAGATTTGATATATTTGCAAGCATATGGTAATGTCAATTCCAATGTGTTGATTTGAGTATTATTGATATATTCTCTACCCTTATTTTGAGTGAATTTGAGTGAACCTTTGGAGAGGATGTTGAATCTTGTCGTTTTGATTTCATTGGGAGCTGTTGGGATTTGTAATAGTTGCTCTTGTACGAAATACTGTGAAGTACTTGTTGTTTTGATTATTTTTCCGGTTCAATTCTTATAGCACATGTTGGTTTAGTAGTTCAAAAGAAAAATAGGTTGGTTAGAGTAGTTTTAATTTATTTGAGTTATAAATGCTTGAGGACAAGCATTATTTAGGTGGGGGGAATTTGATAGGGCATAAATTAGTGTAATATTTACAATTGATTTTGTTTTATTTTTAAATAAATATTGCACTAATTAGTATATTTTATTATATTTTATGTGCTAGGAATAATGGAGGAGTCATGAAGAAAAAAGGAAGGAAAAGAAGACAAATTTGGAAGCATTGAAGATTTGTAAATATTCCTAAATATTTGGGAATAAGAATTTTAGGAAATTCTAAACTCTTGTAATTTGTCATTTAGTAGTTACCTAAAATTTAGGAGAGTTTTCTCTCTAAAAATTAGGTTAACTACTCATATATATAGAGAGTTATGAAAGCTAAAGAAGAGCCCAAGAAGGGGGCAGCCGCCCCTTCACCCTCTTTCCACCATTTTTGTCACGTCCTATAGCTTCTAAAGGTCACATTCTTCATTGTCCAGCAACTTTTCAACATTAATGAAATAGTTTTGTGAGTTTTTCTTTTAATATGTTTTCATTCTAATTTCTTTTCTAGTTGAAGGTTAGTTGAAACTTTGATTCATGATATTGTGAGATCTAAATGTGTTTATTCATTCATCAATCATAGATATTTATTTAATTCCCGTACTTCATGGATCATGATTTTCTAGGGTTTATTGAATAGATGGCCAATGTTTAATAGACCTAGATTAATCTACAACTAATTAAAACGACAAATCCGTAATTGTTTGTTAGTTTTAATGAAGTGGTACTTGGCATTCATGTCATGGGAATGACATTCGTGTCATGGGATTAAATAATCTAATTTAAATGAACCCGATGTGTGTTTGTTAATTAGAATTGGGTCTCTCTAAATTTTAATGCTGTTGAGACTTTCAATCCTAAGAGCTTCTCTAGGGTTGACTCTCGATTAGGGAAATAATTAACGAGCGTCTCTTAATTATCGACGAAGTAAGGAGAGATTGGTCGTTGGGCGATTGTCGGTGACTATAACCAATTTATTTATGCATTGTTGAATTATTCTTGAATCAATGATCAATTGATTAAATCAAAGTGGAAACAAACCCTTCAACTAGGTCAATTTATTTTGATTTTTATTCATTTAAATTTTGTCTGATTTTATTTTGTCGTTTTGCTGTTTCGATTTTAATTTTTCGTTTATTTAGATTTAGAAGTTAATTTAGTCAACTCAAAACCCCCAAATTTTATTTTTATTTTTATTTTCCTTAAAAGAAATTAATCCACCGTTCCCTGTGGATTCGACCCTGCTTACCCTAGACTCGTCTTTCGTAAAGTAGGTAATTTATTTTTAGTTGTTTGACACACACCAATTACATTAGATTAAATTACACCTACTCCAAAAAAAATGGATATCTAGTTATGGTTGATGTCAATGCATTGAAGAGTAATACTCACCTCCCTTCCCATATGCTTTGCCCTTCATACATGTTAAAGAGTGGTTCGATCTGTGAGTCTAGTCATAAAATATTAAAATCTGTTAATTAGGGTCTCAAATTCGAGTCTTAAAAATAGAAAAACAGGTGCCTAAAGAGTCTATATCTCAATTGGATCGTATAATATTCGAATTGAATTAATCGGATAATCTGAATACTAATATTCAATCATCAAAAAATGGGAGTGGTTGCTTCAAATTTGATCCCCATTTCTGAAAGTAACTCCTCTGAGGTCTTCTTTGAGAGTAGTTTTTTGACATTCAAATGTTTCTTGCTTCTTGACGTGGGGAAGGTAATGTCCACGGGAAAGCAAAGAAATGCATCGATGTTCAACTGGATTTATCAACTGTCTTTTATCCTTTGTGTTCTTGACCTTTTTTTTTTTTGTTTCACTGATCAGTATTCAGAATTCACCCCGCTAATCAAGTCTGAGTATTATGGGGCTTATATGGGTTTGGCTCCTCCAAATTATATTTTTTCATTCTCATGGTTCGAATCCAAAACTTATGATTAAGAGAGTGCAGTGCTATACTATTATATCCATAGGCGTTTGATTTTGTATTTTCTAACTTTTATCCGTTATTTACAGAACACCAATTCTATCCTTATCTAAATTGCGGCACAATTCGATACATTCCTAAAATTAGAGGGATTTAACCTCAGGTGTTTTATCAGGGATAACTTTGTTAGTATTATATACATGTCAATTCGAACTCTATCTATATTGGATAAGGGGTTTGAGTCAGTTCATAGATATGGTCGATCTATACTTGACTTTCTTTAAATGACAATTAGCATAATGAACCTTGGTAATAAATGTTGCCTCATTTCTTTGGCCATTTGAGATTGCATGGATATAATATTAAAAAGATACTGTCATTTTATTCTCATAACAAGTCAATATAATAATTTTTAATTATTGGTATCATAGATAAAAAGATTGAGTTATTTTATAAGAGTATATATCACAACTAATATCTATATCTATATATATATAATTAATAATTTGAGTAATGAATAGAGGTATTTTATTAAACAAAGTCATGCATAAACTTCATAGTTAAGGTGAAGGAGGTGTTGCTACCATCCGAGGTGGTCGGAAGGAAGTAGATATCTGAGTTATGAGCTTTTGTCCTTTGCGTGAGGGTAAAAGTCAAAGAATTGAGCCTTGTGCTTGGGAGGACTCGAGTTTTACACATTTAGATGGCTTTGAAGGGCATGCCATGACTGGCCCCGGGCCCCAATTGTGTTGGAATTTTAGAGCAGTCCTTATGCAATGGGCATAACCATGTTGTTAGTCTACTACAACTCTCGAAGGCACAACTTCTTGAATTTAACTCGAGTGGTGGATAAAAAAATATATAACAAAATAACGGCGACAATATAATACCAGTAACAATATCTAAGAAAAACTTATAACTCAAACATTAAAAATTAAAAAAATAATTAGACAACACAACTTTAGGACACTACAAGATCACTGTTCCAAACCAAGACTTGAGTAGAGAATCTAGGGAATTGGTGTACTTACATTACAAAGGATTCACTCCTATTTATTACTACTAATAAGTTGGCTAGAGAACAATCTAGACAACTCAATTAATTAGCTAGATTAATTCAATGAGAACTATTCTAGACAATAAAATTATTTAAATACTTAAGTTGGTGATCTTTTCTACAATGATGAAGTCAAATTGGTGATGGAAATCTCTAAAGAAAGAGAGGAGGTGCTCTTTCAACACTCCTTACCGATTATTCTTTCAATTTTATGTTTTGACAATCTTCCCCATCAATCAACAAAACTCAAAAATTTTATTCGTGTTTAAGCTCTTGGTGAAAATGTCAGCGATGTGGTCTTCTGTTTTGGTTGATTTCATCTTGTTATCTCTTTGTAACACTTTTTCTCATATGAAATGATAGTAAACTTCAATATACTTTGTCCTGATATGAAATATTGGATTCTTAGCCAATTGTATTGCTAATTGGCAATCACAATGTAAGAATATTGTATAATCAACTATTGATGTAAGTCTCTCAAAAGTTAAGTTAGCCATGTACTTTCTTGAGCCGACGTTGCAGATGCACCAAGAAATTATTGTAGATCCTAGGTTGAATGTATAGTTGATGGTTGATCATTGCATATTTTGATCTCTGGCAAAATCGGCATCACAATAGCCTTCTATTTTAGTAGTTGCGCCTCTCTTGTACAAAAGCCCATAGTCAATCGTCCTTTTTATGTACCTCATTATTCTTCATAATGCTTCCGAATGAGATTTCCTTGGTTTCTTCAAGAAGTGACTGATTAGTCCAATAGCTAACGAAATATATGTCCTTATCATTGTCAAATAGATAAAACTTTTCACCAATTGTCATTACATTTTGGCATTTTGTAGATCTTTTCCTTCTGCACATAATTTTATATTAGCTTTCATTGGGGGTAGATATTGACTTGCATCCAAGCATGCCAAATCTCTTTAAGAGATTTGTTGCATATTTTTGTTGTCCGAGAAATAACCATTTCTCTCTCTTCTCTATCTCAAGCCCAAGAAAGTATTTTCATTCTCCAAGCTCCTTTATTTTGAAATCAGTTGCCAAATTCTCTCTAATTAGTTGGATTTCTTCTTTATCATCAGCGGTAATGGTTAGGTTATCCACATGTACTAGCATTATAGCTAGCTTGTTTTCTCCAACCTTAACAAATAAGCTTGAATCCGTTGGTGCCATTGTGTATTTACCTTGGACTAAAAATTCTATGATCTTTCCATACTGAGCTCTAGGCACTTCTTCAAACCATAAAGTGATTTTCTCAACTTGCGGACATAATTGGACTTATCTTTACTTCGAAAACCAAGGACTATTCCATGTAGATTTCTTGATCAACTTCTTCATATAGGAAAATATTCTTTACATCCATTTACCATAGAGTCCATGACTTACTAGTTGTTAAGGCTAATAAGACACGAATAGTAGTAATCTTGGCCATCAGACTGAAAGTTTTATCGCAGTCTAAATTATATTGCTAAGAGAATACATGAGCCACAAATCATGCCTTATATCACTCTGTTGATCCATATTGGCAAATTTTAATTTTGTAAACCCATTTGCATGATATGAGATTTGACTTTGCTCAGTTTTGGCACCAATTCCTAAGTTTAGTTCTACTTTGGTGTTAAGATCTCCTCTTCCATAGTTTTACCTATTTCGGGCTTCTAGCTGCTTCGTCAAATGTTGTGGTTTCCTTTACCTCTACAATAGCTACATTCACATATTTTGGATTAGGATGAGCTGTTCTCCTAAATTGTAGCTCAAATTCTTCCTTTTGTTATTTCGATTGACTTGGTTGCTCCTCTTATGGACTCTTGTTGTATAGACATGTCTTCCAAGGGTTTTTGGACTTATAGTGAGCCTTAGCCAGCACTTTTTTATCAACCCGATAAGGATCTTCTCCTTTGTCTTCATCTTGGTTGAACAAAGCTTCCCTCTTTTCTACCTTTTCCTTTATTTCTTTGGAGTCTAGTAATGGCAGTACTTGAGACGACCACGAAGAGTATGCTTCATGGAAGACTACATTCCTAGGGACATAATATTTTTCTATTGTAGGATCACAAGACTTTCACCCTTTTCTTTGGTCATTGTAGACAATAAATATGCATTGAAACTGCATTCTCATCAAACTTGATTTGTGAATAATTAGGAACAAAAATATCGTAAACATAGCCGAATACTCAAAAGTGACTTATCATTGGCTTGATATTCCAAAGTTTTTGAAAAGGTGAGAAAAATCTCAATATTACTTGAGGTAGTCTATTGGTAACATGGACTACTGTCTTCATACACTCTGGCCAAAACCTTAGAGGTACATTCTTCGTGTGTAACAAACTTCTACAAATCTTGGCCAAGTGTAGATTCTTCCTTTCGACTATCTCATTTTGTTGTGATGTCCTTGGACACACAAATTGCCTTCAAATCCCTTGATCACTAAGATATTCAAAGAACTCATCGGATGTATATTCACCTCTATTATCTATTCAGAGACATAAGATCTTTTGTTTAACTTCATTTTCCACCTTTTCTTTGAAGACCTTGAATTTCTCATGGGCTTTAGACATTTCTTTCATGAAGTCCACCCACATGTACCTTGAGAAATCATTAATACAAGTAATCATGTACCTCATATTGCTAATAGATAGCTACTTGACTTGACCAAATACAATTGAGTGAATCAGCTCCAATGCTGCTTTAGCTTGATGCTTTGGCTCCTTGTAAGGAAGCTAATGAGCACTTTACCATATTGACATCCAACACAAATGGTATCTTCTTGACACTTTAGTTGAGGTAGGCTTTCAAACATGGACTTTATCATCATCACCTAAAGCTTGTGATGACAAGGTTTGATTTGAAGGGAAATGAATTCTCCATTGATTACATTGTTTAGTACATATGTATATATACAAAATTAGTATACATATTTATGGAATGCAAAAGAGTCAATTATATAATAGAAAAGGAAAGAGAATCAACTAAAAATGAAAAAGTCAATTAGACAACTAAAAGCCAACCAAAAGGGAAATGAAATATATTAGATCAAATCTTGATCCTATAATCAAACTCTTCATTGATGTTGTTTCCTTAAGTCTCTTAATGCTCCCCCTCAAGTTGGTGCATGGAGGTCAGTAATGCCTAGCTTGCTTTGAAGAAACAAAAACTGATCCTTGCTTAATGCTTTAGTGAAAATGTCAGCCGGTTGGTTTCTAGTAGAGATGACAAGAGGTTGAATGATCCCAGTTTCAGACTTTTCACGAACAATATGATAATCAATTTCAAGATGCTTGGTATACTCATAGAAGATTGGGTTAGTAGCAATATGACATGTTGTTTGGTTATCGCAATATAGAGGAGTGGTAAATGATAAAGAAATGTTAAGATCACTAAGTAAAGATTGAAGCCAAATGATTTCCCGTGTAGTGGTAGCCATGGCATGATATTCGGCCTCAGCCGATAAATGTGATATAGTCTGTTGCTTTTTACTTTTCCAAGATATCAAACTATGACCAAGGAAGATGAAGTATCCTGTGGTTGACCGACAAGTTTGAGGACAGCTTGCCTAATCAGAATCTGAAAAAGCAATAAGCTCTCACTACAAAATAAGAGCATTGTACAGACGGTAAAAAATCATTAGCAAAATACATAAAAAGCGTCGGTAATACTTTCTCCAACGGATAGAATATCAGTTGAGTATATACCAGTCGGGATAGATGTATTCTGATGGTTTATGCAACTGTTGTAGCATGTCATATATATATTGTGACGTTTAAAAAGTGTCGAGATAGTTAATGGTTGTATCGTCAGTCAGTCAATAGTGTTAGGAAAAATAGACTTTTTATGATCGGTTGCTATATGTTACAAAATGTTACTAATTTTATCATCAGTTAACATTGAGTTAGGAAATGCCACTAATATTATTATCGGTTATTATATGTTATGAGATACTACTACTTTCATTGTCAGTTACATTGTGTTAAGAAAAATCACTAACTAATTTTATCATTGGTTACCATATGTTATGAAATGTTACTACTTTCATCGTCAATTACCATCGTATTAGAAAATATTATTGATTTTATCATCGGTTATTATATGCTACGAGATGTTATTATTTTTATTATCGGTTACTATTGAGTTAGGAAAAATTAGTGATTTTATCATCGGTTACGATATGTTATTATTAGGGTTATCATTGGTTACCATCGATCATCTGTTGTCATTGAATTAGGAAATTTTGATTTTATCATCGATTACCCATGTGTGTTACAAAATATTACTACTTTTAACATCGATTTTTTAACATGGTTGTTGTTGCTTGATCAGTGTGTGGGGCGGGCGCCCGTGTATGGAGGGCGGGTGCCAGGCCACCCCCTTGGCGGGCGTCCGCGTATGGGAGAGGGCGCCAGGCCCCACCCATGGCGGGCGCCCGCGTATGGGGGGCGGGCGCCAGGCCACCCGCGCCCGCGTATATGGGGCGGGCTCCAGGCCCCACCCATGGCGGGCGCCCGTGTATAGGGGGCAGGCGCCAGGCCACCCCCTTGGCGGGCGGGCGCCCGCGTATGGGGGGCGGGCGCCAGGCCCCACCCATGGCGGGCGCCCGCGTATGGGGGGCGGGCGCCAGGCCCCACCCATGGCGGGCGCCTGCATTTGAGGGGCGGGCGCCAGCCCCCCTTGGCGGGCGTTGCGTATGGGACACGAGATATAATAGGGGTTTTTTTAAGATAGTGTTATGACCATAAAAAAACAAAAATTACAAAAATAATATAAATGTATATTGAAATACGAGAATGATTGATATATTAAGTAGAATGAGGGATACATATATGACAAAAAAAAAGATCGCATGTCCCACAATTACAAATGCATGTCTCTTTTGAAGGCATAATCTCAGTATCAAATCTAAGCAGGCGAACAACATTATTCACAATCCTTCATGTTAATCTGTTAATAAAAATCAGTAAAAATTAATGGTGAAATGAATATAATTACCTAGTACATTGTAAAAAAATGGTTGTAAATAAAAATATTACCTTTTGGATGGATTCAGATGGTGATGATGATGGTTGGATTTTATGGGCACTCCCAGGTATTGAAGAAACCTAAAAATTGATAATTGCGATTCTTTATGGTTGTGATTCTTCTGGTCAGCTGTCGTTTATTTCATCCCAGAAAAATTCAAAATCTTTTAGAAGAAGAATGTAGTAGAACCCAGAATAATTTTTTTTTTTTAAGAAAAAAAAAAGCAATTACCTTTTTGTAAAATTTTTGCAAAGTTATTGGTATTGTAGATTTGTTACGGTAAATCCTTGAGTGAGAGGTTTAGATAAGTTATGGGAAGAAAAACTTTGGTCAAATTATAAGTTTTTATAGATTTTGAGAGGAAAGTTTTTTAGAGGGAAGCATTTTGAGAGGAGAGCTTTTTGGAGGGAAGGAGAAACCCGCGATTTTTTTTCAATTTTTTCATATTTTTTGCCCGCTTTTTTTTTACGAGTAATTTTTTCATACTTTAACCGCCTTTTTTATATTACAATCCTTACCATTCCTAATCATTTTATATTTTTCATATATTTTTAGTCATTCACATGTCTTTCCTTAAGTTAATTTTATAACACTATATTGTATAATAATTATTTAAATATAATACTATGTTGTAATATAATAATTATTTAAATATAATAATTATCTTTTAAAGGGAAAACAATTAAAAATAATTAATTTATATAATTAAATATAATTATTTACTTAACTATTTTACCTTCAAAAATATATTGAATTAATATATATTATAGAGTAACAATTATAATATAATTATTTATATTGTGATTAGATTATATGTAAAAAAAAAAAAACAAAAAAAAAACCAAATAGGGCGGGTGCCAGGCAAGGGCTGCCTGGCGCCTGCCATTTGTGTTTTGCAAATGAGAAGGGCGGGCGCCCGCGTATGGAAGCGGGCGCCAGGACCCCCCTATGGCGGGCGTCCGCTAATAGGGGCGAGCGCCAGACACTCTCATTATATTATATATCATTGGTTACTACTGGTTACTATATCTTACTATATAGGCTCGACTCGATCACAAACTGTTGGTTATTATTATTGGTTACTATATATTACCATATGTTATTAAATTTATAATATTTGTTTAAAATATTATCCAAAAAAATTAATAGCATATAAATACAAATTGAAAAAGTAAAATATATTTTTGGCGCCAATTTTTTTATCGAAAAATTATTAATTAAAATTATTATTGTTAATTATTTTTTAGAATTTATATAAAATAAAATAATAACGATAATTAATTTTAGAATTAGATTTTTTTCATATAATTATGTATATAGTGAAGGGCGGGCGCCCGCCCTCTTTTTTTTTTCTTTTATTATTTTCTATTTTTAATTTTAAAAAATAATATATAAAATAATATATAATTAAAGATAAATAATTATTAATTAATTATGTAATAATAATTGTTTAAATGTAATACTATGTCATACAATAATTGTTTAAATATAATAATTATTAACAAATGATTTAAAGCTAAAATAATTAAAAATAATTAATTTATGTAATTAAATATAATTATTTAGTGGTTTATATTAGATTAAAAAAAAAAAAACACAAAGAGACAGGGGCGGGCGCCCGCCCCTTTGCAAAAATCAAAGGACGGGCGCCAGGCAAGGCTACCTGGCTCCCGCCCACTTTGTTTTTTTTTTTTTTTAATTATTTTATTTTTTTAATTGTGTTGTCAGAAAAAATAAAATATTAAATCGCCGTAGAACATATAATATAATTAAAATTATATTATAATTTAATAAGTAATTTATAAAATATATTATAATTTGTCATAATATAATACATTATTATATAATTTAATGTTAATGTGTTAAAATATAATATAATAATATGTAATACAATAATATAAAATATAATACTATGTATATAATATTAATATAATAATAATATTTGTTATAATATAATATATTAATATATAATATAACAATAAGTTATACTAATATATTAGTATTATATAGAAGTATATATTAATATAATAGTAATTATTTTACAAGTTAGTCTAAATGTCTAAACTAAATAATATAATAGTAATTATTTTACAATTTTATTTACAATTTAGAATGTAATAGTGTAATTAATTATGTGATTATGTGAGTATAATTAAATACTTTAATTAATTATATTGATAGATTAGTTTTAGATTTTATATAAAATTATATAATATTTTCATTTTTTTATTTGTTATTTTTGTTGAAATTTATATAAAATTATATCATATAATTAATTTTTAGAATTTGATATAATTAATTTTTAGAATTTACTTTTTTTTTGTTTTTTATGATTATTAAAAACACGAGTAGTGGAAATAACATTTACCATTACTTACCACCATAGTTATTACTTACTGATATCACATGGTCACTGCATTATCACTACGTATTGCTAGTTACCACTACTTACTACCTGAATATCTGCATTACCACTACTTATCACCAATTATCACTATTTACCACTACCACATTACTACTTATCATAAATTATCACTACTTACCATTAGCACACGGTGCTCATGATGCTGCACAGACACCCGCATTACCACAAATAATTTCTTTCTTTATTTCTTAACATATATAATATTATTCATAATATTAATAACAATATAATTGATTAAATAAAATCAGAAAATTTATAATATAACATAACAATAACTAATCATATAAAAAATTAATCTAAGTGAAGAGATATTATAATGTACCTTGAGAAAGAAATAAACTATTTTATACCAGCTAACTATGCTAACTAGTTTGATAAATTCCAATCGGATAAATCACATTTTATTGTCTTAACCAAACTTTAAAATGGATGGATATTGAATATTGATTATTAGATTATATAATATTGATAATTACTAATTTATATAATTATATAGTATTATTTAAATTACTAATACTACTAATATTAATTTTCATTACTAATTTTATCTAATTACTAATATTGAATATCATGTACTATTATTTAAATTAATAATATCCAATTTATTAATGAATTGTGTAAGAATTGTCAAAGTAAGACTATATATTATGTATTAATTAGTTACATGATTTCATATTATAATAGTACTCCACAATGATACGACACTATTAAGTTTATCTTAAATAGCATTACATATAATAATGTAGTAATGTAAATTCATATTACGTTAATGGTGCTTTTGTATACCACAAAAACAACCCAAATTAATTCCTTTCTCCTGTTCAGGTATTAATTCTAAATTGTATAAATCTCATTTCAACCGATGATGGACAAACTCTCTGTTTTTGATCCAATGATTGGGAGGTAATTAGAACAAACTTTTAAATGGATATTTAGGATAAACAATAGAATGAATTAGAATTATAGGGGATTAAAGGCGGGAAGTTATGAAGAGCGAAAAATTATGTAGGAAAGTTAGGTTTTGAAAGAGAAAAGAGAATTGAAAGAAGAAGCTATGTTTTTTTTTAAAAAATTGTATGACAATTTAAGAGGGAATCGAAGGCGGGAAGGGGGAAGCGGGAGGCGAGAATCGAAGGCGGGAAGCAGAAATCGAAAGCGGGTAAGAACAATTTAAATTATCACTATATATTACTACTAATTACTACTAGTTACAATTTTACACCAGTTATTATAAACTTACTACATTTTACTACTAATTACCACTATATTTCTATTAGTTACCATTATATTACTATTAATTATCACTATATTACTGTTGATTATATTATACCACAATTTAAACTTACCACTGATTACTATTAGTTATAACTATATTATTATTAATTATAAAAAACTTAACACAATTAAAATTATTACTATATTACTATTAGTTATCACTATATTACTACTATTTAACATAAACTTAATATAATTTAAATTACTACTATATTACTATTAGTTATCTTAAACTTATCACAATTTTAGTTATCACTATATTATTATTAGTTATGAACATAATTTATTATAAAATTACAATATTACCTCTATCTATAGTGTTGACGACAATTAATAATTATTTTAATTAAAGATCGCTTTTACAAACGGTGCAATAATTAGGTTAGTATAAGTATAAATTTATATCAATGATATGATTTAACCGTTACTAAAAAAACTCATATACTAATTTTTTCCAAACCATCACTAAAAATTGTCACATTTGTCGATGACAAATGATAACCGTCTGAATGATAGATGACATTTACAAACGGTAAAATATATTAGTCAGTATAGATGAAAAATTTATACAAACGGTATTGTTAAGTGATAGAAAAGAAGAATTATATAGTGATTGTTTTTAAATTATCTTTATACACTGCTATATTTAAGGACCACAACTACTAGTCGTCAAAATAGAATATCAGTTTTTATAGACGGTTTTGCTACTTTACTAACGGTTGATAAACTTTTTCTGACTAACAATTTTATATCATCAGAAAATGTATACATTTCCTAACGATTTTGTCGAAAGTGTTTCTAAAAATCATAAAAAACCGTTACTAAAATTCACCGATAATAAAAGTCACCGTCTATATATTGCTTTAATTTTGTAGTGTCTATTGGGTTAGAAGAAGATAATAAAATGTCTTGACCTGGAGTTTTTTTTAAATAGCGAAGCAGTCGATGAGCAACATCTAAGTGCGACTGACGAGGTTGATGCATAAACTGGCTAAGAACATTAATAGCGAATGTAATATCAGGTCGAGTAATGGTCAAATAAATGATACGACCAACTATGCGACAATAAGAGGAGGGATCTTCTAGCAAATCACCAATAGAATATGTAAGTTTGAGATTTTGCTCCATAGGTGTATGAGCAATACGAGAACCAGTGAGGCCAGAATCTGCAAGAAGATCCATGACATATTTGTGTTGTGATAGGTAGATGCCATGAGAAGATCTAGCTACCTCAATACCAAGAAAATACTTAAGAGGACGAAGGTCCTTGATGCGAAATCATTGTAATAAGAAGACCTTGATTTGTGATAAAAGTTTTGGGTCATTTCCAGTCATGAGGATATCATCCATATAAACCAGGAGGAAAATAGAAGATGACCCACGATGGAGACAAAATAAAGAATTGTCAGCATGTGACTTTGAAAAACCGACTTCTAATAAAGCAGCAGAAAATGTAGTAAACCAATTTCTTTTGGTTTGCTTCAAGCCATATAAAGATTTATTAAGTTGTAGACTAGATGTTCATCCCCCTACTGTGGATGTTCCAGAGGTAAACACATGTATACTTCCTCTTGTAGTGGACCATGTAAGAAAGCATTTTACACATCAAACTGATAAAGAGACCAACGGTGAATAGTAGCAATGGCTAAAAAGACTCGAACAGTCACCAATTTTGCTACTAGAGCAAATGTCTCATGATAATCCACCCCTTCAATTTGAGTATATCCTTTGGCTACCAAACGTGCCTTGTAGCGTTCAATGCTATCATCAGAATATCTTTTGATTTTATAAACTCATTTACTTCCAATGGGTTTTTTCTCCGGTGGAAGAGACATAATAGACCATGTATTTGTTGCTTTAGGGGCATTCAGTTCTGTTTTCATAGCTTCTTGCCACTAAGGTACTCATACAGCTTGGGTGAACATTTTGGTTTCTGCAATAGAGGTTAGGGCACCAAGAAAAGTATAGTGTCTACGAGAGAAACGATAGAAAGAAAGATAATTTTTCAAAGGATATTGAGTACCTGAAAAAGTTGAAGATGATTGATGTTGAGGATGAGAGCAATGATAGTTTTTGTACTTTGTCGAAGGACGAGTCACTCGTTGTGAGCGATGAAGGGGTACTATGGAATGCGTAGGGTGGGTTCAATATTGGAATTTGTAGGTGGATAAGTTGAGTCACCGATGTCAGTTAATGGAAGGGGAGAACATGGGTAGTAGTAGTATCAATTGGCACTTGCAATTTGTATGGAAAAATATTTTCATGAAACACGACATCCCTATTCACATAAATTGTTTGAGATTTAATATCAAAAATCTTAAATCCCTTTTGGCCATATGGGTAACCCAAAAATATACCTGGTAAAGCACGTGAATCAAATTTATGTTTGGGATGATTATTTCGACCAAAAACCAAACAGCCGAAAACACGTAAATGGTAATATGTAGGTATTTTATTGAACAAAAGTTCAAAAGGGGTTTTGCCATGAAGAACAGCTATAGGGGTTCTGTTAATAAGATAAGTTACATTAAGAATACATTCACCCCAAAATGTTAAAGGTAAATTAGTTTGGAATCACAAGGCTCATGCAACATTTAGTAGATGACAGTATTTATATTCAACAACCCTACTTTGTTGCGGTGTGTAAGCATAACTATATTGATGAAGGACACCAAGAGATTAAAAAAATTCATTGATGTCATGATTAAAAAATTCAAGTGCATTGTCACTACGCACTTGACGAGGAGTCATCAAATTATGTTTTAACCATAGAAAAGAAATGACGTATATAGGTAAAGGCTTGGGATTTAAAACGATCAAATATGTCCAGGTAGTGCATGAAAAATCTTCCACTATTATGAGAAAATAACGTGCTCCAGTAATAATGGAAGTAGAATATGGTCCCCAAATATCAATATGAATTAAATCAAAATAAGATTTAGAAGAAATAAAGCCATGTGGAAAAGGAAGTTGTGATTGTTTTGTTAAAGGGAAAATCATATAAGTGCATTTAGATAAAAAATTGATATTGGGATCTAAACGAGAGAACATAGGTGAAATACTTGAACTGGGATGGCCAAGACGACAATGCCATAAGTCTTGTTTGTCCTTTGTAGTAATGGATAACAAAGAGGTAGTGTGGTTGAATTTTAAATCAAGGTAGTAAAAACCATCACGTTCTCTACCCAATCTAATCATCCTCTTTGTTTTCAAGTCCTGAAAAATACAACAGTCTGAGAAAAAAGTAACAGAACAATTAAGAGCTTTTGTGATTTTGCTAATACATAGGAGATTAAACTTAAAAGAAGGGACATACAAAACGTTGTCTAATGAAAAATGTAGAGAAAATTTAATAGAGTCTAAGTAAGTTACTGGAATAATGCTACAATTTGGGAGTTTGACAGATTGGCTGTTATGACAAGAGGCATTATAAAAGGAATTTAGATCGTGAGTCATATGATCATTGCATCCAGAGTCAATTACCCAAGTGTCATCGTAATGGGAAGAAAAATAAGAAATCATACCTGCCAAGTTAGCTAAAGGATGAGAAGATGTGGTGTTATTTGATTGAATTAAGGAGATGAGCTGCTGTATTGTTTCTCAGTGAAAGGCAAGCTATGAGAAGAAAATTGGACACTATCCGTAACAGCTGCAATTGGTCGATTATGATTTGGTGCATAATTTTGCTCACATCGATATTGATCCTTTTTCGACTGGTTGGACATAGCAGAACGCATATCAACTTGTTTCTTGCGGCACCATTTCTCTATATGTCCATCCCTTCCATAATAATTACAGTGTTTATGATGTTTTGATTTATCTTGCCATGGAGAAGAAGAATTTGTCTTCCATGGTGAGCCATGAACGCAGATTGGTCCAATACAGGATTGGTCATAAGTACTGACCTTTGTCGTTCTTCTTGCTGTACAAGCGCATATGCTTGAGTGATAGATGGAAGAGGATTCATGAGTAAGATTTGACTTCTTACGGATACATATGTATCATTCAAGCCTATCAAAAATTGGATAAGACGATCACGCTGCTGGAAAATTGTGAGCTCTTGAGCAGCACCACAAGTATATGTAGTGGATGAGTTGTAAATATTGAGTTCATCCCATAATGCCTTCAGAACAGTGTAGTTAGGGGTGTTTATTCGGTCGAGTTAATGGTTTTTCGGGTTTTTCGGATTTTGGGGGGTGTTCAATCCAACCGAAAACCAAACCGAATAAAATAAAACCCCAACCAATTTATCCAAATTAAATTTGGGCTATTCGGTTTGGGTTATTTAGGTTTCATTTACCCAAATAACCACATAACATGAAAAATTCCTTTAATGATTTGAGTTAAACGGTTTAGATCTTAATCGGATTAGACATGACATTTTATGTAAGAATCTGTTATTCGGATTTCAGGCAGACCCCGAATAAAAATCTTTATTTTTATACTCGAACCATTCACTCGAATTTTTTATCAGTTAAAACTATTCACCCGATTCAATTTTTATTTACCCAAACCGAATAACCCGAATTTAATTTAGATCGGAGGGGTGAATGGATTCACCCGAATAGTGAACACCCCTAAGTGTAGTAAACAGCGATTGAGTTATTTTGCTAAAGATGATTGACGATGGCTCGCTGGATTTCATATATTCGTGAGGCATTCTGTTGAGAGAAACGATTTCGAAGGTCATGCCATACATCATGGGCTCTTTCCATGAAGATGACGCTGTTTGTAATTTTTTTGCTAATTGCATGAGAAGTCAAGATAATGCCTTACTGTTGCAATAACTCCAAAGGGTAAAGATGGATGAACCCAGTTCTACCTTCACAATCGACCCATATAAGAATCATAATTTGTTCTTTGCCTCAAAAGTCATGGTAATGACACGACACCAAGTTGGATAGTTATCTTCAATCAATGGTTGGGAAACTAACATGGTATTTGGATTGTCTAAATTGTATAAGAAGCATCGTGATGTTGGATCTGTTTCAAGAGCCATTGGGTTTGACATTATCGAGGAAGAATGAAAAAAACTAGGTTTTACAAGTTGAAAATCTACTCTGATACCATGATAAGGTTTGATTTGAAGGAAAATGAATTTTTCATTGATTACATTGTTTGGTACATATGTATATATACAAAATTAGTATATATATTTATAGAATACAAAAGAGTTAATTAAATAATAGAAAGGAAAGAGAATCCACTAAAAATGAAAAAGTTAATTAAACAATTAAAAACCAACCAAAAAAGGAAAGAAAATATATTAGATCAAATCTTGATTCTATAATCAAGCTCTTCATTGACGTTGTTTCCTTAAGTCTCTTAAGCTTGTGATAACTCACGTGCCCCTACCGAGCATGTCATAAACTGGTTGTCTCATTTTTTCTTTCTTTGTCTATGGAGGCTTCTTGTGCTAATATGATTTTTCTCATCCTTGTTTCACTAATTGCATTGTCTGGATCTAGCTTTGAGACTTTTTCACATAAATATTTAACTTTAGCAAAATATTGATTTACTATTAAATTTCCTTGCGAGATGGACAGGAGCTCATTTTCCATTCTTTGGAGCTTTATTCCGTTTTTTCTCGCAAACGCTGCAACCAACATATCCCACGCCTCTTCAGGTGTTGTTGCCGATTTTATTCATTGTAGCTATTCATCATCTAATCCAACTGGTAACACATAAATGGCTTTTCTACACATCATATTCCACTTCTCAATAGCTTTGGCATCTTCTATCGCCACCTACGATCTCCCACAGGCCATGGCCGATACGAAAGTATTTCATATAGGAGATCCAATTTCCATGGTTGGTGTTGAGTTTCTCAACACTACTCACTGCCGTGACAAAATCCATCATATTTCCTTTGGTGTGCCCAACTCTAATTAAGTGTGTTTGGTTCTAGACCGATAACTCTTAATAGTCCCAGACTGTGTATTGATGAGATCTTCTCGTGCAGTGTGCAACGGTCCCTGACGCTCAATTTTGCCAACGTAATAACGTATCTAATCCCTCACGATCAATTTTCTTGATTTCTTTATGAATTAGGAGAGGAAAATATATTTTTTTCAATGTCTAGACATATAAATATAATTAAAAAAAAAGAAAATGATTTTCTATATGACATAAATCAATTGAACAAAAGTATATCAATGAAGGAAATTATTCAAGAGATGATTCTATTGGCACCGGACATGTATGAATTCCTTTTTCAATCAATGTTTACTACATAAATTTTGACCTCCTTGAGAGTAAAATGATCGATCAAAGACAAAACGGGCATGATGTCTTCCCCTTTTTGTTAATAAAAGTGAGAAGATCAAAACTTATTGGTAATCCCAAATACTAACTTTTGCTTAATTTCATACCAATATGTTAGTGGCTAAAATGAATCTGTAAGACAAAAAATGATAGAGAATTCGACTTTATTTATAAAATTCTATTTTGCTACAAAAGAGTTTCACTTAATTGAAATCTATTACAAGTATAATAAAAATAAAAATAAAAATATTACAAATTAAAATTAAGGCAATTTGAAAATTTCCAAATAAACCCCACAAGTCATCCTCGATTCGTCTGCCCTCTGCTACCTTCCCTGCTCAAGATAAGCTCATAATTAGTAATGAAAAAGAAATAATATGAAGCGATAGATGGAGATAAAACAAGTAGATGGGCTTAAGGGAGCAAGAAGTCTCAACCCATGGCTAAAGGTAAATGGGCCCATTACTAATGACATATGTACCAACTACAAGCAATTATGGGCCTTGCAAATGGGCCCACTAAATGGGCCACCTGAATGGGCCAAATGGACCCATTATTGAACCTTGTTTCTACATTAATTAATCTTCATACAAGGGAGCATAAACATAGATTTATACACATGATCTATATATTATAAATTTAATTAAGCATGTTCTGATCTACATGCTTAGAACCTTGCATTAACTCTATCACATGCATAATGAAACCCTATTATGATAAAAGCTATCAACACAAGGACCAAATGCTTAACAATACTTGAAAATACGTGTGAATTTGGGATCCCATAGTGATTCTTGTGTTAAAATATAATAGATTTGCAAATACTCATATTAAAATTTGAGTTCAAGTTGTCTCATCTGTTAGTAATAATAAAGCTAAAAGAAATCCAACTTATAGTGGGTTTTCACAAATACATTTGTATTGGTGTGCATTGGAAAGATAAATATGAATGAAAATTTGAACCAATTTGAGTGATATAATATCATGTTGAGTAGCCTTTTGTGATCATAATGACTTTAGGGTGCCCTATATTTGGCTCCTTTAGTTCAAGATCGTCAATGTTTTTATGAATTTTTATGATTCATAGCCAAAGTACTACTCTAAATTCTTGGGCATCCATGCAAGATTTTCTTGAGAATCAAAGAATTAGATGTGAATGCCCTCATGTTCAAATTAAGTAGTTTGATTGGAAATATGCATAATAATCCGTATCAGATGCTTTCGGCAATTATGGGGCAAAACTACGCAATAACCATAATCTCAAAAGTCAAGTATATTTCACATACTGATGCGATAAACAATATACTTTTATGCATTTTGTTAGGATCTCTATTATTATTAATTTTTCTTTTCTATCTTTAATCAATATAATATTTACAAATATTATATCTAGTTTTTGGGAGATTCACGTATTAATAGAAAATAAAACATATATAACGTTCGTAGAAGTATAAGAAAATATATAATTAAGCTTTAAAAATAAATTGAAAGAGGTGCAAAAGCTTGAAAATAACTATTTGTTTAGATAATCATGCCAAGCTTAAGTATAATACAAATCATAAAAAGATTTTTTTTTTTGGTGAAGAAATTATAAAAAGATATGAGAATAACTATCTGTTTATGTTATATCTACCGCCATATTTTAAATGCAATTTCTTGTTATATACTATTTATACTCTATTTAAAAAAAAATTTAAAATCAAAAAAGCAGATTGTTATTTCTTTTTATAATCAAAATATTTCAAAATCCATAAAGGCCAAAAGTTTTAGATAAATAATGCTAAAATCCTTAATATATATGTGCATATATAGATAGATAGATAGATAAAAATTATAATATATGAAGAGAACAATGATGTTGTGGTGCATAAGGTTAAGCTTAGGATAGATATACAATGCTTATGGAGTTTAAATATAATCACATAACTACTAGTAGATTAAGCTTTAATATAGATATTACTTTATGCAATTTGAGTGTCAAAAAGTTAAGAAAAACAGCATATATTTAAAAAAAAAAAAATTAGTGATAAAAGGATAATAAAATACACCACCATGAAAAAGTAGGAAATTATTTTGCCTTAAAAGAGAGTAATATCATAGACCCAAGTAATATCATTTCATTGAGTAAACAAAGAAAATAAAGCAATAAAATAGTAACTTTAGCAAAATTTTCATATGATGATATTTATCTCATTATTAAAAAATGTAATATATACTTAGTAGATAAAAGTATAATTTAGTACGTATTTCATTATTCTATAATAATTATTACAAAATCTTATTTTTAAAATTTTCAATATTTTAAATTATATTTAGTAACAAAATGCACTTAAACAGATTTATTCATCGCATCAATATAACGAATATACATTGAACTCCCACAATCATAGTCATTGTTTCATCTTTGCCCTATACCAACATCCAAATACAAATCGCACAAGTCCAACAAAAAAACTTAATCTAAACTAAAAGACAGAACACACTCCAATCAAGAATTTGATTCTCAAAAGAAAACCTTAAATGATTCCATCAAGAATTTTAAGATAGTACTCTAATCATAAATCATAAAATTCATGAAGCTTGACATAATCTCAAACTACAGCAACCAAATCAGACACCATGGTAAGGTCATCATGGTAAGGCTACTTCACATGATGGTCTAGCCACTCCAAATTGGTCCCAGAATCCAGCAAGGACTCTTGATTTTCATTCAAATATTCATCTTCTCAATACACTAATACAAAATGCACCTATGAAAAACCTGATTTAAGTCGGATTATTTAACTTTATCATTGCTAGCATGAAAGAAAACTCACTCCAAATTTCAATAATAGCATCCTCAAATCTATCATATTCTAACAACAAGATCAACTAGGGAACTCCCAATTCACAAGCATATTCAGTTCTTGTTGATAACATTGTCCTTGCATTAAAACTAGATATCATGCATAAAGTTTCACTGTGCTTGTGACAGAAAAAAAGACAAAGTTCTAAGTGCATATCGGCATGGCTCAAAACATGATTACTAAATTTAAAATATTGGAGCATGTATAAGCATCTCTATCTATGTTCATATCCATGAAGATATGTTTGTAGAAACAAGGTTTAACATTGGATTCTCTGCTTCAACACCTACTTAGAACCTTAAGCAATCATATCTATCAAATCATTCATTTCTTCTTTCTTCATATTTGGATAATAATTGTCCGCTTTTTTTCATCACCATCCTCAAAATATACTAGAATTTCATGGCTACAAAATAATATATCAAAACCTTTTAGACTCATCACCTCAACCACAACAATCCTCAATTGATGTATGAGAAAGTATATACATCCAAACATACAAAAGGGAAGGGGAAGGCTAACCTTAGAGATGAATGCAGAATGTTTAAGGAACAATACATTCTTAGTGGAGTGATACAAATACCATGGCATTTTACTCCTTTGCACGGGGGCTCTTTCCTTAGCACATGGTCAATAATTTGAGCTCCCAAACCCTCTTCACTGGTTTTCCATAAGAAACGAGTATGGGACATAAGCTAAACTAATAAACATATATGATGTCAAAACTATTTGTTTTTTAATACGTTAAACTAAAACATAATAAGCAAAGCCAAAGACTAAGAGACTAAATTGATCTCATCAACACTCTAATCCTATTCATTCTCTTGAAGCTTAAAGCAAAAAGCAAAATGCCTAATGTTGAGATGCATGAAACCATCATATAAGATTAAGTTCAATGGCAAAAAAAGTACAGTGAATGCAAAACCAAATTGAAATTTTGGGTGGAAAAAGAAAAGAACTAAAAGTTATACCCGACCATACCACGGATTGAAATTGGACTATGTATACAAACCCTTCGCTGCTCACGAATTGACAAGCTGCTCTGCTGCCCAAATCACCAACTGATGAACCAACACCTTCAAAGCTGTGGCTAAGTCTTTTAAGCATGGACTCTTCAGCTAAGTTGTCCCAATTTTCAAAATGGTTCCAATGGTTGCATGATTGAATATACATAATAAACTTGGCCAACATTATTACAATTACTGAATACAATAATTACACAAACAATGCAACCATTTGGAACCACTTAAGATATGGGCCAGTATTGAACAACCATACAACTATTCACATCTCACATCCAAATATAAAAGCATCCAAGAACCACTTTACAAACATAAATTATCAGAAAATAACAAATAAAAGAATGTATGCAATGGGAAGTTATCTTAAAATTTCTCTCTCAATGTTACAATTTTGTGAAGCAGGTTAACCATATTTGGTGAAAAGCGAGTTAAGGAGGTATACCTCAAACCACTGATATATAGTTCTGATGTTGTTCTGAGATGTGGCTGAGCAACACAATGACTCCACTACTTGAAACATTTTTTGAGATACCTAGAATAACAAATAATCAATATGACATAACAGGAGACAAGAATTTCATAAAATTCAGATCTAAATGCCCCAATTCATAAACCTGCTTGTTAGGGCCATAAATACCCAGGAATTAAGAGGTCCTGATTCGAAAACAATCCCAGTAGGCGATTATAAGAAAAAATAAGGAAGCCTAGGTATTAATGATGATCTATGCCACTGGTGGAGTCAACTAAGCATTCAGGACCTTCACTAAATTATAGGTCAGAAAACTAGAAAAGAATAAATTATTACATATGCAATTCCTTTCTTAGGCTTCTCTATTTTTACGTGTCAAATGTCTGAGACACCTTTCTCCTCCAAAACGGTAATTTATTCCGGATCCCTTGAACCCTATCCGGGTCCTCCTAATCCAGGTCCACCCAGGTCCATGAATCAACTTTAGGAAACATGTATATATCAAAATTGTCCACCCCAAAACATAGAAGGCCAAAGGATAATAACAATGCCTCCCATTTCAAATAAAACGGTTGAAGAAAACCTAGCAATTTCCAATGAAAAATTTTGAAAACCCAATTTTGGTTCGACTAAATTTCAGCACCAATCAGAAAAATCAAGAAAATCCCACAAAAGCCCATTGAGCACAGATTTTGGGAATTTGTTCATCTAGGGTTAGAAGAAATATATGAACAAAAATTAGGAAAGAGTTGTAACAAATGCATAATACCTCAGAGTGATGAACTTTTCCAACATTTTCCCAGCAATCAATCGATGCCCAGAATTGTAAATCGCCAAGAATCTCTAAATGAAAACAAGAATTAAAAATTAGATTGAGAAAATTTGAATTACAAAATGGATGGAAAACCTACTTATGGAAAATTCCCACCAACGGATTGAATCTTATCGGAATGAAAACAATCCGGCAAAAATCACAGAATCGCAAACCCCACACTCTTGTTCTCTCTCTCTCTCTCTCTCTCTCTCTCTCTCTCATTTTTTGGAATGACAATTCAAGAACCAAACGGTCATATTTTAGTTCTCAAAATATCAGGATTCTTGAAATCCGATTCACTAAAATGTTCCTTCCTTTTCGGTTAATGCCCTTAAGTACTAATAAAAATGCCGTTTTTTTTTTTAATTTGACTTTTCCCTTATTTTTCGGGAATAGATAATTACATGGACGAAATAAGTGGGAAATAAAGGAAAAAAAAAACTAAAAAATAAAATTTTTTAACTACAAAAAAACTAAATATATATATTTAAATAAAAATGCTCTTTCTTAATGTATTTCCAAATACAACGTGACATAATAACATTCTTCTTTAATAAAACTATATATATATATATATATATAAATTGCTTTGTCATTGTGGTTTAAAATTGTCAAAATTTGTGTGATCTATATCTTTAAATATATTTTTAAATTTAGAGAAATTAAAAATCCCAACCAAAATAGATTATTTATTATAGTTAAAAATTATCTATTTTTTCTGTCATGCTCCTAATATTGAGAAGTCAATTTTTGAACTCTGAATGGATTTTGAGAAGGTTACCTTTTATAAAGCAGATGAAAGTTCTTTTTGTATATCTCGAATTTGTAGCTACAAGTCATAAATACAAATACAGTGCAATCCAAAATCATGCATGAACTTCATAGTTAAGGTGAAGGAGGTGTTGCTCCTAGGCGGTGGGAAAACAAGCAGATATCCAAGTTGTGAAGTTGTGCCCTTTTGTCCTTTGCGAGAGGGTAAAAGTCAATGAATTGAGCTTTGTGCTAAGAAGGACAATGTGTGCAAGTAAACTTGTGCCGAGGCGACTCGAGTTATACACCTTTGGATGACCTTGAAGGGCGTTATATGAGTGGCCCCTGGCCTAACTGTGTTGGAATTTTGGAGTAATCTTCAAGCAATGGGCGTACCCAAGTTGTTATTCGACTACAACTCTCACACTCACGGCTGTCTTAAGAGTCAATTTAAGTTGCTAGTGAAATGATTCCATTGGGACTAGACTTATTTGCAAGAGACCCCATGGGAACATGAATGAAACTCCATAATGAAATTGAAGGCCAAGAGCTTAGAGATACTAAGGAATTTTCTCCCTCCAATTTGAATTTTTTCTTTTTTAAAATAATATTAATTGAATTATAATTTATCGATATCCATGAGACGAGGACTATTACCTATAACTAGCATTCTTTCATGTTATGAATTGGCCATTTTCATTTGTGAACTTATTAATGGACTATCCTCTTTGTCCCTTTTCTAGCTTTAGGGCACAAAAACAATATCCCAAATTTTGACATAAATCGGCCTTTTTAATTTTTTTTTAAATCTCTTGTCAAAAAAATTTCTCATTCTTTTTTTCAAGATCAACTCAAAATTTAGGATTAAGATTAAAGTTATAATTGTAGTATATAAAATTAACCATAGACTAAAACCATGAATATCTCCCCATAATTATACTAAAATTCCCTCTCTCCCCCCCCCCCCCCAAAAAAAAAAAATCCCTATCCATCCAAAGTATATGGCATAGCACAACAAAGTCAATCAATAAAAAAAGGCCACATGTTCAATTCCCTTTCAACATACTTTAGGGCCACTTTGTCAATTAATTACTCACAATTATAGTACTAAAAATAATATAGAAAATAAATAAATAAAAATAAAAGAATTGAATTTTATGTGTTTCACTATAATTTAAAATTTTTTATTTAATTTGAAAAATATTTTAAACAAGTTAAAATTACATATTCTAATTTTCTTTTCGAATATAAATTATTTAACATCTCTTCTGGTTGTTCAAAAGTCATTAATGATGTTTTTTAAAAGGAATGATTGACTTCTTGTATTGAGATTAAACTAGAGAGAGAGAGAGAGAGAGAGAGAGAGAGAGCAATCTTGCTTTGCTTCGTATAAAAGGGAACAAGAGGAGGGTACAGCTTTAACATCATCAATTCAATCATCGAACTCTTCTTTTTCCTGAAATTTGAAACTTGGGATTTGGAAAATGGAGGGTCATGGTCTTCTTGTTGGAGCTATTCTTCTTCTATGCTTGACACACACTTGCTATGGCGTGCTCTTCTCTTCTCTTCAACATTCCCTCGTTGTCACTGCATCTCCTCAACAAGGTCAACGTATGTATCTCGCTTTCTCTCTCTGACTGCATGATTGCAAAATTTTTTCAGAAAATTCACAAGTAATAACACAAACATGAGAAATTGAATACCCAAAATCTAATTTTTGTAGAAAAATTCATCCAAAGCTGAAATTTTTCAAGTTCGATGAAACCTATGATACAAACCTATGCTGATTTTCGCAGAAAAGAGAAAATTTCAATCACCGCACACCAACTTCAAGATTTTTCCTATGCAATTTCTGAACAAACATGAAAATTTCACATGGGCATGCATAGATTTTCTCCATCACTATCCAATTTATTCGGTAATTAAGAATATTCAAATTGAGTTGTTCTACTTTACCAAATTCTTTAGTAATAATAATAATAATATGGAAAATGAAAATAAATTTGGCAGTTTTGAAGGCTGGGGAGGACAAAATAGAGGTGACGTGGCAGTTGAACATGACATTTCCAGCGGGCTCTGATTCAGCATACAAGAGCGTGAAGGTGAAGCTATGCTACGCGCCGATAAGCCAAAAGGATCGCGCTTGGAGGAAAACAAACGACAATCTCAGCAAAGACAAGACTTGCCAGTTCACAATGGTTGCCGAGGCATACAACGACGCCGTTCAGACCTTCCAGTGGACAATCGCGAGAGATATCCCAACCGCGACCTACTTCGTGAGAGCATACGCTCTTGACTCTCAAGGCACGCAAGTGGCTTATGGTCAAACAACGGACGGTCACAAAACCACCAACCTTTTTGATATCCAAGGGATCAGCGGACGCCACGTGTCACTTGATATTGCCTCTGCTTGTTTCTCTGCTTTCTCGCTTTTGGCCTTGTGTGGGTTCTTCCTTGCTGAGAAGAGAAGGACCAAGTTATCTCATAATAAATGAGAGCAAAGTTGACATTTCACATTGAACTTAGTAGTTAGAACAGAGATTTTGTTCGGGAATGGGGGTAGGGAAGGAATCATATGGAGGGTCAAGTTGGGTTGGTGATATAATGGGACCAAGTTGAAACATTGGATAGGATTTAAGGTTGTATCCTCCTTATAATTTTGCCTTATGAAAGGAAATTTAATCATTGTCATGAGAAGTTTTAGCCATTTTAATTATCCTCGAAAGCTCTTGATCGATACAGGTAAACATAAATTTACAGGTAAATATAAGGATAATATATCTAATTCTAAAAATTTTTAAAAATGAAAAACTTTACAACCGTGTTTAAAACTTTTGAGTTCTTTTTTTGAATTTTTAATTTATGAACCATTGAATATTATGTAAATTTATATAATTCTATATCTGACATGTTAAGTATTAAATGTATCTAATGATTTAGGCGATATGAGCCTTTGGCATTTGGAAATTGTGGGTACAGTTAGCTTAATCAAGAGCAATCAGCATTATTTCTAGGCAAGCTTCATTGCTAAAGTAAGATCTAATGTAATTATATCACAATTAAAAAGCTTCAAAATCAACTAATCAACTAATTCTGGTGAAGATTTTTGCCCCCCCCTCCCGGGGGGCGGGGGAAGAAGTCCACCAACCTTGGTCGCAGGACAGTCCTTGGGACGAGCGCATAACCCCAAGATAATGGAACAGACACTTAAATTTCAAACAAGAAAGAACTCGTCATGGTCATTTTAGCCATCATGAACTACATTCCTTGGAAAAAATTGTTGATCATCCTTTTTATTAATCTGTCACATGCTGCAGGCAGAGACTACAATCCTTCTCTTACATGAAGCAATTTGCCTTGTCAGAACACAAGGTATGAACGAGGGTATGAAAACTAAGACCCCATTTTCCTTTATTTTCCACTAAACTATTTCCGTATACAATAAATTATAGGGCAAGGGAAAAAGATTTGGGACGGAGGACTTCGCCCCGCAAAATTTCTTATGACATTTTCATCTTCCCTCCAACAACAACAACAGGTTTGTTTGCAGGAGGTCCTTGGACTGGAGTTGTGTGATAGTTCCATTCAATGTTGCCTGTAAAATAGCTGCACAAGTTCCACTAAGAAACTGGTCTCCCATTGCCATGGAGATGGAGGACCTCACTGACAAGCTTTTCTGGCAATTTTTTTGTTGCCTGCAATGGCAATGTCAAAACTAATTGATAAGGGGTTGGTTGCATCCGATCAAAAGGAGAGGTCATTGAGACGAGAAAATAACCTGAAAGTGCCTCATGTGCAAAATCGGTTCACACCCGGCATCCGCAATTAGTTTCCCTTGTGGGGTTCTCAAATTCATTCGCCTGGCTTCATAGGCAGAGAGAACATTTCTCTCATTCGGTAGGAGATGGCAGACCTTAAGGAGTGCAGTAAGAGAATTCATCTGCCAGTTCAGATCAAGTACAATATGAGAAGCGAGCTGATCATAATATAGAATATAAAGCTGGATTGATTAATAAATGCACGACCAATCAATGTGATCTCAATCACTGCAAATAGCAAACATCAGGTTTCCAAGAAGATAACAAAAATATATAGGTGCTCATGGTATGGTTTAAAACTTGGTGTTGCCTGGAATGCTTTTAGGAGTTTAGTGCTCATGAAAAATTTTGGCTTATTCATCCACAAAGAAATAACAATGGCCTACCTTCATGTATGGACATGAAGCACAGCCACCATTAATTGAACATCCTTCCCCACTTGCAACTCCAGGTACTACAGGGAGCTTCACGGAATCACCAATCCCTACAAAATTCAACACCTCGGACGAACTTTTTGATATTCTTGACGATGAATCCGATGAGACAGGAAAAACAATTTCTACATCAATATTAGCTTTCCTAGAAGTGGATTTAGCTGAACCTAACAAGCTGCGGAGTGCTGCAACAATTGAAGTCACCATTCCTGATTCTGTTCCTAACACAAACTGAAGATGGTTATCATGGTTTCTATCCAGAGCATCTTGAACCTTCTTCTTTATGAAGTCTAATATGTTCTGGGTTGAACCTACAACACCCATTCCTCTTCTCTTTGCTCCCATTGCCAAAGAGAACATTTCGCCAGGGACCTCAAAATGGGCAGTAAGAAATGCATCAGAGTACATCTCATTTATCTTCTGCACAACTTCACTGCCAAATAGGTGATGCACAATGCATGTCCCATCCTGTTGCACAAGTAAATGGCACATAAGATTCAACTGTGTTGGATTAAAGGGGAAAGCATCCCCGAATCAGAGGACTAAAGATTTTACTCTTGACCTATCCCTGGGTCAAAACTGAACCTCCTTGTGATCATTGGATCAAAGGCCTACTTCTACTTTCCAAGATGAAACTGCGAACTGAAAATTTGTTCCTCTTAACAAGGCCAAACACTACACGCAAACTTTGGACGTATCCGGTACCATTTATGAAACAGAATAAAGCGGAATAACCAGATTTTGACATAATGAAAATCCAATTTTTGAAATATGCAGACTTAAAAGTGAGTTTTAGAAGAAAACAGCATAGCAACAGGTATACAACACAAAATACACAAGTCCATCTAAAGCAACAAAATATGACAGGCCACAAGGCAGTGCCACACTAATGCCATAATGGATCATCCAGTACATAAACTTCTCTCCATAAATCCTAATAGTAAGAAAGAGGAATAACCTGATAATAGTGCATGCGAGGCAACAATGATCGAATTGAATTTCTATTGTGCTCAGGATGAATCTCGGCAATTTCCTCATCAGTCATCATTGTCATCTGCTGAAACAACTCCATGATATTTGCACCCATATAGGAATCAGGCCCATACCAGATGTTCAAATTTGGTATTTGAGCAAAGGCCTAGACCAAAATATACAATACTTGAGTTAGAGAATGGGGAAAAGCTCCCAATTTTTTTTTTTGGGGGGGGGGGTGGGGTTTGGGGGAGGGGACAAGCTTCCATCTCTATCACTTACAATATGATAATCATTTGATAAACATTAGGGGGAAAACAGTTCCACAGACTGAGAGCTCTTTAACTACGCTTGATGTACTTGATAATTCACGAGAATTTAGTAAAACAAGAATAAATTGCATGTAGTGAAGGAAAGTGGAAATTTATAAGTATGTACCAGAGCCACCAACCTGTAGAATGGTTTGCACAACATTAGAGGAAGTGCAGGTAATTGTTGGCACAAGTTCATTAGCATTTGCTTTGGTCTCCAGTGAAGTGTTTATGTAAACAACATGCAGAGAAGTTGAAGCCAAGGAAGCTACTTCAAGAAAGTTCATGTACGCAGGAGTTGATGCAGCATCAGCCAAAGAGCAACCAATTCGTTCACTTGACATCCTATACACTCCAACCTGCATAGAAAGGTACCATCAAGACACCAGTTAGGACCAGAGACATCCTTCATAACCAAAAAAGCATCATTATTAAAAGGTCACATGGTACATTAGTAAATTGATGACATCAGGGTTCCAAAGTAACTGCCTACAAAGTACTAGAAGGAGAAGGGGAAATATGAATTACCTCTCCATAACCAGCTTGATCAAGGATGGCACGGACATTTTCTGACATGAAATCCACACCCAGAACAGTGATGAATTCACATCCAGCATCTGCCATCTTGACAGCTGTATCTGCCATAACCAATATATCAGAAATATGAATATGAGGCCAGTGCTTCTGTGCAGCTGTTAACACGCCTTGGACCTCAGGGTCCATATAGAAATGGGCAACAACACCAATTTTCTTCTCCTTTAGCACATTGGCAAGTTCTTTAACCTTCAATTCATCAGGGAACAAATATTTTGCCTGCAATTAAATTATGCAACGGCTTAGATGTTTGCACTGATAGAATGCACTACAACATATTCATATAAGGGGATTAAATTATGCAATGGCTTAGATGTTTGTACTGAAACCAAATTAAGGAGCACTGCTTTTTGTCAACAAATTGTTTTCATACTCTATATCTATTGACCCTCTTGGCGAGTGGAATAACACTTGTTTGCTCCTCCCAACTTAAATGGTCAGACTAATGTGCATCCAGTTGTCTTTTATCACTAACTGACCTTTAAAATGTTGAGATTGGATCTATCACTAATTGATCTTTACAAGTTGAATCTTTTTCTTATGTTATCTAACAAACTCAGAATCATTGATCAATGGTCAAGTAAAGTTCCTTTCAAAAGCATTACATTTTTAATCTCCGAGAAAGAAATCATCTTCCCTTGGATTTAAGTTGTCCTATATCTGAATTGTTTAGGGCCTACTGCAAAACTATATTTCTTGGGTATTGTCTTTTATTTGGGTTTCTTCAGTAAATTTATGGCATCTCATTGAAACTTCTGCACAACCACACCGTATATATTTTTCTGGATCTTCTATTCTTTGGACTCATATTAGCTATATTTATTACTCTTGTTCCTTGGTCGAACCCATAATTGGGGAACACAAAAACAAACTGTAGCTGGTACATCTGAATAAGCAAATCACCACGGAATAAGATCAATGGAGAACCGAAATTGAAATTAACCATGCGAAGAATTTTTTTGCATTTTTAATCACATTATTTAAAGAAATATGAACATCCCAGCAGGTGGGCCTAGAGTAAACAAATGGCGGACGTGCAGGAATATGCCAATCATTGACAAGAAAAAGTTCAGTCTATGATTAAAGTGAGACTTAAAAAAGGCACCTTTTTACCAGCTTAATTATCTTTTTCTTTTCTTTTCTTTTTTAAATTAAAAGAAAACAAGCACTCTTACTCCTCAAGACTATGAGACCCACACACACCAAGTTGAGTCCTTTAGCTTCTTAATGTCAGGAAAACCATTATCCTTATTCTTATTCAAATGGGTAATAGCTCTACTTACAAACAAAACACAAGGGGACTAAACTAAATTCAAGCATACGGCATTATCATAGTACCTAAAAAACTTATCCCACAAAACAAACGCAAGGGGACTAAACTAAAAGGACAAAACCAATATAATTTATTACCTGAGCTTCAGCATAACTTCCTTTAGCGTGAATACCATCCGCATTGACAATCAAAGATGGGAAAGGTTCCGTTGGCGGCATCCCTTCCCTTTTAGCCACAAGAGCTTTAGTCTTCTTCTGCATACTAATCAAAACATTATGCCAAGTATTAACCCTAGATTGAGAACCACTCAACTTCCCAACATTCAGTTCAGCCAAATCCTCTGTTTTCATTGCCAAAACCTCCTCTGGTGCTGCCCCATCGAGCACCCAAATCAAGCAAGAACAAAAACCTTTTGTTATTTCGGAATCACTATCTGCCCTGCATCTCAGTCTACCTTCGTTATCCATTTTCACCTCCAACCACACCTGCGCAGTGCATCCCATAACCCTATTCTCTGAAGCCCTAACCGACTCATCGATTTCGGGTAAATTATTTGCATAATTCAATAATCTCTTAACACGATCAATGGGTTCTGATAGGGATTTGAATTCTGAAACCAAAAGCTCCAATTTGTAATTTGCAAGCTTCTCAGATATTGATGGAATTGGAGGGGAAGAAGCAGAGGCAGTTACAGCAGAGCAAGGCAATGGTGAGAAGAAGCAAGGATTTGAGGTTTGAATACATTTGATGGATTTGAAGGAGGGAGTTCTGGATTTGTTCCTATGGGTATAGAATCTCAAATAGGGAAATGGGTTAGGGTTAGGGTTCCGGGATGAGTAACAGGCGGAGGAAGAGCAAGAAGCGGTACACAATTTTCTTGCAGCGGAATCCATTGCTGCGCAGACGAGGAGAGAGCGAGAGACACCTAAAAGTGCGGACCTTGATGTTAGAGAGAGATACAGATATGGATATGGGGAAGAGAGAGACAGGGAGAGAGTGCCTTTAATTTACACATGGCCGAAAATGGATCATAGGCGGAACCTGCAACCAAATACGCGCGAAGCACTCCAACCTAAACAAAAGATTGATTGAGCTACGATAACGTCACCCTCATTTCACAGCCCATTTGGTGATTTTTCCCGTATCTCTCCTTAACGGTACTGGTACGCTCCGAAGCTTTGAAAAGGTAAGAAAAACTTAGTTAGGAAAAACAGAAAGAGGGGAAAGGTAAGAAAAAATTAGTTAGGAAAAAAGAAAGAGGGAAGGTTATAATTTTTTTTTCATTTTATTTAAAAATTTTTAAAAGAAAAAAAAATTTAATTAAAAATAAAAAATTTTCTTTTTAATTTTAAAAGGATAAATTTAATATATTTATGAGATACTTTTTTTCTCTCATTTTTTCTCTATTTTTGGAAAAAAAAATTTTTATATTAAAAATCATTTAATTTCTTTTCTTTTCTTTTCACATAAAACTCCCAAATGAAAAAAAATAATAAATTTTCTCTCCTAATCTTTTCTTTTTTTTTTTTTCAAATCTTTTCATCCAAATCCAAGTAAATAATCGAGCAAATTATCTTTAATTATGCCAAAAACTCAAATTATCTTATATATTTGCTATTTGCTCCTAAATAGAATAAATTTGCGTCCTCTCTATTCTTATATGAATATTCTTATGGTAAAAAATAAAATATACGGAATTTTACGAGACAGTCTAATTCAATATATTTTTATTTTTTACTTAATATAAAAGTTATTTTGAAAATTAAATTTGATTTAATATTAAATTTTAATGTTCTTGAATTTTACCAAACATTTTTTTTCTTTTTTCTTTGTTGAGAATGAATTTATAATATTACTTTATCAAAGAGAGAAGCGATCGATTTTGATCTATAGGTTATTTTCACATGTATTTTTCTCAAAATCAAATTTGGAAAAATGAAAAGTATAGTAAACATCTCTTTTTGGAAAAGATTGGGAGAGAGATATATCCCATTCTAAGTGTAGAAAATTGGGGAGAATTTTAATTTTATTTTTGTGTTCGATAATTGTTATAATTCCCACAAGTTTACTATGTGGTATGGAGCCAATTGCAAGAAAAGTGCTAAAACAGGGGTTTGATTTTACTTCTATCTCCAATGAACTTGTTATATTCTAAATTGATCATAATATGCATAATTGTTGGTTCAAGTGAAAAAAGAAAATTAGTAATTTTAATTGACCTATTCTAGCAATTTAAATTTGTTAAAATTAAAGAAATATTAGATTCTGTTTTATAAATAAATATAATTCAATTGGCAACATAAACAGAAAGTTGGTCAAGAATTGTATGGCCAAAAATTTGGAGGATCATTTAGGCTACAAAACATAACCCACAATGCCAAAAGGACACTTGTGATCATTGGGGTTCCCAAGCCAACTTGTCCAATCAAAAGCTGTGATTTCATGATTGGCCCTCCAATGAATTTCAGCTCTACGCCACCTTCAATCGTCAAAGTAGAACTTTGAGATTATATAGCACCTTCATGCTAAAAAGACTTGTGTTGGTTAGATTAGAGTGAAGGAATTGGACATAAGAAGACTTCCTTCAAGTGGGGGAGGTTGTAATATCAAAAAATTTGATATTAAAACATTTTTATTGGAAAATATAAAAAAATTCAGATTGTAATTAATTTTTGGGTTTTAAATGTAGAAAAATGAAAAATGATGGTAAGTGGATAAATATATAATAGTTGATATAACTAATAGAGAGTGAAGTGGCTTGGTGGTGCATTACTCTTTTGGAGAAGCTTCCAAGCCATATGTTCAAATCAATTCACGAGAAGTTGTGACAACTTTGGATAAAATGTGACTCATGAACTGATTTATGGCATGACAAAATCGACTCACGTGAGAGAATGGAGGTGGGACAATTCGAATGGGTTCATTTGTGAGTTGATTTACATGAGAGAAAATGGAGATAATAAATTGACTTATGTGCTAAAAAAAATTGTACAATTGTTTGTGAGGAGCGGTGGAACCGCGAATGTTGGAAGCCAAGCTCACGGTTCCACCATGAGTTAAAATAATAATAATAATAATAATAATAATAATAATAATAATAATAATAACAATAATAAATTGTGCATATTGCTCATACGGTGTAACCGTCTAGCGAGAGAACAACAACAATAATAATAATAATAAAATTTGAGCGGTGGAACCTTTTAGGGAGAGAACATGGATATGCGGTAGAACTATCTAAGAACATGTTTGGAATCGTACTACCAAATGACCAAAATGCCCTCTAACTCTCAACAAGACTTAAAACAGGGGAAGGGTAAAATGGTAATTTTATATTTCCACTAACCCAATTAATCCCTCATTTCCTTCATTTCGCTCATTTTCTACTCTTCTCCGACTCTTCATCTCTCACGACTTCCTCTCTCTCTACACAATCTTTTAATCTCTTTTTATTTTACTGTCTAGAAAATTTAATACCCCCATTAAATCACTCCACCCAACTTTCAATTACTCCAAGAAAACTCTAGGAAGAGAGGATTGAAGGGAAAAATCCAGGGGTACACTTTGTAGGAGGAAAATTAGGGTTTTGAAAACCCAAACCCTAAAAACTCAATCTGACTCCAAAATCAAGATAATTTCTTTCTCTGAATTTTGGGTTTAGTTTCTTTAATACTAGATATATTTGTATTGATGAGATTTTGTCAAATTTCATAGGAAGATCAAAAAAATCCCTAGTTTGTGAATAGTGAAAATTGGGGAAAAATAAAAATGAAAATTTTATTTACATATAAATGAGGTACATTTGATGAAATTAAAATGTATATTCATGGATTGGAAATATTAAGATTTGTTTATTTGGAAAAAATTAAAAAAAGATTGTATGAAAATAGGAAAATATAGAAGAGTTGTGAATAAAAAATTTATAATTATTCAAATGAGGACAAATTGATAAAATGAGATTAATAATAAAATAAATTTTCAAAATTAAAGTTTAAATAAAATTAAGAAAAATTTATAAACCTTTGAATTTGAGGAGAAATGATCTGAAAATTATTATTGTTGATTTATGACAATCAATTAGAGTTTGACAAAAGATCTCTTTGGAACTGATAATGTATAGGAAGTGAATATCCTCTCGAGAGGTGAGTGGATAGTTTATTTTATTTTGAATGAACAAATTGTTTTAAATTCTTTAATAAATGATTTTGAATGATTTTATATGTTTTATATAAATTTTTGTAATTGTAGAATGTGTGAAATGAAAAGTTTGAATTACATATGCATCTATTGTGTTTATTAATGAATGTGTGCTATATGATATTTGATATATGATTTATGAATGCTTTGGTATGCTTTTGGGAATTGTTTGCTGAAACATGATATACGGAATTGTAATTCGATATTTGTGAAAGGATGGTGCACCCGATTGGGTGGCGTGGTTGGGGTTTAATTGCGAGGGAGTTAGACACGGTCTCTTCTCCGCCATGTCATACTATCCGGATTACACCTCGGTGAGGTACGAGTCTACGCCAAGGAAGGGAGAACTAGTATTGCGAAATATATGGGTTGAAAACCCCTTGGCGGGCTTCCGTCCCAGATTTGGTAAAACCTTGGACGGGAGCGATTTCTTAGGGAGATCCCGAGATTTTTAGAAAACTTGAAAGTATGGATGCAAAATGTCTTTTGAATTACTATACTTTGCTAGAACTGCTTTACAAATCAATGAATGCTTTGAGAAATATTCATATTTTGACTTCCTCATACTCACCCCTCATTTATTGACATAATCATATGATTGCACTTTATTTACTGAGTATTCTCATACTCACCCCTCTCTCTTATACTTTTTAGAGGAAGGTTAGGTCGGAGATATCAATTTAGAGGCAGTTGAAGACACTATTGTGCTGAACTTTTATAGGTATTGATGACGAAGGATTTAATTTTGGATTGATGTAGTATACCCCATGGAAAGAGACTTTGTACTTTTCATTTTGGTTTGAATTTGATCGATATTTGTTTTATTTACTTTTGAGCAAGTATTGGTAGAATTCTTATTTGATTATTATGGAACTTTGTAAACTTTTGCTTATATTTGCTTGTGTAAAACTTACTGTTTTATTTGGGACATTTGGACTTTATTGTGAATTTTGAGACATTTGGAGTTTGTGAAAATTTTATTAATATTTCTCTGATCGGCCGGGATGGCTTTATGCATGCATTGGATTTTAATTGGCTGGATTGGTCTCATGCATGCCTGTTGTGATAGAATGGACTGAAATGGTCTTTTAAATGTTGTTGAGTTGTTTTTAAAACAAGTTGAACAGGTTGAACGACTTGTGGTATCTTGATATATGGGAAGGTTCTACCCGTATTTCGAGATAATGTGACGGTTGTCGCGTGTTTGACTCAAGGGTTAGGGTGTCACAGTGGTGGTCTAGGCTTAAAAGAGAACATTGGGGAGAATTTCAAAGTTAAATTTGCTTTGTCCACTAATCCAAGAAAAGTTGGTGTGGTAAGACTTTCACCTTTGAAGACGCCATGGGACCTTTTGCAGCACATTCCACTTTCTTTCGTTGATTTTAACTTTTGAAAGCGAGATTTCTTATATAAATATGAAAAAACTTATCGATTTTTTTTAATAATTAGTTGAAAATATTATTATTTTGTCATTTAATTCGGTAATATATTAATATTTTTTAATGATTCTTAGCAATGTGATTGTAGATTCAAAGCTTTGTTACACACTCTATGGAATTTGGGCTCACAAAGGACCTTTTCTGCCACATTCCAATTCAAATGATTGTTAATTGATAGATCTTGGGGTATAAATATTAAAGGTGTAAACTAGGGGCAAACCTTTGATGCAATCCATATTACAGAGAGCAGTTGATTTTAATTTTTTGGCATTAATTGAAAGTATTAATTAAAAGTTCTGCCACTTAGTAATTAAGTGCTATATTAATTGTGGATTGAGCTTATGGATTCATTTGAAACTTTGTTATATACTCCATGGCAGGGCTCTTTTGAACACATCCTAGGTGAACTCTGAAATCTTGCCCCGGCTTGAGATGGGATGAGCCATTTCTATAAGTCCCACATTAGTTAAATTGCTAGATTATATTTGACTAAGAGGCTTGTCTGGTTTTGCAGTCCTAGGATGAGGTGAAAATTTTTGACAGAACTGTTTAAGGTTTCTCCACTTCTTGTATGGATAGGGTGGGCATCAGAATTCCTTGAGAAGCCAATGTTGGGCTCACACATAATGCTCCAGTCCTCTATTTCTAGGGCTGGCTTAGGACCATATTGGCCCACCGCGTCGAAAGTCTTTCCCCATCCAAAATAAATAGGCAGAAATATGGGACAACCGAGCAATCCTTTTCTTAGATAGATATTTGATGAAATACTTTTGCGGCAATAACTTGAACCAAAATGAACAAGTTCTCAGAAGTCTAGTACTCAGCGTTTGTAGCAAAGGATGAAAACAAATAACAAAATAAAGAAATCAGGACCACAAAAAATAAAAAAAAAAGTGAAGAAAAGAGGGTATAAATAAAGGAACATAACACTTATTGTGTCCATCGAAGTGAATTGCAGGTATAAGATGTGGACCAACGGACAGTAAATCTAATGGAATAAAATATTATGTTTTTTAACCAAATCTCGAGTCAATGGAAAAAACTATTTTGGAAGAGCCATTCCCTAAATGAGATTCTGCAGACGTCGAAACTGAATTAATTATAGTATAGTTTCAAATATCGGTGGTGAAAAAAAATGTATAAGATGAAGTGGAGTCTTCCTGTAAACAGTTAGTGTAGGAACTTCACTCGTGTGGAGAGCTTCAGCATTTGCATCATGGGGTAGTTCCCAATCAAATCGCATGCTCAGCTGCTGCATATGCAAATAATGAACCAGGCAACCTCTTCTTCCAATGTCAAAGGGAACAAATTGAAAGTCATTTATATGATTCGCAAATCTCTCTGGTAGTAACTGATTTGGATTTTCACAAATATTAAGGTAATTATGGATTGCATATGTATTGAAGAGAACTCTTGTTTGTGGAGGAATATTATAGCCTTCAACTTTGTAGCTCGAAAAATTTAGTGTTAAAATTTTTAATAAGTTCTTTAATGTAATTCCAAAATGATTTGGGATTGTATTAGTCATGTGGTATTAAACAAAAACCTATGAACATCATTTTGATGAGTTGCTATGACATGTAGAAAGAAATAACCCAATTTTGATATTGTGAGTCGATATATATATTTAAATGATGGTTAATTTGTCCATAGGGAACTTGTCTTAGAAATGAAATTTTGATTGTATAGGTATATCAATTTATTTTAAGGTGCGAGTTGATATATAGATGTCATTGGGTTGATATAATGAGTCATTGGATTGATATATTGGACCCTTGTTACAGACCTTCTGAGTGGGTGATTTTGTTTATCTATATGTCTAGTGGTTTGGATTGATATATTTGATCTTTGTTATGGACATCTTGAGAGTGTGATTTGATATATCGATATGTTTAGTATTTTGGATTGATACATTTAATCTCTATAATAGATGTCTTGAGAGGGTGATTTAACGTATCGATATGTTTAGTGCTATGGGTTGATATATTTACATAAGTTCCTAAGAGTATGATATAGCATATCGATTTATTCCGATGAATGCATTGATATATAAGAACTTTGATATAACCATCTTGAGGCTATGACTTAACATATCGATATATCCCTAGTAATGTATCGATATATATGCAAACTCCATCATAGCTTTTCCGACAACATAACTGAGTGTATCGATACCTTATATGCAATATATCGATACGTAATAATAGAAAAGATAATAAACCCATTTAAAACCTTTAATTAATGAGTAGCAAATTGGTAAAAGCCCACCCCACAATCAATTAATATTTAAACACCAATCCATTTTCAATTCTCTTATTTCTCCCATCTAAGCCTCTTCCACTCTTTTTCTCCTCTTCATTCGGAAATCTCTCTATCTCTTCCTCTATTTCTCTTATTGGAAACGACCAAACCACACTAACACCCATAGATCTAAGCTCCCAAACCCTCAAGCAAGTATTTAGAAGAACAAATCTAGAGAGAGAACAAGGTTTTCTAGAGAGAGAAAACCTAGGGATTGGTGGAATCTCAACTTGGGTATGAAATTGGTGATACAAACAAATGTAATACTTCTCTTTCATTATGAATTTGAGTTTATTTTACTTATTCTTAAGATATGAGTTGATATTTGAAGAGTGTGAATTTAGGGTTTAACCCTAAAGTTTAGAAATATTGAAATTTGAGAAAATTTATGAATAGTGATGGCATATAATTGCAATAGGTGTGTGAAATGATGCAATTAGAATATGGATTTTGAGATTTTAAGAATTAGGCTTTACGCTATGTTTAGGGGAAAACTATTAATTCTAACTGTATAAATGATTGAGTGATAAATTGATATTGTTGATATAGGTTTAAGACAACTAGAATTCAAAGATGGATTATCACTTGAGTGAAATTCATTAGAGATTGAAATTGAGAGTGATTACTCTTTTAAGAGGTGAGTGATTTTTTACTTGTATTTAGATAAGAAAAATGTTTTTATTGAACTTTTAAAATGATTTTTGAACTCGAATTTATATGATTTAGTGTATGTGAAATATTCCCAAAGATTGAGTTTTTGAACCCTTATGCATCCTATTTGTTTGGAATGAACAAATATGCTACGTGGAATTATTAATATTGAATATATTGGCATGTTGGCTATGATTGAGACACTATTAAAATGACATAAGAAATGAGTTTGTGATTTTATGAAATGGTGCATTGATTGGTTTGGGGAGGAAGAGTCTGATCTCCATATTAAATGACTAGTCATTTCTCTCTACGGAAAGATCCAACGGGGTGACATAATAGGGTTAGTTGATATGAAATGTAGCCGAGCACGTGCGTTACATTCATGATTGGATATAGCACCCACGGGTGTGGAATAGTTGAGTGCACAACTAATGAGAGTCCACAGACAATGCTCGAAAATATGAAATAGTTAGATACATATGAGTTTGAATTATGATTATCGTAAATTATGATGATGTTGGAAATAATGATTTGAATGTATCTTTAAGGAATGAAAATTGAGAACGACATGATGATTTGAAAAATATACATTTGATATATTCACCACATAAACCTTATTTACGTACAACTTGTTTATCACTCACTGAATATAATATATACTCATCTCTTAATCTTTTTCTTATAGTGGAAGTCTTGTTGAAATTAAAGGTTACTTAACACTATATTTGAAGAAGTCTAGTCGGTTGGAATTTCGGATACTAGATGTTCTTCTGGATTAAGGTATTAGTGAACCCACATGGAGGCAAACTTTGTACCTATTGTGAAATTTCATTTTGTATTATACTTATTTGAATTGTGATTTGAATATGATTTTACATATCTAAAATTAAGGACCCTTTTCTTTTATTTTTTTGAATTTTGTGAAAATTATTTATGTTGAAAATGAGTTGTGATAAATTGGAAAAATTGATTTTGATGGCTGGGGTGACCCTTTGATGTCTGGATTAGAAATGAAAGGTCGTGATGGCCAAATGATGATTGATACTTGTTTGAAAATGTTTGGAATTTTGGAATGTCTTGCTGTATCTTGAAACACGGGATAGGGGTTCACACGTATTTTAGGGTAACGTGACGATTGTCGCGTGCCGAGACTTGTGAGTCAGAGTGTCACGCCCCGATCCTCGGATCGACCACGCGACAGCCGCCGTATTGTCTCGGTACATGGGCAGAACCTCCCCATATACCGGGACTCCGCAAGGCTACAAAAACAACACAACAATACACACGCGAGGACCCATCCGGTCCATCCCTGTACACACGAGCACACATCGGGGAGAGGGAACCTGTACATGCACGAGTCGATGTGGCCATCCTAGCCACCCAAAATTCTCAACAAAAACAATCAAAGGACGCACCAGTCCATTTAACTCAAATCAGCACACACACAAGACCAACCCGGCCAACCCAAATCACATGCACGCATCCGGCCATCTCGGCCTTTCAAAAATCGAATAAAGTCCAAATGTCCCATTTATACAATAAGTTTTTATCAAAATGAAATTTCAAAGAAAATGAACAAGTCTCTCTTCCATGGATTTCAAATCAAACTAAAATAACCTTGCATCGCTCTTATACCTAATAAGCCAGCGAATGACTCTTCAGAAGCTCCAACTGTTGTCACAGACCTGAACTTCCTCTGAAAGGTTGGAAAGAGAGGGGTGAGTATTGGGAAATACTCAGTGAGTGTATAGCATGTTATGATAATAAATGAGTGATGATTGTGGACATGTCAAATATCATTCTCAAAATCATACGGTCACATCAATAAATCTCAATATAAACAAGATCTCAACAAATCATGATAATTAAATCATATGCATCCAGTTATCACATTTTTGTTTTTCAAAATCACGGGGTTGTCAAAATCTTTCCACCAAAGGCTTGGCCCAGACCAATGGTGAAATCGCCAAGGGATTCCTCATCAATGTCAATAAATCATACACAATACCCCCTTCCTTGGCTTTGGCTTGGGCCTCCCCTGGGGTGCAACCAGGCTAGTCCGAAGGGAGGGATTCAGAGGCACCTCTCGAGCGCAGCTACCTCGTCATCCAATATAACAGCCCAACCACGTCACCCCGTCGGGTCGCTCCGTGGAGGGAATGACTATAGCCATTATCCTTGCACACAACACCATTTCGCAATCATTAAATCATATACCAAGGTGTGCCAACAGCACCATTTCACAATCATCAAATCACATATTAAAACGTGCCAACAGTTATTCAAATTCTCGGTACACAAGTTCACATCAATCGCTTTCAACGCAAGTCAATAGACATGGCACATCATTTTTCAAATAACACATGGATGCATTCGGTGATTCAAATCTCCTTTCGGGACATTCTACAATCATAAAATAATTTTAAAACATTCGTAAACTCATTTGAAACATTTTATAAAATTAGTATAAAGCATTTTCTCTCTTAAAATCATAAGCATGTATCCACTCACCTCTTGGGAGGATGATCACTCCCAATTCCTCGATAAATCCCCAAATGACTCCTTTCGAGTCTCCAAAAGGTCAACCTAGTCAAATCATCACAATTTGTCATCAAATTTTCAATTATTTTAGGGTTTGTCATTTTCCCTAAGTTTGTACAAATCTTAATTCCTCAATTTTTGGATATACTCTAATGTCATCGATTGCATTTCACTTATAAATAAATAATCAATTCAAAATCAAACCTGATTCAACCCTAAAACCAATCAAAGTCGGAAATACACTTAAAATAGATAAATTTCCTACGAAATGGAAAAATCTTTGAAAAATCATACACTTTTCGATTCCTATCTGATTTCCTCAAACCATATGTCATTTTCAAGGTATTGAAGTCTATTTTCATAATACAGAAGTTGTATTTTGATTTCCTATATGCAGGACAACTTAAAATGATAAAGACTGCATTGATCCTTAACTTAAATCCCAAATTCTGACTGTTTTCATGCATTCGTCAAATTAAACTCTAAGAGAAGTTGTTCTAATCAAGTCAACAAGATTCTATCCTCCGGAGCAGTCCAATTCATATAAAATCCTATAATTAACCTAAATAATTACATAAAATCATCAGACAATGCATTCTAATTGAATCTAACATACATCCTACACATACACAACATTTCTTATCCTAATTTACCCTAAATTCATCCAATTAAATTGAATAAGTTAATATTTTACCTCACCTAGGGCTTACTGCAGTCCAAAACCCTAAAGTCCGTGCGACATTCGATTCAATTCGAAACCTGCAATACCTCAAATTTGAAGCAAAATTTAATAATTAGTCCTAATTACTTAGAAAAATCGAAACCCTAGGTCTAGGATTAGAAGTCAGTCCTTACCTGCGCAGGGAATGAGTTGCAGTCTCGACCTAGGGTAACCTAAACCTACTGCTCCTATCGGTTTGGAGCTCTGCGACGGTCGCACAAGAGGGTTGCAGCAGCAAAGAACAATGTGCGCAAGTGAGCAAGGGAACCAGCAGTCGTGCACGGGAGAAAAGAGGCTCAGCAGTCGCGCGCGAGGGAGGAGGGAGACAGGGGGCTATCGCGCGCGGGAGTGAGCAGGGAACTCTGTCGCGCGAGAGAAAGAAGATAGAGAGAGACAAAGTAGCGATCGTGGCCGTGTGAGATGGTCGAGGAGCCACTGTGAGCAGCTGATGGAGAGCGACAGATGAGAGGGAGAGAGTGAGACAGCGAGTGTTTGAGAGCAGAGAAGGGAGAAACAGATTCGAAGGGGAAAGAGAGAGTGAGATAGAGACAGCGGTGATGGCGAAACCACCGTGAGATGCTGTTCGCGACGGAGAGGGGCGGAGGAGAAGGAGATCAAGAGGGTGAGAGAGAGCAGCGGGAGAGAGTGTAGAGAGAGAGACGAAGGGATGGGAGATCGATTAGGGCTGAAAGCCCTAATCGAATTGGGGAAACGGGGACGTGGCGTTTCAAGTTGAAACGCTGTGTCTCCCCCCCCTTTTTTTTTTTTACAAATTAATTAATTAATTAATAAACAATTATCAATATATATATATTTATACCCTCATTTTATTTAAAACTCTAAATTTATCATCAACACAGAATGTACCTCAAATCGGAACACGGATATATATATATATATTTTTTTTTACCAAAAATTCCAATTTAAAACCCCAAAATCAAAAATCAATAAAATTTAAAATTTAAAATTTTCTTTTGTAATTATCTAGACATTTACAAAATATCTTTAACACCGAATTTTCGGTGTTACACAGAGCGTGACAACAAAAGGGATGTAGGAATATCGTAGTCCTTAAAACCCTTGCTTAAGGTACCCTTAATTTTATACCCCATGAAGTAATAAAATCATGAACTCCGTCATGTTTGGTTTCAAATTCGGATAAAAGATGAGAGTTGTGATAGGTTGACAATTAACGAAAAACCCATGTGAAACCAATAAGACTTTATTTATTATTCATATAATATTTAATTATAATAGATTAAGGCCATAGCCCATAGCTTTTCTAACTTGTCAAATAAATCTCATTGAATTATTCAACTATGAGCTAATTACCTTCTTATGATCTTCAGAAGAAATTGATCATAAAACTTTAATATGTAACTTTACATCTTGGAAAACGAAGACAATAAATTTTAAATAAATTTATAATAATTATATTAAATAATAAAAGGTCTTGTATTAAAATTTGGCTTTAAGTCACTAACTCTCTTAAGTTTGCAAAATATATGCTGATATCTATCATGGCAAATGGCTATGAATCATGACAAATGGCTATGAGGTCAGATCAAAACCCCGTTCTTTGGAAGCTAGGCCAAAGCTCTCTAAATGGTAGAATTGTAGAGAGAGAGGGAGAGAGAGAGAGAGAGAGAGAGAGAGAGAGAGATTGGGGAACAGCCACTCCTTGAGCTTAGCGAGTCAGGTCATCTTGCCCTGGGCTGGAGCCCAAGTCAGTCCATCCAGTCGTGGCCGTGGCCCAGGGTGAGGTGGTGAATTCTCAAGTCTGTTCGAAGACGCTCATGGGATGAGAAATCGGGCCTTGGATTTTTCTGTAATGGGTGTCATGGACATAGATCATCCTTCAAAAAGCATTCAAGTCTTTAGCCCATCTAAGTCTTTTGGGCCATGACCATTTGTACTTGAAACCTCTGACATTATTTTCCTCGATGAGGACCTCCACCAAAATGAATAAAAAGGTTGAAAGGAATGCAAATATCGTGTACGCAAGGTATTTTGTCATGACTAACATTTGCTGCTAGAGCTAGAGCCAGATTATATTACTCTTTGTGAAATCTTAGTGTCAAAAACAGAAACTGAGCTAGAGCCAGATTATATTAGTCTTCGTGAAAACTTAGTGTCAAAAACAGAAACTATGCACACTCTTTATTAGTAATAAAGGTGGGGAAAGCTCGATTTTTGGAGCATCAATTAAAATGGGATACTGGCATAAGATGAAGAGGAAATTTCCTGAAAACACTTAGTGCATTAGCTTCGCTCATGTCAAGGGCTTCAGGATTTGCCCCATCGGGCAGTTCCCAATCGAACCAGTGCAAAAGATTGGCAACCACATATTCAACAGCAGCACATGCGAATGGTGCACCGGGACAGCCTCTTCTTCCACTGCCAAAGGGAATGTAGTGAAAATCTTGACTTTTGAAATCAGCTGGGCTGTTCATGAACCTCTCTGGTAGAAACTGATCTGGACTTTCCCATGAATTAGGATCAGTGTGGATTGCGAATGCATTGAAGAGAACTCTTGTTTTTGGTGGAATGTTGTAGCCTCCAACTTTGCAACTCGAGACTGTTTCTCGAGGGACCAAAAGGGGTGCAGGAGGATGTAACCTTAGCGTCTCCTTGAAAACACACTTCACGTACTCCATTTTATTTATGTCATTTTCCTCTATCTTTTCTTTCTTTCTCACAACTCTTCTCACCTCTTCTTGAGCCTTCATCATCGCGGTTGGATTCTTGACAAGCTCTGCCAGAGCCCACTCTGAGGCTGTAGTAGTACTATCCGATCCTGCAACAAACATATCCTGCAAAACAAGGAGAAAAAGTCACAGACATTCAACCATCATGATTGCTTTGATGAAAGGTGAGGGGAAGAGACCAGCATGATTGCTTTGATGTTATCTTGCGTGAGATGAACATCAAGCATGCCTTCCTTTTGAATCCGAAGTAAGATGTCAATGAAATCTTCCTTCTCATTTTGGTCATCTTCCATTTTCGCAAACTGGTGTTCTTTGATTATTTGATCAAACAATGCATCCAGAGCACTAAAAGTCTTATTGTAACTTCTAGTCAAGCCAGTGACCGAGTCCAGCCAACTCAAAGAAGGATATAAATCACCAAAGCTAAAAGCTACTAGCAATTTCATCACATTCCTTGCAAGGCTTTCAAATCCGGCTTTACCATCTTCTCCTTTATACTTCCTCCCAAATACTACTCTAGAAATTAAACTATATGAGAGACTTTGCAGCATTCCGCTGATATTAACTGCAGTTTTGCTCCTACATGATCCATGTATCTTGTCAACCATATCTGCGACCACTTCTTCCCGAGCAAACTGCAGTAACTGTACTCTCCTCGTACTCAGAAGCTGCAGGACACAGATCTTCTTTGCTTCTCTCCAGTACTCACCATACGGAGCGAACCCCACATCTTGGCATCCATAGAGTAAGGCCTTTGCGCCTGTGGTTTGAGGCCGATTTGAGAAAGTCATATCATGCTTTTTGCAAATTTCTTTAGCAGCCTCAGCAGATGAGACTATGAGAGTTGGTGTGAAGCCCAGATTTATAAGCATAAGAGGGCCATACTTGTTGGAGAGATCGCGGAGGGAGCGATGAGGGATTTTACCTAGTTGGTGTAGGTTTCCTAGTATTGGTAGTTTAGGTGGTGATGGTGGCAACTTGATTTTGCTACCTTTGGTGAGTTGTTTAAGCAAAAATGAAATCAACAACAAGAGAATGCTTAAGATGAAGAAACTAGCGTCTGACATTACTTCTTGCCCCCATTGTTGTACCAGTGACGCCATTTTCTCCAATTTTTTGCTTGAAATTAAAGCATTTTGTCCTTAATAAATAGACCATCCATGACTAGCATTAAAACCATGGTGAGGTCTTTGGTCTACAACCCACTTCTAGGAGAGTCAAAGTCTTTTTTCTAAATCTATTTGTCCAAATTGAGAAGTCCAGCACCACCCTGGCTGCTATGCTAAATGATTACAATAATGAAGTGACCTAGGTCCAACTGGTATACGGCATCCAATATGTCATGCTTTTTGGCATCAACGCAATAATGGCCTTTTGGAGAGGACTACCAAAACTACTATTATTAGGACGTACTTATTATTATAAACCCACAAAAATATGTCCGAGTAATTCATAAATATCTCAAAATTCAGAAAAGTCTGGATGTAATTTCATTAATAAAATCTCTAGCATCGATCATTTAGAGAAATCAACTTGGTGGTATGACAATAATATGTTTGATAGAGGAATGAGATCCAAAAGCAAACTTGGATTCAATTTGAGAACCAAGGCTACACCCATCATCCTATCCATCAGCTTACAAGGATCAAATTTTCTCTTCTGTTTCCATACTTGCACCAGCCTTCATAGAAGGGACAGGCAAGAGAGGAAGGTATAAATTTAACTAGTCAATGTCTCCAGATATAAAATAAAATAGCCAGAATTATTAAAAAAAAATTATTAAACAAGATCAAAAATGAAAAATAAAAAGAAAAATTCCTTTTTTCATATGTTAGACCAAAAATTATGAAATAAAAAATAATTAAACTAAAAAATTGTGTTTTTATCATGCCAAATTTAAAAAAAAAAGCTGTACTGAAGGTTTTTTTTTTCTTTGTTTTTTGAATTTCTAAATAGGAGAATTTATTCATACAAATAATGTAGTACCAAAGACCAACAAAAAAAAAAAAAAAAAAGAGCAAAGAAGAAGAGTCAAAAAAAAACCCCACCCACTTATGCGATTCTCTCCTCTCCCCACCACTCACTCTCTCAATCTCACCTTTACTCTCTCCCTCCCTCACTTTCATTTTCTCCCTAACTTTTGCTCTGTTCTCTCGTCTTTCCCTCTCATTTTCACAGTAATCTTTTACTCTCTCTCTCTCTCTCTCACTCAACCTCCCATAAAATCTGTAACACTGGACAAGTCCGGATTATAGTGTTATACCTAAATGAACTAATAGAAAATTTTTATATTTATGAAAAGGTGAAAGAATGTTATTGAGAATAAAAATGTGAATTTTTGTCATTTAGAATGGTCAAAAATCCTTTAAATACTTAGTCGATATATTTAAAATTTCTAAGTTATCGATCGTTAGAATCCTGATCACCAAAATCATCGGTTAGTTGAGTGTTTGGTGATCGATACTTGGTGGATTTTAAATGTTCAGTGCTCAGCAGAGTTTTAGTGTTCAGTTGAACAGTTTTTAGATTTTGATCTCCTTGCCAGTAGTGGGAGGTAACCTGTCACGCCCCGACCCTCGGATCGAGCACGTGACAATTGCCACGTTATTTCGGCATACGGGCAGAATCTCCTCATATACCAGGACTCCGTAAGACATTTATCCTATTTATCCTGATTCACAAACAATTCAATAGCATTCAAATGACTCTCCTAGGTCATCAATTATCATAGGCATGCAAGGTCACACAAACAAAGGATCCACCGGATCCATCCCTGTACATGCATGCATGCAATTTGGCCAATCCGGCCTTCCAGACAGTTTCCAACACTGTTTTATCTATATATAACTAAAAATCCAAAATAAAAATCTAAATGTCCCATTTGAAACAATAAGTTTTGCAAAAAGAGAATTTAAACGAAAATAACCAAGTTTCACAATGAGTAAGCGTGGATTCTATCAATACTTGCTCCTCGTTATAGGACAAGTATCGATTAAATCTAAACCAAAAGAATAGTACAATAGTTTCCTTCCATGGTTTATACTACAATATTCCCAAAATTGAATCCAACATCAACAATACCTATATATATATGTTGGGATGAGGTTGGAGAGAGAAAAATTGAAAGCATAGAAATGATCGAGGCTACTAAAGAGAAGGTGAAATTGATTTGAGAAAGAATGAAGGCGACTTAAGATCGACAGAAGAGCTATGCCGACAATAAAAGAAGACCTTTGGAGTTTGAAGAAGGAGATATGGTGTTTTTGAAGATATCTCCGTGGAAAGGCGTGATTCGTTTTCAAAAACGAGGAAAGCTAAACCTTCGTTATATCGGTCCCTTCAAAATTCTTAAAAGGATTGGACAAGTGGCATACCGGCTAGAATTACCACCGGAGTTGCAGAGGATCCATGACGTTTTTCACGTTTCCATGTTGAAAAAGTATTTACCGGATCCCTCACACATATTGGAAGCACCTCCAATAGAATTGAATGAGAATTTGAGTTTTAAGGTACAACCGGTGAAAATCATTGATTGGCAGATCAAACAGTTGAGGAGTAACCAGATTCCTATGGTTAAGGTGTTGTGGAGAAGCAATCGAGTTAAGGAACAGACTTGGGAGATCGAAAAATCAATGTGGAAGTAAATCCGCAGCTCTTTGAAGTATGAATTGTATTTTTGAAATTTCGAGAACAAAATTTATTTTTAGGGGGTTAAGTGTTATAATACCGAAAATTCGGTGTTAAAAGATGTACTATGAAATATTTTGATAATTATAAAAGAAAATTTTCTTTTAATTTTATTGATTTTCGATTTTGGGAATTAAATTGAAACTTTTGGTATAATTAAAATGGCTGTATTGCAAATTCATAGTGTATTCTATTCTTGGTAAATTTAGAACTCCAATACGATGAGAGTATAAAAATATATATATACTTATATTTATAAAAAAAAAAAGGAGAAGGAAGGAGAGTAGGGGACACACAGCGTTTCAACTCAAAACGCCGCGTCCCCATTTCCCTAAATCGATTAGGGCTTTCAGCCCTAATCGGTCTCTCTCACTCCTTGCTCTCTCTCTCTCTCTCGCGATTTCTCTTCGAGCCTCCGTTACTCTCCCTCTCTCTCGATCGATTTGCTCCTCCGCCGTGCACAGCCGCACTCCGACCACCGCAAGCCACAATCTCTCTCTGTTTCACTTTCTCTCTTTCTATCTCGCTCTGTCTCTCTTCAAATCTCTCTGTATCTCACTCTCTGTCGCTGCTCGAATCTCTCTCTATCTCACCATCTCTCGGTCTCTCTATCACACTTTCTGTCTCTCTTGCTCGAATCTCTATCTCACCATCTCTCGCTCTCTCTCTCACACCTTCTCTCTATCTCTCTCATCCATGCCCGAATGGAACATTCTTCCTTGCCTCCACGCGCGATAGCTCATAGTGCTCTCACTGCTCTCTCTGCCGAGAGGCTCTTTGCTACCTTCGCTGCCCTCTGCCATGATAGCACCATGTTCGAAGAGCCCTAGGCTGATCGCGATTCTTGTTCTGCATAGGTAAGGACTGGTTCCTAACCCTAGCTCTAGGGTTTTGAATTCCTTAGTAAATAAGTTTAGATTACTAAACTTTACTTCGAATCGGAAGCTTTGCAAGTCTCAGAATGGACTGAGAAGGCATCCGGATGAGGGTTGCGAACTACGAAAAAACCCTAGGTAAGGGATTTTCACTCCCTTCAATATTCAAACTATTTTGTTGAATTTAGGTTGAGAATACGTGTAGATATATTCTGAAAATATGCTAGATTCGAAGGAAATGCATTCTTCTTGAAATTTTATAAGAAGTTATTTAGGTTAAATCTAGAGTTTGATATAAATTAGACTGCATAGTATGATAAAATGTCTTAGATAGTAGTAGAGCTTTGTTTGATTAATTTGTATAGCTTTCCTTGGGGTTTGAATTGAAATTGACATGAATTAAATTAGGGTTTTGTAAATTCAGAAGAAAATTTGGTAAAATTGAGGAATATTGGAAATTAAAATCATTGATAGGGGAAGTAATCCTAGATTGATGAAACGAGAGCTTAGAAATGTGATTGTGTAAATTAAATCTATTTTAAATAGGGGAAAAATTTGAAAACTGTTTAATGGAGCCTTAATTGATGATTAATTGGGTTGATTGATCTAAGTTGACCTTTGGAGACTCGAAAGGAGTCATTTTGGATAATTGTGGAAATAGGAAGTGGGTACCCTCCTTAGAAAGGAGTCATTTGCCTATATGTAGGAAAACTTATAATAAAAAGACTGCATAAATTCTTAAACTCAAATCCCAAATTTCCAATTATTCTCATGCATACATCAAATTAAACTTTAAGAGAAACCATTCTAATCAACTCAATATGATTCTATCATCCTGAATAGCCCAATTCGTAAAAAATCCTCTATTTAACCTAAACAATTACGTATAATGTCAGATAACGCATTCAAATCTAATCTAATATACATCCTAACATATACAATGCATTCTTACTCTAATTTACCCTAAATTCATCCAATGTATCGAAAGAATTTGTATTTTACCTCACATAGGGTTTTCGCAACTCGCAATCCTAACATCCATACGCCTAAAACTCAGTCTAGGATCCTGAATGCTTTCAAATTATAGCAAAGTTCAGAAATTTAGCTTTATCACCGAGAGATATCGAAACCCTAGAAGTAACTCATCCTTACCTACGCAGAGAATGGAGTTTGCAGGCGGCCTAGGGCTCTTCGAGGGTCTGCACTACTGGCTTGGAGCTCTACGATGATCGTAGAAGGATCACAACAGTGAGCAGTGCACTGTTGGTCGAACAAGGGAGGGAGGCAGGGGCTGTCGCGCATGCGAGAGGGAGAAGAGCAGGGTTGCCGCGTGCGAGAGAGAGAATAGGCGGTCGAAGCACCCTGCGAGAGACCGTCGCAAGCGCGGGGGAGGGAGAGAGTGCGATTGAGTGAGCGAGAGAACACGAGAGAGAGAGATGCGGTAGAGAGGTAGAAAGAAAGAGAGGGATAGAGAGAGACAGAGAGGGGGAAAGAGAGTGAGAGAACAGAGGGAGCGAAATAGAGAGAGTGACCGAGAGAGAATGAGAGAGGTTGGTGGTGGTCGAAGGCGGCGCAGTGGCGGGGGAGTGGTGGAGACGGGTGGAGTGTGCGAGAGATCGAGAGAGAGAGTGCCGCGGGAGATAGAGAGAGACGAAGCAGAGAGAAACCGGGAGAGATAGTGAGGGGGAAAACAGAAAGGGAGGTGGAGAGAGAGTGCGTGGTTGACGGTGGAGGTGGTGGTGCGTGCGGTGGCTGTGGGTGGCTGCCGACAGTGGCGGAGAGGGAGAGATCGGGAGGAAGAGAGCGAGCGACAGTGAGAGGGAAAGGAAGACAAAGACAAAAGCGGTGGTAGAGAGAGAGACGGTGGTGGAGGGGTTGATGGCGGAGGAAGATAGCGGCGGAGGGGCGATCGGGTGAGGCGGCGGCGGAGAGAGCCGCTGTGGTGAAGATGAAGAGACGGAGGGAGAGATAGAATGGGAAAAGGGTTAGGGTTTTCTAACCCTAACCCGTTTTCTCGAATATATCAAAGGTTTGAATTAAAACCCAAAAAATCGAAAATCAATACAATTTAAAAAAATTATATATATAAACGGAGAAATATTTTATATAAATTCCAAGAGCAGTATATTTGTATGAACACCGCAATGTTGGTGTTACAGGTAGTATGATACTGTAAACCCTAAGTTTCGCCCATCATTGTTTTGCACTAGTTGATTGTATGTCACCCAACTATGCTATATCCTCCACATGATTGAGAGACAACAATTGGTTCAATACTCGAAATGCTAAATAGTCGGCAAATATACTCTCTTGCACTTCTTTTTTCCATTTTCTAATTGATTCCTTTAATAGATTTGATTGAATTGTATGGCAACGTAGAACATGACAATTATAAAATGAATACGACTCTACTATGACCAATCATAGGTATATCTACTCGAATAAACCAATTCAGTCAACAATTATATATAAATTATAGCAAATTATTATAGAAAATGTCAATTAACAAATTGGGAATTTGGTTTGCTGGTATGATTCTCACTTAGGGTGTGAGATGTCCCAGCCCCTTTAATTGTACCTATTTTTATCTTTGGTTACCGATGCAAATCAACACAAAAATTTCAGCGATATCAATTAAAAACATAACATAAATGGTAAATACAAGTTGTAGGCCAATATTATACTCTAAACCCTAAACCTGGCCTGTCTTTTGGTCCAGCTACTATTTCGACACCTTCCACCAGTGCTACTCCTAGGACGGGCACAGGAAACAATACCATGGCCACCCCAATTCAATGTCCCTAGCCTAGATCTCAAGCAAGAATCTATGCTATGACTAATGAAGAAGCCCAAGAAAATCTGGACGTGGTTATAGATAAACCACTTTGGAACTTGAACTAACTAATTTAAAAATATGATATAGATAGCTATTATTATGATTTGAGTAATGACGATAATATGATTTTGTTTATGATCATTAGTATAATATTATGATTATTTTAGAGGGTGAATTTCTATAATAGGTGGATATATGAATTGATCATGATTATGTAGTGCAATGGAATGTCATAGAGGGTTATATACGAATGATAAATTTATGGGTTGACTAATGATTTTGTCTATGGTCTATATTGATAGGTATGATGAAAATCTTTAGTGTTGATTCTCATGTGCTCATAGATACTGGGTCTAATAATTTTTTTTGTGGGTTCGGGATTTGTGAGGCATTCTGATAGGCCTTTAGTTCCACTTATTGAATAATTATTGGTTATCACCCCTTTGGGAGAACAACTGATTAGGGATACGGTATATAAGAATTGTGAAGTGAAAGTTGGTGAGGTAACTCTTGAAGCGGATTTGATTCCATTGGAGATGAGAGATTTTGACGCCATCTAGGCATGGTATGGCAATATCTTCACTAAGTTTCAGTGAATTGCTTCACTAAGGAAGTAGAATTCCGAAGGTCAGGCCATCCCTTGCTTGTGTTCACTGATGAATGGCGGGTATTGCCGAGTTGTGTAATTTCAACTCTTGAAGTACGAAGGTTAGTGCATAAATGATGCGAAACTTATTTAGCTCACATTATTTACTCACCCCTCTTGTGTATTTTTCAGAAAAACCTTAAGTGGGAGACGTCATTGGAGCCAGTTGAGGATATTTTTGCTGAATTGCTATAGGTATTGATGACATGATGTTATTTTTGAGTTGATGTGGTAAGATCCGTGGAAGGAGGCTTTGTATGCTTCATTTTGATTTGGATTTAATCAATACTTGCTTTATTTTCATTTTGGTGGACAAGTATTGATGAAATCCTCACTTAGACAATTGGACTTTGTAAACTTTTGATTAAATTTTACTATTTGTAAAAACTTATTGTTTATATGGGACATTTGGACTTTATTGGTAAATTTTGGAATATTTTGAATTTGTGGAAACATTATTAAGAATTATTTGTTGGCCGTGTTGGCCTAGTGCATGTGTTGGAGTTAGAATGGCTGGATTTGCCTCGTGCATGCCATTGAGACTAGATGGACTGGGTTGGTCCTTGGTTGATATGAAATTGTTTTGAAAATAGGATTGAACAGATTAAATGTCTTGCGTTGTTCCGGCATATGGGGAGATTCTGCTCATATGTCGAGATAACGCGGCAATTGTCACGTGCTCGACTCGAAGGTTGGGGCATGACATAGTCGATGGTTATGACTAAAAACTTCTGTTGTCCGAACGAAATAGAGAGGGAAAGAGAGGGGGAGAATGAGGATGTGAATGAGGGAGAGAGAAAAGAGAGAGTGTGATTTGGGTGAGAAGAGGGTGAGAGTGAGAGAATGTTGTGAAAGTGAGAGGGAGAGGCAGCGATGATAGGAGAGAGTGCAGAGGTGAGAATCGGGTGAAAAGCAAAAGAGTAAAGGTGGGTTTTGTCTTTGTTTTGTTTTTTCCCCCTTTGACTTTTCTTCTTTATTTTTTTCTCTATTTCTCGATGCCACAGACTACTTCATAAAGTGGGTGGAAGCCGAACTATTGGCTCATATCACTGCTGGAAAAAAGTAACACTTTGTGTGGATATCCATTTTTACTAGATTTGGCATACCCCATGTCTTGATCATGGACAATGGCAAATAGTTCGACAACAAAAGCTTCCGAGACTCTACAATAGGTTAGAAATCCAACATTGCTTTACTTCTATTGCCTACCCACAAACCAACGACCTCACAAAAGTGACTAATCGGACAATCCTATAAGGACTAAAGGTCATGCTCGATGAAGTCAAAGGCCGTTGGGCAGACGAACTCTACAGCATTCTCTGGGCTTATCAAACGTCACCCCGAAAGGCAACTAGGGAGATACTGTAACACCGGACAAGTTTGAATTTGTATTTTGTAAAATTTTGGAGAAATTAATCTTAAAAAAAAAAATAATGATAATAATAATAAGTGTAAATTTTTTATCCTTGGGTTATTCGGGAGATCCTCTAGATATTGGGTGGACAGACTTTTAATTTTTAAATTATCGATCATTAAAGTCCAGATCACAAAAATCATCGGTTAATTGAGTATTGGGTAATCGGTATATTGTTTAAGTAAAAATCCTATCGGTATATTTTTAAGAGATGGTTTATCGGTATTGTGAGAATCCATCGATATATTATTGGGCTCATTTTCATATATTGTTCGGTGTAGTACATTCTACTTATGTTATCTGATGGTACTATCCCATCCGGTCGATACATTTTTCCTATTATCTCACTTTTCTATATGATCGGTGACATCCATTTCTGAATCCCTATTTTTTTATAATGAGATATCTATGAAATTCTTAATTGGCTATTTGGCCACCGATCGGTAATGTTTTTGACCGTTCGGTATTAAAATAATCATACCATCGGTAATGTGAATCCATGATCGGCAATACGTACTATCGGTAATATGAGACTTTAGGATACAAGGTATTTTTATTTACCTTTCGGTACTCATTCCCAGATTTCATTTTCTTGTTCGGTCATCGATTAACACGTGCTTGTGCTAATTTTCTTCCTTATGTAGATGTGCCATTGAATTGACTGGACAATCTGTATCTCCATCTTTCCCATCGGTTAACCGAACACATGCTTCTAACAATTTCAAGTTTTTCTCCTGTCGGTGGACACACAAATTTTTAAGTGAATATTATATTCGGTAATTAAATTTCTTTCCTCCACTTACCGAGCAGTAGCCAACTTCTCCATTTTCCCCTTACCGAAAAGAAAGAGAAATCACCAAATTCTTCAATATTCCTTGTCGTGAGCGCATGTATCGAGAATTGATCCCTTAACCTCTCTTTCTCCAAAAAAAAAAAAAAAAATTTGCCACCAAGCTACTTAAGCCTTTCAATATAATTATCTCAAATCTATATTATATCCCCTAGTTATTGTTACAATTAATATATTTTTATTGTATGTGAGATTCCCCAATATTCTTCCAATTTTCTATCGGTTTTCCTGGATGCTCATTTGCTCCTTCGGCTGGGAGTAATTGCAGGCACCCATCGACTTTCCATTGGGTAACTGTAAATTAAAATCCATTCTCCACAAGTTGCATTTTATTTTTCGATCTCTCTTGTCTATCACCGAACACTCGTCTCTCTCTATAAATAATATTTCAAGTACTTAAACCCATTGGGTTGAGCTTCTAAATTACCAAAAAGGGCATGCTGGGTAATTGTGTAAGGTGGAAGAGAATGGGGACAATTAAGTAAATTGGGAAGATGAATTGTGAATAAAAAGGAGAGTGGGGACTCTAGAACCTACAAGTATCACATTTCAACTTTTCTCTTTCTCTGCTTGTACACTACCTCTTCCTCTCTTTTTGTTTCTATTTAAAATCAATCAAAACACCACAAAACTCACACTCTCTAAAGACTTCAAAACTCATAATCTAATCTCTAGAGTGTTAGATCTAGTAAGAGAACTGAAGTTTTCTAGTGAAAGAAAAATCTAGAGTTTGATCGTAACTCAACTTGAAGCGAAATTGGAGACTAAAATCTAGGTAATATTTTTATTCTCTACTTGGCTTTATTTTTCTCTTTCACGACTTTTGGAGTTTACGTTGAAATTTGATGAAATAAATTTGGTAGGTTTTGAGTCACCGTAAGTGAGAGAAAGATTGGGTATTGAATGTTAGAGTTTTTGGATTTACTTGAACGGATTTACATTGATGATGGTGGGTATTTGATTATGTCCCTCAGGAGTTAGTGAAAACTGAACGGAGCAAGACGTTTGTTGTAGAGACGTTCGGGAGTGACTGTCATCCCTAGTACTGTGAGTGGTTACATGCTTGCACTTAAATGAGATAAATGTTTTCAATAGATTTTCTAAATGATTTTCAATCGAATTTCTAAATGATTTTGAAACTTGATTTTATATGTTTTAGTGTGTGTGGAATATCCCAAAGAATGATTTTAAAATTCCTATGCATCCTGATGTTTTGATTGAATAAATATGTCATGTTGATTTATTGATGTTGCTCATATTATGATACTGGTTATTGATTTAATTTATGGTACATGGAATGGATTGTTAAATTTTTATAAAATGGTGCACGGTGTGGCTACTGGGGGAAGAGCCTGAACCTCAAAAAATGGCTAGTCATTTCCCGCCACCGTACGACTCGACGGGGTGACGTGGTGAGGTTATTCTTGATAGATATGGTATGTGGCCGGTCGCGACGACACATTCATGGTCGAATAATGCGCCGCTTGAAGGGCGTGGGATAGATGATTGCACTGCCAGACGAAATGTTATGGCCAACGCCAAAGAGTGGGGTATTTGTAAATTGAAATTTATAAAATCTTTGGCGGTTCCATCCTAGGTCGTGGTAGACCTTTGTTGGAAATGATGATTTTGGCTGCCCTATATTTGGAAATGTAAAATGAATGGATGCATATGAGATTGAAACAAGATGATTGAAAAATTTATTTGTTGTTGAATGATCTTGTGACTGATATGATGGTTTGAAATATATATGTTTGACATGTCCACCATACAAATCTTATTTTTGTTCAACATGTACATCACTCACTGGGTATTCCTATACTCACCCCTTTCTCTCCATTTTTACAGAGGAAGGTTAGATATTTTGGAAAGTCGTTTAGAGCCAGAATTTTTGGGAAGACCTTTGTCAGAGATTCTTTTTGGTATAGATCTTACTATTGCTTTTAAGGTATCAATAGATTGACTCTTGGAGGGAATTTTGTGTAAGACTCTATTTAAATATTTTTGAAACTTTGTATTTCGATTTCGAATGGATTTGGCTATGTACAAACTTTTATTGGAAACCCTTAATTTCCTATGTATGAAATTTTCTTGAAAATTATTATTGACTTTGTTGTCTATCCTTAAGGAGGGAATTGTGTTTAGATTGTTTGATGATATTTGGTGATCAGGATGGCCTATAGCTTTGTTCGGTATTCAGAATGCCTTGCGATACCTTAGAGCACGGGATGAGATTCACACGTATTCAAGGTATCACGACGGTTGTCGCGTGCTCGGGCTTGCGGGTCAGGGCGTGACAGATATCATTTTGTCTTACGTATGACTGTGAGGTGGTGATACCAATCAAAATTGGCATTCATTCACTAATGGTGGATCAATATGAGGAAGGACGGATAAATCCGTGCTATAAGAATGCCTAGACCTATTTCCTGAGCTGAGGGAAACAACATCTGTTCGAATGGCCGCTTACTAATAGCAGACTTGGTTTTATCCCGCGTACTACAAGGTATTATAACCAATGGGTTAGAATTAGAATGTTCAAGCTAGGAGATCTAGTACTTAGAAAGGTGGAGGCTACTGGTCAACCCTAACTAGGGGGCAAGCTTGCGTCCAAGTGGGAGGGTCCCTACAAAATACGCTCAGAAGTCCGTCCAGGCACATATCGTCTCGATCATCTAGATGGCTCGACCATGCCTAAGATCTAAAACTCAAAGAACTTACACATCTATTATCAATGAAGTTTACAACTCCACCAAGGGGATTGGTTTTATCCCGCGCATAATCAAACAATCGGAAAAGATGGTTATTGTTTTCTATCTCTTTATCCTAACCTATCGATTTCCTCTTATGTTTTTTAATAAGGAACCTACAGCCTTGTTCTTCTGAGTAGAGTTTATCATTAGGGATCTATCTCCCTGAATGGGCTAGTAGCACCCCGTCCTCCCGAGCAGAATCTATCGTTAGGGATCAACCTCTCCGAACGGGTTAATGTTGCCCCATTCTCACGAACGGAGTCTATCGTTAGGGATTTATCTCTTTGAATGAGCCAGTGTCGTCTAGTCCTCCTGAACAGAGTCTATCATTAGGGATTCATCTCCCTGAACGGGCAGACATTGCCTTGCCTATAGAACAAGGTGCTCCTAGATAGACATATAAGGCCCTCTCACTCATTTAGACTCTTAAATGAATGCGTGCACTAAAGGAGAAGAACCCCCTTGTTTGAGTGAATTTACCCTCTCAGTTGGAGAATTAAAGGCCAACACCATCCTGTGTCTAGCAATAAGAAAGCCAACTAATCACGAAGTCTCTTATTGGCCAGATCCTATCAGTTCAGTCATTTACTCGGCCATTTGGCACTCATCATACACATTAACTGGCTACTAATGATTGAAGCTATTATCCGAAAGGCGAAATCGACAAGTAAGTAATAAAAACTCTTCCTCTGTTTCAATTTGACAAATACACGTCAGAGTACACAAATGGATACAAGGAGAAAAGAAAGTTTACAAGTCCCTAAGTCGGATTGAACTACATCAAAAGAGATACATGGGGAATCTATAGTAGAAAGCTAATGTAAACTGATAACCGGAAGAAACTCCATGGCTCGTCAATGTTATACAAACAGGACTAGAAGACTGCAGAAACCTCCACAACCTAAAACCTCTAACCAGTGGAGTTGAGGAGGGTACAAACTGCAAGCCCTATCTAATGTACTTTGCCAACCATATCTGTAACCACTTCTTCTCGAGCAAACTGAAGTATATGTTCTCTTCTCATACGCAGAAGCTGCAAAACATAGATCTTCTCTGCTTCTCTTTAATACTTACCATATACTACAAACCCCACATCTTGGCATCCATAGAGTAAGGCCTTTATGCATGTTGTTTGAGGCCGATTTGAGAAAGTCTTATCATGCTTTTCGCAAATTTCTTTAGTAGCCTTAGTAGATGAGACTATAGGAGTTGGTGTGAAGCCCAGATTTAAAAGTATAAAAGGTCCACACTTGTTGGAGAGATCACGAAGGGAGCAATGAGGGATTTTACCTAGTTGGTGTAGGTTTCCTAGTATTGGTAGCTTCGGTGGTGATGGTGGCAACTTGAGTTTGCTACCTATGGTAAGTTGTTTAAGCAAAAATGAAATCAACAATAGTAGAGTGCTTAAGATGAAGAAACTAGCAAAAATGAGGGGCTTTGCTTAGTTGGTGAAGGTTTCCTAGTATTGGTAGCTTAGGTGGAGATGGTGGCAACTTGATTTTGCTACCTTTAGAGAGTTGTTTATACAAAAATGGAATAAAAAAACAAGAGAATGCTTATGATGAAGAAACTAGCTTCTGATTGTAGTTCTTGCCACCATTGTTGTTCTAGTGACAACTATTTTCTCCAATTTTTTGCTTGAAAAATTGATAGGGTATAAATTGATATAATTATTTTAGTTGATTTTGTTTTATTTTTGAATAAATATTATATTAATAGCTATGTTTTATAATATTTTATATTTTAGAATTATTGGGGAGGGCTTATGAAGGAAAGTGAAGAAAAAGAAACCAATTTGGAGTAGCTATGCGAAGAATGAAAAAAATGGAGAGCAGTACTCTTTTATTAGCATAGGGGCATATGGATCTTGGAATTATTTTAAGATTTTCTTGAAAGCTGAATCAACATATTTTCTTCTATTTGCACGTGAATTCAAGAAAGAATTGAGTTTAATTTTGAAGTATTGAAGATTTTTAAGATATTGTTTTATTCCTAATATTTAAGAATACGATTTTTAAAATGTCCAACCTTTTTAATTTTTTATTTTAGATAGTTTATTTTTTTAACAAATCAATTAGGTTATTTAGTCAAAAGAGACTTCCTTTTTACTTATTTAGTAACTTCCTAGGGTTTATAAATGTTTCCCTTTAAGAAAATAGGAAATTCAGTCATATATATATATATACATATATATATACATACATATATATATATATATATGGGGGATATTATATGTTTCAAAGGGGGAGGTAACAGGACACGTTTCCTGTAGTCTTCTTTTAGCACGTTTTGTAAATTCTTTCTAGCAGAATATTATTTTCTTTTTGAGTTTTTATTTTTTCATACTTTTTTTTTTAAATTTATTTTCTAATTAAACTGTTATTAAATTCTTGATTCTCCATAGTTGTAAGATCTAATTAAACATATTGCATCAAAGTCTTATAACTATTTACTTAATTCTTATAATTTATCATTTATAATTTATTTTGAATTTATTGAATAAAAGGCTTATATTTGATAATTTTAAAACAGTTTACAACCAATTAAAATGACAAATCTATAATTATTTTTTTATTTTAATATAATAGTACATGACATAAATTCATAATTTTGTTAATAGTCTAATTTATATCATGAAATTAAATAATGTAATTTAAATAAACTCGTTGTGTGTTTATTAATTAGAATTGATTCTTTTCAAATTTTATTATAGTCAAAACAGTAAATTTTAAGAGTTTTTTTAGGGTTGCCTTTCGATTAGGTAAATAATTAATGAATTTCTCTTAATTATTGATAAAATAAGCAGAGATTAGTTGTTCGGCATTTGTTGAATAAATATAATCAATTTATTTATGATTTGTTGAATCCATTAGGTAGATGATTAATCAACTCGAATCAAGGTAGATATAATTTTTTTGACTAGACATTAATTTTCTATTAATTTTTAATTTTTTTTTAGTTTTGAGTTATTTATTTATTTTTAGTCAATAATTTCTTTTGAATTAATTTATTAGTTTAGTTAGTTTTTAACCATTTATATTTTATAATTTTTAATTTCTTAAAAGAGGTAAATTTATTGTTTTTCAAAGAGATGACTCTATTCACTCTGTATTAATATCAATGAAATAGATTAATTTATTTTTAGTAATTTGGTAACACATCAAAATTAAAGCATTTTGTGCTTAATATATAGACCATCCATGACTAGCATTAAACCCATGGAGAGGTCTTTGGTCTACAGCACACTTCCAGGAGAGTAAAGTCTTTTTCTACTAAATCTATTTGTCCAAATCGAGAAGTCCAGCACCGCCTCGGCTGCTACGCTAACTGATTACTATAATGAAGTGACCAAGGTCCAACTGGCATACGGCATCCATTTTGTCATGCTTTTTGGCATCATCGCAAAAAATGGCTTTTTGGAGAGGACTACCAATGTGTCTTTCCCCATTTGACATGACATAAGGGTCTATTTTAAACTATGGCTACTATTATTGGGATGAATCAATTATTGTAAACCCACTAAAATATGTTTAATTCATTCATAAATATCTCAAAATTCATTTACTTTCATTTGTAATTATTATTATTATTATTAAAATTAAAATTTGAATTATATTTGTAATCTTATAAAATCTTTGGCATTGAGCACTTGGAAAAATCAACTTTGAGGTATGACAATAATATGTTTGATAGAGGAATGAGATCCAAAAGCAAAATTTGATTCAATTTGAGAACGAAGGCTGCATCCATCATCCTATGTATCCAAGTTTAGAGGTATCAAATTTTCTCTTGTGCATCCATGCTTGCGCCAGCCTTCATAGAAAGGGCAGGCCAGAGAAGAAGTTATAAAGTTAACTAGTCAATGTCACAAGACAAAGCTATCCTTATGCTCAAAATAAAATAAAATAGCCATAATTATTTAAAAAAGTATTTAACAAGATCAAAAATGAAAAATAAAAAGAAAAATTCCTTGTTTTCTTTTTTTTTTTTTTTGAAATTCTAACTAGGAGAAGGTATTCCTATAAATAATAAGAAATGCTTCGTTACCAGAGTTCGAAATTGGCGTCACCGTCAAGAGCAAAGGCAGATAATGCCAACCTGTGAATTATTTGAGTCAATTAGTGTTCACATACAGAGAATTCAATCAACTCTTTGCAGAAAGACGGAGAGAGATTCAATCAATTGGACTAAGCCTTATTTAAGTAAACTTGTTCACAATCAGAATCTCATGAACATCGTAATATAATGGTTTGAACAATTCTAAGGATTGAAACATGTTGGTACCAAGTGGAGGGAATTTTTCCTATGAATAGCTAACCCATGGACTTCTGTCATGTCTAGGTTCTCACTCGTTACACCACTTGGTAGATCCCAATCAAACCAGTACAAAAGATTGGCAAGCACAAGTTCCATTGTTGCATTAGCAAATGGTATTCCAGCGCAGCTCCTTCTTCCAGCACCAAAGGGAATGAATTCGAAATGTTGGCCTCTGAAATCGACTGGACTATTATGAAATCTCTCTGGACAAAACTCTTCTAGCATATGCCAAACTTTTGGGTCTCTGTGGATTGCAAATGCATTGACAAAGACTGTTGTCTTGGGCGGAATATCGTAACCTTTGAGCTTCATCCATGTTGATGCTTCTCAAGGAGCTAAAAAAGGAGCAGATAGATGTAGCCTTGGAGTCTTTTTAATTACACATTTTAGGAAGTCCAATTGATCGAGATCATTAGAATCTACCCTATCCTTTTTTCCCACCACTCGTCTCACCTCATCTTGGGCTTTCTTCAATAAGGCTGGACTTTTCACTAGCTCTGCCATAGCCCATTCCATTGTTGATGAGCTAGTATCGTTTGCTCCGATAAGCATATCCTGCAATATAAGAACCATCTTAAGTTGGCCATGGCAAGTCTATTTGATCAGTGACAATTTTTGGTGTGTGTGCGTGGGGGGTGGGGAGAGAGAGAGAGAGAGAGAGAGAGAGAGAGAGACCATAACGACTCCTTTGAAGGATTTTTTAGTGAGATAAGAGCCAGCCGTGCCCTCATTTCTAAGGTCGAGCAGAATTTGAATGAGGTTTTTCTTCTCAGACTGCTTATTCTCATCCTTCATCTCCTCCTGCTCTTTGATTGCACGATCCAGGAATTGATCAAGTTTTTTGAAAGTTTCTCCTACTTTCCTGTCCAAGCCTGTGAATTTATCCATCCATCCAAGAGAGGGGAAGAAATCTCGGAAGCTGAAAGCCAAGGACAGATCCAAAATCTTCACTGATACTTGTGCGAATTCAGGTCCAACATCTCCTTCATACTTTCTACCAAGAACACACCTAAAAATTATGTTGGTTGCAGTATTAATCAACATCTGACCTAGATTAGCAGGCACTTTTTGAAGACTCAACTCTCGTAACTTCATAACAAGATCAGCTATTTCCTGTTCGCGAATATAGTTGAATGATTGCACCCTTTTCTGGCTCAAAAGCTCAGTAACGCACAGCTTCCTCAGTTCTCTCCATCTCTCGCAATACAAAGAAAATCCTATGTTCTCACCTCCGTAGAAAAGTTGACCTGCAGCCCATGGTAGATGCCTGTTTGCAAAATCCGCATCCTGGGTCTTCAAGATTTCTTGAGCCATCTCTGCCGATGAAGCAAGGAGGGTTGGAGATTAGCCCAAGTGTAGGAGTAATAGAGGCCATACTTGTCAAAGAGGGCTCAAAGATAACGGTATGGAAGTAAACCAAGCCAATGGAGATTGCCAATCAGAGGTAGTTTCGGTGGTGATGGAGGAAAGTTTCGTTTGCTAGCCGATCGGCGCAGCTTAATCAACAAGAAAAGAGAAGACAAGAAAGCAAAACAGAGAACCAAGGCATTGAAGACCCATGTTTTGTGCATCTCTTTCCAATATTGCTGCAACACTATCGTCAGTGTAGCCATTTTCGTTTCTTCTCTCCTTTGTTGCTGCTAGTTATAAATACACCTTGAAAACGGAAAGAAAGAATAAATCTAATTTGGATATGTCGAATATACAAGCAACCCACGTGAAATTTAATCTTCTACCTCAGCTAGCCAATAATGGTTTAAAATATGTAGCCTGTGATTCACGAGGCTTCCTGGTCATGGACTTCGAAAATAAAAAATTATATCACATTCACAACCATGTTGTCGTGACATCCTAGCATCTTATATTAATCTTTCTTTTTTTGCCTCTTGTCACTACAAAACAAATGTTCCATCGCAGCAAACGAAAACTATATACAAAACCCGACAACACCTTCTTTGATGGATTAACCTTCGGTTGGTTATATACTAGTCAGGATAGATCTATCTTGATGATTTTGATCACCGTTTGAGCATATCCTAAGTCTATATGACGGTTAGAAAAATATCGGTAAAATTTATTATTTTTTATCATGGATCACCACATATTTAAAAAAATCACTGTATTTTATCGTCAATTATCATATATATTAGGAAATATTATTATCTTTTATTATCGATTACCACAAATGCTTGAAAAAGTTACTATCTTTTATCGTCGATTTCTACAAGTATTAAAAAAATTATTACATTTTATCGTTTTTACCATAAGTGTTAGAAAATGTTATTGTATTTTGTTATCGGTTATCACAAGTGATAGGAAAATTTACTATATTTTATTGTTGGTGATATCAATAGTGACTGTTTTTTGAAGATGGTGTAGATTTGAATTACTATAGGTAAATTAAGAGACTATAGAATAAATAAATTACAAAAATAATATAAACATAATAAAGATTGTATTAATATATGAGAATGATTGATACATTGATTCGTAAGTAAAGTGATGGATACATATATAAAAAAAAAAAGATTGCATATTCCACAACTACATGTCTGTTGAGTTGCTCAAACAAAAAATGTTCACTTCGATCACAAAAAATGTCATTATCACAATTTGAAAGTACAATTCTATCATCAAAACCAGATAATTCCAAAACTGTATAGATAACTGAATGACAGTGACTAACTTCATGCACAATCTTTCATGTCATTTTATTCATAACCAATAGTGAAATGAATATAATTACATGGTGATATTATAAAGAATGGTTGTAAATCAAAATATTATTTTCTGGGATGGAGTCAGGTGGATGACGTTTGGCTTCTATGTGCACTCCTAGTATTTGATATTGGAAGAGTCTAACAATACAAATAATTTGGATTATTATTCAAAGACAAATATGAAATTAGTAAGATTATGTTAAAACCAGAGAAATGATCTTCATACTTGAACACTAACAATAAACCTTGCTTACCATGTTTAACAATTCATATTGCTATCCACTTCTAGCATTTATAGCAACATGCATAAGAGTATTGCTCACCACATTAGTAAGATTAGGGTTCTTCAAACTGAATTTATTCTTGAGATAGTTGTGATTCTTCGTGGTTGGCTACAATGCTCATCTATCATTTAGTTCGTCTCATATTTGTACTTGTTAATTGTTTTGTTGTTTGTGTTTGAATATATGTTATAGAGAACTTCAGTAAGAGCTTGAGTGAAAGCTATGGATAAGTCTGGAGTGTCACGCCTCGACCCGCAAGTTCGGGCACGTGACAACCGTCGCGTGATCTTGGAACATGTGTAGTCACCAGCACATACCCAGAACCCCGCAAGGCTATAGAAATATTTTCATTCAATCCAAAATATGTAAGATATACAACAAATAAGTTTCCAAATATCATTCCCAAAATAAGAGTTTCACTTCAATGTATGCCCTTCGATGGGTCCGCCTACAAGCCTCAAGAATTCATATCTAGGAAGAGCCAATACCAAAAATGGTCCTAGTAGCTTTTCCTCAGCTGGATCTATCTTATTGGATAGAGGCTACTGCTATGTCTACTTTTCCTCCGAAAAAGGATAAAAGTGGAGGGGTGAGTATAAAATACCTAGTGAATAAAATGCAATGGTATATTGTGACAGTAAATAAGTGGTGAGTGTGAGAATATCAAAGTCACAATTTCCAACAAATCATCAATTCATAGCTGACATCAAATAATTCAGATCATTATAAAAATAGATGCATCTACAAATCTCATACTTTTCAAAAAACATGGGGTTTCCTTAAAGAAAACACTCCCGCCCAACGTTTGGCCGAATGTGGGTGGAAGCCCGTCAAGGGATTTTCAATTCATTCATTTCATAACACTAATTCTCTCTTTCTTGGCGTTGACTCGTACCTCCCTGGGGTGCTATCCGGATAATACGACAGCGATGCAGGAGGCCGTATCTACCTCCCTTACCAAACAAACACTAAACCACATCACCCTGTCCGGTCACTCTATGGGGGAAATGACTATAGTCATTTACCATCACTAGCATCATCATTTCACAATATCCAAATATCTTTCAATGTACCATAAATTCAGTAAATGGTTACTAAGTCATATCACAATATTCATAAATGTAATTTCCAGTAACAATGACACATATTTATTCACAAATGCAGTGGCTGCATGCATATTCAAACTCACATTTTGGGACATCCTACAAACACAAATGGTTGTAGAAAATCAATTAAAAATCACTTATAAAAGAATTTATGAAAATCATTTTCTCATCAAAGCACAACTGTCTGTCCACTCACAATGACAAGGAGGATAGTCACTTCCAGATTCCTCAATAGCAATATTCTTGCCACGATCAGTCCGTTCGACTCCTAAAAGACATTATCAAGAAACAAAATCATTAATATTTATTTTCAAGTTAACCCCAAAAACCCTAACATTCAAACTCCAGCTTCCTCTCACTTTCGGTGACTAAATATTCTCCAAAGCCAAGTGAACAACTAGATAAGTAAACCAAAGGATGGAATAGGAAAATGATAATACCTTAATTCCTGTTTCCAAGAAACCTTTTCCGTTTGGGTCTTATCAAACCTAGAATTTTGCTCTCTCTTGAGACATTTCTACACTCTTAAGTTCTCCCAAGATCATGACTAGAATCTAACTTGGGAAGATTGTATGAGTAATTTGGAATATTAAATCTATAGACTTGCTGGTAAATCAAATGAATTTGGTAGAAGAGAGGAAGAAGGATCTAGAGAGAGAAAGAGAAATGGAGTTCTCTGGGTTCATAAATTTCTGAAGTCTTCACCCCTTTTTATCATTAAACTCATTTTCAATATTTACCTAGTGATCATTGTTCATTCCTCAATTTTACAATTGCCCCAACATGTCCTCTTGGATTTTAGAAAAGTTAACACTATGAGTTAAGTATTGGGAGTTGGGTCCAGTTGGAAACAATGTGTCTACCGATGAGTAGGGAAAATTGAAAATGAAAGTACAATTTATTTAGAAATATAAATATATTAATTTTTTTGGAATATAATATAAATGATAAATGAAGCATAACAAAACTAAAGGGTTTGAATGTCTTAGTGACAAAGTTTTTTTTGAATGTCATAAAGGTCATGGGATCAATTCTACATCAAAAAATAGAACGACAAGAACGTTTGAAAATTGAAGGCATTGGTTGAAGAGGTAGCCATTGGATGGGAAAACCGATGGCTACAAGGAAATGTGAAAATTGGAATATGAATGTGATCACTGAAGGCAGCAAATTGGAAGATGACTGAAGGTAGCAAAACCATGACCGAATGCTAAATTGACCAAAGGCAACAAATTTATTCAAGCATGACCGATCAAGGAACTCACCGAAGAGGCATCTACCAATAGCAAGGTTTAATTGTCTACCGGTGGGAAGGTTCAAAAATCCAAATGGATCCAATTTTATGGAAGTAAAATGTTGCTAGTTTAATAACCAGATTTTACTTGACAAAGAAATTTGGGAGATTTAAGGAACAATGTGAAGCAACACCTTCCATTTTTTATGTATGAACTGCATTTGAAGTTTCGAGGATGAAACTTATTTTTAGAGGGTTAGAAAATGTAACACCGACACTGCGGTGCCCGTACTAGTGTTCCTATTCATGAAATTTAATAAAATATTTTTCAATTTATATATATATATAGAAATTTTTAATTGTATTGATTTTCGATTTTGGGGTATTTAAATTGAATTTTAGGTATATTTAAAATATCCGTGCTTCCGATTCGAAGTACATTTTGTTTTGATAAAAAAAAAATTAGAACTTTAAATGTAAAGTGGGTATAAAAAAAATATATATATATATATGAACATCTATTTAATTATTGATTTATTCATTTACTTATCTATTTATTTATAAATTGTTTTATAAAAAAAAAAATATATATAATAATAATAATAATAATAGTAATAATAATAAAAAAAATTCGAATTAGGGCTAATAGCCCTAATTCCTCTCCACTCTCTCTCCCTCATTCGATTCTTCGTCTCCCTCGCCGCCGGCTTCCCTCACCCGTCTCTCCCTCTCCGCCGCCTCCCACCGCCATCCTCTCCGCCGCGAACGTCCATCGCCGCCACCACCACCCCCTCTCTTTCAATCCCTCTGTTTCTCTCTCTTCCTTCGGTTCTCTCTCTCTCGATTCCCCTCTCGCGATCTCTCCCGCGGCTCTTCCTATTGTCGCCGCCTTTCCTCCACCTTCTTCCACTATCGCCGCCTTCAACCACCCACCGCCGTGTCAAACACCTTCGCCACCACCCTTGCTTCACTTTCCCTCTCTCTGTTTCCTTCTCTCTGCTCCGTCTTTCTCTATCTCCCGCGACTCTCTCTCTCGATCTCTCTGCACTCTCTCACTCTTCGCCGTGACTCGACGCCTCCGACCACCGCTCACCCCCTTCGTCCCCCTTATGTTCCCTCTATCTCCCTCTATTCTCTCTCTCACGCGCGGCAACCCTGCTCTTCTCCCTCTCGCACGCGCAATAGCCCCTGCCTCCCTCCCCTACTCGACCAACAGTGCACTGCTCACTGTTGTAAGCCTTCTGCAATCATCGCAGAGCTCCAAGTTAGGAGTGCAGACCCTCGAAGAGCCCTAGGCCACCTGCAAACTCCATTCTTTGCGTAGGTAAGGATGAGTTACTTCTAGGGTTTTGATATCTTTCGGTGATAAAGCTAAATTTCTGAACTTTGCTATAATTTGGAAGCATTGCAGGATCCTGGATTGAGTTTTAGGCGTACGGATATTAGGATTGCGAGCTGCGAAAACCTTAAGTGAGGTAAAATACAAATTCTTTCGATACATTGGATGAATTTAGGGTAAATTAGAGTAAGAATGCATTGTATATGTTAAAATGTATATTAGATTAGATTTAAATGCGCTATCTAACATTATACGTAATTGTTTAGGTTAAATAGAGGATTTTATACGAATTGGTCTGTTCAGGATGATAGAATCATATTGAGTTGATTAGAATGGTTTCTCTTGAAGTTTAATTTGATGTATGCATGAGAATAATTGAAAATTTGGGATTTGAGTTTAAGAATTTATGCAGTCTTTTCATTATAAGTTGTCCTATATATAGACAATCAAAATATTATTTCCGTATAATGAAAATAAACTTAAATACCTTAAAAATGACATATGGTTTGAAAAAATCGAATGAGAATTGAAAAGCGTATGAATTTTCAAAGATTTTTCTAATTTGTAGGAAACTTATTTACTTTAAGCATATTTCCGACTTTGATTGGTTAGGTTGATCTTTTTGGAGACTTGAGGAGTCTAATTGGTTTGATTGTGGAAATAGGGAGTGATTACCCTCTCTAGAATGTGAGTGAGACCCTAATCTCTTGTATGAAATAGTGAAAATCTGATTTTATCTTGTTTTAAACAAAACATACTTTGATATGCATTGATTCGACGTGTGATATTAAATTTCAAATCTGTTTTGTGATTATTGGAGTGTCTTAAACTTATGTTTTCCATGACTATGCATCTATGTTTGAAATGAAACAAAATTGTGCCATTACTTGAAAATTTGATAAGTTTCATTTTCTACCGTTGCATTGGTATACTGATTTGAAATGATTTGATGAATGTATTGGCACACAGATTTGAAATGTTTTAAGATCTGTGAGGACACTGGGATGTCCACTTGTGATGATATGATTCTTACCTACGGGACGTTGTGCCCTTGTGATACTATGATGATCACATTGATGATTCCGTAGCTACGAAGGGACTTTGTAGAGGCATAGGTTGCTCGGATACGCTTCTGCAGGAGGTATCTGCAAACATCCAGTTTATATTTATTCATAGGCGCGGTCGGTTGAACCCACATCGGGGAAGGACGTGTGTGATGTCACCGTCTACCACCGGGCGGGATCCTATTTGACGAGTCTGGGTAAGCAAGGAGTTAAGCCCACGGCCAATGTCGGGGTAGAGAGCTACTTTTGAAACACTTTGCATAATAACACCCCCGATGCGCCTGTCCTTGGTCATGGTTGACCTTTGCCAAGATCCTTTCGGCTTGCTCTATGATCTACTTGATTTTAAATGGATGCATATATGTATGATATCGTGTGAATGATTAAATGAGTTCATTTTATTCGAAAATATCATGATTTACTGCGAAATTTGAATTATTGGTTACGAATGATATTGACACTCCAATGTTCACCTACACTATTAGTACTTGAGATTAATCCCCTCACTCACTGAGTATCTTTTCATAGATACTCACCCCTCTTCTTTCCTCCCTCAGACAGGATTGTTGTGCTGGAGAGACACTTCAAATTATAGATTTCGGGTGTACTTGGTGTTCAGGAAGGTGAGATCTTAAGTTTAAATTGAAAGATGAATTATGTATTTTATTTCGACCCTGCGAGGTCTTGTTGAGGTCCGTAGTTGGCCGTGTACTTATTTTGGGATGACTGTATAATTTATGTATTTTTATTTGTGAAACTCTCATATTTCATTTGCATTGAGGCGATTGTACGTATTTGAATGTTACTTAGGAAATTTGCTATACATTTGTATAAATTTAGGTCCGCTCGGTGTGGCGGCTGCTCATACTCTAGTTGGACATGACAGTAGAGGTCTGTGGCTAGGACTGCTGGTAATTTATTTAGCCTTGCGTTGTTCTGGATATCGGTTGTGGGATTTGTTGGTTTTGGAGAGGTCGGGATGGCCATTTGTTTAATTTACAGGATGATTTTAAATTATACAGGTATACAGGTTTATTTGTACATGAGAGACCTCCGATTTATGAGGAGGTTCTGCTCGATTTTCTGTAAAAATACAGTTGGCATCCAGGGCAACGGGCGACTGTTCACGATCTCGGTTCGGGGCGTGACAGGAGAACTGCGAGAAGGGGAGATCGGGAGAGCGAATCGCGAGTGATAGAAAGGGAGAGAGAAAACCGAGAGAGAAAACAGAGAGGGGAAGTAGATTGATGATGCGGTGGTTCACGGTGGTTGATGGTGGTTGCGGTTGCAGCGGCGGCGGTGAAGATGGAAGCCGCGGAAGTCGAAGGGTGAGGGAAGGTGAAGAGGCGGGTGAGGGAGAGAGAGTAGAGAGAGAGAGAGAGGAGAGGAATTAGGGCTATTAGCCCTAATTCGAATTTTTTTTTTATTTTTTTTTATTATTATCATTATTATTATTATTTATTAATATATATATTTTTATAAAAATAGATTTATAAATAAATAAATGAGTAAATAAGTAATTTAATTAATAAAGGAAATATATATATATTTTTATACTCACTTTACATTACGAATCGCAGGAACGACATTGTAAATATATCAAAAATTTAAATTAAAAACCCCAAAATCGAAAATCAATAAAATTAAATATTATTCTATATATATATAAATTAGGGAATATTTTATTAAATTCAAGAATGAGAGTACAAAAGTACGGCACCGCAGAATCGGCGTTACACTAATTCCCTCACTCACCCGAAAATCCACCCCTCTTTTCTCACTCTCTCCCTCTCTCTGCTTCTCTCATCTCCCCCCTCGCCCTCTCTCCCTCTTTTTCAATCTCTCCAAAAATCAATTACTTCTCTCTTAAACCCACTTCATAAATCTTTCAAACTTTCAATCAAACCCGTAGATAGAGATAGATTTAAGGAAAAATTCTATGGTTTGATCCAAAAGGGAAGAAACCTAGGGTTTTTGTGACTTAACGAACAAGACTTGAATCAATTACAAAATTGAGATAATTTCTTTATCTAAAACTTGGGTTTAAGTTATTTATTAGTAAATTGAACTTTGTTGTTGAGATTTATGAGATTATGTTGAGAAATATAAACATAGGGTTTGTGAAATCATGCGAATTGGGAAAATATGGATAGTAATATTTTATTGATGCAAATGGCATGTATTTGATGAATTTAAAAATATACATCGATAGATTTAGGAAAATTAGGATTTCTATAAAATTGGAAAAAAAATTAAATCACCCTAATCCTACAAGTGCTTATGAATGAAATTCGTGTTGAATATTATAGATCAAGACAATTGGAACCCAAAAAGGAAGTAGACATCAAATTGGTTGTGAAATGGGAGTGATTACTCTCCCAAAGGATGAGTAGACGGACCGTTGTGTCTGTAAATGAGAAAAATCATTTTAAATTTCTTTTATAAATAGTTTTTAAATGATTTTATATGATTTTGTAAAAGTATTGTGATTGTGAAATGTCCTAAAATGAGAATTTGAAATTGTGTTCATGGATATGGTAATATGATTTGGTACTCTATTTGTTAAATTTATGGCACATTAAATGAGATTGGGATATTTGTAAAATATTGGTACATGTGATATAAATGGTTATTGTTATTCTTTCCATGGAGTGAACCGATAGAGTGACGTGATTGGGATTATTTGGCAAAGGATGGTCGAGTGGCCTCCTGTGCCCACATTGTACTATCTGATTGCATCACCAGTGAGATACGAGTTAATACCAAGGAAGGGAGAAGTAGAGTTATGAAACAAATGAATTAAAAATCGCTTGGTGGACTTCCACCCGAATTCGGCCAAATCTTGGGTGGGAGAACTTTTGTTAGGGAGATCCCATGATCTTTGAAAAATATGAAACTTATGAATACATTCTCTTTAATTATCAGTATTATTTGATATTATTTATAATTGATGAATTGTTTGAACATGATGATTTTGATATTCCCACATTTACCCCTCATTTATTGTTACAACCATACCATTGCACTCCACTCATTGAGTATTTTTGTACTCACCATTTTTTTTTTCATTTTTTAGAGAAAATTTAGATTTGGAGATCTAGTTGATCTTAGTGTCGGATTTTGCAGAGTTCGAGTTAGTTTTTGTGGAGATTCCTACTAACGGTACTAGTTTTTGCTGTTGTTGAAATTTTGAGGAAACTAGTTGGGCCCATGTGGAGGATATTTTTTTTTAGAAATTGTATTTGAACTTTATTTTATTAATACTTTTGGATTTTTAACTTTAAAGTGTTCTTGAATATGTTATGTTTCTTTTTTTTTTTTTGGCTGGACTTTCTGTTGAACCTGTGGAGATTTTATTGGAAATTTTTTATTGGCCGGGTTGACTTTATGCATGTATTGGATTTAGAATGACCAAATTGGTCTTATGCATGCCTTTTGAGGCAGGGATGGCCTGAATTGGTCCTTTGGATTTTGTTAAGTTATTTTGAAAAAAGTTAGATTTTTTATGAATGTCTTGCATTATCCTAATGTATGATAGGGCTAACCCATATTTTAGGGTGGTGCAGTGGTTGTTGCGTGCCCTATTGGAGGGTCAGGGTATGACAACTTTATTGGTATCAGAGTTTAGATTCGATTTTTAAATGTTTTGAAAGTTTTAAGAATTTTTAAAAGATTTTTTCAAATAATTCATACGATTTTCAAAAGCTTTCGAAAGTTTTGATATTCAAAATACCTTCAAATGGTTTTAAAAGTCTCCTATGGGTCCTAGGGTATTAACACACCTTTAGGTATAGGTGCCTAGTATTATCCTAGTGTAGTAAACTAAAGATATCTTTTCTTTTGTAGATTATTGTGCTTCCATGTAGAAGAATGAGAAATGTAAATGAGAATCCCCTTCAAGAGCATGAGGATGAGTCGTCCTTGCATGCTCTATCTACTTTGACATCTACATACTCAACTCCTCCAATCGGGATTTTCACTTCTCCAATAGCCGCCTTTTAGCAAATGATAGAGTGGTTGAACACATTCGGAGCACAGTTTCAAACTTCACACCAAACTCCAGCTTCTTCACTGGTTCCTCCTCTATTGTTGGCTGTTGCACCAAGTATTCTAGTGGCACCTCCTCCCCCGGTTGTTACATCAAATGACCACCCAACTATTGAGTTGTCAAAACTGACAAACCAGAGAGATAACTCGAATGTGAGACTTTTTTTGGCACTTGTAATGCCTCAGTGACTAAAGAATGAATGGGCCGAATTCAAGAGACCGTCACCGAAATGAAGTTAGATGATGAGATAAAGTTATAGGTAGCTATAAAGCTGTTAGACAGGGGTGAATGAACCTGGTGGGAGAATGTAAAGGGTAGAACTTCCACTCCTCTTACTTGGGGAGAATTTCTTAGAGCCTTCAAAGAAAAATATTACACACGGTTCTAATGTGACCAAAACAGAGGAAATTTTCAAACTAGCTCAAGAGAACAGGATGATAGCAGATTATGAGACAGAACTTAGGGAGCTTGCAATTTATATTTCAGAGTTTGTGAACTCCAAGGAGTCCTCATATGCGAAATTTAAATCGAAACTGAATTTGAATATAAGGGAGAAAATATCGATAACTAAAGTGCATACATCCCAAAATATCCTGGAATTGACCTTGAGGGCTAAGAAAATTGTGCTTGAGAGAGGTAAGGTTAGAGAGCACTATAGGAAGAAAAAGAGATTTGGCGGGTTCGCACCAAGTCAAAGCTCTAAGAGGAGCAAAAACACAGGCTTCTACAGTGGTAGTTCCATTTCAGGATTAGTTGGCTCTCCCTAACACCAATCATCTTTCAAGCCAAATACTCCTAGTGAAAATATTGGATCGGAAGTAAGATCAAGAGGAAGTGAAGGAGAATTTTGCCCAAATTACAGGGGATACCACTTGGGTTAGTATAGGATATCCAAAAGATACTATCATTATGAGAAAGAGGGTCACTTTTGGCACTCTTGTCCCGAGTTCAATGTGGAAGGGCAAGGGAATCGACAAGTTTAAGATCCTCCTAATAGCTGCAAAGGTGGTTCGACTACTATTTCAGCACCTTCTACTAATACTACCCCAAGAATAAGGACAGAAAGTAATATTGTAGCCACCCCTATCCAACGTCCCCAATTGAGAACACAAACATGGATTTATGTGATAACAAATGAGGATGCAGAAAACAATCCAAACATAGTCACAGATAATTCCCCCTTAGAACTTGAATTTGATGATTTAGAAATCTAAATACAGTACCATGTGATATAGAGTGCATGATTTTGATTTGGATTGCATATTGGTGATATTGTATGATATTGAGGTTGGTTGCGAATGATTTGGATGTCTCCTGATAGTTTACAGTAGTAATGATGGTTGAGAGTTTTGGTTGAACTTGTCCTTAGAACTCCCTTTTCAAATCATACTGGTGTGATACTCATAGGGTCGATCTGTTGAGTCAACTTGCTTATGCTCTCTCCCATTTTTACCAACTTTTTTAACTTTTAGAAGCTTCAAATAACAAACCATAAATGATCAATGGTTTCTATTCATAGGTATGATGAAAATTTTTGGTATTGATACCCATGTATTGATTGACATGGGGTATAATAATTCTTTTGTGAACATGGAATTTGCAAGACACTTTGAAAGACCTTTGACCCCATTTGAAGAGGAGTTGTTAGTTATTATTCCTTTAGGGGAACGGTTGAATAGGGATATTGTGAACAAGGCAGTGAGATAGCTGTGGAAGGTGAGATCCTTAAAACGGACTTGATTCCGCTAAAAATAAGAGACTTCGACTCCATAGTATCATGGATTGGTTACACCGTCCTCGAGTTTCAGTAAATTGCTTCATTAAGGAAATGGAATTCTGTAGGTCAGGGCATCCTTTGCTTGTGTTCACCGATGATCATTAGGTGTTGCCAAACTGTATGATTTCTGCCCTTGAAATAGGAAGACTAGCATACAAAGGGTGCGAGGCTTACTTAGCCCATATTATTCACACCATAGTGGAGAGTCCTAATTTAAATGATATTCCCATAGTGAATGAGTTTTTGGACATTTTTTCGGAAGAGTTGCCTGGTTGCCACCGGTTCGAGAGTTCGACTTTGTCATAGACTTGGTTCCGGCACTGCACCGATTTCTATCCCTTTATATCGAATGGCACATGCGGAGTTGAAAGAGTTGAAGGTTCAGCTCCAAGAGTTGTTGGATAAGGGATTCATCCGACCGAGTACTTCGTATTGGGGTACTCAAGTTCTATTTGCGAAGAAAAAGGACGAAACCTTCCGATTACATATTGAATTCCGGCAGCTCAATAAGGTAACGATTAAGAATAAGTACCCTCTCCCAAGGATTGACAATCTTTTTGATTAGCTTGAAGGGGCTAGCGTATTCTCAAAGATAGATTTGAGATTGGGTTACCATCAATTGAGTATCAAGGGTGATGATATCCACAAAATCGCATTTAGGACGCGATATGGGCACTACGAGTTTCTAGTGATACTCTTCAAATTGACAAATGCTCCTGTAAGTTTCATGGATCTCATGAACTGAGTGTTTCATCCCTATCTCAATAAATTTGTCATAATTTTCATCGATGATATGTTAGTTTATTCCAAAAATGATGAAGAGCACTCCGAATATTTTCAAATTGTATTACAAACCCTTAGGGAGAAGAAGTTGTATGTCAAGTTTTCCAAGTGCGAATTTTAGCTAAAAGAGATTGGCTTTTTAGGACATGTGCTTTCTGGGGATAGAATTTTTACACAACCCAAGAAGGTAGAGGTCATTTTGAAGTGGAAATAACCCAAGAACATTACTGAGGTAAGAAGTTTCCTTGGATTTGCAAGCTACTATAGGAGATTCGTAGAGAGATTTTTGAAAATAATGGCTCCAATTTCCAATTTGACTCGGAAGGGGAGTGAAGTTCTAATGGGATGAAAAATACAAGGATAGTTTTCAAGAGTTTAACCAAAAGTTGACATCCGCTCCCATCCTTGCTCTCCTTACTAACGACGGTGGTGATTATATAGCATATAGTAATGCCATCAAGCAAGAGTTAGGGTGCATGTGGATACAAGGTGATAGGCTGATTGCTTATATCTCTCACCAGCTAAAGAAGCACGAGGTGAACTATCCCACTCATGACTTGGAATTAGCTGCCATTGTCTTTGCCTTAAAAATTTGGCAGCATTACCTATATAGGGCCATATATAAGATTTTCACCGACCACAAAAGTCTCAAATATTTACTCACCCAGAAAGAGCTCAATTTGAGACAACGAAAGTGGTTAAAATTGATCAAGAATTATGATCTGGTGATAGATTACCACCCCGAAAAGGCAAATGTGATCGCAGATGCATTGAGTCAAAAGTTATTATCTAGTTTGGCATCCCAAGGGAGTTCTTATCTTTCTTGTCTAGTTGGAATTTGAGCACTAGGAGTCAAGTTGGCTAAGGACAACTATGGTGTACTATTGGTCAAGTTAATGATGAGACCTACTTTAGTGGATTGTATTCGGGGGTTTTAAGTGACCAATGGGGAATTGAAGGGTATAGTTAAGAAAATCCATAAGGGGGAAGGTGGTGAGTTCCAATTCGGGAGGATGGGATTGTGACTTATGAAAGACGTATTTGTGTCTCGAAAGATGAGGAACGTTGAAAGGCCATATTTGAAGAGGCATATTCCTTGGCTTACGCTATGCATCTGGGGAGTACTAAGATATACCGAACTATTAAAGAGATATATTGGTGGTTTGGGTTCAAGTAAGAGGTAGCTGAGTTTGTGGCAAAATGTCTAGTGTGCTAGCAAGTCAAAGCCGAGCACTAGAAGGTGACTGGTGTCCTCCAACCATTACCAATTCCCGAATGGAAGTGGTCACAATGGATTTCATGATGGGTTTGCTACATACTCCAAGTCATCACAATGCCATTTCGTTAATTGTAAACCGTCTCACCAAATCAACTCACTTATGACAGATTCAAAGCTCTTATCCCTTAGAGAAGTTGGCGAATTTATACATCAACAAGATTGTGAAACTTCACAGTGTTTTGGTGTCTATTATAATGGACCATGATTCTCGATTCACTTTTCAGTTTTGGCCTAAGTTGCAAGCCACTTTGGCAACCAAATTAAAGTTTAGCACAACTTTCCCTAACGGACAATCAGAGTGTATATTTCAAACCTTAGAAGACATGCTTAGGGCATGTGTTATGGATTTCTAAGGCAGTTGGGATCGACATCTCTTATTGATTAAATTTGCATATAACAATAGCTATCAAGCTAATATTAGGATGCCACCTTATGAGGCTTTATATGGAAGAAAGTGCTGAACTCTGTTATGTTGGGACAAGATTGGAGAAAGAAGAATTAAAAGTGTAGAGTTGATTGAGGCCACCAAGGAAAAGAAGAGAATGACTCATGAAAGAATGAAAGTGACTCAATATCGACAAAAAAGCTATGCACACAAGAGGAGAAGGCTCTTGGAATTCAAAGTAAGAGATATAGTGTTTTTGAAGGTATTTCCTTAGAATGGTATAATCCGATTTCAGAAATGAAAAAAATTAAATCCTTGTTATATCGATCCCTTCAAAATCCTTGAAAGGATTGGAAAAGTAGCCTACTGGCTTGAATTGCCATCAGAGTTACAAAGTATCCACGATATTTTTTACGTTTCAATGTTAAAGAAATACTTATCGGATCCCTCACATGTGTTAGAATCTCCTCCAGTAGAGTTGAATCAAGACTTGAGTTTCAAGATGTAACCAGTGAAGATCCTTGATTGACAACTTAAGCAATTGAGAAGTAAACAAATCCCAATGATCAAGGTATTGTAGAGAAGAAACCAAGTGAAAGAGGAAACCTGGAAAACTAAAGAATTGATGTGAAAAGAACACTCCCACCTGAGATAAAAAAAAGAGAAAGGAAAGAAAAAAAAGAAATTTTGAGAACGAAATTTTTATTTAGGGGTTTAAGTGTTGTAACACCGTGAAAAGTAAAAAAAAAAAAAAGAAAAAAAAAGAGAAAGGAGGAAAAAAAAAGAAAAGAAAAGTCAACCTACTAATTCCCTCATTCATCCGAGAACCCACCCCATCTTTTCTCACTCTCACTCTCTCTCGGATTCTCTCATCTCCCTCTCGCCCTCTCTCTGTCTCTCTCTCTCAATCTCTTCCAAAATCAATTACCTTTCCCTTAAATCCACTTCATAAAGTTTCTAAACTCCCAATCAAACCCTTAGATAGAGATAGATTTGGAGGAAAAATCTATGGTTTGATCCAAAAGGGGAGAAACCTTGGGTTTTTGTGATTCAATGAACAAGGCTAGAATAAATGACAAAATTAAGATAATTTCTTCCTTCTAAACTTGGGTTTAAGTTTTTCATTAATAGATTGAATTTTGTTGTTGAGATTTAGAAGATTAAGTTGAGAAATATGAACCTAGACTTTGTGAAATCATGCGAATTGGGAAAATGTAGATAAGAATATTTTATTGATGCAAGTGGCATGTATTTGATAAACTTAAAAACACACAATGATGGATTTAGGAAAATTAGGGTTTTTATAAAATTTGGAAAAGAAATTAAATCACCCTAATCCTATAAGTGCTTATGAATGGAATTTGTGTTGAATGTTATAGGTCAAGGTAATTAAAACCTGAAAAGGAATTAGATATCAAATTGATTGTCAATTGGGAGTGATTATCCTCCCAAGAGGCGAGTTGACGAACCGTTGTATCTATAAATGAGAAAAATCGTTTCAGATTTTTTTTTTTATAAATGATTTTTAAATGATTATTTTGTATAAATATTGTGATTATGGGATGTTGTGAAATGAAAATTTGAAATACATATGCATTTATTGTATTTATAAATGAATTTGTGCTATATTTATTTGAAATTATATTCATGGATATGGTGATATGATTTGGTAATCTATTTGTTGGATTTATGGCATATTGAATGAGATTGGGATATTTATGAAATAATAGTGCATGCGATATAAATGGTTATAGTCATTTACTTCACAGAGCAACTCGATAAAATGACCACTATAAGAAAACTGGGCTTCAGTGACGGAATAATCCGTCATTGAAACAAAGAAATCAGTCGCTGAAACCTTTCAGCGATGGATTAGATCAGTCGGTAAATTAATCGTTGAAAGTGACCTCGCTAAAATTACTGACGGAATGTTTCCGTCGGTAAAATTACCGAGCGTTCAAAGATGAAATATTCAGTCGGTGAAAAAATTCAACGGTAATCCATCGTTGATTCAACAACCTTCACCGACGGATTACCGACCCAAAAGACCGTCACAAAATCATTTCCCTCGGTATTCCATTGCAGATTATTGTTGTTTGGAATGGAAATCAGAGACGGATCACCAACGGATAATCAGCGACGGATACAACTTGAGTCGCAAAGCCGTCGATTATTTACGATGGATTACAGACAGAATATTTCCATCGGTAATTTTTGGTCGGTATTCCGTTGGAAATTTAATGAAATTTTATACAAAGTAGCAACCGAACAGCGATGTATGAAATGAAATCCGTTGGTAATCCATCGCTGATTTAGGTGTATTTGAAAAAAAATTTAGCGCACGCATTCTAATGCCTTGTAAACCTATAATGTCATCACTTGTAACCTGTAACAGCCTTTTGGTTGTTGCACATTCTGTTGCAGTCCAACTCACATATTCACTACTATCAAAAACTCATCTTAACGGTAAATAAATAAAAGTTTGTTCAATATATATGAAAACATTCAAAATAACACGAGCAAAGTCCTTGGAAGTGACAATACAACTCATATACAACTCATAAATGAAAGTCAGTTCATAATAGAATAAAGTACATAATGATGCAATCAACAATGTCACTCAGAGGGGGGATCGGGTGATGGTGACTGGGTGCTATTAAAGTCAGGTGTTGGATTTTGGATACCAATTTGTGCAAGTATCTGATGAATCTGTGCCACAGTTTGCTCTCTTACCTGACTTTGCACTTCTTCCAAGAGCTTACTATGCATTTGAGTTTGTATTTCTTCCAAGATTTCGGTGCGCATTTGACTTCGCATTGAACTTTGCATTTTATCCATCATTTTATTAACCTCCTCCTTCGTGTACATTTGTGATGAAGTCATGCATGGAGATGAAGTGGCACCTGAAGAATTCTTTGAGGCCATGACATCAATTCTCTCTCTAAAACCATATAAGCGTCCCTTTATTCGATCCCCAGTCACCTCACACCATGATCCGGCATCAAAGTCAGGCAGAGAAGTGCTTTCTGATCTATATTTCTCCTCAAGTAATTGCTTGTACTTGCCATACATCAAGGATACAAAATTACATTATAAATATACTAAAATTAAGGATCATAATCCAAAATGTTACTTTATATAAAACACAGTAAAAAATAATGAGCCTTACGCTAACTGCTTCAGACTTCTTGTCAACGTATTGCCCTTTCCCTTTCTCACGTCTATGAGTACAATTGAAAAGCTCAAGATGGGACACCAGTTGCATGGTTTCTTTAGCCTACAAATGAAGACAAATTAGAAGTACTGGTATCGAAACAAAATTTTAGTAAACATTATCATAAAGGAAATACACACCATCCTCTTCATGTGTGTCACAAAGGGAATGGAACCAGAAGTGTGCTTTGTAATTTCTCCATTTTTTTCTGTATTCCGGTTTTGCTTGTCAGTATTTGACTTCTGTTGTCACTTTGCTAAACTCCAGTGTTTGACAATCAATTCATCCCAAATAGCAGAAGTCAAAAACGGCGGGGGATGGCTTTTGGTATCAGCTAAATTGTTTGTTCCATGCGCTTGCAATGCTTGCTTCCCGGCCGACGAAAGAGTATCTGCATATCTTTGACTGCAAGATGTTTTCCACGCATTATATATTGAAACTGAATTTTCCTCTCGCCAGGTGAATGTTTGTTGCAAATATAAAGCAGACTCCCAAAAAACATGTTAGGTATATTAGAATATTTTTTTGTCAACAAAAAACATTTCATAAGGGTATGAACTTGCAACAAAAAAGCAGCACAATCATCATATTTTCCCGGCTGGACTTAACCAATTCAAATCGGAAAACGATAGCATTGCTTAATTTTAAGTATACTGAAATGTACTGAAGTGTTACCATCTGTACTTCAAGGACATGGATACAAAGGGCATTTAAGAACCACTCTGATCTTTCCACCAAAGACCATGGAAGATTTATGACCTTCTACTTATACTTCTGATCCATTTCTAAAATAGTAGTAGCATTTATAATTTCTTATTATTTTGGTAAATGTGAACTAGAATAGTACAAGGCAAATGCCCTGTACCGCTCAGCATAAAGATGGGAAGTGCAGCCACTTTACAATACCAAATTGGCAATGCGCAACAACTCTTTTTTAATAGAAAATGCCCAATTTAACTTTTTTAACACGCCACTTACAAACAAAGAAGAGATACCCACTATTTTGCAACATGTTAACTGATCAAAATTCAAAGAGAACAAATTGAAGATAATGTTCAACAGTCTAAAAGAGTATATCTCCAGTTCAATTTTGATAGATCATTTTGTTTTCTCACGGACATTCTCTTGTTCTAGACTAATTGCACACTTTTCATTCATGCACCAATCGTACATTTATACCTCTCAAATCTTGAACCACATCTTGCTTGAAAAGATGTAAAGGGAAAAAGTTGACACCTAATGTTGATGTCAGCCCTATTCAGTTCATATTCTTATTTATTTGTTGTGCACATTCATTTTTCTTTACCATTCATGAGATAGTATTCCATACTAAAAACTGATACATGTGGCTTTTGCAATAGATATGGCCTCTGCGATAGGGATCCCATGCCAATAAGCCATCTCATGCTTCATTATATGTGGACAAGGAAGATATGAAAGCTTGTCCAACAAAAATATATCTCCTTTGGAGGCTGTAGCAGCATTCTATGACTAAAAGGAAGTTAATTCTTCTGATTTTTCCAGCAACATATCTGTAAGCACAGTGACAATGGACAGAGCTCTTTGGGAGACGAAAAAGCTCTTTCTCAGTTGGTAGAAGTTCAACTTCAAATACCAAATCATTGACCTGCTTGTGGTTCTTTTACGGATAAAATAATGCAGCTAGTTTTGTTGACACCTGTCTTGTTTCTAGGTTATTAAAGTTGTACCCAGTGACAGCAAGTCTAGGACATTTATTTATCACCCTCCTAAAGTTATTTTCTGGGATGGAAAGGTCTTGAGGGAGGAAATTGAAAACTGAGTAGAGGTCATTTTTTATGTTAGAGGTCAAAATTTTAGGGCAGATGACAAAAATTCTGGCAAGGTCTTTTCGGTGAATGCCTTTGGATTGGAGATAGGAGATGACGGAGTGAATGGATTGGGGAGAGGCAGCGTGGAGTGAAGGGTTAAGAGATAATGCTTTGCCAAAATCCACACCCATGATTTCTAGGCATAGGATTTTTTCCTTGAATTGGTGGGTTAACTTGGATTGTGTTGTTGTGTAGAGTGTGTCACGCCCCGATCCTCAGATCGACCACGCGACAACCGCCGCGTCGTCTCGGTACATGGGTAAAACCTCCCCATGTACCGGGACTCCGCAAGGCTATCAAATTCACAATAAATCATCAAACTCATAAAATTCTTCAAAAAAAACAAGAAATTTCAAAATCAATACACATGCAAGGAGCCCATCCGGCTCATCAAGGATGTACAAACACACACATTGACACACATCGGGGAGTGGGATCCTGTACATGCAATCATACATTAGCACACATCGGGGAGTGGGAACCTGTACATGCACGATTACACAGCAACACACAACGGGGAGCGGGAACCTGTACATGCACGCATGCAATGTGACCATCTTGGCCACTCTGAAAGCATTTAACAAACAAGAAGTTCCAAAACATAGCCGTCAGATTTTACCAACACTTACCCGAGGAAAACAGGCCAGTATCGATAAAATCCTAACGATATGAGTTGTACAGAACTTCACAAAATCAAAGAAAAAGCATTGAAATTAAGATTTACAGTCCAAATGTCCCAGTACAAATATAAACAGTTTTCCAAAACTAGAGAAATCAAAAGAAATAAAAACAAATCAAAAATCGACGGATTTTATCAATACTTGCCGGCAACTCAGCCAGTATCAATAAAATCCGCACAGCTGGAATGTACAGACTTCCCTTTCCATGATTTGCAAGCTATCAATCCCCAAAAGTAGCCCTGTCTGCCAAATACCTATACAGTTTGCAAAAATACTTCGCAAGCTCCGTCGAGTAGGCTCCCAACTAAGTCTCCTCTGAAAAATGGGGGGAGAGAGGGGTGAGTATAGGGGTATACTCAGTGAGTGGAGTGCAATGGTGCATTTGTGCTAATAAATAAGGTGTGAATGTGGGGCAGTCAAAGCATAACTCATAAATCATCTCATATCCATAAAATCATTTCAATAAATCACATTTCACAAATATGCATCCATATCAATCATCATTTTTTTTTTTTATAAAAATCCTGGGGTTCCATCGAAATATGCTTCCGTCTCAGGGCGGCCAAACCCAGACGAAAATCCGCCAAGGGTTTTACTATCCAATATCTCAAAACAAACCCCCTTCCTTGGCGTTGGCTCGTGCCTCACCGGGGTGCACCAGATATAGCACGACTTTTGCAGAGGGAGGGACGTCTACTCCCCCGCACATCTAAACCCCTAACCACGTCACCCCGTCGGGTCGCTCCGTGGTGGGTATATGACTATAGTCATCTACGGCACCCTCCATTTTTCATTCAATCCATTTCTCAACAATGTGCCATGATTTTCAGCGAATAATCCACAATTTCATGCCAAAGCAGCTCATAGAGCAATATCAAGTATCACATGGCACAAAAGCATTTATAAATACAATGGATGCATTTGTATTTCACAATTCAGTTCAGACAGCCCACAATCACAAAACAATTTGTATCAAACATGTAAAACTCTTTCCAAATCATTTTCAAAGCAATTTTAAAACAGGTTTCTCATTTATGAACACAATGAACCGTCCACTCACCTCTAGAGAGGGTATTCACTCTCTATTTCCGAAATCAACTCATAACGACTCTTCTCGAGTCTCCAAAGGTCAACCTAGACCAATCAAGACGAATAAAGATCAATTAAAGCTCTATTAAAGGGTTTTCAAATTCCCCTTTTATGTACAATAACCTTAACTTGCATAATTACGTTCCAAAACTTTCGTTTCCTCAAGCTAGTATCATTTCAAATCACCAACGACTTTAAATTTACAATATTCCTCAATTTTACCCATTTTCTCCCGAATTCCTTAATATTAATTTAATTCACGCCGATTTCCATTCAAATCCCAAGGAAAACTACGTAATTCAATCAAATACAACTCTAATACTGTCTACGACTTTCTCACATGCTTCACAGTCCAATTTACATCGAATTCTAGATCTAACCTCAATAATTTCATACAAACACTTAGGGAAATATATTTCTTTCAAGTCTAACACATTTCAAAATATATATAGACGTAATTTCTACCTTAATTCAACAAAATAATTCGAATTACGGAAGGGATTGAAAATCCCTCACCTAAGGTTTCTCGGAATGCAAACCTAGCTTCCAATCACCGAGTGTATCAAACCTGTAACAAGTTCAATTTACAGCAATCGTTAGAATTAAACCTAACAACTAAGAATATTCAACCCTAGAATTAAAATTGGACAACCTAGGCTTACCTCTGCAGAGCTGTGACCTAGGGTTTTTGATGTCCTGCGGCTAGGGTTTTCTGCAAGGATGCAACGGCCACTGATTTGGGTTGTCGACCGTGGGGAGTGCTCACAGTGAGCACTGCGATCGAGCAAACAGAGAAGGGAATGGGAATTTTGCCATCGCGCGCACGGGAGATAGAAGGAGAACTTCGTTCGCGCGCGGGAAAAGAGGAAAGAGAGGGAAAACAGTGAGGGAGAGGTCGACAGAGAGATGGCGCGAGACCGAGAGGAGGCGAACGCGGTGGTTCGCGGTGGCTGTGGTGGTCACGGTGGAGCAAATCGATAGAGAGAGAGACAGAGCGATGGAGAGAGATCGCGAGCGGGAGGAAGAGAGAGACTGTGGGATAGAGAGAGAGACCGAGAGAGAAAGACGAAGAAGGAGGTGGCGGTGGTGGTGTCCGGTGGTTGCAGTGGCGGAAGAGGGTGGTGATGATGGTGGCGAAATCGTGAGGGAGAGGGAGAGCGTCGAAGAGAGAGACGGGAGAGTGAAATTCGATTAGGGCTATTAGCCCTAATCGAATTGGGGAAGATGGGGGTGCCGCGTTTCACCCCGAAACGCAGCATCTCCTCTTTCCTTCTCTCTCTCTGTTTTTTTTTTTTTTTTTTTTTTTTTTTTTATAACTATATATATATATATATGTATTTTTGTTTTTCTCATCACATTGGAAGTTTTAAATTTACCAAAAATAAAAATACTGTGAATTTGTAATACGGCATTTCAAATATACCAAAAATGTAAAATAAAAACCCCAAAATCGAAAATCAATAAAATTCGAAATTTTCTACTTTATTATAGAAATATTTACAAACTACTCAACGTCGAGTTTCCGGTATTACAACTCTTAACCCCCTAAAAACAAATTTCGTCCTCGAAATTTCAAAATACAACTCATACATCAAAGAGCTACGGATGTTGCTTCCGCATTAGTTCTTCGGTCTCCCAAATTTTCTGAAATTTAGTCTGTGATAAGTTTCTAAGGAAATCACTCTCGTCTCAAATGTACAAGTGCTTGGTTGTCCTTTTTAAAATTTCCTAGATATCTCATTTCGATTTGTTCAACCCCCCAAGCAATATATCTTTAAGCACCTAAACCTATTCTTATTCTCCTTTGACTATGTAATTGCTTACTCGCAAATCATGATATCTTAATACATTGATATACACGCTTATCACCTACACTCGCCACCATATGATAACAAAGTCTCCAATCCCCCAATTTCAAACTACAAATACATTATCATACTCTATAGTATCTCCCAAAGTATTGATAGAAAAACTTGTCTTATTCCAATATGAGTATTTGGTAGGTGGTATTCCTTGAGATTGAGATTCCTTTAATTTCCTTTTTCACATTGCAGCAATTAAAGCACAAAAATCAATAGTCTCTGAATCACCTTGTTTGTTCTAAAACCTTGAAACCTTGGATATAAAAGGAGTAACACTTTCTCGATTAACACATTCCTCAACAACAATTGGAATAGGTCTCTACCTTATATCTGCGACAAAGCGTTGTAGAAGATCAAAACTAAAGTCTTTAATACACATATCACACATATCTGAAAATACTATCATTGAACTCGACCAATTCAATATACCTCAAAATTTCATTCTAAGACTTTCTTACTTCTAAACGGTGCTCAAGTAACCATGCATAAACATTTCTGCCTAGATGCTTATAAGATTCACCATTTCAATATTGTAAAAGCTAGAAGGGTCCATATTACCTCATATTTCCATCTGAAGGATGAATCTATCCCAAATTAAAGTTTATCTTAAGAACTCTAAACAACTATAGCAGACTGAAACACCAGAGAAATCTCACTACAATATATAGATCCCACAAAGGCTCATCATATTAGTTTCTCCAAGGTGACTGCATCAAGCAATTAGGAAACTTGTCACTGGTTTTCCATATTCTCAATTGTTCAAACTAGACAACAAAGCTTCTTGTTATCAAGATCACTTAAGATTAAAATTCTTTTCTAAGATGCTGCTCGTCCAATAAAAGCAATGTCCATTACGAATATTATTATATATATATATATATATATATATATATTTTTTTAAGTACTTGTCTTTCTTGGATGATCATCAATAAAAATAACAATATAATTAAATGCCAAACTATGAAGAAAAGTATACCAAAAATATAAGTGGAGGCTCTAGAACCATAAGTTTTTGGGTAATACTCCATAGAGTTCCACAAGATGTTTCAATACATATTATTTTCTTGATTTCAAGTCATTTGAAGTGAGTTATGTTTGGGCTGCTCAGCCGTAATTAAAAATGTCTTATTCTACCTTGACCTTTAATGTACACAGAAACTCCATGGTGCTTAACATACTGGTAACATCTCTTTAAGTCCTACAGCTATCATCACAACATACAGCGCCCTCATTCAACAAAATATGCCCCAAAGCAGATTCAGTTAACTTGATTTCCTCATTTAAACCCTTATCAACTACCACCTCCATCATTCATGTTCCCAAATTTTCTCCAAGAACAAATTGTCATCAGACCCCATAAGACTCAGTAGATCTTCCTCATGGTTCCTACCTATTCGATCATCAGATTCCTCAAAATTTTACATACAACCCACGGTCGAACATCTGTTTTACCCATACATTTTTTTTTCCACTGTATTTCACACTCTCGTCCTGCAGTAAAGCCTTAAGAACCTCTCTCAAAACATACAATCCTCTATTCTTTTATTCTTCTCACCATTGGGTAAACAAACTACCTCCCTCGAAAATAAACTCCAAGAATAGACCTCCATTGTTATGACTCCTACTCACCTAGAGGGCACGAGTGTGCTCCCTAAATGCCTTCACCCAAGACTGATTATTCAATTGGTCATAAATTCTATCCAAAGGACCACTCATTAATCCAGTACAATAAAAGTCTATGGAAACAAGGCCAATGTATCTTCCCTTATCTTCCACCAATTGGCAAAAATCTAAATTATTACCAATTAAGCAAACCTCAAAAACCTTTATTTTGACTTCGAAAATTGATATTTGGTCACAATCAAAGATCATAATAACTAGCAATAATAATCACCTGCTGAACCTATTAGCATTATCAGAAAACCAAAGGAATAAAATTCACACTTCCTAATCAAAGCATCAAAGTGAAACCATTCCTTTGCCTCCCACCGTTAGTAACTCAATGGTAAAACCTCCTATTACAATCCCTTACTTACAGAAGAATGTTGGAGCATATGCTTGAGAAGTATGGAATAACATTCACGATCTATCAAAATTAGGATGTGACATTTGCACGAAAGCATATTCAGTTGAGAACCAAGCATGTTAAATTTGACAGCATTTTCTTAGGAAGAAATCTACACGAAAGTTCTTTTCCACCACAATATCCAATTTAAAGATCAACATCCTCATTTGTTCATCGAATATCGCAAAACTTTATCTATCACAAAATTGCTCTACCACTCTAACCATTCTTTAAGTTCCTTGTGAGATAGCCATATGTTTCTTAAACTTGAAAGCAAATCAGATTGAAGTGATGTAATAAAAATTCGAATGGATGGGAAATGATGAGAAGCATTTCAAATGCGAAGGTCATACTTAAAATTAGGGAGTTAAGACTCCCAGTTGTTTAAAGCAAAGAAAATAATCAATGCAAGACACTACCGTTCTGTCTTCTCACATAGCCCAAATTACTTCACTTTTACACAAGAGAATGTCTTACAACCCGTCATCCCAAATCAAAGAGTCATGCTAGTCATACTATTAGTACCTCAAACCCCATTTAGTTTTTCAAAAGAGAATCTTACCACACTAAAGTCCCTATTTAGTGATTAGTCCACTAACTCATGCAAATCTAAAGACAATGTAGGGGCGAACTTATAGTTGATTTCTCTAAAATTCTTCATTGAATACATGATATACACCTCTATGAGTTTCTGAAGGCTCCTCAATTATACATATACACCAAACTTCTAATATCAAGATATAAGTCCGAGGGCCAAAACCACTACTAAGGTCCCCAATATTTGACCAAACAAGCCACAGGAGGTCTTGACTCACAATTAAGTCACCAAATATTTCATTTGGGATTCCTTATTCATCATCCAAAAATAAAGTTCTACAAAGAGGTTCTGAACTTAGCAATGTAAAATATGAACTCATCCAAGTGCTTAACCCCTAAAAATAAGCATTCCTAACTTCCTAGGAAAACTATGGAAAGTTCTGTACATTCTCCGAAGATCTTTTAAAGATCTTACATTTCTTTCAAACGAAATAAAACATTTTAAAGCTTTTAGAAAACTTTTGGGACATTTGGAAACATTTGAAAACATTTCAAATTCATCAAACTCTTGAAATCGTATAACCTGGCTTTGATACCAATAAAGTTGTCACGCCCCGATCCTCAGATCGACCACGCGACAACCGCCGCGTCGTCTCGGTACATGGGTAAAACCTCCCCATGTACCGGGACTCCGCAAGGCTATCAAATTCACAATAAATCATCAAACTCATAAAATTCTTCAAAAAAAACAAGAAATTTCAAAATCAATACACATGCAAGGAACCCATCCGGCTCATCAAGGATGTACAAACACACACATTGACACACATCGGGGAGTGGGATCCTGTACATGCAATCATACATTAGCACACATCGGGGAGTAGGAACCTGTACATGCACGAGTACACAACAACACACAACGGGAAGCGGGATCCTGTACATGTAATCATACATGCGACGTGACCATCTTGGCCACTCAGAAAGCATTTAACAAACAAGAAGTCCCAAAACATGGCCGTCGGATTTTACCAACACTTACCCAAGGAAAACAGGCAAGATCGATAAAATCCTAACGGTATGAGTTGTACAGAACTTCACAAAATCAAAGAAAAAGCATTGAAATTAAGATTTACAGTCCAAATGTCCCAGTACAAATATAAACAGTTTTCCAAAACTAGAGAAATCAAAAGAAATAAAAACAAATCAAAAATCGACGGATTTTATCAATACTTGCCGGCAACTCAGCCAGTATCAATAAAATCCGCATTGGAATGTCTGAGACTTCCCTTTCCATGATTTGCAAGCTATCAATCCCCAAAAGTAGCCCTGTCGCAAATACCTATACAGTTTGCAAAAATACTTTGCAAGCTCCGTCGAGTAGGCTCCCAACTAAGTCTCCTCTGAAAAATGGGGGGAGAGAGGGGTGAGTATAGGGGTATACTCAGTGAGTGGAGTGCAATGGTGCATTTGTGCTAATAAATAAGGTGTGAATGTGGGGCAGTCAAAGCATAACTCATAAATCATCTCATATCCATAAAATCATTTCAATAAATCACATTTCACAAATATGCATCCATATCAATCATCATTTTTTTTTTTTTATAAAAATCCTGGGGTTCCATCGAAATATGCTTCCGTCTCAGGGCGGCCAAACCCAGACGAAAATCCGCCAAGGGTTTTACTATCCAATATCTCAAAACAAACCCCCTTCCTTGGCGTTGGCTCGTGCCTCACCGGGGTGCACCAGATATAGCACGACTTTTGCAGAGGGAGGGACGTCTACTCCCCCGCACATCTAAACCCCTAACCACGTCACCCCGTCGGGTCGCTCCGTGGTGGGTATATGACTATAGTCATCTACGGCACCCTCCATTTCTCATTCAATCCATTTCTCAACAATGTGCCATGATTTTCAGCGAATAATCCACAATTTCATGCCAAAGCAGCTCATAGAGCAATATCAAGTATCACATGGCACAAAAGCATTTATAAATACAATGGATGCATTTGTATTTCACAATTCAGTTCAGACAGCCCACAATCACAAAACAATTTGTATCAAACATGTAAAACTCTTTCCAAATCATTTTCAAAGCAATTTTAAAACAGGTTTCTCATTTATGAACACAATGAACCGTCCACTCACCTCTAGAGAGGGTATTCACTCTCTATTTCCGAAATCAACTCATAACGACTCTTCTCGAGTCTCCAAAGGTCAACCTAGACCAATCAAGACGAATAAAGATCAATTAAAGCTCTATTAAAGGGTTTTCAAATTCCCCTTTTATGTACAATAACCTTAACTTGCATAATTACGTTCCAAAACTTTCGTTTCCTCAAGCTAGTATCATTTCAAATCACCAACGACTTTAAATTTACAATATTCCTCAATTTTACCCATTTTCTCCCGAATTCCTTAATATTAATTTAATTCACGCCGATTTCCATTCAAATCCCAAGGAAAACTACGTAATTCAATCAAATACAACTCTAATACTGTCTACGACTTTCTCACATGCTTCAGAGTCCAATTTACATCGAATTCTAGATCTAACCTCAATAATTTCATACAAACACTTAGGGAAATATATTTCTTTCAAGTCTAACACATTTCAAAATATATATAGACGTAATTTCTACCTTAATTCAACAAAATAATTCGAATTACGGAAGGGATTGAAAATCCCTCACCTAAGGTTTCTCAGTGTGCAAACCTAGCTTCCAATCACCAGTGTATCAAACCTGTAACAAGTTCAATTTACAGCAATCGTTAGAATTAAACCTAACAACTAAGAATATTCAACCCTAGAATTAAAATTGGACAACCTAGGCTTACCTCTGCAGAGCTGTGACCTAGGGTTTTTGATGTCCTGCGGCTAGGGTTTTCTGCAAGGATGCAACGGCCACTGATTTGGGTTGTCGACCGTGGGGGAGTGCTCACAGTGAGCACTGCGATCGAGCAAACAGAGAAGGGAATGGGAATTTTGCCATCGCGCGCACGGGAGATAGAAGGAGAACTTCGTTCGCGCGCGGGAAAAGAGGAAAGAGAGGGAAAACAGTGAGGGAGAGGTCGACAGAGAGATGGCACGAGACCGAGAGGAGGCGAACGCGGTGGTTCGCGGTGGCTGTGGTGGTCACGGTGGAGCAAATCGATAGAGAGAGAGACAGAGCGATGGAGAGAGATCGCGAGCGGGAGGAAGAGAGAGACTGTGGGATAGAGAGAGAGACCGAGAGAGAAAGACGAAGAAGGAGGTGGCGGTGGTGGTGTCCGGTGGTTGCAGTGGCGGAAGAGGGTGGTGATGATGGTGGCGAAATCGTGAGGGAGAGGGAGAGCGTCGAAGAGAGAGACGGGAGAGTGAAATTTGATTAGGGCTATTAGCCCTAATCGAATTGGGGAAGATGGGGGTGCTGCGTTTCACCCCGAAACGCAGCATCTCCTCTTTCCTTCTCTCTCTCTGTTTTTTTTTTTTTTTTTTTTTTTTTTTTTTTTTTATAACTATATATATATATATGTATTTTTGTTTTTCTCATCACATTGGAAGTTTTAAATTTACCAAAAATAAAAATACTGTGAATTTGTAATACGGCATTTCAAATATACCAAAAATGTAAAATAAAAACCCCAAAATCGAAAATCAATAAAATTCGAAATTTTCTACTTTATTATAGAAATATTTACAAACTACTCAACGTCGAGTTTCCGGTATTACAGAGTGGGTGGGACTGGAGATCTGTTTTGGGTTTTGTGGTTAATGAAAGGGTGGGTAGTTGGGAATTTGAGATTGGTGATGGTTTTTGGGGTGATAGGCAGAGGGAATGGAGTGCTGTGGCTGTTCCTGCTGCCATTTTGGTAGAGAGAGAGAGAGGTAGAGAGAGATTCTTTCGAAGCTCGTCTTCCAAAATTTATTCTACATGTTCACAAACAATCTGATTGTGAACCCTGTAATACTTGGCAAATTGTTGTAAGATGATTGGCCCGTGCTTTGTGGATTCTACCTAAAGGACCAATTACTTGAGAAAGGAAATGAGGCAACACAAACCGTTCTTCACATGATTGGCCAACGACCATCAAATCAGGTATGGCTGCTGCTGACCACATCTCTCATCCAAATCTATCCCCTAATTATTAAACGCGTTACCCATATTCATCCATTTTCCTCTGTCTTTCCCACCAAATTATCCAACACATTCTTTGCGGTGGAATTCTATTAGATCCTTCTAGGACGACAAATATTTAGTTTATAACTTTTAAGCCATGTCTAAGTGGTGAAGTCAGTGACCAGTAGGTGTCTCTTGAGTGTACGTGAGGAGGAAGCCTAACTTCTTTTGATTGATCTTATTGAATAAAACAACCACAGCATATTCACGTTTGGAGAGAATGAAATAATGCATATACCATCAAGGCTACCCCTATAGTCATTATCACTTATTCCTCTAATTGGTTAGTTCAAATCTATTGATGAAAGTAGAGAAAGTCAAAACTAAGAGGTTCTTTCCTTTTGATTTCCTCAGTTGTGTTCACTACTGTGCATATATGTATAGATGGTGGGTGTTGTTGGCAAAAGGAGAGGGTGGTTCTCAATGGTTGTTTCACGATCAAGAAAGATAACCAAAAAGAGATTAAACAAAAGAATAAAAAAGATAGAATTATCATTGTTATTTGGGACAGCTAATCCCCCCGCCAAATTCAAAAAATTGTTATTATGTAGTCACAGAATATTTCATTCAGAATATATATATATATATATATATATGTTATTATGTAAATCCTTTTTAAAATGATCCAAAAATCAAACAACTTTATAGAGCAAAAAATAAAACTTATTAGAAATTAAAATGAATTTGAAATTTTTCCCGGAGGCCATCTTTTGTCTCCTTCGGCACCATCCACCAAGTCGGCCACGGCCCCGAAATACGTCCCTTAATGGCTTCAATTATAGCACGGACAACTTGGGGATCAATAAAGCTATTGCAGAAGGAAATATTTTTAACTAACAAATAAAAACACTTGAAAAAATTAACTTTTACTTAAAACATAAGGTAATTATGACTTACGTATGATTAGCTGCTTATATAAATGTTCTTTGCTTCGAATTGAGAGGCACGTCTGTCCCACAATTTGGGCCTCGACCAACAATCACTGAGGAACTAACATTACCCTCAACCTCAGGATTGGGAGCGTCATGCAAAGCAAGGTTCTCCGGCATAATATTTGATCCTCGTCCGCTCTCATTGCCGCTCCTAGAGCTTCCCCTTGACCTTAAGCCTCTTCCTCGAATCATATCTATTTTTCAGGAAAAACTTTGATATTAAATTTTTAATCACAAAACATAGAAAGAACATGCATGTATTGAAAAAGAAATGTAATTTATTCACATACAACAATATCCTCTCAGAAATTTCACAAAGTTGGAAATCTATACCACTTTTACATTACATAAAAACAATTAAATAACACAACAATTAAAAATTACAAACATCAATATCTTAAAAATGTATCATAATCATACAAACATCAATAACTAATCAGTTCATGTCATCATCACCACCATCGGAATCAAATCCATCTCCCTCAGTTTGTAAAGAATCATACTTTTCTTCTTCTTCTTCCTCGTCCTCTTTTTCTTCTCCTTCATCTTCATCTTCATCTTCATCTTCCTTAACATCCACTCGGGAATCAAAACGGTTGTCTTCTTCTTCTACTACATCAGTTGGTGTGACCTCTTCCAAATCTCCAACAATTAGAATTCTACCATCATCAAGTTCAGTTGAACGGTCAACAACTGTAGGAACTGATGGTTCATCTTCTTGATAAAAGCTATCAGCTTCAATAAAAAATTTAACACCATCATTACATGGTGCTCGAGTCTTTGTTTTACATACAACCCACCAATCACGTCTCTGTCTCTTCTTAGAAGGGTATGATGTGTAGTAAACTTGTTGTGCTTGAGTTGCCAAGACAAATGGGTCATTCGAATGCAGCCTTGATTTATGGTTAACTTCAACAATTCCGTGACGAGGATGCACCCTAACTCCTTTTTTAGTGTCATACCAAATGCACTTAAATAACACAACTCTATTACCAACTCCAAAGTACTCCAATTCTATGATATCAATCAACATGACATAGAAATCGCGTTCGAAATCATTATAACAAGACCCTTTAACACAAACTCCGCTATTCATAGTCGCTTTATCCTGTCCAAACTCCTTGGTGTGAAACTTGAAACCGTTAACAAAATATCCCTTATAACAATTAATAGTACGTGATGGCCCTTGTACTAGATCTCTTATATTTTTATCTACACAATTTGTATAATCTGCTACCTATTAATAAATAATTGGAAGACAACAGAGTTAGAACTAAAAATGACAGCCAATAAGTTGAAAAATGTGTCAATAATCGAAATGGACAAGTTTACTTACAAATTGCCTTAACCAACTTGCAAAGGATTGTTCACGCTGTTTCTCTAATTGCTCATATGTAATATTTGGAATTTGTTCCCGCACAACAGCATCAAATCTCCTACTCGAAACAACGAATGATCATGTCTTAAGCTTCTCAATTCAGTTTGACTTAAAAAGTAAACAGCTATAAGCATACTTACTTTATAAATTCGGTGAGCTCAAAACGATTCAATAACACATATATAACTATGGCATTATATTTATCTTCAGATAGAAATCTTCGATGGCATTCCCCAAGTCCTCGACCTAAGCAGCAAAAAATTGATAATCTCCCAATTGAATGAATAGGCCCCCCATCATCATTTCAAGATACTCAGTTCAACTTTGTTTGAATATGCGATTCGAAATAAAATGAGCAAAATGTTGAGATCTTCTCAATAATATAATTCTCACATATGGAACCTTCGATGCATACTTGATTGCGCACTTTCTTCTTTAGTCGAGAGATACACCTACAAATCGATTGAGTATGTTATAAAATGATTATATAATGTTATTTGAATAGAAGTTGTAGACATTACCTCTCAAATGGATACATCCATCAGTATTGAACAGGTCCTCCCACCTTGGCCTCATAAGGCAAGTGAATAGGTAGATGCTCCATGCAATCAAAGAATGATAGAGGGAATTTCTTCTCTAGTTTACAAACCATCTCCACTATATTACTCTCCAATATCAGCAAATGTTGTATACGCAACTCAGTAGCACACAAATCCCTGAAGAAAGTACTGAGTTCAGTTATAGCATCCCAAATAGCATTAGACATAAGGTCACGAAATGCAATAGGGATCAATCTCTGCATAAAGATATGGCAATCGTGACTCTTCATCCCATAAAAGCGACATTCCTCCAAGCTGACATACTGAGCCAAGTTTGATGCATATCCATCAGGAAATTTTAAATTTTTCATCCATTGACACACATCTAATATTTGGTCTCTGTTTAATGTGTATGAAGCTTTAGGCTTCTAAGTCCTCCCATTGATTTCTTTCAATTCCAAATCTGAGCGTTTGCAATACAACCCCAAATCGAGTCTGGACTTCATGTTATCATTTGTTTTTCCTTTAACATCCATAATGGTGTTGAATACATTATCAAACGCATTTTTTTCAATATGCATCACATCCAAGTTATGGCGAATAAGAAGTGTTTTCTAATAAGAGAACTCTCAAAATATACTTCTTTTCACCCAGTTGTGCTCAACTCCAAAGCCATGAATTGTTTGTTTACCACATTTTGTGCCAAATATAATATCAGGAAGACAAGATACACGATAAAATATTTCTTCACTTGATAGTCTAGGAGGGACCTCATCCCTTTCAACTTTTCCATCTCGAAATTTATCCCTTTGCTTCCGATATGGATGATTAATAGGAAGAAATTGACGATAACAATCAAAAATGAAGTTTCCGCTCATTATCAAGAACAAAAGACTTCGTCTGCTCCATACAATAAGGGCAGGCTAACTTTCCATGAGTACTCCATCTAGATAGCATTGCATAAGTAGGAAAGTCACTTATTGTCCATAAAAGTGCAGCTCTCATTTGAAAGTTTTGTTTTCTTAAAATATCATAAGTCATCACACCTTGATTCTATAACATTTTCAATTCATCAATCAATGGTCTCAAAAATATATCAATATGCTTAGTCGGATTTCTTGGGCCGGGGATAATAAAATTGAGGAAAATGAAGGGCTGCTTCATACACATAGAAGGAGGCAAATTGTAAACGATGATAAATATTAGCCAACAAGAGTAAGGAATGGTGGACTGACCAAACGGGTTAAATCCATCTGTGCATAACCCTAAGTGGACATTTCAGGATTTAAAGGTGAAGGATGGGTAAGTATTGTCAAAATGCTGCCATGCTTGACTATGGGATGGGTGTAAAATAACTTCATCATCACTACGTTGATTTCTAGCATGCCATGTCATATGATCCGATGTAGCTCTTGACATATAAAGCCTTTGAAGTCTTAGTATTATAGGCATGTATCGTAATACCTTATTTGGAACTTTCTTTCTTCTTCCATTACCTCCTGTTCTTATTTTATATCGAGAGTGACCACATATCATACACTCCATTCTATCTCGATTTTCTTTATAATATAACATGCAAGAATTTTCACAAACATCAATCCTTTCATACCCAAGTCCAAGTTTTTTCAATAGTTTCTTGGCTCCATAGAAATTGTTTGGCAACTTTGATTCTTCCAGCAACATAGTTTGTATAATCCCATTTATGTGATTAAAGCAGGACTCACTCATGTTGAACTCTGACTTACAATTTAACAATTATGCTATGGCTAACAATGTTGTTTTCATTTTGCAACCATTCCATAATGGTTCTTTAGCTCTTTGCAACAACTCATAAAATAATGCTGCATCAGGATTTGGTGGCTCAATGTTATCAACATTAATGTCATCATAACTAGAATTCCAATAAAATTGATGGCTTAAGGCATCCATAACTATTGATCTATATGGAGCCTCAATATCATCTCTAGATCTAGATGATTCTCCTTCCATTGATACATCATTTCTCACTTCTCCATGACAAAGCCATATGGTGTAGCCATTAGAAACGCTCTACAGTACAAGTGCACCGTCATTTCATCTCAAGTACAAAATCTATGATTTCGACATCTACGGCAAGGACATCTAATATTCAATCCATCCATGAAGTTACGTTGAGAACAAGCAAAATCCAAGAACTCATTAACACCCTTAACAAATTCATCTGTCAAGTAACCATTACTTAATCGATGATACATCCAACTACGATCACTGGACCCCATTTCAAACAACATACTGTATAGAAATAATAAAAATAATATCAAATTAAGATTTATAGAATAAAGCTTGTTATGTACTAACTAGAAGCATAATTCACAACATTTTTAAATACTAAACATTAAACAACACGATCCAACACACACAATAGAGTAAGAATTTAACAACAAATAAAGGTGACAAAATTAGAATAATTTACAGGGAAAATGGAATCAAGAGTTGTTGAAATTAAGATAAAGAAATACAAATCACAAAAGACACTCAGGGATATGATGAGAAATTAATTGATTTGGCTAATTAAAAGAATCAAATTCAAGAATGATGCTTGATAATTAATGACACAGAACAAGAAGTCGAGGACGAAGAAGAAATATTTAACTTACCAGAAAACGGTTTATTGATAATTCAAACAAACAGAAGCGGATCCTAAAAATTGTAACCAAGTATGAACAACCTAAAATTTATTGAAATCAACAATCATCAATAAGGGATAGATAAATATAACTGAGATAGAGAGAGAGAGAGAGAGAAAGAAAGAGAGATGAACTATGGGAAGGAGTAGGAGAAAGAACTATAACCTAACTGAGAATCTAACTGGACTGTCCACCTCCACTGCCTAACGATCACCGCATCCAGTCATTCCCCCAGGCTGTTGACAAATTATCAGGCCAAACACATGTCGTATTAGTAAAGTATTTATAATGCCAGGTCCATGTTGAGATTTTAGTTAGACATAAGAGTAGGTGAAGCTGAATGAATAATGATAATCATAACAAATGAGTCAAAAATTAAATGGAACAGATCTTACGTAACAGTCCTATCTTATAATTTAAAATTAATTGTACAAATTTGAAAGTTATTTCGATTATTTTAAAACGGCTTAAGTTTTAATAGTTCTTAATTTTGTTCATACGACTGTCATATACGATTTGGTGAATTTTTAACTAGAGTTTCAATTTTTAGAACATATTCCTATACATACAACTGCAAATTATCTCATTCTGCCCCCACAATTGGTGTTTTCCTACGTAAGAGGCTCCAACGATGTTAGCCTGCACAATAATTAACAAAGGAGTTCAATAAGTTGGATCACAAGCCCCAAATATTAAATGGGGTTAAAGGAATTTAAAAACCTACGAACTAAAAAAAAATGACATTTTTAGCTTTGATGCTATACCAAATGAGGATAACATAGGAAAAAATTGTCTAATATATGGCATTTATGGAAAGAAAATTTAATTTATTGCTTTTCTTTTCCTTTCTCAAGGGAGAAGGAAGAATGGACATCATAGAATTTATTCAATACCACTCAATTAGATAATTAAAAAGATATTATCCAAAAAGAAAATAATTTCAAATTTTGACCAATTTGTAGTGGCACCTAACAATGATAGGTTTTTCCTAGAATTAATTGAATTATTTATCCATCAAGCTATTCATTTATGCACATAATGGAATATGCAACCCTACCTCCCCCAAATCAAAAGGAAGCGGTGGGGGGGGAGTGGATAGAATCAAACTTAAATATATGAAGAAAAATCAATATCATAATACATGGAAATTTCCCTCACATGCATGTGATTGTGAAACTTTTGTAATTGGTAAAAATATTATTGAGACAGACACAGAGTTATTTCTAGTCGATCTGCACTGGTCACCCTGAATTTGGAGACCTAAATTGTCAATACCAAAATCAACTTGAAAATCGTAGGAGAGATTGATTTGATGGGACTTTGAAGAATTGGTACAGGAAAGAATAGACCAAATACATCGGCCGGTGAGTGTGAATGGTCATAAAGAAATAGAACTTTGAAACATAAAGGGGGTTTAAGGGGATTGGGGGGTTGTTGAAGTTACACAAATGTTGTCGGTGATGGATGGGTTTCATTGCTCTTTCTGGTTGACTAATGGGAAATTCTCCTTCTTTTGAAAGAGAGACGAAGAGACAGAGGGCGCACCTATGCTGGTACCGGTCGCGATGGTTGTGTAAAACCTGATGCTAAAGCCGAGATCGAGAGATAGAGACCGAACTAGAAGAAATCGATCAACAAAGAAGCATAAAACAACTCATTTTATTTGCTAGGCTGACACAAGCAAGGGAAGATGAGTCGACATAAACACTTTAGCCCTAGAACAGAACACCAAGAGAGAGAGAGAGAAAGCGAGAGAGACTAACCTGGCGATGGGTCGACGGCCAAGCCGATGCTGTTCGTCGATTGGCCTATTAATGACAGGCGGCGACGAATCGAGAGTGGTAGATGGGAGAGTGGCGCAGGGGAAGATTGAACGAGACAATGCATTTCGCACAAAGGGCTAATTTTTTTTTTACCCTAAAACAAAACAGCGACGGATTATCAACAGAAAAATATCTGTCGGTAATCTGTCGATAATCCGCCGCAAAAATGTCAAAAATTAAATAGGAAAAAATTCAATATGTTAAGGCGACTATTCATTGACAAAATTACCGACCGATTATTTCCCTCGTTGATATGGTCGCTGAATCCGTTGGTAATCACTCGTTAATCTTCATTTCTCTCCTTGCACAGATCCGTCATTAGTTGCTCGGTAATATGTTCATATTAGCGACGGATATAAATTCGTCGGTAATTTTCGTCGTTGAAGGCCTTAATTCTGGTAGTAGACGTGGTTGGGGTTATTTGGCAAAGGATGGTAGATACAACCTTCTATGTCTACGTCGTACTATCTGATTGCACCACTAGTGAGGTATGAGCCAACACTAAGGAAGGGGGAAGTAGAGTTAGGAAATGAACGAATTAAAAATCACTTGGTGGGCTTCCACCCTGGTTCGGCCAAACTTCGGGTGGGAGAGTTTTTGTTAGGGAGACCCCATGATCTTTAGAAAATATGAAACTTGTTGATGCATTCTCTTTAATTATCAATATTATTTGAAATTATTTATAATTGATGAGTTTTTTGAGAATGATGATTTTGATATTCCCATATTCACTTCTCATTTATTGTCACAAGTATGTCATTGTATTCCACTCATCGAGTATTTTTATATTTACCCTTATTTCTTTCATTTTTGAAAGAAAGTTTAGGTTTGGAGATCTAGTTGAACCTAGTGTCGGATTTTGCTAAATTTGAGTTAGTTTTTGTGGAGTTTTCTACTGTCGGTACTAGTTCTTATTGTAGTTGAAATTTTGAAAAGACTAGTTGGGCCGATGTAGAGAATAATTTTTTTTTGAAATTGCGTTTGAAATTCATTTTGTCAATTTTTTTTTGGATTTTTAACTTTAAAGTGCTCTCGAATATTTTACGTTTTCTTTTGTTGGACTTTTTGTTGAACTTGTGGAGATCTTATTGGAAATGTTTTATTGGCCGATTTGGCTTCATGCATATATTGGATTTAGAATGGTCGGGTCGGTCTTATGCACGCCTTTTGCGATAGGGATGGACTGAGTTGGTCTTTTGGATTTTATTAAGTTGGTTTGAAAAATGTTAGATTTTTTATGAATATTTTGTGTTATCCCAGAGTACGGATAAGGTTTACCTGTATTATAGGGTGATGCAACGGTTGTTGCGTGCCCTACTTGAGGGTCTGAGCGTGACAGTTTCATGGTTTCAAGCCATCTTGTGTTGAATGGTGACTTTCATGTGATGGAGAAGAAAGCCAAAACAGAATAAGCAGAAGTGACTAGCATGACTCATTCAAAATCTTTGGTCTTTTAACATCTTTAATTTTATAAAATTTAAAGATCACTAACTCTTGGAATTATTATTCATTATTTTATAACTCGCCTTCAATTTGGTAAGTCGAGATGACAACTGGTGTCTTCCTCTACATGAACCACTAAGCTAAAATTAGGCATATCAAAAGGTAAAATCTGCCACCTTTCTGTAGAGCTGCCATAAACCGATAGGTCAATTTACACGTGATTGAGGAGTAACTATTCGACCACAGCTACCTATTGCAAATAATAATTCTAGCATTCAAGCATCATCTGGGTGAATCTAATAGTTTATTTCTCTTTATGAAATCAAAAGGCTTCATATCACATGTCTCGGACAAGGGTTTCCCATTCAAAATTGCTGACATAAATTGTGTTTGTTGGATTTAATTGATTCACATACAGTGGAAGCATTCAAACAATTTTCGAAAAAATTAAATAGATCGGGTATAATAATAAATACCTCGAATGTAGAATCCCCTAAAAATTAATCGAACCGTCCGTCCCTCGATCGGTTCTCACGATCGGGATGGTAATCACGATATTAATCGAACCACCACCGCAATACCATGACGCCACAACCTTCAGTCCAACGATCGTTGTGACGGGAAAAATTCCCTGCACGGAATTTTTCTCAAACCCTCATTTTATTCTCTCTCTAGAGAATAATTTTCTCTCTCAAGAATGCTCTCATAGAAGTCATCAATGGTGAACCACTAACCCAGGAGAGAATGAGAGATTAGTCTCCTATCACAAATGTGATGCACAAAATGTGGAGAGAATAATAGGAGTGGAGCTGTGGTAGTTTTGGGAACTCCTCAAAATTACCATAATGCCCCTTTTGGGTATATCTAATTAATATCTCTCACTTGCACATGAGGACATTTAATATTTGTTACAAAATCACAACTCATGCGATCACATCACTCTGTTGGACTTTTACACAGGATTGAGTGTTGTGCGACCTGCGAGTACACCTACAAATAAAGACCTCTTGATACACCTGTTAGAAAAATCGAGAAACCATCGTTAGTATCAAAATAACTCGCTGCACCCCAGATCCAAGACTAATTACATCCATCTAACTACTTTCCTCATCGAAATTAATCCCCAATAAACGCTCGACTGTGTATCCACTATTATACTTACATCCCAGCATGGATAGGCATAATAGACATGTCGGTGAATACAACACAATGATGTAATGTCAATCGGTCTTCTTTTTCCCAAACTCGAATCTATTAGTCTCAATTCAGCTGCTTTTCTAGACCTGTCTCTCAGACCTCAATTTATCTTTCGGGCCATCAGTAAACAGACTAAAGTAGCAACACTGAGCCAAGACTTCTAGAAACAGCCAAAAGTGATAAGGGTATAAGAAATCCCACCCAATGGATCTCGGGTCTCACATAGTGGAAACGAGGATCTAAATTATATTAGTCTCAAATAATGCTCCCACTATCCCTGGTCGACATATCACACGCGGTATGAAACGTGTGCCACAATGTTATTCCCCTATCTCTCAAAGAGCATATGTCAGATTTCTCTAACACTGTGTAGGTATGGGGAATCAGTCTACACATAAGACTTTACCCAGATATCTCAGAGACAATATCACTTGTTGCAGGTGGTATCTGAGATCTCAAATCTGGCTATTTACAGGTAACATGGATGTGGGTACGTCCATGCCGGTCATATTGCATATGACCTCATCCTGATCACATATCATGGCGACTTATGTTCTAGTAGGGCCACTCTCAAAGCCTCTTACAACTAGAAACAGTCTCATCTCCGCTTATTCAGAGCTAGAGGTGGTCACTCGTGTAAGAGAGTCGACAACGCCTGCCTGACATATCATTTATCACAACATATCACAAAATATATGACAATAAAATAGTGCTATAAACAAGTGACCCAATCATACACACATGTCATATATATAACACAATAAGCATCAGCACAAAGTGAGAAATGTCAATATACATGCAAACCCAATGATTCCTGTCACGCCCCGATCCTCGGATCGACCACGCGACAACCGCCGCGTAGTCTCGGCACACGGGCAGAACCTCCCCATATACCGGGACTCCGCAAGGCTATAAAAAAAACAACACAACAATTCTTTCTACACCAATCATCAAAATAGAAAGCATCACATAACAATACACATGCAAGGACTCATCCGGTCCATCCCTGTACACACGAGCACACATCGGGGAGAGGGAACCTGTGCATGCACGGCACACAATATGGTCATCCAAGCCACCCAAAATTCTCAACAAAAACAATCAAAGGACGCACCGGTCCGTTTAACTCAAATCATCACACACACAAGGCCAACCCGGCCAACCCAATTCACATGCACGCATCCGGCCATCCCGGCCTTTCAAAAATCAAATAAAGTCCAAATGTCCCAATTATACAATATGTTTTTACCAAAATGAAATTCCAAAACAAAAGAACAAGTCTCCCTTCCATGGATTTCAATTCAAACTAAAATAACCTTACATCGCTCTTATACCTAACAAGTCAGCGGATGAATCTTCACAAGCTCCAACTGCTGTCACGGACCTAAGCTTTCTCTGAAAGGTTTGAAAGAGAGGGGTGAGTATTGGGAAATACTCAGTGAGTGGGGGGGGTTGATATCATGTAATTAATATGTGGTGAACATGGAGTGTCAAAATCAGTATAATAAATACATTTCTCAAATTTACATTAAATTTTTCAAACAACGTATTATATTTCAAGCATACATATCAAGCCATTCATATGCATCCAGATCACCTTTAGAAATTAATAGAGCTGGCCAGAAAATCGTTCCTTGCAAAGGTCAACCACGGCCAATGACAGGCGCATCGAGGTTTTTTTAAATGCATGTGAAGTTCAAATTTAACTCTCTACCCTGACGTTGGCCACGGGCCTCCCCCAGTGCTAGACCGCCTATTCTGACGGCCCTCCCCTTTCGGTTCAACTGGGCTAGTCCGTACCCGGGCCACGGGCCTCCCCCGTGCTAGACCGCCTATTCGACGGCCCTCCCCTTTCGGTTCAACTGGCTAGTCCGTGATCTATAAAAACATGACGTTTGGGGATACCTCCTGCAGAAGCGTATCCAGACACAACGAGTGCCTCAACAAACGCCCTCCGTAGCTACGGTTGTCCCCTAGGGACTATATCATATCCATCAATTCCCATGGACTCTCAGCCCAAGTACCAAATCATTATCAATCCAACGTGCCAAGATGCATAGATATAACAGAAATCATGTTTCAGTATTTCAAAACATGGCACGATATCATTTTTAACAATTCACATGGATGCATATTATCAACTCATTTTCAAGACACTCCATTTATCACAAAACATTTATCAAAACCTTTAGCAATATCATTTTTCACACGGATAAATCATATCATTTCTGAAAACGGTAAAACATGGTTTGATATTAATAACATGATATCGTAAATCTCACTCACCTCTAGGGAGGGTACCCACTCCCTATTTCTACAATTAATCCAAAATGACTCCTTTCGAGTCTCCAAATGTCAACCTAAACCAATCAACACAAATAATCATCAATTAAGGCTCTATTAAAGGGTTTTCAAATTTCCCTTTTATTTAAAATAGCCTTATTTTGCACAATCACATTCCTAAACTTTCGTTTCATCAATCTAGAATCATTTCCATCACCGACGACTTTAAATTTTCCATATTCCTCAATTTTACCAATTTCCTCCCGAATTTACATAATCCAAATTTAATTCATGCCAATTTCAATTCAAATCTCAAGGAAAACTACACAGACCAATCAAATAAAACTCTAATACTCTCTAAGACATTCAATCATGCTTTGCAGTCCAATTTACATCAAATTCTAGACCTAACTTCCATCATTTCATACAGACTTTCAAGAATAACGCATTTTCTACGGATCTAGCATATTTTTAGAATATATCCACACTTATTCTCAACCTAAATTAGACAAATAATCTGAGTATTGAAGGGATTAAAAATCCCTCACCTAGAGTGTTTTGCAGTTCGCAACCTTCGTCAAACTGTCTTCTCATTCCATTCGAAACCCGCAAAGCTCCCAATTTAAAGTCAATTTCAGAAATCTAAAGCTAATTTTTAAGAAAATTTGAAACCCTAAAATTTGGGTTAGGGACTGAACCTCACCTATGCAGACCGATCTCACAAGCAGCTAGGGTTTTCAAAGTCTACCGTTTTGGGCTCGCAAGAGTGGCGAACGCACACGAGCAAGGATGGAGCTGTAGCGCGCGAAGTGGTTGCGCGCTCGCCGCGCGCGAGAAGGGGACGGTCGCGTGCTCGGCGCGCGCAGAAGGGGCTGTCTCGCGCCGGGTCACGCGCCGTCGCGTGCGCATGCGGGCAAGGATGCTGCTCGCGCTATCGCAGCGAGAGAGCCGTCTGTCGCGCGAGAGAGAAGAATAGAGAGAGGCAGAGATGCGACGGTAGTTCACGGTGGGTGAGGGTGGCGCGCCGGAGGACAATCGTCGAGAGAGGGAGAGTGACGAACACAGATCGCCGGGGAGGGAGAGCAGAGAGAGATTCGGGAGTTAGTGAAAGACGAAGGAGGGAGGAGAAGAAAGAGGGATTAGGGCTAAAAGCCCTAATCCTCATTTGGGGCAAAACGCAGCGTTTTGTCCCCCTTTTTTTTTTCCTTTTTTTTTTTTTAAAATAAATAAATATATATAAATATATATACTCTTATGCTCTCCTTATATTAAAGTTTCGAAATCTACGAACAATAGATTGCACTATGAGTTTGCAACATGGCATTTCAATTATATCAAAATTTTAAAATTTATACCCCAAAATCGAAAATCAATGCAAAATTTAAAATTTTCACTATATTTCACAGAACATTTCTAACACCGAATTTTCGGTGTTACAACACTTAACCCCCTAAAAACAAATTTCGTCCTCGAAATTTAAAAATACGATTTATACATCTAAAAGCTACAGGTGCTATTTCGCATTGCTTCTTCAGTCTCCCAAATCTGTTCTTCTAGTTTATTATATTTTCCACAATACTTTAACTATAGGAATCTACTTATTTCTCAACTGTTTGAAACCGCCGATCTAGCATTAACACAGGCTGCACGTTGAAACTTAGGTCTGAATTTCATTCTATCAGAGAAGCTTCAATCACATGAAATGGATCCGGCAAATACTTCTTAAAATATGTTAGGACTATTTTACCTTCAGAATCAACAACTAAGCTATCAAGACTCCAAAACAAAATTCCTTAAATTATCTTTCAAAAGAAACCTTTAATAAGAAATGTCCACTACCATGTCATATCCATATCAATTGCAGCTCCAAGGATAGAGAAAATCCTTATATCCTCAGACTGGTGTATGACGAAATGTAAATCAACCTCAATACGACCTAGACTAAATGAGGAAATTTACTCCACTGATAATATTTGTATGCTTCCAAGTTTTAAATCTCCAATCCTTAGCCGGATAGCTTTTTAATCAAGATATTTCTATCATGCTCATTCTCAATCACTTTAGTATTATGCAATATCACCAATATTCTATCCAAATCAAAACTAGTACATATATCTGCATATTATCCAGTGTTTGTATTAATATCCCCAAATTCTCAAAGTAATAACCACTTCTAGTGTCTGTTATATTTATCACTTTTACACTCTAGACATTACACTATTCTCATCTTCATACAGTGCTTTCAATACAACTTTCCTATTCTCTTAAAAACTCCGAATTGATCGGCTTAACAAATATACAAGTTTTCCTGCTTTTGAAACCAAATTACTTCTTTCCAAAGAAATATTTTCAAAAATACCAAATCTTCCACTAACAAAAGCACTTCGATTACAACAAATGGAATCATAATCTCAACATATTAGCTTTCACCTTAGCCATAATGCAATAGAGAGTAGTAGTGAGACTAAAAGGTCTAAAATCCTTAATCTTCAACAGTGGGACCTCTCAACAAGGGCAATATTAGGAGCAACCCTAAGGATAGTATCTCTAACCTTTCTTCTTTCCATTCTGTCCCCTAAGCCACTAACATTCCAACTAATCATCTTTATTAAATAACTTATCTTCCCCCATGCTAATTAATTTTCTCCAATTAATGCAGCCTCAATAGAGATAAAAATGCATTTAGTCCATCAATACAATTGTTGCCTCTAAGTTCTTCATCTCTTATGTGTATCCTGCCGATGTAAATCTTTAGTTTATTTTATGTAAATTACCTCCTCTAAGTTATTATGAAGAAAATCAGTTTCCACTTCTAATTATTCAACCTCCAACCTGCACTAGCATCTAAACCCAAAATAACTCTGATAGAGAACATTTCGACCACCAAAGAGACATCTCATTAAAATCAATATCAAATTTTTTTATTAAATCCTTTCACAACCAATGTTGCCTTATACCTTATCAATCTATGTATTTATTGCAAAGCGCTCGTCTACCCTTAGACAATTCTATTAACTCATAGGTGTGATTCTTATGCAAGTTTTGTATCTCATCTTATTACTACCAATGTGGGTTAGGTAAACCAAATACGAGTATTATTTTCTCCTCTTACCTCTACTTCATAAGTCTTGAACACGGTGTTGCTATACAACCATTCTCAGTGACAACTAATGATTTCTCTTCGAGTGGGGTTAAGGATCTATTCGAATGCTTGGCAAACTCACTACTTACAAAATAATTATTAGACCTAGTATCAATTAAAACACGAACATCAACCCCAAAAATTTTCATCATAACTTATACATACGAAAAATAAAGATCAATTCCAAAATTAACCGAATATAATCAGAATTTAAAATCCTCAATGTCATCAATTTATCATCAAATATCAGAATCACCTCAATTCACCTTATTAACATGCAAAGTCTCTAATATACCTCAAAATTCAAGATTAAGCAATCAAAATCTCTTAATATTCTAAAACATCAAGTTCGGGTTCTACGAAATTTACTGTGAAGACTATGTCGGGGTTGTTCTAGGCATCCTCATTAGTCATTGCGTAGATTCCGGTCTATGCCCTAGCTCATGGATCGCTCGGGTTGGAGCAACTACAGTGTTGCTCCTTGTCCTCGTCCGTGATGTGCCAGCTAAAGGTGGAACAGGAGTGTTTGCTTGGTTTCCCATCAATCCACTAGGGTGATCCCGCCTTATCTGACCTCCTCGTCCCAATTCCGGGCAACCATTGAGGAAATGGCCCTTCTTTCCACAGTGGTAGCACCTCTTGGGTGCTTGGCAAACCCCAAGATGAAACTTGCCACAGTTCTTGCACTGTTCCTTCTTATTTCCCATTGATTGGCTTCCTGAAACAATACTAGAGGTAGGGGCTTTAAATTGAGACACGCGTTGGCTTTGAGGAAAGCCAGCTGACCCTGAAAAGGATCCACCATTATAAGAGTCGGTGCCTCGACTCTTCTTGAAGCCTTGACCTGGATTGGAGCTACTAGGCCTCTTCCCTTTCCCCTGATGTTCCCTGACTTTGTTCCTCTCCATCACCATCATCTCGGCCCTCAAGGCCATGTCTAGAATGTCTTGGAATGTATGCCCTCTGGTGATAGGCATTTTCTCCCTAATGTTCAAGTTTAGCCCCGATTCAAATTTCGAACTAATGGAGTTCTCGGAATTCACAAACTCCGGGACATAGGTAGCAAGCTCTCTCAGTTCTGTCTCATATTCAGATACGGTCTTGCTTCCTTGAGACAGCTTGAAAAACTCTTCTCTTTTCCGATCTTGGTAGAATCGGGTGAAGTATTTTTCCTCAAAAGCTCTGAGGAAATCTGTCCAGGTAAGAGCAATAGGAGTCCTTCCCTTCACATTCTCCCACCAAGTCCTCGCACTTTTATCCAAGAGCTTCACCGCCACCCATAACTTCCTCTCATCACTTAATCCCATATCGGTGACGGTTTCTTGGATTCGGCCAATCCATTCCTTGGCCACAGAAGCATCAGAAGAACCCGAAAAGGTCTCACACCCCAATTGTCTCGCCTCCTTTATCAACTTGGATAGCTCTACTTTGGGGCGATCGGCTGCCGTAGCAACCGGAGAAGAAGGTGCTAGCGGGGTGCTAGGAGTAGTAACCGGCACTGAAGGAGGAGCCGGTGGAGCTGAAATCGGCCGTGGAGCTTGATACTGTGCTCCAAAGGTCGTCCACCACTCTACGACTTCCTGAAGAGCGGCGAAAGGAGGAGGAGCAGAACCCCCGGTGGGAGGAGCCGGGTGCGTAGAGACAGAAGGAGAAAGAGCATGCGAGAACGACTCATCCTCGTGCTCCGGTGGAGGAATCTCATTCATGTTCCTCATTCTCTTTCGGGGAGGCATAGTACTACAAGGCAAAAAGGATATGATAAATTCAAAGGGTTAAGCAAAACTAATAGTTAACCCCCTAAAAGAACATTCCCAATATCCTAAGAAATCAATGGAAGACTTGTACATTCTCAAAAACACCTTTTTCAAAAACCAAATACTTCAAAGTTTTTAGAAACTTTTGGGACATTTGGAAACATTTGAAATCATTCCAAAATCATCAAACTTTTAAAATCGTGAACCTAAGCTCTGATACCACTAAAGTTGTCACGCCCCGATCCTCGGATCGACCACGCGACAACCGCCGCGTAGTCTCGGCACACGGGCAGAACCTCCCCATATACCGGGACTCCGCAAGGCTATAAAAAAAAACAACACAACAATTCTTTCTACACCAATCATCAAAATAGAAAGCATCACATAACAATACACATGCAAGGACTCATCCGGTCCATCCCTGTACACACGAGCACACATCGGGGAGAGGGAACCTGTGCATGCACGGCACACAATATGGTCATCCAAGCCACCCAAAATTCTCAACAAAAACAATCAAAGGACGCACCGGTCCGTTTAACTCAAATCATCACACACACAAGGCCAACCCGGCCAACCCAATTCACATGCACGCATCCGGCCATCCCGGCCTTTCAAAAATCAAATAAAGTCCAAATGTCCCAATTATACAATATGTTTTTACCAAAATGAAATTCCAAAACAAAAGAACAAGTCTCCCTTCCATGGATTTCAATTCAAACTAAAATAACCTTACATCGCTCTTATACCTAACAAGTCAGCGGATGAATCTTCACAAGCTCCAACTGCTGTCACGGACCTAAGCTTTCTCTGAAAGGTTTGAAAGAGAGGGGTGAGTATTGGGAAATACTCAGTGAGTGGGGGGGGTTGATATCATGTAATTAATATGTGGTGAACATGGAGTGTCAAAATCAGTATAATAAATACATTTCTCAAATTTACATTAAATTTTTCAAACAACGTATTATATTTCAAGCATACATATCAAGCCATTCATATGCATCCAGATCACCTTTAGAAATCAATAGAGCTGGCCATAAAATCGTTCCCAAAGAAGGGTCAACCACGACCAATGACGAGGCGCATCGGGGGTTTTTCAAATGCATGTGAAGTTCAAATTTAGCTCTCTACCCCGACGTTGGCCACGGGCCTCCCCCAGTGCTAGACCGCCTATTCTGACGGCCCTCCCCTTTCGGTTCAACTGGGCTAGTCCGTAATCTGGGCCACGGGCCTCCCCCAGTGCTAGACCGCCTATTCTGACGGCCCTCCCCTTTCGGTTCAACTGGGCTAGTCCGTGATCTATAAAAACATGACGTTTGGGGATACCTCCTGCAGAAGCGTATCCAGACACAACGAGTGCCTCAACAAACGCCCTCCGTAGCTACGGTTGTCCCCTAGGGACTATATCATATCCATCAATTCCCATGGACTCTCAGCCCAAGTACCAAATCATTATCAATCCAACGTGCCAAGATGCATAGATATAACAGAAATCATGTTTCAGAATTTCAAAACATGGCACGATATCATTTTTAACAATTCACATGGATGCATATTATCAACTCATTTTCAGACACTCCATTTATCACAAAACATTTATCAAAACCTTTAGCAATATCATTTTTCACACGGATAAATCATATCATTTCTGAAAACGGTAAAACATGGTTTGATATTAATAACATGATATCGTAAATCTCACTCACCTCTAGGGAGGGTACCCACTCCCTATTTCTACAATTAATCCAAAATGACTCCTTTCGAGTCTCCAAATGTCAACCTAAACCAATCAACACAAATAATCATCAATTAAGGCTCTATTAAAGGGTTTTCAAATTTCCCTTTTATTTAAAATAGCCTTATTTTGCACAATCACATTCCTAAACTTTCGTTTCATCAATCTAGAATCATTTCCATCACCGACGACTTTAAATTTTCCATATTCCTCAATTTTACCAATTTCCTCCCGAATTTACATAATCCAAATTTAATTCATGCCAATTTCAATTCAAATCTCAAGGAAAACTACACAGACCAATCAAATAAAACTCTAATACTCTCTAAGACATTCAATCATGCTTTGCAGTCCAATTTACATCAAATTCTAGACCTAACTTCCATCATTTCATACAGACTTTCAAGAATAACGCATTTTCTACGGATCTAGCATATTTTTAGAATATATCCACACTTATTCTCAACCTAAATTAGACAAATAATCTGAGTATTGAAGGGATTAAAAATCCCTCACCTAGAGTGTTTTGCAGTTCGCAACCTTCGTCAAAACTGTCTTCTCATTCCATTCCGAAACCTGCAAAGCTCCCAATTTAAAGTCAATTTCAGAAATCTAAAGCTAATTTTTAAGAAAATTTGAAACCCTAAAATTTGGGTTAGGGACTGAACCTCACCTATGCAGACCGATCTCACAGTAGCAGCCTAGGGTTTTCAAAGTCTACCGTTTTGGGCTCTGCAAGAGTGGCGTAACGCACACGAGCAAGGATGGAGCTGTAGCCGCGCGCGGGTGGTTGCGCGCCGGCGCGCGCAGAAGGGACGGTCGCGTCTTGGCGCGCGCAGAAGGGGCCGTCTCGCGCCGGGTCACGCGCTGTCGCGTGCGCAATCGTGCGGGCAAGGAGCTGTCGCGCGCTATCGCGCGCAGAGAGCCGTCTGTCCGCGAGAGAGAAGAATAGAGAGAGGCGAGATGCGACGGTAGTTCACGGTGGGTGAGGGTGGCGCGCCGAGGACAATCGTCGAGAGAGGGAGAGTGACGAACAGAGAGATCGCCAGCGGGAGGGAGAGAGCAGAGAGAGATTCGGGAGTTAGTGAAAGACGAAGGAGGGAGGAGAAGAAAGAGGGATTAGGGCTAAAAGCCCTAATCCTCATTTGGGGCAAAACGCAGCGTTTTGCTGCTTTTTGTCCCCCCCCTTTTTTTTTTTCCTTTTTTTTTTTTTAAAATAAATAAATATATATAAATATATATACTCTTATGCTCTCCTTATATTAAAGTTTCGAAATCTACGAACAATAGATTGCACTATGAGTTTGCAACATGGCATTTCAATTATATCAAAATTTTAAAATTTATACCCCAAAATCGAAAATCAATGCAAAATTTAAAATTTTCACTATATTTCACAGAACATTTCTAACACCGAATTTTCGGTGTTACAATTCCTATATCTCATGCAGGAATCTCTCACAATGGGTTTATTGAAGGGATCAGCCAACACGCTGTATAATAATGTATTTAATTTGTCACTTCAACCTTTTTGGTGATGTCTCTCATAAAGTAGTATTAGGTATCAATGTGTTTGGACTTACTGATACATGGGGTCTCAAGTGCGGTCAAGGGCGGCCTGATTTTCTCAATAAATCATCACTGGCCTCCCACTGTTTGCCACAACCCCTAAGTAATTCAGAAAACTCCAGAGCCAAACACTCTCCTGAACTGCCACTGAGCATCTCACTAGCTCAGTCTTTATCGTAGATAGAGACATATAAGTTTGCTTCTTACTGTTCCAAGATAGCAAAACCTAATATTGATTTGCATATATTCAAATCACCAACCCAATTGGTATATGAATACCCAACAAGATGCAAATCACCTCCTCGGTAACACAAGGAAAGGTCCGTAGTTCTCTCGAGATATCTCGAAATCCTTTCACTACTCTCCAGTGATCCCCTCTAGGATTCGATCGATATCTAATTACCATACTGACTACAAAGCAAATGTCTGATCGTGTACACGACACTATGTACATCAGAATACTCAATGCACTGGAACAAGAGATTCTACTCATTTCCCTTGCCATTTTCTAAGTCTTAGGACATATGTTAAGAATTAGGCTTTAACCTTTTAGCGATAAGAGTATCTTTAGGGTTGTAATCGATCTTCTCGAAGCACTCGAGAACTCCCTTGATGTTGGACTCCTGTGAAAGAGTCAACACCTGTCTCGAGTGATCCCCAGGATCTTAATTTCGAGGAAGAACTGAGCCTCACCCAAATCTTTCACATCAAGAGTCGACAATGTCCACGTCATCGTGGTCATCAGATACTCTCTGTTGTTCCCAGTCAACAGAATGTTATTCAAACATAAGGACATGATTATAAAAGAATCAAAAGAACGTATAAGGTATACGTGATGATCCTCCTCGATTATCACGAAACCGTGAGATATCACCTACTCGTGAAATCTCAAGCGCTACTATCTGGATTGATGATCAAGGTCACATGTCGACTTCCGAAATCGACAAACCTTATCATCTAGATCTACAAGAATAAAGGTAGATGGCCATTTCTTATAGATCCTCTCATCCAAACTCCCACTCAGGAGAACAGTCTCAACGTTCATCTGGTCTCACTCCAGATCCATATCATGTGTACGACAACTAAAAGTAAACGGATCGAGGTAATCTCGCCCTCAGTCTGAGTAACCCCTGGTTATCAGATGGGCCTTATACCTCAACACCGATCTGTCGGCCTTTTTCTTGATGTTGAGAACCCATATGTTCCCAACGGGCCTACTACCCTCAGGCAAATCAACTAGATCATAAATCTCGTTGATTCTCATCAACTCCTTTTACCCATGGCCTTTAATCAATAGTCCTCCACAGAACCCTCAAGAACCTCTAGGACTGTTAAAAAGTTTCTCATAATCCTTAAGAGTTACACTGAGAGCCTCTCCCTCAATCGGGAAGCGACGGTTAGGTATGCGTCCTCGACTACTCTTAAAAGGAGGGAAAACTTTTTTACTTCTAGATGGATTGCTCCCACTAGGACCGAGATACGTAATGGATTCTTGGATCCTGCCACTGGGATTAGCCAACCACTAGGCTCATCCATCTCATAGAAGGTAAAGTCCCAATTGATTTCACCTCTCATAGGGAAATCATTTTCAAGAAACTCGACATCATGAAACTCAATCTCAATAAGAGTGTCATCCGTATGCTCACCTAGAACACATTCTCCTCGGAGTGTTCTGAGTATCTCATAGAGATACATATCTTTTCTCGCAGGCCTAACTCACCGTGTAAATGTGAAAAATAGTGAATATACGCGACACATCCCCATAATCTCAAATGACTAAGGTCAGGCTGCCTCCCTGTCCAAAACTCATTTGGAGTACTGACTGCGGATTTCTATAGAACACGATTGAGGACGTAGGCTGTAGCTAATAGCGCATCTTCCTAATGGGAAACGTGCAAATTGGCACGCGCCATCATCAATCTCACCGTCTCAAACAAAGTCCTATTCCTCTCTCACAGCTACTCTACTTCATTGAGTAGCAAGGAATAGTCAGTTTCTCGTAATGCCCTTCTTGAAATAGAACTCTTCAGACAAATATTCACGCTCTCGATCGGTTTTGAGAGTCTCTACTCTCAAGTTTAACTGATTCTCAACCTCGCTAGTAAACCTCCTAAAGCATCTCAATGCCTCAGACTTGTGCGAAATCAGATAAACGTAACTAAAACGCATGTAATTGTTTATGAACGTAATAGAGTACCTAACTCCATTTCGGGTTCTCACGTTCATAAGGCCATAGATGTTAGAGTGAACCGATCACAATGGAGTCCCAGCTCTCATTGCAATGTCGCATGGTTTTCTTGTAAGTTTGTCGTCTAGGCAAGACTGGTTAGCAAGTTCTACAAAACCACTCACTACTAACCTGTTCATCCTATCTCACACTAGGAGGATATCCAGAAATACCATTGAAAGGAATCACTTCCAGTGCATTTAGTCCCTCATAGACCAAAGTAGAACTAATTAAAGAATTGTCGTACTAAATGGAAACTATAAAATTTCCAAATTAACAGAGCATATCCTAAGTTGAAATTAAATTCCGTTGAACATCTGGAGCATAAAGAGCATACAGAGTCTAACAACTTTGCAACTCCAACTTGTAAGTGCTACTTCCTCTGATGTCGACAAACACTCCGTTTCTGTACATAAATCCTCCTACTTGAGGACTCACTGGGCGAAACTATATAAGCGCGCTCCTATCTCGAGCTACGTGATCAGTTGCTTCTGTGTTTACAATCCATGAAGGAGAGAAAACAATGAGCATCTCAAACCACGTAAAGAAGGAAGAGATAATTTCCACTCGTAGCACTCATAAGCGAAATGACCAAGTCTACTACAGATGTAGCACTACACCTTGGTCGTATCCAACTCCTTCTCGCTGCGCATTATTATTATCGATTTTCTCCGATGTTTTCTTCTTACCTGAATCTCGAGTCCCACAGGAGTCCTTGCTCGACTTCACTACATAAACATGACCCGAGTATGACCTACTAGCCTCTAAATGCTCTTACTCGAACTTACTGTGCTTATTCACATTAGTGAAAGTACGAATACTTTTGTCGTATGTGAAATAGATTTTTATAATTTCTCATGAAGCAGGTAAAGAACTGGATCACATCCAGCAGTAGAAAACATATCCGAAATGGGCTCGGTCACATTCCCCAACTCGGCGATCATACTTGACATTTTTATCAAATGTTGCATCATCGTATGATCAACCCTTTTCTTATAAGTTATTAAGTTTATAAGTCAGTATTCTCATCTCAAGATCTGTAAGAGTACCACAATACTCTTTATAGGGTGAGCCAAATCAATAAAACCATAGGATATTGCTTATAGACTGAGATCACAATATCGTACATGCTACTCAGGAGAATTACCCTAACTCGGCCATCATTCCTCTTCTATGCACGTGATGTCCCCTAATCCCGTCTGTCTGAGGTGTGGTACCCTCCCCGGAGTCCACCATCTTATGATTCAGAATTTTAATTAGATCTTGCCCCTTGAAGATAAATTGAATCTACTGGTGAAAAATCACATAATTATCACCATTCAATTTTATCCCCCTTTTAAAGATCTAATACGACAATTTTAGAAGCAGTCATAGAGATAATCGTGACTTGTGATACTTATTCTCACATTTTGTGCACCCTATGAATCAACAAAACCCAAATGACTCAAGTACAGACCCAAGACGAGCATATGAATCAACAAACACCATACACCACAATCCGGGATTGCATCTCACCATTAGACTAGAATTCGGTACATAAAAACCCACAAAAAGTCACTTTTATGGATATAAGACCCTTAAAATTGAAAAAATTTCAATTCCAGACGATCTGACGCGCAGCCAGCGGTCCCACGCATCGGCGGCGGTCCTACGTGCCGGCGGCAGTCCCCACGCGCCACCACGCTCTGGCAGCGCGTCCCCACGCACTGGGGATAGCCTCTGGCGCGTACCAGACGCGCAACGCGTCCGGCAAGCACCCGCACGCACGCTTTGCACGTTTGTGCACGCGCCTGCACGTGCGAGACCTGCGTGAGCGGGTCGGTTCCGGACCTGGGCGCGGGTCGAAACCCAAAAAACCCCCGGTCCGGATCTGGTCGCGGGTCAGGGCGCAATCGGGGTGACACGAGTCCGGGTCGTAACCGACCCGGATGCCCTAGGCCGGTTTTCATGAATAGAGGAACACAGATCTACAGTTTTCATGCACTGATTTGCCCTAAAACTTGACAAATTTGGGGTTGAATGGTTTGGTCACTATTCATGATCGAAACTTTCAATCGGAATTTTCTTCCCCTAAACGTGTTCAGAAAATTACGAAAAAATTACTTTTGTGTTCTACGGATCGTGAGTAACACAGTGGTATTCTCGAATTCAGGAAACTCATCCATGATCCGAACCCCAAATTTTAAACCCTAAATTTTTTTATACCCAAAAATAAATCCGAAAATCATTTTTAATAATCCAACAAAAGCTTTAATACTAATATTGAATTTAATTGATTCACATGCAGTAGAAGCATTCAAACAATTTTTGAAAAAATTAAATAGATTGAGTATAATAATAAATACCTCAAATGTGGAGTCCCCAAAAAATCAATTCGAATCGTCCATCCCCCGATCGGATATCACGGTCGGGATGGTGATCACAATGTTAATCGAACCACCACCGCAATACCACGACGTCGCAATCCTTAGTTCGGCGATCGTTGTGATGGAAAAAATTCCCTACGTAGAATTTTTCTCAAACCCTCATTTTATTCTCTCTCTCAAGAATGCTCTCATAAAAGTCATCAATGGTGAACCACTAACCCAGGAGAAAAGGAGAGGTTAGTCTCCTATCACAAATGTGATGCATAAAACGTGAAGAGAATAATGGGAGCGGAGTTGCGATAGTTTTGGGAACTCATCAAAATTACCATAATGTTCCTCTTGGGCATATCCAATTAATAGTGTTTGTTTCTCAAAAATCATATTCAGAAAAAAATAAAAAAATTATAATAAAGCAGCATCAATCATATAACCAAATATGACAAAAAATGCCAACAATACTTTCAGGATAATTTATTCATGAATCAGTTGCAGAACATTATAGAGGTGCGGCAAGAGGCACATATACCTTTCCTGAGGGAAAAAAAAAATAAATAAATAAAGTAGAGCGAAACAGAAGACCACCATCTGAGGAATCGTTGAAAGATAAGGACTCTGCATAACTTAAACAAATGTCTGTAAAACAAGCTCAGAGAACCTGAAAATGAAAGAACTAAGATGGTGAAGAATAGCTGTTAATGAAAACATTGTATGTTTTGAAAGTTCAAGGATTGTATAGTGTAGGCACCAAGATAAGAGGATCTTTCTTATGAACGGCTAAAACCTGTATCGTTCAGCCATGTCTAACTTATCCAGAGTCTTTCCATTTGGTAAATCCCAATCAAACCTGCACAAGAGGTTGGCAAGCACATACCCAACATTTGCGAGACCAAATGACATTCCTGGACAGCCACTCCTCCCAGCACCAAATGAATTTAATTGAAAATCTTGGTCTTTGAAGTCTACTGAACAATTATGAAATCTTTCAGGGCAAAACTGTTCTGTCATGTCCCATAATCTGGGGTCCCTTTGGATTGCCCATACATTAATTCGCACTCCAGTTTTGGTTGGTATATCATAACCGTCTAGCTTGATCCATGGAGATGTCTGGTGAGGAACTAAATTGGAGCTGGAGGGAGTCAGTGGCTGATCCAGAACTCAAAGACAGTGGGGACAAAATATTTTCACGACAGATAGAGTAATTTTTTATAGTGTGGGGGTAATTTTATCTTTTTAGAGTGGGGGCAATTTTTATTTAATATATAAAATTTAATAGAATTTTTTATTTTAGTGGGGGCAATTGCCCACCCACTTCTCCACCTAGCTCCGCCACTGGAGGGAGTAATCTCTTTGATCACATGGCTTAAGTACTCCATTCGATTAATCTCTTGTGCTTTCTTCCTTTTAGTGGGATCTTTTGCAAGCTCTGTCATGGCCCATACAACCGTTGTGAAAGTTGTATCATTTCCGCCGATAAGAGTGTCCAGCAATTCAAGCAAAGTTTTTTGTTTGAAACCAGCAAGAAAGTGACAAGCAAAGACAAGATATAGTGAGAGGGACAAACCGGTAGAAGCCCCATAACAATTTCCTCCGTGAGATCGCAGCTGTAAATACTCTCTTAAACATTCAAAAGAGTGTCAATGAAGACTTGCTTCTCAATGTCTTTCTTGATCATTTGCTCGTGTTCTTTGATTGCAGAATCAAGAAAACCGTCTACCAGCTTGGAAGCCTCTTCCAATCATGCATACAAGCTGGAGAATCTATCCATCTACCCAATATAACGAAAGAAATCTTGGAAGCTAAAAGCAAGATCAAAAAGCTCTGTAGTCATCTTTGCCAGTTTTCCACATCCAGGCCCGTTATCTCCTTCATACTTTTGACCATGAACACACCTGCAAATTATGTTGTTTGCAGTAGTGGCTGACATCACACTGAGATTAATAGGCGCTTTCTTAAGACATGACAGTCGAATATTTGAAACCAGATGACCTATTTCTTCTTCTGGGACAAAAGCTCCATAACACATATCTTTCTTAATTCCTTCTCACGCTGCGGATATGATGATGTTATTATGTCCTGGCCTTGATTTATTAAAAAAAATAAAAAATCACACTTACACCCTTTGTTACGTCCCTACTGGCAAAATCAGCATCCTGGCTCTTCAAAACTTCTCTGGCCATCCCCAATGATGAAACAATGAGAGTGGAACTTTTCCCAAGTGTAAGAGCCTTAGAGGGCCATACATGTGGGAGAGGGCACGGAAAGAGTGATGTGGAAGTGATCCAAGCTGATGGAGATTGCCAATCAGTGGCTATTTTGGTGGGGATGGAGGAAACTTGTGCTTGCTAGCTCTATTAATCTTCAGAAACAACAAAAGAGAGAAGAACAAAAGACCAAGAATGAGAGGACTTGGCTCTTGCATATATTACTGCAAGAGAAATGTTAGAATAGCCCTATTGTCTGCTGTTTGCCCTTCTCTTAGGTACAATGGAGGCTTTTGCTGCTGGCTATGAAGACTTGGTTATCTTGTATAGGCAGCTTTGAACTTCACTTTCAACCCAGGAAATTACAAAAAATGCGCCCCAGTCAGGTACTAAATATGAGAATTGGTTTACCTTGGACAAATCTGATGACCAGGTGTCTCTGTGAGTGTGACTGATGGGTAGTGACAAATATGGTTGCTCTGGACATTCCCTGTTTCCCCGCAGGTTAAGCTAATCATTAACAAACAATACAACTTACTTGACAAACCTTATCCTAACCATTAATCCACAAACCTTATCCGCTTACTCGTACTTTGGGAAAAATATAAGACCTTGAATGGCATATGAGACCATAAATAACTCTCATACACGTAAAACTTCATAATATCAACATTTTAAAAATATTTTTTTAATTCTAAAATATCTCAATATACTAAATTAATAAATATTTATATAAAAATTCTTATAATTTTATACTTACATATTTTTTCATATTTAATGAATTATTTATTTATTTAATTATAATTTTTTTTATTTTTAAAATTATATTTTTAATCATTTTAAATTTTTAATATAAAATATTGTTATTCTATTATTTCTATAAAATAATTAAGATTTATATAAAAATTATTATATTTGTTATATTTACATATTTACTCATGTTTTTGTTTTCTCTATTCTTACAAGATATTATTTTTTCATATCATTTTATATCCGTTTCAGTTTTTCATTTCCATGCGTACAGTACCAATTAATTAACCCAAGATTATTTTTTTCCTAATTCACACAAACAACTAACCTAGTAAAACAATTAATCTAGAACTGATTTGCCACGATCACCATACAAGAAAAACCAAAATTTTTAACATGATATGCCCTTCGAATGATGACGAGAAAAAACATGAGACCATTGATCATCTCCATATATTTACTAAATCAAATAAAGACTACAAAAAAATTAATAAAATACAATAAAAATCCCAATACAGACTCTAACAATTTACCAATAATTACCTACCCACAACAGAATAATAATTATGACAATTGTCAACAACACTCTAACAATTTAAAGTAAATTGAAAAATTTAACTAAATTGTGGGTTATGGGGAACCACTTCAAAATTTAACTTACAATATACTAAATATAATATTAGCCGTACATAAGATGAATCCTACGAGCAAAACAACCGGGAAAAATTTCAGCCAAATGGAAGAAAAATCCACACTCGTATCCATGCAATAAGACAATAGTCTAAATTCCTTTTTTACTTGAATACTGATATCTAAAAATTCAATTAATTTGATTCAATTAATTATGGGGTCTAATATAGGAGCTGATTTTATCGACGTCTATTTTCTTATTTTTAAAACTCGAATTTGAGAGTTTAATTAAAAAAGTTTAATATTTTATCATTAAACCTATAGATCAATAACAACAACAACAATCAGAGTCTTAATTCTAATAATTGAGATTGATTTTGAAGTAGACTTATATATACGCAGTCTTTCGCTTATATTTTTGTAAAGAAATTGTTTTCACGTCTCGAACTCGTAACAAATCAGCCGTTGCATAAAAATTCGTCTAAAAAAAATTTCTTGTTAAAATAATGAATGTTGTAATTTACAGTATTTTCTAATTTTAGTAATTCTAAAAAATCTTAATCCATTCTCTTAAAAATTTTGCATCAACCCCAGTTGATGATTCTTGAGAAACAGCTTTCCCCAGTTGAGAAACAGCATATATTCTTGTATTTTCTTTGATTAAACCCATAGATCATCAAAGAAAATCCCCAGATTCAAACCCCCACTAATTTGTGTCTTCACGAGAAAACACCTCCAAGGATACACGTAAATTACCACCATTGGCATTAATGATAATTGGGCTTCCAAATCTAGGTTTATGACATGAATCTTGGGCCAAAACTAAATCAACATCAACATGGGCATCCACCATTATAGACTATCATCCTAATTTGCTTGCGCAATCGGTAATGGTAAGACTCAAACCAGGAACTTTTATTATAAGTTAAGGGTGTCAAATTATTCAAGTGATTATTTGAGAAAATGCTATTGATTTATCAATTTATTTATTTTTTTACTGATTATATTGTCATATCCATTGAATGATAGTGATAAGTTCCATTAAATGAAAGCTTATAAAAAGAGGAAATTAATAAAATTCATTGCATTCAAAAGTTTTGAGATATTTGATTCATATTCTGCAAGAGCTCTCATTGCTAATGTCTGGAAATTTTTTAACCCTATTTTCAAAATATTTTTTATTTTTGAAGTATTTCAACATGTTAAATTCATTAATATTTACACAAAATTTTTTATATTTTTTATATTTACATATTTTGACATATTTAATAAATTATTTACTTATTTAATTCTAATTTTTATTTTTTATACTATTTTTCTTATAATCAATAATTACATATTTGATCATTTTAGATTATTATTTTAAAATATGACTATTTTATTATTTTCATAAAAGTTAATATTTATATAAAAATCCATATATATATATATTAATATTTACACATTTTCTTACATTTTCATTTTTCTATTTGTGCTTCCGTAAAACCTAATTCCCCATTGTCCAATTTGAGGTATATCACACAAACACACACACACACATATATATAGACATGAGATCTAATATGTAATAGAATATTGGACCAAGGAAAAAAAAGGTGTCCTTATTTGTTACAAAATGTTTTATTTTCACTCATCATTATTTATTTTATGATTTTAAGAATGTTAAAATTTAAAATACTCATTGAGAGAGAGAGTGAGAGGAGAGCAGAGCAATATTTGAAAACATGAGCAAAGCAAGCATTTGCTAAGCAGTTTGTGAAAGCTAGCATTTTATAAGGCAAATTCGGAACGCAGCATTTTTAGGTTAAGGATCCTTTGTTATTTGCACCAGAAAACCTCTAAGAAAAACCACTTTTTTTCTTCCATTGCAGAACAAAACGAAGCGTTTTAATCCGCGGGAATATGCTCACACTTTTGCACAGAGGAAGATGCATGTTTCCTGATTTCAGAAATCTTCTTCATTCTGTCCTGACCTAAATAATTTCTCCAAACATAATCTATCCTTCAACAGGATAAACCCTAACTTAGCACTCCATCATATACCCATCCTCTATTCTAGCCGGTTTCTTTTTTGGAACATAAGAGCTGAATCTTATATTGAGAGCGAACCATGACGCAATAATTGAATTATTTTTTTGTTAATCTCGAGATCACAGATTTGAGAATTATTCTTTTGGTGATCTCGAATACGAATTCGAGACGTTGAAATATCTCTCTGCAAAAATGCAAAGAGAAGACAACATACATATATGTTTACTCTTCTCCTATCCCTACACTATGTCAGAGAGTATTTTGTACACTAGATATGATGGGTTAGTAAGAGTTGAATCTTATATTATCCTAAAATATTTAGAAATTCAACTAAAATATTTAGAAATTCGATCTTGTTCGATCTCTACCAACCTCTGTTTGGTCTAGTTGATCATGGCGAGGCCTGATCTATCCGGTGCGGATCCGGATCAACCGAATACATCTTTGATACCATAGCAAGTGTCCATGACAAGCAACAATCGATATTCATTCAGTTTTGCTTCAAGTGTGCCATGTTGCCACAATACGGGTGCCGCTCCCAATATCAAAACATATAGATACTGTGTTACATATTTAGTTCCCAAATGGGTATTATTTTAGTAGAGATGACTAGGTGGGGAATATACTTTGTCCATACCATGGAAATACATCTTTCATAACTGATGTTAGGAGTCTTTTTCAATTTATTGAGGTTTGGCTTAATCATCCTAAGACTGTTTTTTTCTTTCTTTCAAATATCATAAGACGAAGGCCAGAGCGGGAGGACAACTGCCCCATTTTGAGAAAAAAAAAATATAAATATACATATATATATATATATATATATATATGCTACAGGAAAGGTATTTAGGGATGAAATGAAAATTATAGAAAATTTGAAAAATGAAGATTTTGATAGAAAATAATAGCCACCACTCTAAATATAGTGTAAGTTCCACAACTTTAGAGATATAGGACTGCTAGATGATCTCACCACTCAATGGGATTCACCCAGGAGATACGAGATTTAGAAAACTCACAAAAGGCACATAGCTTTATTATTTCTCAATGAATACTAAACACCCAAAACCAGGACTACATATAGGAGAAGTTTGGAGAGGTTTGGAGTCATTCCGTTCTCCAAGAATGGGAGCAAATAAAAAGTCAAAAACAATAATAATAATAAAATAAATGCACTTATTGCATTCTTGAATGTCAACATAGAAAGTCACATAGGAGTCAAAGATGTCGACATATGCATGAACTCTGAAGGGCTTTCCACATCCCACGTCCCTTGCTCTTTATTATGAAACATCCAGCACCTTTTTTTTTATGGAAGACACTCCTGTGTCATGCTCTCCTCGTTGAAAAGACTTGCTCCTAAGTCTTCAATCGTTTCTTCTCTATGGCAATGGATTAAATCAGACACATTGAAAGTATCAGAAACACCATACTTATTCGGAAGTTCAATTTGATAAGCATTTTCTCCGATGCGCTTCAGAATTTTGAATGGGCCATCTACCCTAGGTTGAAGTTTAGCATATTTTCCTTTAGGGAATCTCTCCTTGCGGAGGTATATCCAAACCAAATCACCCTCCTTAAACTTAACAAACTTGTGATGCTTGTTTGCTTGACTTTGATACTTTTCATTCTTCCTCTCAATTTTTGAATGAATCTGTTCATGTAGCTCTTTTATCTCCTGCTCTCTCTCCTGCATCCCCGCTGAAAATGCTAGAAGTAGGAAGTGGAACAAGATCTAGGGGACTTGTTGGATTTTTGCCATAAACAACATCAAATAGACTATAGCCAGTTGTTTGACTTTTTGATTGATTATAAGCAAACTCTACTTGAGGCAAAATTAAATCCCATTGCCTAATGTTCTTCCCAACAAAGCTTCGAAGAAGATTTCCCAGAACTCTGTTTATGACTTCTGTTTGACCATCTATTTGTGGGTGGCTAGTAGAGCTAAATTGAAGCTTCGTGCCAAGTTTCCTCTAAAGTGTTCACCAAAAGTGACTCAAAAATTTGATATCACGATCAGAAGTTATAGTTTTTGGAACCCCATGAAGTTTAACAACTTCACAAAAATATAAATCAATCACATGAGTTGCATCAAGAGTTTTGCTGCAAGGAATAAAGTGAGCCATTTTTGAAAATCTTTCTACTACCAGCATAATAGAATCCTTGCTTCTTTGAGTTTTTGGCAAACCCAAAACAAAATCCATGCTTACATGTTCCCATGGCTCGTCAACTACTGGAAGAGGGGTGTATAAGCTCGTATTTTGACCATGAGTTTTGGCTATATGGCAAGTTTTGCACCGCCTAATATGCCTGATGACATCACGTTCCATCCTTGGCCAATAAAAATTTGTTTAAGTATAGCAAAAGTCTTATCCCTTCCAAAATGTCCCGTGAGACCACCATTATGAGCTTCAAAGAGAATACTTTCCCTTAGTGAACATTCAGGAATACAAACCTGATTTCCTTTAAAAAGAAACCCATCTTGCAAGAAAAATTGTTGGGCTACTCCCTTATTTACTTCTTTCCAAATTTTCCCAAAATAAGGATCATTTTCATAGAGCTCTTTTATAACATCAAATCTAACCACCTTGACTTGCATACAAGAGAGCAAGAGTCCATGTGCTGTGCCAGCCCCTCTTGTTCCAAAAAAATATGGGTCGTGGAGGATGTGTATTGATAGCAGGCCAGTCAATAAAATCACTATCAGCTACATATTTTCCATTCCTAGGTTTGACGATTTACTTGATCAAATACATGGTGCTTCGGTTTTTTACAAAATAGATCTCAAGAGTAGCAATCATCAAATTAGAATGCGGCCAGGAGATGAATGGAAAACTGTTTTCAAAACAAGAGATGGTCTTTATGAATGGAAGGTTATGCCTTTTGATCTTTCAAATGCCCCCAATACTTTTATGTGCCTAATGAACCATGCGTTTAAACCATACAATGGCAAATTTGTTGTTGTATATTTTGATGATATTCTTGTCTATAGTAAGGAGGCAAATCAGCATCTAGAGCACCTTTGTAAAGTGTTTCAAATCCTAAGGGAGCAAAAACTTTACGACAACTAAAAAAAGTGAGTTTTTCACCAAAAGCCTTATTTTCTTGGGCTATATTGTGCCTGAAGAAGGAGTGTTGAAGAAATTCTTAGTTGGCCTACTCCACATTCGCTGAAGAAATTCTTAGTTGGCCTACTCCACATTCCCTTCATGATATTCGAAGTTTTCATGGCGTTGCTTCTTTGTTATGAAACAGCCAACACCTTTTATTTTTTTTTAATGGAAGACACTCCTGTGTCAATATATATATATTACATATACTTTCTGCAACATTTCAATAAATATTGTTAAAAGTTTCAAAAATATGGTTAAAAATCTTGGAAACTGTTAAATTCTTTTAGAAATGTTGCCTTTTCTCTAAAAATTATAATCTGTGTCCTCTCTGCTTTCTCTATTATTCTCTCCATTTTACACCTGACCTTTTAATATAAATTTCCATTTTTGCTCCTAGTAACGGTGCGACACGGCCACCAAGGGTACATCATAAAAATAAAAAATAAATAAATAAAATCTGTTTCTCCTCTCTAATCCCCCCCCTCCCCTCCCTTTCATTACTTAGTTTTTCTCTATTCTCGGGGGTGTGTATTTTGTGCCAGTAACAAAGGAGCGGTGAAGGAAACTTGACGAAACGAGTGAAAAATACATTTTTTTGACTACAACTCCATCACTAAGTGGTATACGCTATGCAGTTCGAAGAAAGAGATGATTCAAGTTAGCCAAGATGTGCTGTTTGATGAAAAGGCTACTTGGGATTAACAATCTATCCCAACTTCTAATCCAAAGAAGCTCCCTTTGTCTTGGAAAGATCCTGTTCCATAGAGAATGACAAATGACCCCAAATTTTAACCCCACTTATTTGTGTCTTTGTGAGAAAACACCTCCAAATATGTCTTGATTACCACCATTGACATTAATAATACTTGAGCTTCCAAATATGGGCTTGTGACATGAATTTTGAACCAAAAACTAAACCGACATCAACATTGGAAGGGAAAACCACAAGGCACTACTGTAATTTTTTTATTTTTTTATTTTTTTTGCTTGCTTGAGTATTCACAGTGATAAGACATGAGTGAAGAACTTTTATTATAAGACAAAGATTTCAAATTATTTAAGTGTTTGTTGGAGAAATGTCTATTGCTTCATTTATTTTTCTTTTTTCTTTTTTTACTAATTATATAGTCATTTCGTTTGAATAATAGTAAAGATAGATTTATTTTTCAAATTTATTAGCAAACATGCTCACAAGTATGATCTTGTGTGCTCACACGTGGTACAAATAGCAAAAATACAAATTGTGGAGGAAACTGAAATATCTAAACCGATCATACAAATATAAAAATATCCCGAAAGGTCATGGATTGTAAGGTGTTGGGACCAAGAGTAGTGGATATTTCTTATGAATGGCCAACCCATAGCGTTCAGTCATGTCTAATTCATCTTTAGCTGTTCCATCTGGTAGATCCCAATCAAACCAGTACAAGAAGTTGGCAAGGATATAACTCATTGATGCAGTACCAAATGAGATTCCTGGACAACCCCTCCTTCCAGAACCAAAAGGAAGAAATTGAAAATTTTGGCCATTGAAATCTATCGGATTATCTAGAAATCGTTCCGGATAAAACTCTTCTGGCATTTCCCACAGTTTTGGGTCCCTATGAATTGCCCAAACATTAATCTGAACTTTCGTTTTCGGTGGAATATCGTAGCCATTGAGTTTGATCCATGTGGATGTTTCTCGAGCAACCAAAAAAGGGCCTGGAGGATGTAACCTTAGAGTCTCTTTGATCACACAAGTTAAGTATTCCATTTGAGCGACATCATCCAAATCTATATGTGCTTTCTTTCCTAAAACTCTCCTTACCTCCTCTTGTGCTTTGCTCATTATAGTTTAGTTGGATTTCTTACAAGCTCGGACATGGTCCATACAATCGTTAGTCCACTTGTATTAATTCCACCCATGAGCACGTCCTGCCATTCAAACAAAAGCGTGCGTGTTCAAAACCACAAAAAAAGAGTTTGGGATAGACAAAGACAAAAAGAGATAAGCAAGAGGGACGCACCAATAGGACTCCCTTGATGGTTTTTGGAGTGATTTCGCCGCCGTCAACACTTGCCTTCTTAAGATTCAGGAGAGCATCAATGAAGCCTTTGTTCTTATTATCAATCATCATGCACTTGTGTTCTTTAATTACACGATCAAGAAAACCGTCTACTAGCTTGAAAATTTTTTCAAGTTTTGCATCAAAGCCGGTGATTCTATCCATCCACCCCATGTATGGAAACAATTCTCTAAAGCTAAAAGAAACAAACAGCTTTGTAACCTTCTTTGCCAGTCTTCCAAATCCGGGCCCACCCACGCCTTCAAAGTTTTGACCAAGAATACACCTGCATGCCATGTTGTTTGCGGCTGTGGTTGACATGACACTCAGATTAACAGGTTCCTTCTTAAGACATGACTGTTGAATATTTGCAACGACATGAGCTAGTACTTCTTTACGGATGTCTTGAAATGTTAGCACCCTTTTTTGGGTCAAAAGCTCCGCAACACATAGCTTCCTTAATTCCATCCAACGCTGGCCATATGGTGATATCAGTACGTCATGACCTTCATAAAATATAACACCTGCACCCCTCGTAACGTATTTGTTTGAAAATTTGACATCTTGGGTTTTCAAGACTTCTCTAGCCACCTCTGGTGATGAAACAACGAGAGTTGGAACTTTGCCCTCGTGTATGAGCATTACAGGGCCATACCTGTCCGCGAGGGCTCGGAGAGAGCGGTATGGAAGTGAACCAATCTGATGAAAGTTGCCAAGTAGTGGCAGTTTTGGTGGGGAAGGAGGCAGGTTGTATTTGCTAGCTATGGTAAGCGTCTTAAGCAACAACAGAAGAGAGAGGAGCAGAAGACACAGAATGTGAGGAGTTGAGCATAGGGTTACCTGCAGGTCTACACTATATTGCGGCAAGACTAATGGTAGCGTAGGCATATTCTTGGTACTTTGGGTTTTTTTGGTTGATTGAGCTTGCCACCCCGAGGACTGTAATTTGTTATTGAGGATGAAAGAGAGAATTCATAAATATTATGTATCGGAACATGTGAAATAAGTTGTACAGAGAGGCTGTATATATAGCCGAGTTAAGGGAATTTAAACATGTGAAATCCGTGGTGAGGTTAGGGAAAAATTCTGCCAGAGTCTGTCATGTGGCGAGTGCGACTGCACCTTCTCTATCGCCCACCCCCATGGCCAGTGCCTGTGTTTCTTTCCCGTTTCTCCTGAACACAGAAATATCGTGTCATATGTTTATATTCTAATTCATTTATTTAGATTTTAAAATATATACATATATATATATACATATATATATATATATATATATATATATATTGTTAGGATGTTCCATTACTCCTATAGGGTTTCCGAACAAAAAAGCCGAGTTCATACCAACAGTCAAAAAGTTCAACCAAGAAGTATGTCACGTCCCAACTCTTTCGTCGAGCACGTAACAACCGCCGCATTATCTCAGCATACGGGTATGACCTCCCCATATACCGAGATAGCGTAAGGCATTCAAATATTTTAAAAATCTTCCAAAACAATAAACTCATCAAACAAATAAATTATATAACAACTTACATGCAAATGACATATTTGACCCATCCCTATACACACAAGCATGCATCGGCACACATTTAGGGAGGGGATTCTGTACATGCATGCATGCAATGTGGTATTCCCAGTCATTTCAGAGTTTCACAAAATCACAGTCTCAAAAAAAAATATTCAACAATCTCAATAAAAGTCCAAATGTCACAAATAAGTATAATAAGTTTGACAAAAATAAGTTTTAAACAAATATAAATATTTTTTCACGTAAACTAAGCTTGGATTCCATCAATACTTGTCCCAAAAGATACGACAAATATCAATTAAATCCAAACTTTCAAAATAATAGTACAATAGCTTCCTTTCGTGGAAAAACCTTCATCAAGTCTCAAAAAAAAGTAAAATTCACTACCGATACTTATCATGGATCATCAAAATATCTCTGAATCAGCCAATGCCAATGGCAGTCTACAATTTCTCTGAAAAGAATTTAAAAGGAGGGGTGAGTATTTTAAAATATCCAGTGAGTGGAGTGTAATGACATGTATTATATAAATAAGGGGTAAGGGTAGATAATGTCAAATATATGTATCAACTATCATTTAATGCAATAACGAAATTCAATCTCATAAAATCATTCAAATCAATCCACCATGACTCATAAAATTAACTCAATCAGTCAAATCTTATTTTTTTACAATTTTTGGGGTGTGCAGAAAAAATTATCCCACCAATGGCCATTGGCAGGATCCGCCAAAGAGTTTTCTACGATTTTTACATAAAACTCCCATTTCCCTTTAGCGTTGGTACGGAACTTTTTTTGTAGGGTGCTACCACGTCATCCGTCCGACTCAGGTGGCTCTCCATCTCGCCACCTCCAACCCTGTAATGTAATCACAAGTCAGCCCAAACCACGTCACCCCAACGGACCGGTCCGTGGCAAGACTCAGAACTACAGTCCTTTTTTCCAGCACCATGTTATCAAACTCATTTTATCAATCAATGCATGCTCAAATATAAAATAAAGCAATATTTCTCAATTTACATAAGTATCCAAAGTAACATGGTGTAAATAATTCAATAATCATGTACAAGAGTCATGGACATTTCACAATTTCATTTTAGGCATACCACAATCACAAATCAATTTCAATTCCATTTGCAAATTCATTTCAAAAGTCAATTTATAAATCATATTTAAAAATCATTTACTCATTCATATAATACACAATCCATCCACTCACCTGTAGGGAGGGTGATCACTCCCTGTTCCTTAATTAATCACAAATGACTTCTTTCGAGTCTCCAAAAGGTTAACCTAATCAAATCATCACAATTTATCATCAAATAAAACCACATAAAAGGATTTTCAAATTTTCTCCTAATTAATATAACCTTAATTTACGCAGTCACCTTTCTAGATTCTCATTTCAGCAATCTATGATTATTTGGCTCACCAATGATATTTAATTCCCAATATTCCTCAATTTTTTAATTTCTCCTGAATTTACATAATTATAATTCTTTTCATGCATATTTCAATTTAAACTCTGAGGAAATTACTCTATTCAACCCAATATGATTCTATCATCCCTTAGCATACTTCTTGTATATCAAACAGCCTAATTCATATAAAATCTTAAACTTAATTTAATAATCACATATAAAATGTTAGAAAATGTATTCTAATCGAATCTAACATACATCCTAAACATATACTGATCCCTTCACCCTAGATTTAACCCTAAATTCACTCAATTTATTGAAAGGATCATAAATCCCCTCACCTAGGGTTTTCACAGTTCGCAGCCCTCATCCAAATGTCTTCTCAGTTCAATCCGAGACCTGCAGTGTATTCCAAGCCGACGCAAAACGTAATAATTAGGGTTAAATTATCAAGTGAACCAAAACCCTAAAGCTATAGTCAGAGCCAATCCAACCCTTACCTGCGTAGAGAGGGAATGCAGTCTCGGCCTAGGGTTTCCTAAATCTGTTGCTCCTGTCAGCTTAGGGCTCTATGAAGGTCGCAGAAAGGTGTTGCAGTGGCAGAGAGAGCAGAACGAACGAACAAGAGAGAAACAAAGCGTTGTAGTCGCGCGCGAGCATTCGAAGGACAGAGTGAGAGAGCTCTGTTCTTCGTGCGAGAGAGAGAGAGAGAGGAAGGGAAAGAGAGAAAAATAGAGCAACCGTGTGCGGTGGGGATGGTGATCGGCTGAGCTCGACAGTGAGAGAGAGAGAGAGTAAGCGAGATTCGAGAGAGAGACAGAGTGTGAAATAGAGAGAGAAAAACAGAGAGCGAAATAGAGAGAGAGACAAGGGACGAGTGATCACGATGGCGGCCGTGTGCGTGATTAGTCAATCTCATGTGCTGCTTAGCCTTTAAATTTCTCTACTTTTCTATTCTACTATTATGACTCCTGTGAATGATATAAACATAGAGAATCTAACCAGAATCTGTTTCTGACTTGTTAAACTCCTCTTTTCTTTAACTCTCTCTTTCTCTTCCCGTAACTAGTAACAAGGTATCAAAGACCCATGATACCTAGCACAAGAAAACATTCACTCTTCTTCTCCTTCTCAATTGTTCTTCTCTTTCTTGGGATAATCCTTAATGCTCAGGGCTGATCAAACCTAGGTTTTCTTTCTCCCTCCTCTATTGTGGTATACAATCTAAGAATTTGTTGTAGGTTAAAGTGAAGCAATCCCAAGTGTGGACCACGGTTATTCTATGTGCGAGCTGGGTTTGTCTCGCATCTAAAAGGTGTTGTTTGGGATCTGGACACTGCTGGGTGTTATGCTGGCCAAATCTGGTTATCGGACAGATTTGCACAATAAAAAAATATTGTGCTAACAAAGGTACTGAACAAGTTTTCAGTCCTGACAGGTTTTGACAATCTCTGGCTATGGTGATCTCGGTCTGTTGTCTTCCCTTCTTGGTTGTTTATCAAGTCTAGTTTGATATCGTGGCTGAGAATGGTGACAACAAGATGGTGATAGAGGTAATGTCATTCTCTCTACCAAAAGAAGAAAGAATTGATTTTTTATCACTTTTGCACCAAACCAAACAAGTATTAGCAGGGAAACTTCTAATAAAAAGGAATCCTTACACCAATTCATTCATATTACATATACTACTCCATACAAATAGCCCATTATCCCCAAACCATCAGAATCCCAAACAAATTCAAGACAAAGAAAAAAAATCACAGCTCCACAATCCATTAGCATTTAGAACCAAAGATGGTTGATCGATTTTTCCTGGTATTTGGAAAGCATGTGAATTTATTATTATTATTATTATTATTATTATTATTATTATTATTATTATTATTATTATTATTATATCTATATATATATATATATATATTTTTAAGAGGTAATGCTCATGCTATAGATTATAATACTTTAACTTCTAAAAGTTAGGCCATTCTATCTCAACATGAATTTGCTTGATCACAATGGAAGAGAGAAACGATAGACGCACTGAAGAAGAGGAGCCTTGCAAAACCACCAGCTAAGGAAGAATAAATGAATCGTTGGACTACCAAATCTAAACAGACGTACCATTTCGCGTTCATGTCGAACTTCGCAAGTACAACCTTTTCTTCACCCATTCCCCCCCAATTTCAATCAAGGTACATAATCATCACTAACACCATGAATACCTCAAGACATCAAAATTATCTCTCCTTAAATTCATTATCATGCAATCATGATCACTTAATGTTTATATTCAAACCTTTAATCATCAAGTTCAAGTTCTAAGGAATTTACCTGTGGCTATATCGGGGTTGTTTTGAGTTTCCTCATTCGTCATGGCATAAATTCTTGTCTGTGCCCTAGCTTGTGGATGCTTAGTTGGAGCAATTACAATGTTGCTCCATGTCCCCGTCCGTGGTGTGCCAGCTAAAGGTGGAACAGGAGTGTTTGCTTGGCTGCCCATCAATCCACTAGGGCGATCTCGCCTTATCTGACCTCCTCATCCTAATTCTGGGCAAACATTTCGGAAATGGCCTTCCTTTCCGCAGTGGTAGCACCTCTTGGGTTCTAAGCAAACCCTTAAGTGAAACTTGCCACAGTGCTTGCACTGTTCCTTCCTATTTCCCATTGATAGGCTTCCCGAAACAGCACTAGAGGTAGGGGCTTTAAATTGAGACACGTGTTGGCCTTGAGGAGAGCCAATTGGTCCTGAAACAGACCTACCACAGAAGGAGCCCATACTCTTACCCTTCTTTGAGCTTTGGCCCGGTATGACACCACTGGGCCTCTTCCTCTTTCCATGCTCTCGGACTTTCCCTTTTTCAGTCACCATCTTCTAGGCCCTTAAGGCCATATCCAGAACATCTTGAAATGTGTGCCCTTTAGTGATTGACATTTTCTCCCTAATGCTCAGATTCAATCCCGATTCAAATTTGGCACATAGGAACTCCTCAGAGTTCACAAACTCCGGAACATAGGTAGCAAGCACTCTCAATTCTGCTTCGTACTCGGACACAAACTTGTTTCCCTAAGTCAGTTTGTAGAACTCCTCTCTCTTCTGATTTTTATAGAATTGAGTATAATATTTTTCTTCAAAAACCCTCAGAAAATCTGCCCATGAGAGAGGTGTGATTGCCCTGGCTTTTTCATTCTCCCACCAGGTTCTTGCTCCCTTATCCAGTAATTTCACTGCTACCCACAATTTCATCTCATCAGTTAGCCTCATGTTGGAAATAGTCTCCCAAACTCGGCCAATCCATTCTTTGGCCACAGAGGCATCACAAGTGCTGGAGAAAGTCTTGCATCCCAGTTGTCTTGCCTCTTTGAATAGCTTTGACAACTCAACTGTAGGATGTTCAATTGATGTAACAACTGGTGGAGCAGGTGCTCTCAGAATACTAGGCACCACAGCCGGTGTAGAAGGAGGAACCGGCGGAGGAACAGAAGATTGGGGCGGAGCTTGATACTGTGCCCCGAAAGAAATCCACCACTCCATCACTTGCTGGAGGGCAGCAATAGGAGGTGGAGGAATCCCGGTTGAAGGAGTCGAGTGTGTACTCGTGGCAGCTGGAAAAGAAGTAGGAGCATGTGAGGATGACTCATCCTCACGCCCCAAAGGAGGAATCTCACTGACATTCCTCGTTCTTCGTCTAGGCGGCATGATTTCCTGTAAGAAGAGACATTATGCTTAGCCCACTAAATTAGGCATGAGGATAGGTATTTAACCCCCTAAAAATAAATTTAATCCTAGCCCTTGTGATCTACGGAAAGCTTTTGTACATCCTTTGAAAATTTCTTTAAAATCTGAAATGTCAAAAGAAAATGCTTTCAAAACTTTTAATAAAAACATAGGGACATTTGGAAATAGTTCAAACCTTTAATCATTTAAAATCATGAGCCTAAGCTCTGATACTAATAAAGTTGTCACGTCCTGACTTTCCCGTCGAGCACATAACAACTGCCGCATTATCTCAACATACGGGCATGACCTCCCCATATACCGGCATAGCGCAAGATATTCAAATATTTCAATAAATCTTCCAAAATAATAAACTCATCAAACCAATAAATCATATAATAACTTGCATGCAAAGGACCTATTCGATCCATCCCTGTACACACAAACATGTATCAGTACACATTTAGGGAGGGGATCCTGCACATGCATGCATATAATGTGGTCTTCCCAGCTATTTCAGACTTTCACAAAGTCACAATCTCAAAAAAAAAAATATTCAACAATCTCAATGAAAATCCAAATATCCAAAATAAGTACAATAAGTTTGGCAAAAATATGTTTTAAACAAATATAAACATTTTTTCACGTAAACCAAGATTGGATTCTACCAATACTTGTCCCAAAAGATACGACAAATATCAATTAAATCCAAACTTTCAAAATAATAGTACAATAGCTTCCTTCCATGGAAGAACCTTCATCAAGTCTCAAAAAAAAGTAAAATCCACTATCGATACCTATCCTGGATCACCAAAATATCTCTGAATCAGCCGATGCCAATGGCAGTCTACACTTCCTCTGAAAAGGATTTAAAAGGAGAGGTGAGTATTTTAAAATATCCAGTGAGTGGAATGTAATGATATGTATTATATAAATAAGAGGTGAGGGTGATGCCAAATATATGTATCAACTATCGTTTAATGCAATAACGAAATTTAATCTCATAAAATCATTCATATCAATCCACAATAACTCATAAAATCAACTCAATCAGTCAAATATCATTTTTTTACAATTTTTTGGATGTGCCGAAAACATTATCTCACCAATGGCCATTGGCAAGATCTGCCAAAGGGTTTTCTATGATTTTTACATAAAACTCCCCTTCCCCTTTGGCGTTAGCGTGGAACTTTTTTCGTGGGGTGCTACCACGTCATCCGTCCGACTCAGGTGGCTCTCCATATCGCCACCTCCAAGCCTCTAATGTAATCACAAGTCAGCCCAAACCACGCCGCCCCAACAGACCGGTTCGTGGCAGGACTCCGAACTGCAGTCCTTTTTCCCAGCACCATGTTATCAAACTCATTTTATCAGTCAATGCATCCTCAAAACTAAAGTAAAGCAATATTTCACAATTTACATGAATATTCAAAGTAACATGGTACAAATAATTCAATAATCATGTACAAGAGTCATGGACATTTCACAATTTCATTTTAGGCATACCACAATCACAAATCAATTTCAATTCCATTTGCAAATTCATTTTAAAACTCAAATTATAAATCATATTTAAAAATCATTTACTCATTCATATAATACACAATTAATCCACTCACATGTGGGGAGGGTGATCACTCCCGATTCCTCAATTAATCCCAAATGACTCATTTCGAGTCTCCAAAAGGTTAACCTAGTCGAATCATCACAATTTATCATCAAATAAAACCCCATTAAAGAATTTTTAAATTTTCTCCTAATTAATATAACCTTAATTTACACAGTCACCTTTCTAGATCTTCATTTCAACAATCTATGATTATTTGGCTTACCAATGACATTTAATTCCCAATATTCCTCACTTTTTCAATTTCTCCCAAATTTACATAATTATAATTCTTTTCATGTATATTTCAATTTAAACTCTGAGAAAACTACTCTACTCAACCTAATATGATTCTATCATCCCTTAGCATACTTCTTGTGTATCAAACAGCCTAATTCATATAAAATCATAAACTTAATTTAATAATCACATATAAAATGTCAGAAAATGCATTCTAATCGAATCTAACATACATCCTAAACATATACTAATCACTTCACCCTAGATTTAACCCTAGATTCACTCAATTTTTTGAAAGGATCAAAAATCCCCTCACCTAGGGTTTTCACAGTTCGCAGCCCTCATCTGAATGCCTTCTTAGTTCAATCCGAGACCTACAGTGTATTCCAAACCGACACAAAGCTTAATAATTAGGGTTAAATTATCAAGTGAGCCAAAACCCTAAACCTATAGTTAAAGCCGAGGCAGCCCTTACCTGCGCAGAAAGGGAATGCAGTCTCGGCCTAGGGTTTCCTAAATCTGCTACTCCTGTCAGCTTAGGGCTCTGTGAAGGTCGCAGAAAGGTGTTGCAGCGGTAGAGAGAGCAGAGCGAACGAACAAGGGAGAAACAGAGTGCTGTAGTAGTGCGCGAGCATGCGAGGGACAGAGTGAGAGAGCTCTGTTCTTCGCACAAGAGAGAGAGAGAGAGGAAGGGAAAGATAGAAAAATATAACAACCATGTGCGGTGGGGATGGTGATCGGCTGAGCTCGACGGTGAGAGAGCGAGAGTGTAAGCAAGATTCGAGAGAGAGATAGAGTGTGAAATAGAGAGAGTGAAAAACAGAGAGCGAAATAGAGAGAGAGACAGGGGACGAGTGATGACAGTGGCGGCCGTGTGCGGTGTCGGTGGCAGTGGCGACGGTGGAAGGCAGAGAGAGAGACACGGCGGAGTGAGATCGAGAGGGAGAGAGAGCGATTCAAGAGTGAGTGAGGCGAAGAGAGGGAGAGAGAAAAGAAGAGAATTATGGTTTTCTAACCCTAATTCCCAAATTAAGGGGACACAGCGTTTTGGTGCAAAACGCTGCGTCTCCTCCTCCCCCTTTTTTTTACATAAATAAATATGCAAATAAATAAATAAATATTCCTATATATATATATATATATATATTTTTATACTCACATTTTATTTAAAACTCTAAATTTATCATCAAAATAGAATGTACCTCAAATTGGAATACGGATATTTTTTTTTAAATATACCAAAAATTTCACTTTAAAACCCAAAATCAAAAATCAATAAAATTTTAAATTTTTCCTTTTATAATTATCTAGATATTTATAAAATATCTTTAACACTGAATTTTCAGTGTTACAAAGTGTTTCCGATCTCTATTAAAAAAAGAATTTTACTCATCAAAATCTCTGACAACAGTTGATATAAGAGCCGATTTTGAAAGCCCAACATGGCCAATAACCGATCAAAACCTTTGTAAATCTCTGACAACAGCAATGTCCAACCACCATTATTTGAACTGATATCTCATTTTTGGATTTGAGTCATATATACGATAAAAATATATGAGAGAGTTTTATTTTTTTAAAATTCCATTCGGATCGAATCAAATTTAACATAATTACTTGGTACCATAGTTTATGGAAAAAAAAAATTGAATCCCAAAATTGTGAGTTTTGGTGAGTGTGAAGTTGGAGACCTGAAAGCCAACCTTATGATCCTTCTAAAGAAGGAGAATTTTAACCTTGGCAATATTGTGAAAAGAAGTAAACTATGCTATTTAAAAGATAATTATCATTTGATAAGAGAAAAGAGAGAGTGCTTTAACGGTTCGACTTGGAAGAAATAGGTCCACCAATTAATTCTTCTATTCTGGAATCTAAGATAGTCAGGACAAGGAAGAACATAATAAAATTTTTATTACATTATACTAATTGTATCAATGTGTTAAGGATGAGAGTTTTTTGTGAATGTGGTTTCAATCCCATTCACTACTATATATGCAATATATTTGAATGCCAATATAATTTGTGAAAAAAATAATAATAAATCAGTAATCTTGTGAGTCCCACATTGTCATTGCAAACTTATGACGCAGCTCGCGTGCTAAAATAGGATATGATCCATTTCGCGCACACAATAAACAAAGCACGAATCCTTGTAACAAGCACTTTCTTCACGGAACATCCGACGGCAGATAAGGAATCGCAAAACATCCTTGTAACAATTGTACCAAATCAACGCAGGCCGTCCTTCTATCTTTGCATGTGGCGAGTGCAGCCAAGAGAGTGCACCTTCTTTATGGCCCACCCCCGGCCCCGATGCCTGTGTTTCTTTCCCGTTTCTCCTATACACAAATATATTGCGTCTCACGTTTATATTCTGATTTATATATTTAGAAATTAAAATATATATATATTGGTATTTCGTGTTCATGTATTTAGATATGTACCCTATCTCAAGTTCATACGAACAGTCAAGAAGTTGAACAAAAATAAGTCCCCAATCTCTATTTAAAAAAGAATTTAATTCATCAAAATCTACAACAATTGATGTAAGAGCCAATTTTGAAAGCCCATCATGGCCGATAACATGTTGTTTCTAACTAGGGTAGAGCATTCAATTAAATCATAACCTAAATGATTAAAATTAAAATAACAAATTTATTCGGTTTTACAATTTTTATAACAATAATATAACTAAATAAACTAAAAATCGATCAATTATTTAACGAATTAGGTGATTAATTTAGTTTGGCTATCCAAATTAACTAAATTATAGACTTGCTACATTTTAGTTGACAACTCAAGCTTCCTCAAAGGTTAAAGATCATTTTGCAACTTCAAATTGGATGTCATTTTCAATCATCTCCATGTCATCTCCTGAAAATTTTATGTTTGAAAGTGGAAAACCCACCTTAAAAATAAAAATATCAAATCAAAATATGGAAATTGAAAACATTTTATTAATTTTTTGTGTACTCTCCTTTAGCTTTTTTCTCTTTTTAGAGAAGTCACATTGGAAATAGAAAAATTAAATCAAAAGGTGAAAATTGAAAATTTTTCTTTATTTTTGTACTCTCCTTTTCAGATATTTTATCTCTTAGAATTTTTTATTAATTATGATATTTTTCTCTCTTAAATTTTAATTATAATATTGTAATAATATTTATATAAATAAAAATTATCTAAAAATTGTTTCAGTTTGACCGAAATAAAAATTGTTAAAACCGATGACTACTCAAATAAACCAAATTAAAATTTGATTTTAATCAAAACCAAATCGAATACCAAATAAATCACCCAAAATAAAAAAAAAATGGTTTTGAAAAAATGATTTTTTTGGTTTTAACTAATTAGTGCTCACCCCAATTTCTAAGTAATGTCCAACCACCATTATTTGAAGGTTATAATACTATGGGGGAGTTTGGTTCAGTTCTGAGAATCAGAACAGGAATCGGAATCATATCCTCTAGAATCGGAATGGACGGAATTATTCTAAATCATCTGTTTGATTCATTACACTAGAATGGGTATCTTTATTATAGCTCGTGTTTGGTGTTTTTTTTTTTTTGGAATAGTAATTAATAATTTTTCAATTTTACTCTTATTCCAATATACATAAAAACTATAAATAATTTAAAATAAATTATTTTAAAATATTATATGAATTAATTTCACTTGAAAAAAAATATTATATGAATTTATCAAGTAAATTTTTATCCTTTTCAAAAATTAAAAAAAAAAAACTTATAAATGAAAATTTTATATTTTTTCATTTGTTTAGCTTTTATATATATATATGAGTAATGGATAATTTTATAATGAAAATTGTGTAAATAATGAATAATGAGTAATTTTATAATGAAAAATAAGTATTACATAACTTCATTAAATAAATTTTCTTTTCTTTTCAAAAATAAAAATAAAATAACTTAATAATAAAAATTTTATTTTTCTTACTTGTTTAGTTTATATATATATATATATATATATATATATATATATATATATGAGTAATGGATAATTTTATAATAAAAAAGATAAATATTATATGAGTTCATCACATAAATTTTATAATTTTTCAAAAACAAAAGAAAAATAGAAAATAACTTAATAATGAAAATTTTATATTTATATTTTTTTACTTATTTAGTTATATATATATATATATATATATATATGAGTAATGAATAATTTTTAAAAAAAAGAAAATAAAAAATATGAAGTGTGAGAGTGGAGAGCAGTGGATAATTTTGGGTAAGTGTGAGAGTAAATTGTTATTTGGAAATCAAATGTGTGTTTCTAATAAAACCCACCGCTTTACTTGGATTCTATGGATTCTTAAATTTTTTTGTATGATTCCAAAATATTCATTCTCATAGTATTAATCCAAACATAATCTTTTGGTTTTATTCCGATTTTTCGTTCCGATTTTCTTTTACCAAACACCACCTAAATTGATTTAATGGCTGAATACTAATACCCCTTAAGTAAATCTCGAATTGATGTCAGGAGAATTTTGCTTATTAAGAATCCAAACCAACTCAAAGAGAATTTAATCTCGAAAAGAAGAGAGGTGAGCAGAAGACACAGAATGTGAGCAATTGTCCATGAAATTATCTGCAGGTCTACACTATATTGCTGCAAGAGCAATGGTAGCATAGGCATACTCTTGGGACTTTGGCCTTTTTCGGTTGGTTGAGCCTGCTAGCCAGAAAGACTTTGTTGTTGAAGATGAAAGAAAGACTTCAGAAATATTATGTATTGGAAAGTGTGAAATAAATTGTATAGAGAGGCTGTATATATAACCCAATTAAGGGTACTATATATCTAACGAATATATTTTTAATATTATATTCATATACAATAAAAATCGTATTACTAAAACAGTCAATATGGTGTTACTAAAATTAGATTAACTTTTCTATTCAAATTGAAGTAGATGATGCACAGGGAGACTGTACTTATGGGTCCGGTCTCTATGCTTGAATAATCGTAGTAATCTTGCCCTAAACTCGAGAAAATTTTATTCAAACATTTGAACCACAATTTTTTTTTTTTTAAATTACAAGGACAACTCAAGAATATGAGTATGGGCCAGCAATAAGAGGAACCAAGGAAACTTCGAACTTTAAACATGTGAAATCCGCGGTGAGGTTAAGGAAAAATTCTGCCACAGAATCTGTCAGGCAGTATCATTTACAGGAAAAGTGTAGGACTGGTTAGTGTCACTCCAGCATGCACTCATTAACGCAGGCCGTCCTTGTTTGTTTTCATGTGGCGAGTGCGACCATGAGAGTGCACCTTCTATATTGCCCACCCCCACTCTCGGTGCGTGTGTTTCTTTCCCATTCTCCTTAACACAAAAATATTGTGTCTTATGTTTATAGTCTAATTCATTCATTTAGAAATTAAAATATATACTTATATATTGGCATTTCGTATTCATGCATTTAGAAAATAGAGTTCATGAGTTACTGAGTTAATACTCATTTTAGGACGTTCCATAACTCCTATAAATATGCACCCTATCTCAAGTTCATACCAACAATCAACAAGATCAATAAAAAAGTGTCTACAATCTCTATTGAAAAAGGAATTTTACTTATCAAATTCTCTCACAACTGTTGATATAAGAGCCAATTTTGAAATCCCAAATGGCCAATAACACGTTGTTTCCAAGGAATGTCCAACCATCATTATTTGAAGGCCAAAATAGTAACTTTTAGTTGGTCCAGTTGGTCGGGTTGTCGAAACCTTTAAATTAAAACTGATTCCTCCAATGCAATAAACTGTAGCAATAGTGGTTACCAGGTCGAATTCCAAAGGAACTAATTAACTTAATCTTCTAGTTGATGTTAAAAATAAAGTTAGGGATTTTCAAACAAATTGCTAAAATAAAAATTGTTAAATAAAAATTAATAACCTAAAATTTAGAAGCAAACAATAATGCAACAAACTAAAATTAAGAAAGAAATTCAATCTATCAAGTACTGATCCAAGAGTTCATATATTCGATTGTCTTATTGATCATTGGTTAAAAATATTATTCTTATGATTCAAGCATTTAACCTTAGATCTATTAGGATAGTTGTAATAAATTTTGTGTTTTCCTAATTTAATCGACCAAATCCAGCATCCAATCAAAACTTATCATTAACCGATTGAACACGATAGCGTTCCATATCAATATAATGATAGCATTATATTCTGTAAAAATAGTTAAACCAAAATATAAACAATTGGGATAGCCGCAATTACTCAATTTTGTTCCATTAATTCCCTAAGTCAATTGAATATCGGTAAAAGACACATAAACAAAAATAACCTAGTTACTACTTGTACCATTCGTTCATGACAATTATGGATCACTGAATTCCTGGATAGCGATAGAAAAACTAATATTGAATTAAATTGTCAGATTAACCAATATTAGGTTTCCCTAAAATTAAATCAAGAATCAACGAATGTTTGAATAAAAGGCAAAAAATTAAATTAAAAAAATAACCTCACAATGAAAAACAATCGATTAAAATTCCTCTTGAATCAGAATAAGAAAATTAGCCACTCATGGTAAAAAGTGTCATCACAAAAGAAATAAAGAAAATAATATTCCTAAAGAAAAATAAAATAAAATAATAAAAACATAATAGAGGAATATGGATAGCCGTCCTTGAGGAGTTCTTTTCCAGAATACAAGCAGGCTTCCCTTAAAAATTTTGAATATGTCCCCCGGTGAAGCAACAGCAGCAGCCGGCCCTCTATGGAATGGAGAAAGTGTTGGCTCTTGAATTCCTAAAGGAATATATATATAGCCTTCACCCTCTTTGAGAGAATTAGTAACATGAAAGATTTAGTAGTACTTTCCTTCCCTCTAGACTTCTAAATCAACTAGGAGTTTTCAAAATTAGGTAGATTATAAAAGTTCACTCCTATTAAAAACAGATTTCCTACTAAAAATAAAAATTCAACTAAAATGCTGAAATTAGAATTCAAACTCCGCTTCTTCAAAGCCCAAAAAGATGTCTTGACCCAATTAGCTCCAAAATTGCTTGAATAAGCCCAATTTGCTCCAAGCCTTCAAATTCAATCTCCTAAAAATAAAATTCAATAAAAACAACAATTAGGGTATTAAACAATTCAAATTCAAATCATGATAACAATAATAAATTCAATAAATTGCATGTTATCAAATTCCCCAACACCAAACTAATGCTTGTCCTCAAACATCTACTATCCCAATGTCACACAACCATTCTCCTCTTCACTCCTTCCTCTCCTTCATTTCATCATTCAACTACTTCAAGTAGCACACATTGCAATATTCAAGCTAGAACCACAATCCAAAGAGAAAATAATCATAATTTGTATAATTTTAAAAGAAAATATAGGCATCCCAATAGATTCAACAATCTCATCAAAATTCAATGCAATAAGATCCGTTACCCTCACAAGGAGATCGCTTTATGCACTCAAGTGTTTAAAGGAAATTTATCGATAACTCTCAAAATCAAAATATAGTATGCTATTACCATAAGTTTGCTTATTAATCAAATCTCCACCACTGAATATATGAATTCAAAACAAAAATCCGAGAGTCTTTACAAGGGTTATAACTTGGCTTAGGTATAGGTAGGATAAGAGGGAATATGATGTATAAATACATATCAAAGAAGCATGTCAAATATTACAAAATATTACTACTATCAAACCTATCACATAACATGAAGTACAATCAACCCAAAGAAAAATATCCCAAGTAAACTCATCTCATTCATCGATCCAAATTTCTGAGCGTTTTTTTTTTCTTTCAAATTCCCTCATCTCAATTTTCTGAAAATTTCTTTTTCCTTTTTTTCTTTTTTTTTTCATGTTATTTTTTTTGAATGAGAATCTCGAGGATGAATGAAAAATGTCTACATAACTTTTCTCAAATTGTATGAATAAATCTCTAAAATCAATCCCCAACATAAAATTATCTCATTCCCTTTACAAATAACCACCCGTTCAAGATCTAAACACATGCTTCTTTGATACGAGGACCAAAGCAAAGGTTAAGCGCAAAAAGAAGGCTGTGTATAAATTTGTGAGGTTATAAACAAATATAAAGGGATAAAGGTTCAAATTGGCTCACTAGGGGACGAATATGCACGGGAAGGTCTTTTAAGATAGATAAAGTGTATAAACCTAATTGCCCCCATCATATTAATATATGAATTCATGAATGTGGTCTTGAAAAGTATTGCAAAATAAGTTCTAGAATAAACATGTTATGATTGATGCACACATAAGAAAAAAATTAGAGCAAAGATGATAATATGCTCTCAAAGCTCAAATGCTCACAAAAGTGTATAATATTATATCGAATCTTGCACATTTGCATCTAATTCAATCATCAAAATCAATGGGATGCTTAAAATAATTTTTATCCAAAATACAACTAATCATACATGTCTCTTTCATGAGTTTCAACTCAAATCGACAATGTATACTAACTCAAAGATCATTTTCAGATGAAAATCAAAAGAGTATGGAATTCGAAGGAAAAAAGAGTATGGAATTCGAAGGAAAATAGAGAGATGACATGGTTTCATGAAATCCTCCCCCACACCTAAATGCTGTATTGTCCTCAATGAAACAAAAATAATACGTCTAGACACAAAGCAAAAAGAAATCACCACTAACACTAACATAAACCTAGCCCAGAAACTAGAAACAAAAAATGAAGACTCAATGCAATAAAAGAGATAAAACAACTAAAAAATCTAACTTAAAAAAAAATCCTGTGTGAAGGTTCAGTCCTGGGCAGTCGCATTCTAGGTCTTTGGTGTGGTTCTTGCTGCTACAGAATGTCTTTAGCGGTTGGAGGAGAGGACTATGCTTTGCCACCCTTTTCTTTCCCATCGATAGATTTGAATTGCTGAAACCGTTGCTTGAAGAGATTGTGTGCAGTTGAGGTGCCTAATCAATTGGAGGGTAAAGCTATGAAGAGGGTAAAGCCAAAATTTGGTCGGTTAGGGCTTTGATCGAACAGATGGTGTACAGAAGGATGGACAGAAATCTTCGATCAAATGAATAACAAAGAAAGGCTAAACAGAGGTGATTATTGTCCTGATTCGAACGAAAAAGATGCTAGTTTTTCAATTGAAAGCTAGAACATCGCAGTGCAGAGATTTTTAATCAAATCAGGATGTTCAATCGAGAGTACCCAAAATTGGGGGTGGTTAGTGTTTCGGCCAAAAGGATGATTTTGGGGTTCGATTGGGATTTGGAATCGAATGAGGGTTGGAGTCTTTGATTGAAAGGAACAATGGATGGTTGAAGGTTTGGTGAGGAGATTGAACTAGCGTGGTGATTGGTGAACCAAAAGAGATGATTGATACTTGCGGTCAATCGAATTACAGGAGGTAGTTACAGAGAAATCTCAGAGAAATCACAAGCAAGAGAGTATTGTAAAGTGATGATCGTGTTCTCTCTCTCTTTTCTCTTTTGTCTCTTTTCCCTTTTTTTTTTTTTGTAATGATCCCAAATCGCGTGATCATCTCCCGAGAGAAAGAGTGCTTCTGTCCTAATTTTGACACCCTATTTGGCAAACCGCGTGATCATCTGGTAAAAAGGAGACTACTTCTGCCTACTTTTGATTTCTAGATGAACAACCGCGTGATCATCTGGTATTGCTATGAGTGCTTTTGTCTGAAATCTGAGTGTCGTTCTATTTGTGACTTGGCTTGAGAAAATTGTTGGGCACATGCAAAAATTAAGAAAAGAGATAAATAAAACTAATAAAACACTTAAAATTAAATAAATAAAATTACTAGAAAATTAAATCAAACTATTAAGAATTTGGGTTGCCTCCCAACTTTTTCTGACAGATTAGCGACGGATTTAGCGACGGAAAAATCTGTAACTAATTTTTTCGTCGCTAAATCTATCGCTAAAACCTTTTTAATAGATTAGTGACGGATTTAACGACGAAAAAATTCGTCGCTAATTTTTTCGTCACTGAAACTTGAAAAATATTTTTTTTTGGTTAAATATAATTTTTTATTTTTATTAAATATATTTTTGTGTTTTTATTAAATATAATTTTATCTTTTTATTAAATATAATTTTATCTTTTTATTAAATATAATTTTTTATTTTTATTAAATATAATTTTACGTTTTTATTAAATATAATTTTATCTTTTTATTAAATATAATTTTTTGTTTTTATCAAATATAATTTTTGTTTTTATTAAATATAATTATTTGCTTTTATTAAATATAATTTTTTGCTTTTATTAAATATAATTTTTTGTTTTTATTAAATATTATTTTGTTTTTTCATAAAATATAATTTTTTGTTTTTATTAAATATAATTTTGTTCTTTTATTAAATATTATTTTTATTTTTTATTAAATATAATTTTTTGTTTTTATTAAATATAATTTTTTGTTTTCATTAAATATTATTTTGTGTTTTTATTAAAAATAATTTTTTGTTTTGATTAAATATAATTTTGTACTTTCATTAAATATAAATTTGTATTTTTATTAAATATGATTTTGTATTTTTATTAAATATAATTTTTTTTGTTTTAATTAAATATAATTTTGTATTTTTATTAAATATAATTTTGTGTTTTTATTAAATATAATTTTGTATTTTTATTAAATACTATTTTGTGCTTATATTAAATATAATTTTTTTATTAAATATAATTTTATATTTTTATTAAATATTATTTTGTGCTTATATTAAATATAATTTTTTTATTAAATATAATTTTGTATTTTTTAAATATAATTTAATATTTTTATTAAACAAAATTTTATATTTTTTTAAATTTGGATATTGAATTTTTAATATTGAGAGTTAGAAAGAAAGTATAAAAATAGAAAAAAATAAATTAATAACACAAATGTGATGGTGATATGATGGTTAAAACTCTTAATATCTCTCTCTCATACCCAGATTCGAACTTGTGTGTGAGGATTTTTACAACAAATTAAAAGCAGGCGGACGGGCAGGCGGGCGTGCGGGCCGGGGCTGGGACAAGTGTGTGCGAGGGAGAGCGGGTCGGGTCGGGCATCCAGTTAAAAATTATATATTCAAAACTAAAAACTAAAATTTTACCGATCTAAACCCAAAAATTAGCAATTTTGAATGATATAAAAGTTAAAAATTTTATCTTCCTTGTGATTAAAACCAATTTGAGTGAAGTTCTTATTAGACAGTTCATTGTCATTCCTCAACAAAGCCGTCTGCTTCTTTAGAACTTTCTTTTACTGTTTTGTCCAAGCAATGAAGTAATCCATCCATCCATCCCTATTCTCTCACTCACTCTAAAAGTTTAATCTTATACAAGGAATTATTATTCATTATTTTATAACTTACCTTCAATTTGGTAAGTCGAGATGACAATTGGTGTCTTCCTCGGCTTGAATTGAACCACTAAGCTAAAATTAGGCATATAAAAAGGTTAAAACTGTCGCCTTTCTGCAGAGCAGCCATAAACCAATAGGTCAATTCACACGTGATTGAGGTACAAGTAGCTAGTTGTCAGCAGCTACCCAATTGCAAATAATAATTCTAGCATTCAAGCATCATCTGGATGAATCAAATAGTTTATTTCTCTTTATGGTATCAAAAAGCTTCATATCACATGTCTCTAACGTGGGTTTCCCATTCAAAATCGCAGACATAAATTGTGTTTGTTTCTCAAAAATCATATTCAGGAAAAAAAACAGAAAATAATAAAGCAGCATGACCAAATATGACAAAATTATAAAATGTTAGGGTATAACACTAATTTATAAAATATTTGTTTAATCAATAAATGTGAATTTATTTTAAAACGTCTTCGTTAGCAACGGAGACACCAATCTGTTGGCCTATTAGAAATCCAAGGATCCTGTTGCAGTATCTTAAAAGTTCAGGGACTAGTTTAGGAAAAAGTTTAGCAAGTTATTTCCTCGAGAAATGTGTGCTGAGGTTGGGGAAAAAATCAGCCACAGAATCTGTCGGCAGTGTCATTTATGAGGCTAGTGCAGGACTGGTTCGTGTTACTCCAGCTTGCACCAATTAACGTAGGCCGTCCATTTTGTGCGAGCAATAAATAACGCTCAGATCCTGGTAACAAGCACTTACTCCACGGAAAGTCCGAGAGCGGAGAAGGAATCACAGAACATCCTTGTAAGAAGTGCACCAATCAACGCAGGCCGTCCCTGTTTGTTTGCATGTGGCGAGTGCGACCACTTATGTGTGAAGTATTGTCTGCTTGCCCGGGATCAATTTAATGCTAGACAATGTGGGATTCAAACTCCAACACACAAATATTATCTGTCCTCAACAAATCTGTGACCTTACAAACTCCCTTATTTCAAGGGTTCCACGTCTTGCAGGCACATGTTAGCGGCCAGAGTTTCCCAATTACCCTCCTTAGATATATTTAAAATTGTAGGCTTGGTTTGACAAATTAGTCATTCCCAAATCTTTTTATTGAAAAAGAAGGAAGCTGGCACCGGACCGTGCGGAAAAACAGAGACGATTCAGGTGGGGAAAATAGAGGCACAAGGAAGAAAATGAGAAGCTGAGTTCATTAAGCTTAAAGAGTCTCCTGTAGAATTCTTTGTTAGTTTGTAATATATCTATAAGGGATGGGATTTTGTTTCACATTTAAGAAGGAAAAGATATCTTGATGAGTCTAAATCAATTGAATCTGGTTGGTAGGATGAGTTGGAGGAGAAACTTGAATTTTTCACACTTTTGAATAGTTGTGATCGAGATATATATATATATTAAAAAAAAATCTCATCAAAGGAATACACCAAAAAAAAAATCTCTTTTTGTTCCAAAAAAACTCAAACCTCTTTTCCTTCCAAAAAATCTATTTTCAGTCTTGTTTATCCCAAAGAAAATTATTATTTACCCAATCAGAAAGATAGTGAAGGCGTAATATTATTTCGCCTACAAATCCATTAAAATCTTTTCAATTTCCTAGTCAATGAAACTTACCAATATATGCAATAATCTCTTGCTAGCTAACCTTAGAGAGCTTAGTTGAAAGCAAAATAAAGGAAAACAAAACAAGGCAGACTAAGTAGCGTCATTTTCTGCAGCTCTTGCAAATATTGCTGGAATGGCATTTGTTGCACCGCCATTGTCTTTAATGTGACTATGAACTTGTCAGCTCCTTGATCTTATATACCAAAATTGTTAGAGCTTCATTGCATCACTCTTAGGTGCTCTGACAAGTCCAGATTATAGCTGATTCATGCGACAAAAACAAATAATAATTCAAGCTACTAGCTACTAATGTTACGTAAGGCGTCATTTCAAGCATTTTTTTATTCTTTTTTTTTTTTTTGGGTCTATGCCTTTGACAATAAAACAGTTAGTATACTAACGATCAATCAATCGAGTAAATAAAATCGCTTGATCCTTTAATCATGGTTCGAGTTTGACTCACGACTTGAGTATAAAATAAACTACGTTGAAAGACCCTTATCCTCCGAAAGGAAACCTCCAGATGGGTTATTCTTAATTAATCGGAACAAGATCTCAGATATCGAACGATCGAAAAGTGCCCCATGTAAACAAAAAAAAAAAGCAGTTAGTCTTTGTTGGTTTAAAAGTATGCCCACGTGGCATTTTAAAAGTAAAATTTGAAATGAGGGGATAATGGGTGGTTAACCAATTATCCCCACATATATAACCAACTAGTGAGATCTCCTATTCTCTCTCATTTTTCTCTATGGAGAAACATCTAACGTGAGATGGTTGAGAAAGTAGCAAATGGAGAATTGCCTATGTTAGAAAGAATTCTCTAGAGTGAGAATCAAATGAGGAATCGAGAAATTTTCACGTATAAAAATTTCTCTAGTTATCGAACCACCGGATTTAGGGTTGTGGTATCGTGAATACATGGTAGTGGTTCGATTAACCTCGTGATCACCATTCCGACTGTGCATCATTCGAGAGTTCGCGGTTCAAAGATCGGTGCAATTTTGGAGACCTTACATTGAGGTATTTACCCGATATGATCTATTTAAGTTTTAGAAAATTATTTACTTCCGCTGTGAATGAGAATTAAAATTCAACATTAGTATCAGAGCATTAGTTGGATTATATAAAAGAATTTTCAGAATTTTTCAGGTTTAAAAATGGTAGGGTATTAAATTCAGAGTTCCGATCATAGATAAATTTTGTGAATCCGATTACACCGCGAATATACCCATGACATGTAGATCACAAAAATGATTTTTATTGAATTTTTGAAACGCATTTAGGGTATGAAATCATAGGTCAAAGTATTCGGTCTAAATAGTGACCCGAGACCTTAAATTTTAGATTTGTCAAGATGAAGGACAAATTGATCTGAAATAATGGTTTAAATGTGATCAACATTTTGATATACATATTGTGTATTTTTGTCACTAGAATCTGGGTTTTTCAGGGAGGCCGAGAAGGGTCGCAGCCATGGATGTTCAATCTGGATAAATTGGCGCATGATTCCTCCACAAATCGAGTGTAGGATGATGGAGGAGTGAGAAACAAGGAAAAACTAATTGAAAAATAGGTCGGAATGGAGTTTTTCGGCAACCGGATCAAGAGGACCTGGTTGCAGGCCCATTGGGTAAAGGAGAAGAGATCCAGACCAGCGAGCCTGTGAAGAGCACACGCGCAGAGGCACGTGTTAATGAATGGTGCAGGCGCGTGTAGTCGACATGCTAGTATGGCACAAGGAGGTGTCAGGGCACGGTCTGGGTTGGTTTCGATTTGGATCCGTGCTCCAACCCTTATCCCGACTCAAGGAGGCGGGTTGCGCGCGTGCAGGCGCATGACCCATGCCCCTGCACTTCTAATGCGTGTAACAACGCACAGAACACACATGCAGGTGTGTGCTAGATGTGTTGTGCATCTGGCATGTGTAGGTGCATGGGGATGCACTACCGGCTTGTGGCAACACGTGAATCCTCCGACGGCATGCAAGCTTGCCTAGAATTGGAATTTTTCAATTTTCTGAGCATTTTATGCTATTAAATGTGACTTTTGTAGGTTTTTGTATACCGAATCTAACTCCAAATGGTAAGATGCGATCCCGGATTGTGGTGCATGGTATCCGTTGACTCATACACTCACTTTAGAGTCTATACTCAAATCATTTTGGATTTATTGATTCAAAGGGTGTACAAAATTATAAAAATAAGTATCACAAGTGACTATTGTCTCTTAGACTGCATAAAAAATTGTCATATTTGATCTTTGCAAGAGGGATAAACTAATTGATGATGACTACAAGTTTTTACACTGGTAGATTCAATTTGTCCCCAAGGAGCAAAATCTGTTTGAGATTCTAAGGTATGAGATGGATTCCGGGGAGGGTACTACACCTTAGGTGAGACGGGATTAATAGACACTACGTGTATGAAAGAGGAAGGATGGTTGAGTTAGGGCAATCCTCCTAAGTAGCATGCACGATGATGTGATTCCAGTCGATGAGTAATATCCTATGGCTATGTCAGTTTGGCTCGCCCTAAAGAGAGTATTGTGGTGCTCTTATAGCGCTTGAGGTTAGAATGCTGACTTATAAATTTATAACTAGGGCTGATCATACAATGATGCATATGTCAAGTATAATTGCCGAGTTAGAGAATACGAACGAGCCTATTTCAGATGTGTTTTTCAAGTATTGGGTGCAATTCAGTCTTTACCTGATTTATGGGAGATCATACATACTCCAGGAGATGATGGGGTGGTGGACGGCCCACCGAGACCGGATGAGAGCATCGCCTGCACCTGCGGTTGAGACTCCGCCTGTACCCACAGTGGCACCGCACCCTCTCTTACGCTGATGACTATGTCGTATACTCGACAGATAACAAAGGTCTCCCCCTTATTAAGAGAGGCCAGGGGTCTAGTGTGTGAGTCTTTCTTTGAGACCCACGACCTTGTTATCGCCAGGAAGTGGCTCAAATGGATCAAAGAGGCTATGGAGGACATGAGAGTTGAGTATAGACTTAAACTGATAATAGTAGTCAGACTGCTAGAGAATGACATCTGTGACTGGTGGGACGGCATCAAGGATAAAGCAGATGAGCCATTGACTTGGGATGACTTTCTGGGGGAGGTGGATGCTAGCTTGATTAACATTATTTGGAACTTTAGGTTTATGGGTTGGGAATATCTCCCCTCAGTGGTTGTTCACGTGGGATGTTAGGACCTTTCATCGGATTGATGCGTCTTCGCAGATCCTTTTCTCTCTTCTGTTTCAGGTTAGAGGCCTCCGCCATTGATGGTTTACATCCGTTTATGGTCTAAGTTCTCCTAGGTTACACCATTCCTTTTGAAAGTTGTATGGGGTCTTTGGTTATAGTTCCCTAAACTAGATTTTTGGTGGAGATTTTGATGTTGTTATATTTCTTTCTGAGAAAATGAATGGTAGCAGGAGTACTAGCATGTCTCCTTTTGACTTTTTCATTAGGGATTGTGAGTTTTTTCCTTCGTTAATACTCAGTTGATTGGTGGAGAGCCACTTTCAATCATTTTCCTATCCCTTATCCCATCTCTTGTGATTCCACTCCTTTTATGTTTGATAACACGTGGCTCTCTCATGGAGATCTTAGAACAATGTTTAATAATTCTTGATATGTTCCAATGCATGATGTAATAAGGTTGGAAGGTTTTAAAATTTAAGGTGAAATTGAAGATTTTAAAAAGCAATCTCTCAAAGTGTTGAATAAAGAAATTTTTGGTGATATTAGATTTGGAAAATGTTCTATTTTTTTTAAGAGATTGATGAGTTAGATAATCCCAATGTAGAAAGAGGATTATTCGATGATTTTTTTATCTGTCAATAAAATCTTAGGAATGATCATGAGAAGGAGATTAATTGGCATCAGAAGATTTGGCTGAAATGGATTTGAGAATGAGATATTGACATTATTATTATTAAAAACTAGCAAATCATAGGTTAATTAGATTAGTCAAGATATCATATCACTTATCAAATCATGGTATCTCAAACCATAACCAACAAAGCATAATCAATAATTGATTTAAGCTATCAAAAATTGGAGATATCAAGTAATCTAAGAATCGGAACTAGTGGCCATGGGGTTAAGTAGTCAATAAACAATGGCCAACCGGGGAGAAGGTGAAGGTCATCCATGCTCGGATAAAAGCCGCCCAGGATAAGCAGAAAAGCTATGCAGACAGACGACGATGACCTTTGGAGTTCGGGGAGGGAGACATGGTGTTTCTAAGGGTATCCCCTTGGAAAGGGATGATCCGATTCAGACAGTGGGGAAAGCTTAACCCCAGGTACAATAGACCTTTCCGAGTCCTTAAGAGGATTGGGAAAGTGGCATACAAATTAGACCTGCCTGTTGAGTTAGTACGGATTTATGTGTATTCCATGTCTCGATGCTGAGAAAGTACCTTCTTGATCCTTCCCATGTATTGGAACCTCCACTGGTAGATTTGAGCGACGATTTGAACTTCTCCGTCCAGCCCGTAGCCATCTTAGACAGGCAAATCAAGAAGTTACGGAACAAGGAGGTTCCCCTGGCCAGAGTATTTTGGAGGAATGACCAACCAGAGTATTTTGGAGGAATGACCAAGTCGAGAAGCAGACTTGAGAGTCTGAGGATGCTATGAGGAGACAATACTGCCAACTAATTGCTGTATAGTTTTGTCTTAGTTTCGAGGATAAAACTTTTTAGTTAGGGGTTAGGAATTGTAATACCGATTTTTGGTGACTGTATATCATGTACTACTTATCATGATTCTAAATATATAAGCATCCTTTTGAGACATCTATTTAATTATCTATTTATTTATTTTGAGATTTCGCCTCAAAATCCTTAAAATCAAAAATTTTATCGGTAAGCCGAAAAACTTCTCGAAAAGTACCGGCAAGGCTTAAAGAAGTCAAAAATAGCTAAGAAAAGGCCTACAAACTTAAATAAAGATATTTAAATGAAATTTCACATATTTAAGAAATTTCAAACAAAATTTCATAGAGACAAAAAATACAAATTATTAAAAGTTAGGGGTTTAAATGCAATTAAGGAAAGTTAAGGGACTAAGTTACAAACCACTCAAGGATAGACAATTGTAGCCAAATGATTGGTTAAGAGGGAAGTAAGGTTGGTTAGTGGCCACATAGGATTTTCCACATTCAAGAAAACTCATTTGATAGAAATTTATGCATGAAAACTTATTGGGTAGAAATTTTTTCATGAAAACTAGCTACAATAGTTTGTTCTAGCTTGCGACACTTCTCCCCTTTGACATGGACGTCCAAAGACACTTGGTGGAGTGCATGGAGATTGCTTGAATCAACAATTGCATGGTTTAAGTGTTAGGACAAGTAGAAGGTCCTGATAATGCATAGAATGATCCAATGGTTAAGGATATTTGGTTAGGTTTATAAAAGAACTTGTTTAAGAAGAGTTTGATTCATCTTCTTCATTCAAACCACCCCTTGCATGAACTTTATAGAGACTATTCCCATTTTTGAGTTCAACTATGGAGCCAAAGAGGTAAGAACATTTTTGAGAATTCTTGAATTTCAATTAGAAGTACAGATATATTGTATAAGAAATTTATGCTCATTATGATTTGATTTTTCTAAGGTGATAAAATTCAAAGATTGAAAAGGAGTGGTGATATATATTATTAGCAAGAGATCTTACAAAGGAGGTAACATATTCTAACTTATGCTAAGATTAAATTATTTGATGAGTAGTTACTTTGGTATCCATACTAGCATGCTAGATGTTGATTTCTAAATTGAGTCTTGTATAGTTTTCTTAGAATATCTTATTCTATAGAAATAAAAAATCTATGATAATTACTTTTCTATAAATTAGACTCCCTAAAATTTAAATTGGTATATCATGTGAAGTAATTCATAAAGGAATCGATTTTTGGTGATTTTTGGAAGTTTAGCATGTTTCATAAATTCTGTTTCATGTCTTGTGTACGACTAGTAATTTGTATGAATTGTTGAGGTATCTTTTGTTCAGTATTTGGAGAAATATTAAACATGAAAATTTTAGATCTTTGTCTTATCTTTAATTTTAGATAAAGATCACTTAAATTAAAGTTATATGCAAAAATTTATAATATTTTTACTAAAACTGTGCAGAAGTAATTCTAAAACTAAAACCGAGATAAAAATTGAATTTTACAAAATTATACATTTAAAATCTAAGAATGGTTAAAACTAGAAAATTTTATATCTATGTCTTATCTTTAATTGGTGATAAGAATTAATTAAGTCAGAAAAGTTTAAATTTTCCCAAAACTGTGCAGAATTCTTTTTAGGAACTTAGATTGAAAAAGTGATAAATTTTTATAAATTCGTGTGTTCAGAATTTGAAGTTGGTCTGAACATAAAAGTTAGAGATATATGTCTTAGTTTTAAGAAAAAATTTAAATCATTTGAATCCAATCAAGATTTTAGAAGATATCATGATTTTACTAAATCTGCGCGTGATAGGTTTTGTAAGAATTTTTCTCTAAGTATGGAATTTGAGATTTTACCTTAAAGAAAACATTTTCATATTTATTTTGTTGACCAACAATATGATATCGAATTGACAAATAATACATATTATTTAATTTAGGTATAGAGTTAAGTTTTCGTTCGAGGGGTGACTCATTCGAGAAACGAGGACAGTTAAGGGGAGTGACGTACCCTCCCCAATCGAGGTGAGTGAGACGATCTATTTCTAACTTTAAATGAAAAATAGCTTTGATCATGATTTTTATAAATAAATTTTGAAATATGATTTAGAAATGTTTTAGTGTTTGTGGCATGTTTTGAAATGATGTTATGTGAAAATTGCATCATGGTATTATGATAACTTGATAGTGTCGTGTTTTTATTACGAGTAAAGATTTATGAATGATGATATATGACACATGTGTATGATTATGGGATGGTGCATAGTGGTTATAGTGCACTCCCTACCACGGTATTGAGCGTTTACCCGACTGGGTGACGAGGTGGGGTAACACGGGAGTAGGGGTTTGAGTCCCCTGTTGCTGGGCAATGGATCCAATAAATGAGCACCCGTGAGGACCGTGTCAACACCAAGGGAAGGGGGGAAGATATATGTGCTTTATTCTTATGATATTGTGGTGACCCCTTGGTAGATTTTACCCTAATTAGGCCAAACTATGGGTAGAATACGTTTTTGACACCTCATTGATGTATGATTTAATGATAAGGATGCATATTATTTTGAATTATACGATATATTTACAAATGAATGAGATATGAATTTGAAATGATGTTTTGGCTTGCTACTCTCATAAATTCATTTATTATTATTATATAGTCATTGTACCTCACTCACTGAGTATGTAGATTATACTCACCCCTCATATTAATATTTTCAGCTTATATTGTATTTGAAATACATTGAGGTACTATCCCACGAGTTTTATTGAGAGACGCTATCGGGTAAGTGATCATACACATTCTTGTTTATGATTGGATTATGCATATAAATATTATATGTAAATTAGAGGCAAATGTTTTAAAGAAAAATTTTTATTGAAAACTATCTTCTTTTTTTTTTTTTAATTTTTTCGTTGTATGATTTTGACTTAATGATATCGGGTAGGGTCATAATATTAGCCTTGCGTCACCTCGATGTGGGAGTAGGGCATACCCGTGCCTTGAGGAGTCGCGGCAGTTTGTTCGCGTGCTCAACCTGCATGTCGGGGCGTGACAAAAATATCAAAAGACGCTTCCTCATCGCGCTGTATAGACAGCATTCAGAGTGCCATGACCAAAAAGGATTTGTCAAAAGTCCAGAGGGATATGTCACTCAGAAGTGACTCTGTGTTCGTGTAACCCGGTGAAGGGGACAGAGCTAGTTTTGCCCCCGAGGGTTGTGTTCCGGTATACAAACAATGTGTGAAATACAGCTTGAGGATCCCGTATACGGGCTCTGTCACGCCCCGAACCAGGGTCATGAGCAATCGTCCGTTGCCCTGGATGCCGACTATATTTTTATAGAAAATCGAGTAGAACCTCCCTATATTTCGGAGGTCTCCCATGTACAAATCAACCTGTAAAATGGACATCCATCCTGTCAAATAAATGAATGGGTCATCCCGGCCTCACAACATTCAACCACATTCACCGTGGACAACCAGGACAACGCAAGGCTATCATCAATACTCACAGTCCTAGCCACAGACCTCTACTGTCATGCCCAACTAGAGCATGAGCAGTCGCCACACCGAGCGGGTCTAAATTTTATACAAATGTACAACAAATTCCCAAGTTGACTTTTAAATATTTACAAGTGCCTCAATGCAAACGTAATGAACCAACATGAGAGTTTCACAAATAAATGTCCATAATTTATACAGTCATCCATAAAATGTACACAGTCAACTACGGATCTCGAAATCAAGGCCACGAAGGGTTGACATAAAACACGAAAATCATATTTCAACTTAAATTTAGATCTCACCATCGTGAATTCCTAACTCCACCAACACATAACCAAGGACCTCGAGAATCCGATGCGTAACTCTATCACGAGAATCCCTGTCTGAGAGAGGAAAGGAGAGGGGTGAGTATTAAGAAAGATACACAGTGAGTGAGGGGATTAATATCAAGCATAAATAGTGTGGGTGAAATATTGGAGTGTCAAACAACATTATTCGTAAGCAATAATTCACGATTTGCAGTAAAACATGGAATGTTCAGTAAAATGAAATCATTTAGTCAATCACAGGATATCATACATATATGCATCCATTTAATAATCAAGTATTATTTTAGAGCAAGCCGAAAATGATCCTAAGTCAACCATGACCAAGGACAGGCATATCGGGGGTTTTATTATGCAAGAATGTTCAAAAGTTGCTCTCTACCCCGACGTTGGCCATGAGTTCGCTGGGACCAGCTCATAATCGTGTATAGGACCCCCCTCGGTGTTAGATAGTGGCGTCACACACATCCTCCCCCTATGTGGGTTCAACCGGCCGCACCTATGGCCCTTAGATGACGTTTGCGGACACCTCCTGCAAAAGCGTATCCGGGTATCCCGGTGCCTCTACAAACGCTCTTTGTAGCTACGGAATCTATCAAGTAATATCATATCATCATATCATCTCATAACTAATAGGCATCCAACCCACATAGTTCATTAAAACATCTCAAATCCGCGTGCAGATACATTTCATCATTTATTTCAAATCAACATAACAATGAAACGGTAGGATAGAAAACTTTATAGTCCTCAAATAATGGCACAATATTATTTCATTTCAAATCATGGATGCATAGTCATAGGAAACATAAATTTACGATACATCAAAAGTCACAAAACAATTTAAAATTTAGTTTCACACATCGAGTCAATGCATATCAAAAGCATGTTTTGTTGAAAATACGGTAAAAACTCAAGTTTCACTATTTCATGCCAGAGATTAGAGTCTCACTCACTTTTAGGGAGGGTATTCACTCCCTATTTCCATAACTCAGTGCAATGAAGTCTTACTCGATCCTCAATCGTTTTTTCCTAAGACAAGATCACAATTATATCATCAATTTCTAAACATTTTTAGGATTTATTCATATTTCTTAATTTTATACAAATCCAAATTCTTCGATCTTTGTATACATTATAATGTCATCAATTTCATTCCATTTATAAATAATTAACACAAACAAAGTCAAGTCAAATTCAATCCTAAAGATCTCTCAAAGTCGGAAGCAAGCCTAAAATAATTAATTTTTTACAATATAGAAAATTTTTGAAAAATCATAAACTTTTAAATTCTCATCCACATGTTTCAAACCATATGTCATTTTCAAAGTATGGAACTCTATTTTCATAATACGGAGATCGTATTTTGATTGCCTATATGCAGGACAACTTATGATGAAAAAGATTACAACAGTTCTTAAATCTAACCACAAATTTTGAAACTATCCTTCAAGAATGCATTTCATCAAGCAATTAACAACTCAAAAGTAACCTGAGAAGGATATTAAATGTAATAGTACTCTTCATTTTACAGAACAGTCTATTCCAACCCTAAATCCAAATATTTTCATGCATATTTCAAATTAACTCTAAGGGTAACCATTCAAATCAACTCAACTCGATCCTATTATCCTTTAACATGCTTCTTTCGTATCAGACAGCCTAATTCATGAATTATCCTATACTTAACCTCACTAATTACATTTAAAATTTTAGAAAATGCACTATATTCGAATCTAACATACATTCTAAACACATGTGGGACTTTTCTCCCTAAATTAACTTGAGATTCCTTCAATTTATCAAAAGGGTTAGAAATCTCCTCACCTAGGGTTTCTCGGATCGCAGACCTAGGTTCTATTCGTTACTCAATTCAGTCTAAAACCTGTAACGCTTCCAATTTGAAGCGAAATTCAGTAATTAGACTTAATCACTATGGAATCAAAACCCTAGAACTAAGATCAGAAATCAACCGTTACCTTTACGGGGGATGAGTCGCAATCTCGACCTAGGGTTTTCAGAATTTGATGTCGAGTGCTACAACAGAGGTTGCAGAGGAGAAGTGCTCATAATGAGCACCAAATGAGTGAGGGAGAGAGTGAATAGTCTCTGTCGCGCGCAAGGGAGAGCCTTCTGTCGCGCTAGTGAGAGGAAATAGAGAGGGATAGGGAGTTGCGATGGTGGCCGTGTGCGGTGGTCGAGGAGCCACCGTGAGTGGCAAAGAGAGCAATGGATGAGAGGGAGAGAGTGAGACAGTGAGTGGTTAAGAGCAGAGAGAGAGTGAAATAGAGAGAGACAGAGTACGAAATAGAGAGAGAGAAAAACAGAGAGCGAAAAAGGGAGATGAGATGGCCGTGAATGGCGGTGGCGGTGGCGACGGTGGTTGGTGGAAGAGGAGGGAGAGACGCGGCGGAGTGAATCGAGAGAGGAAGAGAGAGACAGAAAGACAGTGAGTGAGATAGAGAGAGACGAGCGGGCGGTAGCGACGGTGCGGCCGAGAGAGTGGTGGCGGAGCGGCGGGGAATCGCGAGAGGGAGAGATCAAGAGAAAGAGAGGAGCGACGGGAGGGAGAGAGTGAAAGAATTAGGGCTTTTAGCCCTAATTGAATTAGGGGAGGGGAAAACGCAGCGTTTTCCTCTCCCTTTTTTATGTTTTTTATAATTCAATAAATAATTATATATATATATACACACACTTTTCACAAAATTTTTGAATTCCGTGAAAATAAGATTCACTACAATTTATTAGAACGACATCTAAATATACCAAAAATTCAATTTAAATACTCCAAAATCGAAAATCAATATAAATAAATATATTATATATATATATATATATAAACTGAGAAATATTATATATATATTTCAAAAATAGGAGTACACTAGTACGGACATCGTAATGTCGGTGTTACATTTTCTAACCTCTTAAAAACAAGTTTCGTCCTCGAAACTAAAAGAAAGCTATACAATAAACAAGTAGGGGTACTGTCTCCTTATAGCCTCCTCGGGCTCCCAGGTTTCCTCCTCGACTTGGTCATTCCTCCACAAGACTCTGACCAATGAAACTTTCTTGCTCCGCAGCTTTCTGACCTACTGATCTAGAATAGCTACGGGCTGAACTGGAAGACTGAGGTCATCTCGCAACTCAATAGATGGGGGCTTAAGTACATGAGAAGGATGAGCTAGGTACTTCCTGAGTATTGAGACATGAAAGACGTCATGAATACGAGATAGTTCATTTGGCAGCTCCAATCTGTATGCCACACTCCCAACCCTCTCAAGGATATGGAAGGGTCCAATATATCTGGGGCTTAGCTTGCCGCGCTGCTTGAACCGTATAACTCCCTTCAAAGGAGATATCCTCAAGAAAACCATATCTCCCTTGGCAAACTCAAGGGGTCGCCGTCTACGATCGGCATATACCTCTGTCTGTCCTAGGCGGCTCTCATCCGCTCACGAATGACCCTAACTTTATCTTTCGTTTCCTAAATCAACTCAACACTGTTGAGACGTCGCTCTCCGACCTCATCCCAACATATCAAGGTGCGGCACTTCCTGCCATACAGTGCTCATACGGTGGCATCCCAATACTGGTCTGATAGTTGTTATTATATGCAAATTCGACCAGTGGAAGGTGCCGATCCCAACTACCCCGAAAATCCATCACACATGCTCTCAGCATGTCCTCAAGGGTCTGAATGGTCCTCTCTGACTGACCATCTGTCTGTGGATGATAGGCTATGCTAAAACTCAGCCTCGTGCCCGTTGCCTCTTGCAACTTGGGCCAAAACCTGGAAGTAAACCTCGGGTCCCTATCTGATACTATCGACACAGGAACACCATGCAGCCTGACTATCGTATCGATGTAAAGACGTGCCAAGGTCTCCAAAGGATAGTCGCTGCGAATAGGAAGAAAATGTGCCGATTTGGTGAGTCGATCTACAATCACCCAAATAGCATCATGCTGTGAAGAAGTCCGCGGTAGCCCTGTCACTAGTAATGTGATCCCACTTCCACTCAAAAATGGGTAAGGGCTGTAATGTACCTGCTGGCCGCTGATGTTCGGCCTTCACCTGCTGGCAAACTAAACACCTAGCCACAAAGTCCACAATTTCTCGTTTTATGCCGGGCCACCAATAATTCTCCCGAATGGTCGGATACATCTTGGTACCACCCGCATGCAATGCATACGCGAAGGAGTGTGCCTCCTCAAGTATGGCTTTGCAGAGATCTGTATCAGCGAGAATACAAACTCGCTCCCTGAACACTAACAATCCATCCTCTCGGACCCTAAAGTCTCTGCCATTTACTCTGCGAACTCTATCCGCAATACCCTGAAGCTTCTCATCTGTACTCTGGAGCTCTCTGATATGGTCGAACGAAGTCGGCCTGACCTTAAATCTGGCTAGTAAGTCTCTTGATCATTACTAGCCAAACTGACTCCTAAGGCTCGGAGTCTTACTAAACAAGAAAGGTATGCTTCCTCTATCGACTGTGAGAATGATGTTGACTTCTAACTTAAGGCATCTGCCACAACATTCGCCTTGCCCGGATAATAGTCAATAATGAGGTCGTAATCCTTGAGAAGCTCTAACCATCTCATTTGTCTCAAATTCAGCTCCTTTTGGGTAAATAAATACTTCAAACTTTTGTGATCTGTAAATACTCTGCAGGTTACCCCATAAAGATAATGCCGCCATATCTTCAACACGAAGACTATGGCCGCCAACTCCAAATCATGTGTCGGGTAGTTAATCTCGTGTTTCTTTAGTTGTCGCGAGACATATGCAATAACCCGACTATCTTGCATCAGAACACAACCCAATCCTTGTCGGCTAGCATCATTGTACACTGTGTTTTCCCGACTGCTAGTGGGAAGGGCTAAAATAGGAGCAATGTAACACCGACACTGCGGTGTCCGTACTATTATATTTTTGTTCAGAAATTTAATAAAATATTTCTCAGTTTATATATATTAGAGAAATTTTATTATTATTATTATTTATTTATTTATCTTGATTTTCGATTTTGGGGCATCGAAATTGAATTTTTGGTATAATTTAAAAAAAAAAAAAAAAAACAAGAGAAGGGGTTGCAAAACGCAACAAAACGCTGCGTTTTGCCCCAATTAAGGATTAGGGCTAAAAGCCCTAATCCCTCCCTCCCTCTCTCTCTCTCTCTCTCTCTCTCTCTCTACTCTCTTCCCGTGACCTCCTTCCTCGCGCCTCTGCCGCTGCCGCTGCTCTCCACCCTCCTTTCTGTCGCGAACGGCCACCGCACACCACCCTCGTCTCTCCCTAACTGCCACTCTCTCTCTACCGTATTTCTCTCTCTCCCTCGAACTCTCTCTCTCACTCACAGTTACGCGATCTCTCTCTCTGTTGCGCTCTCTCTCCCTCCGCCGCGACTTGGTCGCTGTCCACCGTCGCAAACCGCCACCCACAACCGCCACCGCGACCGGCTGATTTACTCTCTATCTTCCTTTCTGTCTCTCAGTCCCCCTGTCTCTCTCCCTACTCGTGCGCGCGACTGCTTGCGCGACAGCGCCCGACTGATCGCGCGATATCCTGCCCCAGCGCTCGCGAGACAGCCCTTTAGCACGCGTCTGCTCACGTGAGACTACCCAGCACGTTGACTGCAGCGCGCGACAGCCTCTTCCCCAGCGCACAGTTGCTGTGCTGCTTTGCCTTGCTCACTCACTCGAGCAGTCTGCACTCCTTCGAGAGCCCACTGCGACCCTTTCACTGCATAGGTAAGGGTTGAGTTAAATCTTAATTCTAGGGTTTTGATTTCCATAAGTGATTAAGACTAATTATGAAATTTTGCTTCAAATTGGAAGCATTGTAGGTTTCGGATTGAATCGAATGTCGCACGGACGTTAGGGTTTTGGATCGCAGTGAACCCTAGGTGAGGGATTTCTAACTCATTCGAATTATTTGGATGCATTTAGGGTAAATTAGGATAAAAAGTGTTGTATATGTGTAGGAAGTATGTTAGATTTGATTATAATGCTTTGTGTGACATTATATGTAATTATTCAGGTCAATTATAGAAATTTTATATGAATTGGAATGTTTCGGAGGATAGAATTATGTTGACTTGATTTGAATGGTTGCTTTTAGAGTTTAATTTGACGAATGCATGAAAATAGTAGGAAATTGGGATTTGAGTTTAAGGATTGATGTGTTGTTTTACATTATGGTTGATGTTGCATATAGGTAATTCAATTACAATCTCTATATTATGAAAATATGTTTCAATACCTTTAAAATAACATATGGTTTGAAGAAATCGGATGAGAATTTAAAAGTGTATGATTTTTTAAAGATTATCCAGTTTATAGGAAATTTATTTATTTTAAGCGTATTCCAATTTTGATAGGTTTTAGAATTGAATCAGGCTTTATTTTGATTTGATTAATTGTTTATAAATGGAATGAAAGTGATGAAATGAGAATCTAGAAAGGTGATTGTGTAAATGTTTGATTTAAGTCTTAAATGAACACATATTGAGGGGAGAAACCCTAAGGAAACATGTACCAGAAAATATAGAACTTTGAGTATGAAATTTGATGGGTTTTAATGTGATTTTGAGTGTTAAAATGTGGATTTGATGTACTTGTGTTTTTGGCATTGAAGTGTGGTGTGTTATTGGATATGTATATGTGAAATTGAGGCCAAGAGTGTGAGGAATTATGCATGCTGAATTTTGGATAGAGGTTAGTGAGTATGTGGATGTAAAAATGTCTTGATCGAATCCATTGGAGAGATTGGGAATGACTCTAGTAAGCAAGATGGAGGTTTATATGTGTATGTAATAAGGTATAGAAAGTGTATGCATATATATAGTGATATTGGTGTGTTAAAGTGATATGAAAATGTGCAATTGTAAAGAATGAGCAAAAGCATGTGTTTGTATTTATATGATAAATGTATAGAATTGTATTGGTGTATTAAAGAGAAGAAGTTGATAAAGAATTTTGAATAAAAGTGTGTTGGTGTATATGCTGACTCTTATGTGCGGCGAGAGATTGGATTGGTGTGAGCTTTGTGTAGGATTGGTTGAGTACCATCACTTGAGTCTTGTGGACATGTTGTAAGCATGAACAAAATATGAAGAGTTAAGGTAGTGGCTTAAAAGACTTGACTTGACATTGGAAATTTGAAAGTGAAGAACATGCATTTTAGCCAATTGAACAGCATGTAGTCTTTTAGCATAACTTTCTCTACACAGCTCCGAATGACATGAGGTTTTCTGCCTTAGACACTAGACATCCTTAGTTTTAAAAATGAAATAAGAAACCCCTTGATTTGTAAAGGTGTATTAGAAGTTATAGCCTATTTTCTATAACTGCGCAGGTTTGAAACTTGCTGATTATATACATGCGTAAGTGTTGGATGTCTTGATCGAGGGGAGCACAGTTTCGACACTTGTTGTGCATTATAGGGAGTGATTGACCCTCCCGTATATTGTGAGTAGGTTTTATTTCAATGTTTTCGTTTAATATGTAAACCATGCTTTACAACAGTTTGATAAATGAGCATGATTTATCATGTGCTTAAAATATTTTGACTGGTTTTGGAAATGATTTTTGTGAACCGATGGAGTGTCCAAAAATGTGGTTGAATTATGAAATATGCATCCATGTGGTTGAAATGTAAAATGTGTCATTTTATGATATATGTTGCATTTGGTTTGTGAACCTGATTTACGACACATGTTTGATATGATATTGATATTGGCCTTGAGGGCTGTGATATGTATGGTTAATATTGATATTGGCCTTGAGGGCTGTGATATGTATTGTTCCGTAGCTACGAAGGACACCGTGAGAGGCGCTTGGGTGGCGTCCAGATATGCCTAGGCCTGGGGTATCCCACGAGTTGTCGAGATGATATTTATGACACGGTACTAGCCAGGTTGAACCCGAAAGGGGGAGGATTTGGATACACTCTCCAAGTCTAGCACCTGGACGAGGTTCGTCGCCAACGCCGGGGTAGAGAGCACTTTAAATAAAATCGCATATAACACCCCCGGTGCGCCTGTCATAGGTCGTGGTAGACCTCTGCCGGGACATTTTCGGTTGGCAGCTCTATGATTTTAATGACAGTATTTTGGATGCATATTTGATTTGCGGATGCGTGTTAATGATATATTGTTGAAATGAAAAGCATGATGATTTGAAATATGATTTGTATATTTATGCTTTGACATTCCAGTTTCACACCCCATATTACACGATTACATTGACCCACTCACTCACTGAGTATTCTTCCCTGAGTACTCACCCCTCCTCTTTCCCTCCCCAGACAGGATTATGGTGCTAGGGCGACGCATATGGCTCTGGAGGGTTTGATAGCTTGGTGGATTTGGTATTTACAACGGTGAGATCAAAGTTTAAATTTAAAAGATGAATTTCATATTTTATTGTTGACCCTGCGTGGTCTTGTTGAGGTCCGTAGTTGACCGTATACATATTTTGGGATGACTGTATAATTTTTGGACTTTTGTTTGTGAAACTCTCATTTCGCTTGCATTTAGGCATTTGTAACCATTTGAAGTGTTAACTTGCGAAATTGTAATGTATTTGTATAAAATTAGGCCCGCTCGGTATGGCGGCTGTTCATGCTCTAGTTGGGCATGACAGTAGAGGTCTGTGCTAGGACTGTTGATGACTTGTTAGCCTTACGTTGTCTGGATGTTGGTTAGGAGATTTGCTAGATTGTTTTGAGGCCGGGATGACTATGTGTTTAATTTACATGATGATATTAATTTATACAGGTATACATGTTTAATTGTACATGGGAGACCTCCGATTTATGGGGAGGTTCTGCCCGATTTTCTGTAAAAATACAGCCGGCATCCATGTCAACGGGCAGCTGTTCACGATTCCCGGTTCGGGGCGTGACAGCAGTGGTCAACCGTTGTTTGAGCTCCTGAAAGGTCACCTCACAGTGGTCATCCCAAACAAACTTGACCCCCTTCTGGGTCAATCTAAACAACGGAGCAGCTATCATGGAAAATCTCTCTACAAATCTGTGATAATACCTGGCTAAACCGAGAAACTACGAATCTCGGTAACTGTTTGTGGCTGCTCCCACTTCAATATAGCCTCAACCTTTTACGGATCAACATAAATACCCTTCGCGGAGACAATGTGTCCCAAAAATCCTATCTGTCTCAACCAAAACTCATATTTCAAAAATTTAACATATAGTTGCTTCTCACGGAATATTTGCAATACCACCCGAAAGTGCTGAACATGATTTTCATCACTCCGTGAATATACTAAGATGTCATCGATAAATACGATAACAAAACGATCTAAAAAGTTGTGGAAGACTTGGTTCATCAGATCCATAAAAGCAGCAGGGCCATTAGTTAGCCCAAACGGCAAAACTAAAAACTCATAATGGCCGTATCGGGTGCAAAAAGCTGTCTTTATCTTCGGCCTAAATCCTCAATTGATGATAACCCGAACGAAGATCAATCTTAGAGAAAACCCTGGCTCCCTGCAGCTGATCAAACAAATCATCGATCCGTGGCAGGGGATATCTATTTTTAATGGTGGCTTTGTTCAACTGTCTGTAATCCACACAAAGCCAAAGTGTACTATCTTTCTTCTTTACAAACAGCATCGGAGCGCCTCAGGGTGAAGTGCTCGGGAGAATAAACCCCTTATCCAGAAGTTCCTACAACTGAACCTTGAGCTCTCTCAGTTCAGCAGGCACCATTCTGTATGACGAAATAGAAATAGGAGTGGTCCTCGGTACTAGATCAATCTTGAAATCGAACTCCCGAACTGGTGGTAATCCGGGAAGCTCCTCGGGGAACACATCTGGAAACTCCTGCACCACAATCTTGGTCCCTCAGCGGTGGTGTCAACAACATAAGCCAGATAAGTAGTGCACCCATGGCGCACCATGCGTCTGGCCTTCATAACAGATATAACACAACGGGGCAATACCCGTCTCTCGCCCTGGAACACCAACGGTGACTGTTCGGACCTCCGAAACTCAACCTCCTTCGTAAAACAATCCATGGAAGCCCGGTATAAACTCAGCCAATCCATCCCTAAGATAGCATCAAAATCCGTGATAGGGAGCGGAATCAAATCTACCTCTAATACCGCCTCTTCAATCCTGACCTCGTAGCCTCTGTAGACTGTATCTCGAATGATATACTTGTCAAGAGGAGTGACTACCATAATCTCTTCATAAAGTGGCAAGAGAGGCCTATCAGAATGGCAAGTGAATGCGTGGCTCACATATGAAAAATTCGACCGGGTATCTATGAGAACACGGGGGTCGATACCAAATATTCGCATGGTACCTAAAGATAAGAAAAAGATTAAAGGTATTTAAAATGCGAAGAAAAAGTAGACGTATTTATATATATATATATCAAACTAGTTAAGCTTCTAAAACTTTAACTAGTCAGAACTGTACATCGACATCATGATATACTAGATCTCATAAAGAAAGTATAATAAAAGTACTACACTGAGGGGTCTGCTGGAGGATTACCCATAATAACATCAGGGTTTTCCTGTGTGTCCTCCTGCGTCATCGCAAACACACGAGCCTGGACCCTAGGCTGCTGTCGCGACGGTCCTGGTACTGTATTACTCCCGGCTACAGTCCAAGGAGCTGTAAGAGCTGAGTGCGCAGGTGCCCCCTGCTAGCCTGTGCCAGAAGTACTAGTACGACTCCGTAAAATCGGTCCTCCTCGACCTAAATCTGGGTAGACACTCTTAATGTGACTTTGCTTCCCACACTGGAAGTAAGCAACTGACACACTACATGCCCCGTATGCATGATGGCTGTCGCATCTGTGGCAGAAAGGCTGTCTCTGTGTTGTAGACAGTGTAATGACACTAGGGGCTGGTGCCCCAAAGCCCTGTGGTCGAGGTCCCTGTCCTGGTCTTACTGGTCTGAAGCTAGAAGACCCGCCGTGATAGCCAGAACCTCTACCCCTCTTCAAAGATTGTTTACCCTGTGACCCAGTCTTCCTTTTCTGGTGACTCTCTCCCTGCCTAGCCTCAGCCCGGACGATCTCCACTGCCCGATTTGCTGAATCAATTACCTCTGAAAGTGTAAAGGTAGGAGTCACTGTCATATACTTCCTGATGCTCAATTGGAAGCCATCTTCAAACTTGAACCTCATCTGAGCTGGTGTAGCCATGTCGGGGACGAATTCTGCTAATCTTCTGAGCTCAGCCTCGTACTCTGAGACTGACCTAGTCCCCTAACGTAAGTGCAGGAACTCTATCCTCATACGATCCTGCTGGAACGGGGTAAAGTACCTATGGTTGAACTTTCGTAGAAAGTCCTCCCTCTTCAAAGTCAGAAGCAAGTCTAAAATAATTAATTTTCTACAATATAGAAAATCTTTGAAAAATCATAAATTTTTAAATTCTCATCCAAACGTTTCAAACCATATGTCATTTTCAAAGTATGGAAGTCTATTTTCATAATACGGAGATCGTATTTTGATTGCCTATATGCAGGACAATTTATAATGAAAAAGATTACAACAGTTCTTAAACCTCGCCACAATTTTTGAAACTATCCTTCAAGAATGCAATTTATCAAGCAATTAACAACTCAAAAGTAACATGAGAAGGATATTAAATGTAATAGTACTCTTTATTTTACAGAACAGTCCATTCCAACCCTAAACCCAAATACTTTCATGCATATTTCAAATTAACTCTAAGGGAAACCATTCAAATCAACTCAACTCAACTCAATCCTATTATCCTTTAACATGTTTCTTTCATATCAGACAGCCTAATTCATGAATTATCCTATACTTAATCTCACTAATTACATATAAAATTTTAGAAAATGCACTATATTCGAATCTAACATACATTCTAAACACATGTAGGACTTTTCTCCCCAAATTAACCTGAGATTTCTTCAATTTATCAAAAGGGTTAGAAATCTCCTCACCTAGGGTTTCTCGGATCGCAGACCTAACTTCCATTTGCCATTCAATTCAGTCTGAAACCTGTAATGCTTCCAATTTGAAGTGAAATTCAGTAATTAGACTTAATCACTATGGAATCAAAACCCTAGAACTAAGATCAGAAGTCAGCCCTTACCTTCACGGGGGATGAGTCGCAGTCTCAGCCTAGGGTTTTCAGAATTTGATGTCGAGTGCTGCAACAGAGGTTGCAGAGGAGAAGTGCTCATAATGAGCATCGCGTGAGCGAGGGAGAGAGTGAGCAGTCACTGTCGCGTGAGAGAGAGGAAATAAAGAGGGACAGGGAGTTGCGATGGTGGCCGCGTGCGGTGGTCGAGGAGCCACCGTGAGCGGCAGAGAGAGCAACAGATGAGAGGGAGAGAGTGAAACAGTGAGTGGTTAAGAGTAGAGAGATAGTGAAATAGAGAGAGACAAAGTGCGAAATAGAGAGAGAGAAAAACAGAGAGCGAAAAAGGGAGATGAGATGGCCGCGAATGGCGGTGGCGGTGGCGACGGTGGTTGGTGGTGGAGGAGGGAGAGACGTGGCGGAGCGAATCGAGAGAGTAAGAGAGAGATAGAAAGACAGCGAGTGAGATAGAGAGAGACGAGCAGGCGGTGGCGACAGTGCGGCAAAGAGAGTGGTGGCGGAGTGGCGGAGAATCGCGAGAGGGAGAGATCGAGAGAAAGAGAGAGATCGACGGGAGGGAGAGAGTGAAAGAATTAGGGCTTTTAGCCCTAATTGAATTAGGGAAGAGGAAACGCAACGTTTTTCTCTCCCTTTTTTATTTTTTTAATAATTTAATAAATAATTATATATATACACACACACACACTTTTCACAAAATCTTTGAATTCCGTGAAAATAGGATTCACTGCAATTTGTTAGCATGACATTTATATATACAAAAAATTCAAATTAAATACCAAAAAATTGAAAATCAATATAAATAAATATATTATATATATATAAACTGAGGAATATTATATATATATATTTCAAAAATAGGAGTACACTAGTACGGACACCGTAGTGTTGTGTTACTGGCCTACTGATGGAGGTCTTGAGGTATTGGAATATTTATCTTTCATTGCTTATCCTAAGTGCCTGGCATTTTGTGATTGCCTTAATTTTTCTGTTAGGGTTTTTTCATATTCGTTTTGACTTGGAGATTTTAGGGGCCCTTTTTTATTTAGGGCGATGTAGCTTCAAAGGGTCTACCCACGGCTGGTATAAGCTTCAAACTCGCCAGGAGTCTCGCTGAAAATTTTTCTATAGTTAATCTCATGATAAACACTGGATGCAAAAATTTATCTATGTAAGGTTTTTGAACAAGGATCTCCTTCCGGTGTTTCCGGATGCCAACTAAGCACCTTTCTTGAACATGAAGATCTCGAATCTTCTTTGTCATTCTCATTTTTTGCGTATTGTAGCCCACTATTGTGACGCCTGTCGTAGGAGTTTATAGATAGACCGTTTGATAAAAGTCGAAATGCTATTGTTGTCCGATTTGCTAATGGATGAAGCTAAGCAGATCATCAGACCCCTCTTACTAGAGCGACAGGGAATGCCGTTGGTTGATTCCGGCCGGTTGTAGACACTAATCTTCTCGATGAGAATTCTACCGAGCGGGAAATACGGCCAAATGCAAATAGGAGGGTAGATGATGTTTTTCATGAGTCCCAACGAAAAAGATTAAGGGCTCGATCACCTAGCCCTCCTATGGGAGAGGAAGAGTCGGTAGAAACCGGAGGGGATGAGTCTCCCTTAGTGCATTTTGAAACGGGGTAGGGTTCATCGGTCAACAATCTGATGGCTTTTGAAGCACCTTTTGAAGTTGGGGAGAGAAGTGCATCGGACAAGGGTCCCTTTGAGGTGATTGGAAGTGCTCTGGTTTAAGATTCGCGGTGGGAGGAAGTGGCATATACTTCTTCTCCCACTCTAGAAAAAGCGTCGGAACGGTTTCCTCAGGAGTCCCAATACCTTTTGCATGACATAGTGGACGAGTACTATATCCCACCGCCTATTCTGATTGTGTCTCTTACTAGAGAGGAAGAGAATTTTGAAGAAGGATCGGTGGCGGTTAGTATAGGGAATCGTCAATTTAACTTTATCAATTCTCAAGTGGCATTATAGCTAGCCGAACGGTTCGAGTTTTCTCCATAACTTTCCCTTCGAATGATGCCTCTAGACTGCATTGACAGGGCTATCCATTATTTATATCTTACGATAAGTATCTTGTCTGTTCGAACCATGTTTGGTTCTTATTGTCTTACGATTCTGATAAGCATATTTCTTCTCAGGTTTCAGCCTTGACCGAGCTTTAAGGGAAACGGAGGAAGGAGCGTGATGAATAGTTTGCCCGTATGAGCGGTCAAGTGCTGGCATTAAAGGATGCCCTGGACAACTAGGAGAAAAACATCAGAGAGGAAAAAATAGGCAGATCAGGGATCTTCAGACGGACCTTACTTTAGCCCGAGCCCATTATGAGAAATTAGAAGTAGAGGTGTGTATTCGAGAAGTACGGTTAACAATTGTTGAAACATTAGCTCATCTTTGGGAGGAATCCCTTCAAGGTACTGAACGGGAGATGGCCAATCTCCAGGCGTCTATTGCCAAAGATACTATCAACCTCTAGCTTTCTCAGCGCAGGTTGCTTGAGCGTCTGAAGTGCGTAGAAGAGATCCTTCAACATGTCAGCCAATACGAGGCTTTGCCTCCTCTTGATGGGTTTGCAGATTTGGATTCCGCCTTGGTTACTTCCAATGTTCCTTCCGCTTCTTTGTAATTTCGCATTATCTGATGCGAAAGAATTTTTTTTGGTCCCATACTTCATCGAGATATAATAATTCTCTACAAAGTACTTTTGAATGCTTTATCCTGCTAATCTGATGAAGTCGGGGGAACTCGCCCCATTGATGACGTGTCTGATCAATTGAGCTTAGGTGTCTAAGATCTGGTATGTGATTGGAAACCTCCAAGGTTAGAGTTGTCTACCCATTCGGGGAGTTTCATCCCAACTTAACGACACATCCGTTCGAAAGAGCTGGATGGCTCAGGCCCGACGGTCGATTAAAAACCTTTGTAGTTAGGGCCGTGTCCGCCCATTTAGGGAATTTTAACACATTTGTTCGGAAGAATCTGGGCGACTGAGACCCGCCAGTTGGTTAGAAAGCTTAGGAGTTAGGGCCATGTCCGCCCGTTCGGGAGTTTCATCTCAACTTAACGACACATTTGTTCAGAAGAATCTGGGTGAATGAGGCCCGTCGATCGATTAAAAACCTTAGGAGTTAGGGTCGTGTCCGCCCGCTAGGGGAGTTTTATTCCAACTTAACGACACATTCGTTAGAAGAATCTGGGCGACTGAGGTCCGCTAGTCAGTTAAAAACCTTAGGAGTTATGGCCGTGTCCGCCCGTTTGGAAAGTTTTATACTAACTTAACGACACATTCGTTCGGAAGAATCTGGGTGATTGAGGCCCGCTAATCAGTTAAAAACTTTAGGAGTTAGGGTTGTATCTGCCCGTTCGGGGAGTTTCATCCCAACTTAATGACATATTCATTTGGAAAAATCTGGGAGACTGAGGTCCGCTAATCGGTTAAAAATCTTAGGAGTTAGGGCCGTGTTCGCCCGTTTGGGGAGTTTCATCCCAACTTAACGACACATTCATTAGGAAAAATCTGGGTGACTAAGGCCTGCTAATCAGTTAAAAACCTTAGAAGTTAGGGCCGTGTCTACCCGTTTGGGGAGTTTCATCCCAACTTAAGGACACATTCATTCAAAATAATCTGGGTGACTGAAGCCCCCCAATTGGTTAAAAACCTTAGGAGTTAGGGCTGTGTCCGCCCATTCGAGGAGTTTTATCCCAACTTAATGACACATTCATTCAGAAGAATCTAGGCGACTAAAGTCCACCAATCGGTTAAACAGCTTAGGAGTTAGGGTTGTGTCTGCCCGTTCGGGGAGTTTTATCCCAACTTAATGACACATTTGTTCAGAAGAATCTGGGCGATCGAGACCCGCCAATCGGTTAAAAACCTTAGGAGTTTTAGGAGGGGTGCTTTCTCCGCAGGTCATGAAGAATCCCGTACCATGCGCCATCAACAAGTGACAGGAGAACATCGAAGTCTTTATCAAGGGAAAAGCACAGGGAATTTTGGGTCGTAGGTCAGGCAAATGCTAATAGGAATATAAGGCTCGTGCCAACTGTCTTCACCGTAGACTTGGAGGATCACCCTTCCTGGTTTATCATGAGGCGATCTAGGATCCGGCCTATTAGGCGGCTCATTCTCTCGTGGTGCATTGCGCCTGTTGGGGGAAGATAGGTTCCTTCCCTCCATACTAATGAACTTCTGTTGTTTACCACTACGAACTAGGAATTACAATTCGTCCTTAAGCCTTTTGCACCCGTTGGTTGTGTGGCTGTAGTCCCGATGAAAATGATAGTACTTGGACTTATCTTTCTTAGGATCTTCTTCCGTGGGTCGAGGGGGCCATCTGACATATGATTTGTTTTTATCTAATATAAAACCCGGCTTGTGGTTTTGTTTAGCGGAGTGTAGACACTGAACCTTCGCGAGGGCAGAGCTCCCGGTTTGCTCCTCTTCGGGGAGGGTTGACGAGGCGATCGACTGCGTTCTTTTCTGCTAAGGTGTTTCCCTTGTCGGTCAAACGTCTCTGCATCTTCTGCCGTAATATATTTCTTCGCTCAAGAGTAAAATTCTTGGATGGCTGCTGGGGGATTTTTCATGATAGAGACTTTCATATCTGAAGGGCGCAAGCCCGTTAGGAGAGCAGTCAGTACGATGTTGTGGTCCAAAGCGGGGACTTTCAACATTTCTGTCTTAAATCTTTCCATGAAGTCCCTCAGAGACTCTTCTCCCTGTTGTCGCAATGATAGCAGAGATGTGGGCTTCCGCTTAGCTCCCCGACTGATCACAAAATGAGTCTCAAACTGTTATCGGAGTTGTGCGAAGCTCTTGATACTAAGCGGCGGGAGAGAGTTAAACCATACCAAGACATTACCCTTGAGAGTGGTAGGGAAGTGCTTACACATTACTGCATTTGAGAGGTCTCTGGAGACCATAACTGTTATGAAGTGGGCGGCATGGTCGCGAGGGTCATTGGTTCCATCATATTGCTCCATAGGAGGTAAAAGGATATCCCTCGACATTGGTTTTGAAGAGATCTTTGAATCGAATGGCGATTCGCCTAGAGGTGTAGAGGATCTTCTCTACCCCTTGCACTTGCTCTTTTAAGCTCAGCAGCCACAAGTTGTTCGATCTATTTTTTCAGATCCTTGGGGTCATATCGGGAGACCGTCGATGGTTTAGGAAACTCTCGTCTTGGCGGTTGCTCGTATTCAGACTCTGCCACAGATGAGTGACCGTCTGGCCCGAGAGCTCGGCTGAGTCCCTTCAATTGTTTACTTATTCTTTATAGTCTCGACTCCAATCTCTCCATTTGTGACTAGTTCGCCTGCTCTGGCACTGGCACTGAGGCCATGACTAGCTTCTTTTGAGTCGCGGATTATAGGATTTGCTCTGGACGGGACGACTGGGGAGAAAACATGTAATCATGAATAGGATGATTAGATGTTGGAGGGGGCGATAGATTCTGTGGGCATAAGGGCGTGCCCTTCTACAGCGGGGGCGACCCTCGATATCGCTTTAGTTTTCGGGGGTATGGTTATCAGCGGAAGTTGTTCTAGTCTGTTCCCACAGACGGTACCAATCTGTTGGAGATGAGTTATGACTCTACAGATACCAGCTCTTCGTTGACCCGAGTAGTTGTTGTCAAAGGGATGTGATACCTGGAAAAACTACCGGAGGGTACTCCGACGGGGAGAATCCGATACTCAAATCAGAAAGAACGGTTTTCGTATGAAAGAAAAACAGACTGAGAGCTCGAGGGAGGAGCAATTCCCTGTGATTAGAATGACTAATGTGTAAGGCTGAGATAACATATTTGTCTTGGAGGATTTTGAGATGATTTATACTTGTGAGAGTCATATGCAGCTATAGTGCTTCAACCCTACCTTCCTTATCGAGCCGATCCAAAAATTTTGGAGATTCAATATTTCGAATCAATTGTGATTCTCATCTTTTGGAAACTTTCGTATTCTGGAGGGAACCTTTCTTTAAAAGATCCTCAAGATGCTGTTCGCTATGAGGGACGGAAGTTAATAGGATAGTTTGATTTTTCTTTAGGATCGTTGGAATCGTTAGCTATTGACTGATAAAGGGTCTTTCGGGCTCTTTCGGTTGTGGAACTGACCATTTGATACCCGATCAGTGTGGTTACCTTTGACTTGATGAATCACATTCGATTGGCGAGGCGACTAATGCCCTATCGTTCGGGATACTTGGACGACTGAGACCCTATCGTCTGGGAGAGCTTGGCGACTAAGACCCTTCGATAGATAATCGTATTTGAACTTAGATTGATAGTTGTCATTCATGAGCTTTTCATGTGGGTCTTTCCAAAACTGACTCATAAGATCTGATTTTTGGGGCCCTGTCCCATCAGTTTCTAACCTTAGTGTAAATGCCCCTCTTTCACATTATATCAGATTAGAGCAGAAAGGTTTTGGGGAGCTATAGAGCATTCAATCGGGTTTAAGGCTTTGTTGAGATTGTTTATGGTATTTGTGTAATCTCCTTATATTTTCGTCACCTTCATAACACGTTTATTCTCTTCTTCTTTAGTGGCTTTTCTTATTTGTGGAATCATGAAGACTCAAAAGACTCATTAACACATCTACAAGTTATGTTGATTGTTCTTGAAATGAAAAAATAGGCATACGTAGAGTAGTCTATAAATTAAACACGACAATTCGATTCAAAATTAAATTAGTTGGATTTTTAAATGTCCACTCAATTCTCACAACTTCATAACAAGATCACCGGTTTCCTCATGAATATAGTCGAATGATTGCACCCTTTTCAGGCTAAAAAGCTCAGTAACAAAGAGCTTCCTCAATTCTCTCCATCCCTCACCAGTAGGAGGACAATGGTATGTTCTCGATCAAGCCTCCATGGAAAAGCTGACCTGCAGCTGAAGGTACATGCCAAACAATGTCAGTATCATCAAACCGCGTGAAATTTAATTAATGCTTTAAATTTCACATGCTTAGTTATTGGAGCTTTGTTGAGGATATATTATATTTACAAAGCTGCATACCCTGTTAGGACTTTGTTTGCTGACGATATAATATGTTTTAAATTTCAAATGTGAAATTTAATTAAAAATCAAAAAAATTGAATAAGCCAAACAACTGATGCCAAACGAAAAATGTCTACGGTGATGCATGCCTTGTTTGGACTTGATTTCTGTTTTGCAAGCTTTTAGGAAATTGTGTTTTGATTGAGGTGGAGTTTTGTTTCCGCTTAGTAATTAGAATCGGAATTGAAATAAAAAATTTTAGGATTTGAAATCGAAATCAGATTTTGATATCAATTGTTTAATTCAAATTCTTGAATAGATTTGATTACCATTATTGATATTTGGTTTGTATTTCTTTTGGAATCAAAATCATTTAATAAAAAATATTTTAAAATTAAAATTTTATTTTATTCTTTAAAATTAAAACTATAATTATGGTTTTAATAAAATTCAATAAAATTTAAAGGAAATAAAAATTGTAAAATTTTTTATCCAGAAAATTTGATGACTCATATTTGATCAATGACAAACCTCAACATCTCTTGGTCAGAAAATGAAACCAGCTTATTGAAAATTTAAGCATAAGATGCCAAATTCACTTCCAGTTTGTCGAGAAAGAGCCTATGACTTCCTCGGATAGGTGACGATGCAGCAGATTGAAAGATGAGGAGAGAGAATTGAAAGAGGGTCGTTTGGTTTGGGAAGGAATAACTCTCAGATAATTTAGGAGTGCAGTTCTTACCGCCATTGCCGAGCAAGCTTGCTTCTTTCTTTTTTGGCGGGAGAGAGAGAGAGAGAGAATAGGTGGGGGAGTTTCAAAAATTGAGAGAGAGAGAGAGGAAAGAGAGAAAGAGAGAGACGGTTTGCAATGGTGGAGAGGAGAGAGAGAGAGAGGCGGTGATGGAGCCTAGAGTGCATAGAGAGCATGGCTGTCCAAGATGGAGCGAAGTGAGGGAGTGGGTGTGGGAGGAGGGAAATGAGATAAAAGTGTTTTTTTTTTCTTTGATGGGTTTCATCCATCGGTTTTACTTGAAACCCATCAATTTACTTGGGTTCACAAAATCCATATCTTATGGATTTCATAACCATACCTTAATTCTCATTCCATTAATCCAAACAACTTCTATAGATTTCATTCTGACTACTAAAACTCAAACCCTTTAACCAAACATCCCTTGAAATTTTATGTCACTACAAGAAAACAGAATATCAGTGATGAAAATTAGTAACAGAAAATTATCCATCGCTAATAACAATGGAATTGTGACGGATTAACATCTGAAGTTATAAATTTAAAGAAGTTAAAATTAATGAGAGATTAGTAACAGATTTACAATGGAAAAAATCTGTCACTATTTCTGTTGGTAAAATAGGTGCGAAACAAATTATTATTTCACAAAACAATTTTTCAATAAATTTTTGACGGATTAGTGATAGAGTTAGCGATGCATTATTTTCATCGCTAATTCCATCGGTAAAACAGAGACGAAACTAATTATTATTTAGTAAGATAATTTTTTGACAAATTTACGACAGATTAGCGATGGATTATTTCTGTCACTAATCGGTTGCAATAGACCTTCTATAAAATTATTAATCATTTTTTACAACAGAATAGCGACGGAAATTAGTGACGGAATATTTCCGTCGCTAATCAATCGTAAATAAAAGAGTTGTTATTAATTAGTGAGAGATTATTGACGAAATTAGTGATGGATTTTTTCTATTGTTAATCCATTGGTAATTATCTAGGGTTAAAAAAAAAAGGAGAGAGAGAGAATAATGATTCCATGAAATCCCTTCCCTCGCGACTTTCTCTCTCTTTCCTCACTCTTCTCTTCTTGTTGGTGTTGGTTTGTCGCCGCCTCTTGTCAAAAGGGATACAAGTTCTGCCTCTCGAAATGCAATTTCCAACCTTTTTGCCGTTGACCCTCCATTCAGGTTTGTCTCTGTCTCTGTCTCTCTCTCTATCTCTCACAAATTAGGGTTTGTGCGAAGAATGGTTTAGTCGAACTCAACAACAATAATTTTTCTCTCTCTTAGATTTGTGAAGAGGCCAAATGTAATTGTTTTTTGGTTCGAGATCTTCTAAACACTGTCGGCACCCCTTTATGCTTTGATCTTGTCATTTCTTTTAGTTTTTCTGTCATGCTTCGATCTTCGATCCAAGGCCGTGAACAGCCACTCATTATCTCGTACGCTGCCTATCACAGACACACATACCAAGGCAATGAAGGCTAACACAATCACTGGCTCAAAACTGTTTAAAACCTGTTTTTCCTAAAAATATCATTTCCCAAGTAAAGAATGTAAAATGCAAGACAATACCTAAATGCATAATTATACAACACTGGTGTAAGTTTCAATTACATTACATAACAAAATTACAGTCATCTCAATATAAGTATACAATGGTCATTCTATAGATCTCAAATGTACATCATCATCATCATCATCAAATGCATCACTGCTGAAATATAGCTGGTTCCATACCCAAAGTCCAATCTCACCAAATAAAATCAAATGTGTCGAACTCTCTCGATACGTCTTCCTACCAAGTCTATAACTGTATTCATAGAAAAGTAAGAGGTGAGTATTATAGAGAAATACTCAGTGAGTGAGGGGATCGACAATATGTTCTCAATCATAAATGTGAGCATATAGTGTCAAAGTAAACTTCAAACATAATGATATCAAATCCAGCATGGCATTTCCATAAACAAGTGATCATATATCACATATCATAGTATCAAAATATGCATCTATTTCTATTTCGAAATCATATAAAACTTGCCAATGAAATATTCCCGACAAGAGTCTACCTCGACCAATGACGGGCGTATTGGGGGTTTTCATATGCAAGTATATAAGATTAGCTCTCTATCTCAACGTTGGCGCGTACAAGCAACACCCAATGCTAGACCGCCTATACCGATGGACCTCTCCATTGCATGGTTCAACTGGGCCCATACGGATATCACAATAAATCAACCATGTATAGAATCCTGTCCGGTGTTAGACAGTGGAGTTGTAACACCGATACTGTGGTGTTCGTACTAGTGTACTGTTCATGGAATATTTATATATAATATTCCTCCGTATATATATAGAGAGAATTTTTTTTTATATTGATTTTCGATTTTGGGGTCTTTAAATTGAAATTTTTGGTATATTCAAAAGTATCCGTATTTCCGATTTGTAGAGTAAAGTGAGTATAAAAATATATAGATGAATATTTATTAATTTATTAATTTATTAATTTATTTAATTACTCATTTAATTATTTATAAATTTATTTTATAAAAATAAATATATATATGTTTAATAATAATACTAAAAAAAAAAATATAGGGAGAGGAGACGTAGCGTTTTCCCCCAAAACGCTGCGTCCCCATTTTTTTAATTAGGGTTTGAGAAACCCTAATCTTTTCTCCCTCCCTCCCGTCTCTCTCTCTCCCACAACCGTTCTCTCTTCCCCTCTCTCCGTCGTTCACTCTCTCCGCCTCCTTCCTCTGCCACAGCTACCACCAACTCACTCTGTCTCGGTCTTTCTCCCTCACTGGTTCTCTCACTTTCTCTCTCACTCCCTGCTCTCTCCCTTTCACGATCTCTCTCGCCCTCACCCGCATCCTCTCCGCCGTGACTTGCCACCATCCAACCGCCATCGCATCCAACCGCCATCGCCACCGCCCGTTCTTCTCTGTCTACCTCACTCTCTGTTTCCCTCTCTCTATTACGCTCTTTTTCCCTCTCTATTTTGCTCTCTTCCTCTCTCCATTGCACGATCTCTCTCTCTGTCGCGCTATCTCTCTCACCTCTTTATCTCTCTCTCAGTCACTCTCTCTATATTTTCTCTGCCTTTTTCCCGTGCACGAAACCGTCCATTCTTCTCTCTTGCGGGCGCGACTGCAGAGCTCTCTTCCTCTCCCTTGCTCGCTTACTTGCGCGCAGGCTGCTCTCTGTCGAGAGCCTTGTTGCAACCCCAATGGAAACCCCAGACTATAGTCATCCACTGTGCTTCGAAAACCCTAGACTGCAATCCTTTCTCTGCAAAGGTAAGGATGAATTTAGCTTAGGGTTTCGATATTATTTTAGTGTTTTAGCTAAATTTCTAAATTATACTTCAATTGGAAATGTTACAGGTTTTAGACTGAACCGAACGACGAATGAAAGCTAGAATCTGCGAATCGAGAAACCCTAGGTGAGGAGACTTCTAATCTTTTTAATAATAGAATGAATTTAGAGTTAATTTAGAGTGAAAAATCTTGTATAGGTCTAAAATGTATGTTCGATTGGAATAGAATACATTTCTGAAATTCCATGCTTGAATATGAAGGTTAAGTCTAGTGTTTGATATGAAAGAAACATGTTAAATGATAATAGAATCATGATGAGTTGATTTGAACGGTTTTCCTTAGAGTTAATTTGAAATGTGCATGAAAATATAAGATTTTGGGGTTGGAATGAAATATTATGCAGAATGAAGGATACTGTTGTATTCAATATCTTTCTTAGGTTGTTTTTGAGTTATTAATTACATAACAGTATGTAGGTGGAAGGATAGTTTAAAAAGTTGGAGTTGGAACTTAAGGATCGATACAGCCTTTTTATTATAAGTTGTCCTGCATATAGGAAATCAAAATACGATCTCCATATTATGAAAATAGACTTTCATACTTTGAAAATGACATATGGTTTGAAGCATTTGGATGGAAATTGAAAAGTGTATGATTTTTCAAAGATTTTTCTATTTTGTAGACAATTTATTAATTTACGCATGTTTCCGACTTTGAGAGGTTTGGGAGTTGAATTAGACTTGGTTTTGATCGTGTTATTTATTTATAAATGAAATGCAATTGATGACATTAGAGTTTATTCATAAATTGGAGAATTGAGATTTGTGCAGAATTAGGGAACATAGATAAACCCTAAAACTATTTGGAAATTAATGACGAAATTGTGATTTTGTGTTAGGAAAATATGAAAACCCTTGTTATGAGATGTTATTTGATGATAATTGCAATATTTAATTAGGCTAATCTTTTAGGGGACTTGAAAGGACTCAAATTGAATTAGATCCGATATGTGTAGGAGAAGTTACATCAATTTCTCTATGGCTGTAGAAATGCAAATTCTGAATTGTTTTAGAAAATGATTTTAAGTGGAATTGATGTTCAATGCCTTAGGATAATATGTTCGTTTTCAAAGGAGGAATTTGATTTGGTTTGATTTGGAATTTGGGAGTGCACACCCTCCCATATACAGTGAGTGTGACCCTAATCTCTTGCATGAAATAGTGAAAATCTGATTTTACCGTGTTTTTAAATAAAACATGCTTTGATATGCATTGATTTGATTTTATCGTATTAAATCTCAATTCTGTTTTGTGATTATTGGAGTGTCTTAAACTTATGTTTTCCATGACTATGCATCCATGTTTGAAATGAAACAAAATTGTGCCATTACTTGAAAATTTGATAAGTTCTCTTTTTTACCGTTGCATTGGTATACTGATTTGAAATGATTTGATGAATGTATTGGCACACGGATTTGAAATGTTTTAAGATCTGTGAGGGTACTGGGATGCCCACTTGTGATGATATGATATGACTTGATTGATTCTGTAGCTACGAAGGGCGTTTGTAGAGGCACGGGTTACCCAGATACGCTTTGGCCAGAGGTGTCCGCAAACGTCATGATTGTGATATGTATGGGTCCGGTTGAACCATGTATTGGGGAGGTCCGTCAGCATAGGCGGTCTAGCACCGGGAGTTGCTTGTACATGATTGTGATGTTCCATATGGGCCCGGTTGAACCATGTATTGGGGAGGTCCGTCAGTATAGGCGGTCTAGCACCGGGAGTTGTTTGTACATGATTGTGATGTTCCGTATGGGCCTAGTTGAACCGAAAGGGGAGGTTCGTCAGTATAGGTGGTCTAGCACTAGGAGTTGCTTGTACGTGTCAACGTCGGGGTAGAGAGCGACTTTTGAACACTTTGCATAATAAAACCCCCGATACGCTTGTCTTTGGTCTTGGTTGACCTTTGCCAAGATCCTTTTGACTTGCTCTATGACCTAATTGATTTTAAACAGATGCATATATGTATGATATCGTGTAATTGAATAAATGAGTTCATTTTATTGAACATACCATGATTTACTGCAAAATTTGAATTATTATTTACGAATGATATTATTTGACACTCCAATGTTCACTTACACTATTAGTACTTGAGATTAATCTCATCACTCACTGAGTATCGGCCTTAATACTCACTCCTCTTCTTTCCCTCCCTCAGACAGGATTGTTGTGCTGGAGCGACACTTCAGATTATAGAGTTCGGGTGTACTTGGTGTTCAGGAAGGTGAGATCTTAAGTTTAATTTGAAAGATGAATTACGTATTTTATTTTCGACCCTGCGAGGTCTTGTTGAGGTCCGTAGTTGGACGTGTACTTAATTTGGGATGACTGTATAATTTATGTATATTTATTTGCGAAACTCTCACATTTCATTTGCATTGAGGCAGTTGTACGTATCTGAATGATACTTGGGAAAATTATTGTAAATTGTATAAAAAAAAAACTTAGGTCCGCTCGGTGTAGCGACTGCTCATGGTCTAGTTGGGCATAACAGTAGAGGTCTGTGGCTAGGATTGTTGATAGTTATTTAGCATGGCGTTATCTTGGATGTCTGCTGTGGTTGGTGGGTTGTTGTGAGGCCGAAATGACCAATTTATTTTAATTACAGGATGATTTTGAATTTTACAGGATTAAATAGGTTTATTTGTACATGGGAGACCACCGATTTATGGAGAGGTTCTACTCGATTTTTTGTAAAAATACAGCCGACATCTAGAGCAATGGGTGGCTGTTCCCGATCCCGGTTCGGGGCGTGACAGGAGTCACACACGTCCTCCCTGATATGGTTCAATCGGCCGCAACTATACAATATGACGTTTGGGGATACCTCCTACAGAAGCATATCCAGACACAATGGGTGTCTCAGCAAACGCCCATCGTAGTTATGAAAATCCATGAATGATACATCATCATATCATCATATCTCAAGTAGGCATCTGACCCACATATATCATCAAATCATATCAATTCCGTGTGCTAATATATTTTATCAAATCGTTTCAAATCAGTGTGTCAATGCAATGGTAGCATAGAAAACATATCAAGTTCTTAAATAGTAGTACAATGTTATTTAAATACAAACTATGGATGCATAATATTCGAATTAATCTTTTAGGACACTCCAATGAATCACAAAAGCAATCATTTATAAAATATAGTCAAAATCATATGTTTTCACATATGTCATGAAACATGTCATTTGAAAAACTGTAAAACATGAGTTTTGTTCAATCAAAAATATAGTATCAAAGTTCTACTCAAAGTATACGGGAGGGTATGTCATTTCCTTAATAATTCAACAACGTGTTGAAAATGTATTCTCCTCGATCGATCAACAAATATATCACTACAATGACAATACATATAATATATATAAGTATTATACCATTGAAAAGTTCAATGTTATATTTTATATTAACAAATCCTTTATTTAGGATCAAAACCTAGGGTATCATAAATAGGCTCCAAATGTGTTATATACACCATTCGCTTTTTATCACCAAGCCAACAACTTCAATTACACATTTCCAAAGATACACAATTTAACCCACACAATGCCACTTTCAACTATAAAAGTCATCATTCATACATCCGATCTCTTTGTATACTCAAAACAATCCAATTGCACATTATGCATTCACTTCACATTTTAAGTTCATGCTCATTTATACATACACTTCTAAATTTCACCAAACACACATATTTACTTCAAAATTTACATAACCACTCACTTCCAATCCCTTTAACACTCTCGGTCAAGGTGCATACACACACTCACACTCACAAACCTTTATCCCATTCTCTCCTTCAACACATCAATGCAACACACATACATTGATCATACATACACTTACACATATTCTTCACACTTTTGGCATCAAATGCACATACATACATTCACCAACTTACTACAAATTTCTGCACACATTCTTCCTCTTTTCCTTCACAAGTCACTACACAATTAACATGAAAATGGTCTCCTTTCAATCACTATTAGTGCAGAAATTTCTGCACACCTTTTATCCTCATTTCAACCAACAACACACATACATATACATCACATTCGCACTAGGATTCAGCACACACACTCGTACATTAAAACTATGTTTCTAGCACTCCAAAACACATAAGAACCATCTACATTCTCGGCCACACAAGCTGAATTTTTCTGCACTCTTTTTCTCATGGCTTTTCACCTTCGCAAGTGATGATTCAAAGCTTAAACTAAGCTTTCCACAACCTGAAAATTTCTGCACTTATTCTAGGGTTTGTTTACTAAATTTCCACCCCTAATCTAAGTTGAAATAAACACATTAATCACACTCCTACATGGTTTTCAAGTTCAAACAAGTTCAGAGTTTTCTTTTACCTCAAATTTGATGTCTCAAGCCCAAACAAAGTCCATCCTTCAAAGGATTTTTCTCCCTCCCTTGTACCTAGCTCACGGCCACCTTAGATTCACAAAGCAAACCTTCTTAGTTCGGCTCCAAATCAATATATGTTGTACTAATGATAGAGAGGAAACTTTCTTTCCTAAAGATGTTGAAGGAAACTTGAAGCTCACGGTTTCCTTCTTGAATCACCAAGCTAGACTTCTCTTTTGGTTCTGGTTTTTGAATATGATGTTCAAGGGTTTGAGAGCGTTGGATTTATGCAAAAATATTGAAAGGTTGTTTGATGAAATCAAATGTTCCTTCAAGAATGAACTCATAGCTATGGAGGAATAAAGAGCCTTTTTTTTTTGTTTTCACTTCTTGCTTTGCCTCTCACGTTTTTGGAGAAGAATAGAATGGTGGCTAGGGTTTTCAAGCTCATTAACTTTACTCCTATTAATCTCAATCATCCAATATCTCAAGATCATTTTTAGCCATTGGATTTCATATCACAAAACAAGACTCTTTCTCTCTCTTCCTCTCTTTCCCACGGTTTTCTCTCAATTCTCACTCTACAAACACCCTTTTCACTCAATACACACATGTCTTCATTAATTGCATGTCTCCCAACCACTAAAATCCAAGGGCTCACAAAATTTGATTCAATTCCAAGCTAATCCTTACCATTGGTCTGTTTCCAAGAAAACCCACATTTTCTTACAATAAATAGTGTTCTTGTCTCCCACTAACTCAAATCCTAGGGTTCAAATTAATTCAACTCTCTTCAACACAATCTCTACCGTTAGATGAACTTCTTAAAGGTAAATAAAAAAAATAAAATAAACAAATTTTTCTTCTCTCCTCACCACCTCATCCGGCCACTCACATTCTCTCTCACAAGTCTCTTGTTTGTTCTTTATTTTGAGAAGAATACATTTATTTAATTTCTTCCAAGTCTTTGTTAATTGCCAATAAGTCCCTTGACTTATACAAATTATAATTTGACCTCAAAAATTTTTAAAATTTTAAGTTAGACCCAAAACCTCGTATTAGGCCTAATTTAATTTATCCTTCATCAAAACGTGGTCGTTTAACCTTTCTGAGTCACATTCGACCCGGTTACGATTTTATCAGTGATTTTATGAAAAATTTACGATTTAGCCCTATGTAGTGAGATTTACTCAAATTTGAGGTTTTTATACACTCTAAAGTCATCCTCATTATTATTGGACCATCGGTGGTCATTTTGGAAACTTTTGAATTTTCAGCGATTAAGCTGAAATTTTCGAAAATGATTTTAATGGAAAAATTTCTAAGTGAATTTTCTATATAAAGACTTGAGTAATAATATATATAAATGTGAGGAGAAGTACAATATGAATACACCGAGATATTGGTGTTATATTTTTTAACCTCCTGAAAAGAAGTTTCATTCTCGAAACTAAATGAAAACTATACAATAAAAAGTTGAGGGTACTGTCTCCTCATGGCTTCCTCGGGCTCTTAGGTCTCCTCGATCTGGTCACTCCTCTCTCAACCCTAAATCTATCAAGATCTGACGGGTTCGGTTGATCCAGTGCTTAGCTGCAGTTGCATCACCGAGTTCCATAAATTATGTGCATCCCAACTGCCGAGCTTCTTTGATTAGCTGAGTTAGCTTATGGATGCGTCTAAGTGTGGAGGAGGTAGTGTCACTCATACTAGAAATTGAAGAAAGAACGGCCACCAGTGGAGGATCCAGTGCTACAGGAGAAGGTACTACCATAGGAATAGGTGCTGCCGTAGGAATCGGCGCTGCTATCGGTGGCGGTGGGGGTGACATCTGAACCCCGTGTGTGGTGTACCACTCATACACCTACCTAAATGCCTCAAGTGATGGTAGTGGAATTACGGCTGTAGTAGCCAGCTGAGATGGTGCTGGAGGGGGTACACGCGATGAGGAAATATCCTCGGGTACTCTAGGCGTCTCAAGGGCAAATCTAGTCCCCGTCTAGTCGTCATAATTTTGCATAGGAATGATTTTCATTAGGTGGGATTCAAAAATTAGCGTTAGTTACGAAGTAATTAACCCCTAAAATGAATGAAGTTATCAGTTTAATAACTGATAGAAATGATATGCTAGGTTAGATACGAACCGTATCTAACCCCCTAAAATAAAAGAACTCATATGCATAAAACCATGTACTGGGATCTCATGACTATAAAGAAACTCTCATATGCATTGAGGTCTTTTAAAATGTACTTGGGAATATTTTCAAAACTCTTTTATAAAACATAGCTCTCAACCTAGAGTTTTGATACCAACCGAACTGTCACGCCCGATCCTCGATCTGAGACCGTGAACAGCCGCCCGTTACCCCGTACACTGCCCATCATAGGACACACATACCAAAGCAACAAAAGCTAACACAATCACCGGCTCAAAATTGTTTAAAACCTATTTTTCCTCAAAATATCATTTCTCAAGTAAAGAATGTAAATGCAAGACAATGTCTCAATGCATAATTATACAACACTGATGAAAGTTTCAATTACATTACATAACAAAATTACAGTCATTCCAATATAAGTATACAATGGTCATTCTATAGACCTCAAATGTACATCATCATCATCAAATGCATCACTGCGGAAGTATAGCTGGTTCCATACCTAAAGCCTAATGTCACCAAATAAAATCAAGTGTATCAAACTATCTTGACGTGTCTTCCTGCCAAGTCTATAACTGTAATCATGGAAAAGTGAGGGGTGAGTATTGTGGAGAAATACTCAGTGAGTGAGAGGCACGACAATATGTTCTCAATCATAAATGTGAGTATGGAGTGTCAAAGTAAATTTCAAACATAATGATATCAAATCCAGCATGGCATTTCCATAAACAAGTGATCATGTATCACACATCATAGTATCAAAATATACATCCATTTTCATTTCGAAATCATATAGAGCTTGCCAATGAAATATTCCCAGCAAGGGTCTATCTTGAGCAATGACAGGCACATTGGAGGTTTTCATATGCAAGTGTATAAGATTAACTCTCTACCCCAACGTTAGCGCGTACAAGCAACTCCCAGTGCTAGACCGCCTATACCGATGGACCTCCCCATTACATGGTTCAACTGGGCCCATACGGATATCACAATCAATCAACCGTGTATAGAATTTTACCCGGTGCTAAACAGTGGCATCACATACATCCTCCCCGATATGGTTCAACCAGCTACAACTATACAATACGACGTTTGGGGATACCTCCTGGAGAAGCATATCCGGACACAATGGGTGCCTCAACAAATGCCCTTTGTAGCTACGGAAATCTATCAAGGATACATCATCATATCATCATATCTCAAGTAGGAATCTGGCCCTTATATATCATCATATCATATCAATTCCGTGTGTCAATATATTTCATCAAATCGTTTCAAATCAGTGTGCCAATGCAATGGTAGCATATAAAGCATATCAAGTTCTCAAATAGTGGCACAACGTCATTTCAATACAAATCATGGATACATAATATTCGAATTAATCTTTTAGGACACTCCAATGAATCACAAAAGCAATCATTTATAAAACATAGTCCAAATCATATGTTTTCACACATGGCATGAAACATGTCATTTGAAAAACTATAAAACATGAGTTTTGTCAATCGAAAACATAGCATCAAAGTCCCACTCACAGTATACGGGAGGGTATGTCACTCCCTGAATAACACCACAACATGTCAAAAATGTGCTCCCCTAAATCGATCAACAAATATATCGCTACAATGGCAATACATATAATATATATAAGTGTCATACCATTGAAAACTTCAATATTACATTTTATTTTAACTAATCTTTCATTTAGGATCAAAGCCTAGGGTATCATAAATAGGCTCCAAATTTGTTATATACGACGGTCCCTTTTCATCACTAAACCAACAACTTCAATTACACATTTCTGAAGGAACACAATTTAACCTACACAATGCCACTTTCAAATATAAAAATCATCATTCACACATCCGATCTCTTTGTATACTCAAAACATCTGATTGCACATTATGCATTCACTTCACATTTTAAGTTCATGCTCATTTATACATACACTTCTAAATTTCACCAAAGACACATATATACCTCAAAATTTACATAATCACTCATTTCCAATCCCTTCAACACTTTTGGTCAAGGTACATACACACACTCACACTCACAAACCTTTTTCCCATTCTCTCCTTCAACACATCAATACAACACACATACATTGATCATACATACACATACACATACACATATTCTTCACACTTTTGGCATCAAATGCACATACATTCATTCACTAACTTACTACAAATTTCTGCACACAATCTTCCTCTTTTCATTCACAATCAACAAGAAAATGGTCTCCTTTCAATCACTATTAGTGCAGAAATTTCTGCATACCTTTCATCCTCATTTCAACCAACAACACACATACATATACATCACATTCGCACTAGGATTCAGCACACACACTCGTACATTAAAACTAAGTTTTCAGCACTCCAAAACACATAAGAACCATCTACATTCTTGGCCACACAAGCTGAATTTTTCTACACTCTTTTTCTCACGGCTTTTCATCTTCACAAGTGATGATTCAAAGTTTTAACTAAGCTTTCCACAACCTGAAAATTTCTGCACTCATTATAGGGTTTGTTTACTTAATTTCCACCCCTAATCTATGTTGAAATAAACACATTAATCACACTCCTACATGGTTTTCAAGTTCAAACAAGTGCAGAATTTTCTTTTACCTCAAATTTGATGTCTCAAGCCCAAACAAAGTCCATCCTTCAAAAGATCTTTCTCCCTCCCTTGTACCTAGCTCATGGCCACCTTAGATTCACAAAGCAAACCTTCGTAGTTTGGCTCCAAATTAGTATATGTTATACTAGAAATGGAGAGGAAACTTTCTTACCTAAAGATGTTGAAGGAAACTTGAAGAACCTTTGGATTTCTTCACTTGAAGCTCACAGTTTCCTTCTTGAATCACAAAGCTAGACTTCTCCTTTGGTTCTAGTTTTTGAATATATTGTTCTAGGGTTTGAGAGTATTGGATTTATGCAAAAATATTGAAAGGTTGTTTGAAGAAATCAAATGTTCTTTCAAGAATGAACTCACAGCTATGGAGAAATGAAGAGCCTTTTTTTTGTTTTCTCTTCTTGCTTTGCCTCTCACGTTTTTGGAGAAGAATAGAATGGTGGCTAGGGTTTTCAAGCTCATTAAATTTACTCCAATTAATCTCAACCATCCAATATCTCAAGATCATTTTTAGCCATTGGATTTCATATCACAAACCATGACTCTTTCTTCTTTTCCTCTCTTTCCCATGGTTTTCTCTCAATTCTCACTCTACAAACACCCTTTTCACTCACTACACACATGTCTTCATTAATTGCAAGTCTCCCAACCACCAAAATCCATGGGCTCACAAAATTTGATTCAATTCCAAGCTAATCCTCACCATTGGTTTGTTTTTAAGAAAACCCACATTTTCTTATAATAAATAGTGTTCTTGTCTCCCACTAACACAAATCCTAGGGTTCAAATTAATTCAACTCTCTTCAACACAATCTCCACCATTGGATGAACTTCTTAAAGGTAAATAAAAATAAAATAAAATAAACTAAATTTTCTTCTCTCCTCACCACCTCAACCGGCCACTCATATTCTATCTCACAACTCTCTTGTTTGTTCTTTGTTTTGAGAAGAATAAATTCATTAAATTTCTTCCATGTCTTTGTTAATTGCCAATAAGTCCCTTGACTTTTACAAATTACAATTTGACCCTGAAATTTTTAAAATTTCAAGTTAGATCCAAAACCTCGTATTAGGCCTAATTTAATTTATCCCGTGTCAAAACATGGCCGTTTAATCTTTCCGAATCACATTCGACCCAGTTAGGGTTTTACCAATGATTTTCTGGAAAATTTACGATTTAGCCATACGAAGTGAGATTTACTCAAATTTGAGGTTTTTATATACTCTAAAGTCATATTCATTATTATTGGACTATCGGTGGTCATTTTGAAAATTTTTGAATTTCCGACGATTGAGCCGAAATTTTCTGAAACGATTTTAACGGAAAAATTTTTGAGTGGATTTTCTATATAGACACATGAGGAATAATATATATAAATGTGAGGAGAAGTACAATATGAATACACCGAGGTGTCGGTATTACATTTTCTAACCCTCTGAAAAGAAGTTTCGTTCTCGAAACTAAATGAAAACTATATAGTGAAAAGTTGAGGGTACTGTCTCCTCATGGTTTCCTCGGGCTCCCTGGGAAATGTAAGGAAATCAATTTGTGAGAAGAGGGAATTGATTCATGAGAGAAAATGGAGAAAATAAATAAACTTATGTGTGAAAAAAAAGGGGCAAATAGATTTAAGGAGGGAAGAAATCGATTTCCAAAGTGTGCAGAAAATGGGTTCTGTGAGTTATGCTTCATGAATTGACTCATGGAAGGGCTTAGTCGATTTATGTGAGGAACCAAGGGAGAGAAATTGACTTACAAAGGAGATGAATCGATTTATGGGAGGAAATAAGGGAGGGAAGTCAAATCATCAGTGGGAATGAGTCGATTTGGCTTCACTGTAGTCGTGACTTCTGAGGCATGAATGAGGCAAATCGAATGGTGAATAAGGTAAGTTGAATTGGGGGAAAGGAAACAAATATATTTGTAATAAAACAAATCAATTTGCTTGTGTTTAGGGGCATTTCTGAGACTAGGTAACCATGAATTGACTTGGCAAGGAGGGAAATCGATTCTGTTTTACAAAACTGAATCGATTTGCCTTAATGGCAAATCGATTTGCTCACTCTATAGTCCTGATTTTTGAGGCATGGAACGCATGAATCGATTTACCAAGTGAGGGCATCGATTTAGTTTTGTAAAACTGAGTCAATTCACCTTGGGGGCAAATTGATTTGGTCCCTCAGTTATACACTCACATGAATTGATATGTGGAGGAGAAAATCGACTTGTACTCTCGGTGGAAATAGAAAATAACCAAAATATCCTCCAAATGCAATAAAACCTAAAAATTCATAAGGGGTAAAATGGTAATTTTAGCTCCTAAAATTAATAGAAAATGAATGGTCCCATTTCATTAATTCCATTTCATTTTCTCTCGACTACCCAGCTCCCTCATCTCTCTGCATTTATTCCTTATTCATCACTCTCTCCTCCTCTCTCTTGATTTCTCTCTTTAGAAATCAATTCCACTTCCATTAAATCACTCCAACCAACTTGCAAGAACTTCGATCAAATTCAAGGAAAGAAGATTTGGGAGAAAATCTAGGGATTGTTCAATGAAGGGAAAATTAGGGTTTTTTAAACCCAACCTCCAAAGGGTTCATGCAAAATTAAGAAAAAATTTATAAACCTATAGAAATGAGTATAATTTAACATTAAATTTGAAATTATTCATTTAGGAAGGTCAATTGGGACTTGAAAATGATTTCATTGGATTTAAATTAAAAATTAGGAGTGAATACCCTCTCAAGAGGTGAGTGAATGGTTGTATTTCATATGAATGAGTAAATTTGTCGCAAAATTAACAATAAAATTCATTGCAAATTTTGTGACGAATGATAACTTTGTCGCAAAATTTGCAACGAACAAGAAGTTCGTTTGAAAATTTGCGATAATAAAATGTTCGTTGCAAATTTTGCGATGAACGAAGATGTTCGTTGTAAATTTTACGACGAACAAAATGGTTCATCGCAAAATTTGTGACCAACAAAATGTTCATAGCAGATTTTGCGACGAACATTATCGTTTGTCATAAAATTTATGACGAACAAAAAAGTTCATTGCAAAATCTGAGACGAACATATTTGTTCATCGCAAAATCTGAGATGAACATAAATATTCGTTGCAAATTTTGTGACGAACACCGGCTTACGTTGCTAATTTGCAATGAATTTCTTTTTGTTAGTGATTTCGTTGGAATTTTGCGACGAACTCTTATTTGTTGGAAAGTTTGTTGCTAATTGGCGATAAATTTTTGTTTGTCGCAAATATCGGTCACTAAATTTATGTTTTTTTGTTGTGTTAAATTGTTGACGGATTTGATGCGAGGACAACAAGGAAGGTAGTCTCCAGCAAAATGCAGCCCTCACCGGTTGCCAACCATAGCAAATTTTGTCTTCAGTTTTTGGCGACGGTGGTAGTGAACTGTGGTATATCGGAGCTTTGCACATGGTTTCAAAGTGATCAGAGCTCATACATCCACATTCGGTGATGACATTAGGGAAATCGACAACTCTAGGGTTTCAAATAAAATAAAAAAGAAAAAAATAATAAAATAATAAAATAACAGAAAAAAAATATAACATATTAAATGCTAATTTCAAAAATAAAGGAAAAAAGATTGGCTAATTTTAGCGACCGATTAGTAAATCCATCACTAATTAAGTCACGGATTTCACAATCTGTCGCTAAATTTAGATACGGACAATAATTTTGTCGCTATATCTAAATCCGTCGCTAAATATAGCAACGGATATAGAATCCGTCGCTAAATATAGTCACAATATGGAATCCGTTGCTAAATTTAACGACGGATTATGAATTTTATCGTTACATTTAACCACGAATCCCAAAATTTGTCATTAAATTTAGCCACAAATTCTTTTATCCATCGTTAAATTTAGCGATGAAATTATTGTCCGTCGCTACATTGCTAAATTTAGCGATGAAATTATGGTTTCATCGCTAATTTTGTGACAAATTTTTTATTTTTCGTCACTAAATTTTTGCGATGCGTTATTAGCGACAAAAATTTTTTCATCGTTAAATCCTTAGCTAAACAAATTAGCGACGAATTTTTCTAAAATTTCTGTCGCTAAATCTGTTATTAAAATCGTGTTTTTTTTGTAATGTGCTGTTACTAAAATTATATTAACATCTCCTCTCAAATTTAAGTAGATGAGTTCCATACTAAGCATTTTAAAAAATATTGTATAGAATGTACAGAGGGGTTGTATCTATAGGTTCAGTCTCTGGTCTTTAATCTTATAAGAGGGGGTTGTGTTACGATGATAATGAATATAATGAGAATATTCTATGAATATTGCATTACTAAAATTATATTAATATGAAAACAAAATGTATTATACATAACATTTGATGTTCCAGGTATTTCAATTAATACAAGAGACCCAAACTCAAAATTTTCATGGGAACAGATTTTGGAGAATAAAAATTTTCGGGTAATTCATAATGATTTTCTTCAAAATTACAACAAGAAAAATCTAATTTATTAGGTCACGAAAAGACAGAAACACCCTTCACTCTCCTTGGGCGTAACCCTTAAAACTAAAGTCAAAGGAGATGCCAAGGTTAGGAATTGGAACTGTAAAAGTTATGGCAAAAATGTTATTTTTCAGGGCCAAAAGTGTTTTAATTCTCCTTAATTGATGTTCTAATTGTTATAAATTGTAGCACGATCTATCGTTCCTAAATTGGATTTCATAATAGTCGAATCGGATTAGTTGGCTAATTTAAGTACCTGTGGTCAAGTACCCAAAAAAAAAGTTGCTTACTAAATAAGGTAGAATATATATTACATATACACTACCAAAAAATAATCTCTTCATTTTTGGCAAAATATCTTGAAATTATTTGGATTAATTAATTTTAAAATGGAAATTGGGAAGCGAAAGTGAACTACAAATAACTTATATTCTTTTTTTAAAAAGGTAAAAATTCAAAATAGAAAATATATAGCTTTTAGATAATTAGCCAACCATTTCAGTCATACCCTGTCTGAAGTAAAATCATGGATCAACCACAGACATTGGCTTGAGAAAGAGTAAATAAACCATAACAATGAAGGAATACAACTTTATTCACATATGTTTAGATAATAAACTTTGTATCATAGGCTCAACAGACCAAGAAAACTATCTTTACTTGCACGCTGCTGCGTGGGATATATATATTTAAAAGATATCATAAGTTTTGATGAATTTAATTTTGAGAATATTTAACGTTCGTTATTTCTATATTTATAATATTTATTTTGATATTTTATAAGAATAAATTTTCTAAATAAACCAAACATATTATAATATTTCATCGAGCGGGCAGTGGAGCACCATGTGTCCTTCCCTTTTTGAATACATCAAGGCTAGGTGCCAAAGTTGATTTCACTGCCAATTGGACTGGCTGTTGTGTTTTCTAGTATAAATATTTAACAACCACCATTTATATAATGACAACCTATATAAACTAATGCATATACAATGACCTATATATAATAATGAATATACACTGACCTATCATTGACATATATATAATAATGAATATTCACTAGAAGTTATAACCTACATCCTTTCTACTTTGTTTACTCTTTCCTTGTCATACTTAACTCATTAATATAAATTTCTGGCTTTGTCACTAATTACCACGCAACATGACGATCAAGGCGACGAACGTATAAAAAAGCATTGTCCTCTCTACTCTCTCCTCCCCTCTCTTTCATCAATTAATTTACCAAGGACTTCGCTGTTTAGAATTCATAAAATTTTACAAACACCTGATTGATCTAACACCTGAACACTGGTACTGTTCAAATAAAATTTTGGGTTTGAATATTATGCATAGAAAAAATAAGTGTACAGAGAGATTTACCCTCAAAAACTCAACCTGGCTCGAGTAGGATTTGATTGGATTCAAAACAATCATCGAATACCGGTCATTTGTAAAAAAAAATAAAAAAAAAGAATAAAGAATTTGCTCTTGAAGTCTTTTCGGAGTTATAATTCATGAGGTTCTTAAGAGTATTGGCAGAGCCATTCTCTCCACTAGTGGGGAGAAAATTAAATAATCAAGCAACATGCGATTGAACATATAATCCTAGGCTAACCCCACTTTTCTTTAATGGCTTTATTCATCTGATTAGAAACTTTTTAATTAATTATTTTCCACTTTGTCCATCTTTAGCGGCACATATGTAAAAATTACTATTTCTAATCTTGATTAATTACTTAATTTATGGTAATGTCGGTGAAATGGAATTATTTATGACAGCATTTTGGCAATCTTTATTGTAGCATAATGTGGGCATCAACCGTAACGGAAGCAAAAGTTGCAGCACTCACATGCTTGACCCTCATTAGCAATAGTAAATAATTTCTTTTTTTCTTTTGTAATCTCCTATTTAATTTTACTTTATTTTTTGTTTGGTTCTCTTCTTATCCTAAGTCCACTTTGCCATCACATAAGAAATGCAAATATACAATTTTCTCTTCAAGAAAAAAGAAAATTACTATAGCCAAAATCATTTCACACTCCAAATTAACCTCAATTTCCCCCCCCCAAAAAAAAATTGCGGCACTCACCTGCTTGTGCAATAGTTAAAAGTTTTTGTTTAAGTGTTTTTCTCAAAATCTACCAATTGAATTTTCATAAACACGTGTATTTTCATAATCTTCACCGTCTCCATGTATTAAAAAAAAAAAACCTTGTGCACACTGCTACATTGGATATATGTGAGTGTGTGTTTGTGTGTAGTGCACTGTCTTAGAAACGGGGGTGCGGGCTTAAACTTAAGATTTCAAACAAAGGGAGGAGTTTTTTATACTTATAGATTCAACCATAAAGTTATAAGGGCAGGATGTGTCAAAAAGTGAAAATTTTAGATATCTAGGGTCCGTTATTTAAAGCGATGCCAACATGGATAAGGATGTGAATTATAGTATTCAAGCAAATTGGATAAAATAAAAAAAAATATCTAAAATTCATTATAACTGCACAATACTATTGAATCTGAAAGGGAAGTTTTATAGAATTATACTAAAACTTGTATTATTATATGATACCGAGTATTCAACTATTAAACAATAACAAAAATATAAAATAATTGTAACTGATATGAAAATATTCAGGTGGATGTATGATAAAACTAGGAAAGATAAAATCAGAAATGAAGAGAAACATAATAAGTTGTGCATGAACTCAATTGTGGATAAAATGCGTAAGTATTGCCTAAGATGGTTTAATCATATGCAGCAAAAACCAAAAGACACCCCAATCAGAATGACCAAGAGTTTAGCTATAGAAGATTTAATGAAACGTTGAGATAAACCGTTGAAAATCTGGATACAATATATTCGTAAAGATATGATAGTTAAGAAATTAACTAAGAAAATGACTTTAGATAAGAACGAATAATGTAGAAGAATTAGAACAAGTTAAATCATTCATGTGTCATTGTAAGTTTAACTAATATATATATTTTACACTTTTTTTTAATCTATATTTATCTTTCAAATGTTCGACTCTAGAGTTTGAAATTAAGAGTCAAATTATTGTTATTGTTATAATCATTTTAAATTTTTATTATAAAATATTACTATTTTATTATTTTTATAAAATAATTAATATTTATATAAAAATAATTATATATTTTTTATATTTAAGTATTCTTCCATATTTTTATTTTCTTTATTCTTATAACCTATTGTTTTTCATATCATTTTTCTATATTTAAGATTTTTTTTTCCTAATTCACACAAACGACTAACCGAGTAGAACAATTAAGCCAGAACTGATTTGCTATAATCACCGTACAAGAAAAACAAAAATTTTTAATATGATATGCCCTTCGAATGATGACGAGAAAAGACATGAGACCATTTTCCATCTCCATATATTTACTAAATCAAATAATAAGTGCAAAACAATAATTAAAATACAATAAAAATCCTAATACAGACTAACAATTTACCAATAATTGCCTACCCACAGCACTTAAATAATTATGACAATTATCAACAGCACTCTAACAATTTAAGGAAAATTGAGAAATTTAACTAAATTGTGGGTTATAGGGAACCACTTCAAAATTTAACTTAGAATATACTGAATATAATATTAGCTGCACATAAGATGAAACCAACGTGCAAAACATCACACAAAATTTCAGCCAAATTGAAGAAAAGTCCACGCTCGTGTCGTTGCAAGGGGATAACGGTCCAAATTCTTGTTTTACGTGACTATTAATATTTAAAAATATGATTAGTTTGATTTGAATAATTATAAGATATATATTTTTTTTATTTTCAAAACTCGAATTTGAGAATTTAATAAAGTGAGTTTAATATCATATCATTAAATTCATTAGTGACGGAACTTGTTAGTCCCTCCGTTAGTGACGGTGTCAACGTGGCCGTTAGATGCTTATGTGTATCCACGTGTTTGACTACGTAGAGTCAAGGTGGTACCAAATGCTGACATGTCTCATGACATGTCAGCAATCTGTTAATATTGCTACAGTGTTGCTGACGTGGCAAGCCACGTTAGCTACTTTTGAAGACTTTTCTCTTTTTTTTGGTACCATTATTCCCTTCATAAAGGGGTTAGCTTCTTAGGAAAGAAAAAAAAAACATAAATATAGAAAAAGGGAGTAGGCAAAAGAGTGGTTTGAGAGAGACAGAGAACATTCGTGCAAGACCAAAGGCAAAGAGGATTAGGGTTTGGTCAAGATTCAAAGGTATCGGTTAGGGTTTGGGGTTTGGGCCAACATTCATGTATTATCGAAACGAAGGAGACTTAGAGTTTGGGCACTGTGTCGGTCTCATCTTTTTGTCTGCAAAGCAACAATCGTAGAATGTCATCAAGCAAGGTAGAAGGTTCATTGAAGTGCAGATGCAACCTCGATGCTATTTTGGTGATTTCATGGTCAGAATGAAATCCAAGCCATAGGTTCTATGGTTACCCTAAATTTGGGGAATGTTGATTCGAATTTTCCATTCACGGACTGAATTTTTTGGGTATAGTTGCCTTAAATTTTGGGTATGTCGAATCTTAATGCTTTTGTAGGAAGGAAATGCTTGTAATTTTTTTAAATGACATGATCCACCATTCTACCCAAGAGCGATTGAAGTCATACATGGACTGGAAAGAAAAGTGGATGAGCTAAACATTATGCATAACACTGTTGTAACTGATTGGAGTTTGAGAATGCAGTATGCAAGAAACAAGATCGAGAGGCTGAAGGAAGAGAACAATCGTTTGTTGCGTTGTGTTCAAAAGCTGAAGGATATGAATTTGTCAATGAAAAAAGAAATTTTGCGGCTGCAAGAGATGAAGGAGAAAAAAGTTAAACCCTTTTGCAAAGATTTCATGCATGTAACTGTCATATTGTTATTGGGAGTTCTAATTTTTGGTCTTTTGTATAAAATTGGATAGGATAAAGGTTTATTAAGAATGTTGCAGTTATGTTTTTTTTTCCCCTATTTTTTGGGTAGGATAAGGGTTTAGAGTTTTTTGGGAGAGAAACACTATGTAATGTTAGGACTCCTATATGTGATTTTATGAACTCATGCTGTTTCAGCAATGAAAGGCTGGTTGTTGGTCAAAACACTATCGATACAAACACTCTGCAATCAACTAACAACATAAATCATCAACAATTAATTTTGAATTCATTTTTTTATCAAAAAAATTTTTGCTACTCACCATGTGGAAGAGTAATTCAAATTGGATCACTAATTAGAGGCAAGAGTATAATGAAATCTGGATGTTAAGAATTTAAGAAATCTGGATGTGAAGAGAGTAAAAGAAATAGTGAAAGACAATGGAAACAGAGATCATGATGTAAAGCAGATGTATGAAAAGATTAAGCTTTGGTAGATGAAATGCTGAATGGTAGTTGCTTTCGGACAGCCAATTGATAATTTGATCCCTCTATCCTACTTTCTCTCTTTATGTATGAAAAGATTAAGCATTCTGCACATTTAAACAAAGGTTGTAAGCATTCTGAATTCAAAGGCTGTCAATTTCGAGCATAAGTTCAAATAGTGTATTCTACATTCTGAATAAATCACATTCAAGTTAGACATTCTGAGCTTCACATTCCAAACAGAAGTTGTACAAATATCACATTTGGTACCACAAGTTCAAAACATGTCGCATAACATAATACATCACAATCATCACATTTGGTCTTGTTCACAACACAGGTTTATATAAAAGGCCAAATCATAAACATAGGTTTTCGGTAGCATAATACATCACATATCATAAACATAGGTTTTGTTTACATGACATCATTGTTCAAATCATCATTACAAGTTCATAAACATAGGTCTGATTGAATCCAAATCATTGCTAAGATGAAGGTGGCTTGGAACTTTGGAATGCATTTTGTGAACCTTGGAAAGATGTATTTTGCTCCTACTTTCAGAAAATTTGGACATCAAACCAGACCTAATGACCTCTAGCAAACTGATCAACGGCATGTCTCGTGCATCCAAAATTTTTGTATTGAATGATTCACAAATATTGTTAACAAGTAAGTCACAATTACTGAATCCAGAAAATGCATACCATGTCTATGTTTGGGGAGACTTCTCCATCAGCTAAGAATAAGCACCAGCAACTGAGATTTGAATTTCTCTCGTTACTTGAATAAACTTAGCCTCATATGTGGCCCTCGCAGCAGCATAGAACATATTTTTCAACTCCAAGTGCTTGAATTTCTTGTCTAGGTTATTGTACAGATGTCGAATACATATTCTATGTTTAGATTATGGAGACAATGTTGAAATGACATTAATTAGTCCTTGCACACAAAGATGTACATGTTAATACAATAGCAATACAAGAGCAGGTGCAGGAAATGGTATTAATTACTCCTTAATGGTCCAATTTGATACCTTTTGTTTGTCAAACGTGAAAGTCCATTTCTTATCATCTCCAATATCCCCAAGTAAGTGCTGTAGGAACCACTTCCAAGAATCTATGTCCTCTAACTCCACAATTGAAAAAGCTAGTGGAAATATCTATCATTTGGGTCTTTTCCAACTGCAACCAGCAACTGCCCTCTAAACCTTTATTTCAGAAAACATCCATCCAATCCAATAAATGACCTACAAGCTGCCAAAAATCCCATCTTACAAGCATCCAGGCAAATGTACAATCTTTTGAAAATTGGAGTTAGAGGATATTGGATGGATAAGGGATGCTCTTCAGCACATGGTAGATAACTCTCTATTTTATAGATACTTCTCTTATTTGTTCCTAAAATCTCTTCAAAATATGGTCTTAGCATGAAGAATTGCTCTTTGTTCTTACCTTTAACAAGTTCTTTAGCCAAAAGTCTAGCCTTTCAAGCCTTTATTCTTCCATAGTTGACCATAAATTTCTCTTTTATCTTTTGTCGAAGAGTACGCACTTTTATGTTAGGATCACTTTGGACACTCTTCACCTATTTCCCCGCAAGCCACTTAGTTGATGCATGCTTATTATTCCAACTTCTAGGACAGTTGTGTTCAGGGTTACATCCATTGCTGTCTTATCATGATGTTGAATTTTTTTTTTGCATACACTAACCAATCACAGCCCTCAATACATTTAACTTTCACTCTCTCCTTGTCATTTTTAACAAATCTGATATTCTTTCCACTATAGACAGTATAATCCTTCACTACATCTTTAAAAAATTTCAGACTTTCATAAATTGGCCCTCTTTAAATTTAATAAATTTTGGGTTGTAATCTATCTTGAACTCCTCATATTTACATCTTTTTCTAATAATTTATTCATCATCAATGTCATCCTCTCTCATTGTGTGTTCTAACTCCTCCTTCTCCTCATCTACCTCATCCCAATCAGAGAAATTAACATTTCTGAAGTTTCCCTTTTCTTTTGATTCTAGAATGACCTCTTCATCACCTGTATTGGCCTCTTCACCCTCTATAGGATTATTAGTAGACATTGACTCCTCCCTTTCTTCCCTTGAACTCTCATTATCACATTATTCAAAATCACTATCACTACTCACCAAAATCTCAGTACTAAAGCCCTCATTTTCTCGAATGTCTTCATCACTTTCGATGAATAAATCAGCATCATTCTCTAATACATAAGTATCATCAACATCATGTTCTATATAAAAATGCACTTTCTTATCTTTCTTTCATCCAAATAACATATCAATGTAGAATCAGTCAATATTGTGCTGAAACCATTTCCAGGCAAAGGTATCCATGACCTTAGCCTAACTTTGCTACCATGTGCCCTAATTCAAATACTGACATTTTATCCTTATCACAATTATCACAATATGTTAATTCACTACCTTCGTAACTATTTGTTCCTAGAAATTTACCCCCATAATGGAATGCAACAGTAAATTTGGAAGAATCCATATTTGAAGGAGGGAAAAATTTGAAAAATACTAAGACATTGTACGCATAGCATTTCAACAATCACAACATAACAGAGTAAACATACTTAAACACCAATATTGAAATTAATGAAACAGGACCTAGATCAAATTATAGCAATACAAATTATAGCAATAATTAACACAACATAATACAAATTTATAACAATGTATTGATAATTTTACAAAAACCCTAATTTGAACCCCTAATTTTAAACCCTAATTTTTTTCCCAAACCCTAATTTTGAATGAACCCTAATTTTACATATCTTCAATCGATATTAACACAGTATAATACAATATATATTCAATTAACAAAAATTCCACATTTAAAAACATTTTATTGATAAGGAAACCCTAATTTTTAAAACCTTAACTTGAACCCTTAATTTTAAACAAACCTTAATTTTTCAGATCTTATAACAATGCAGTATTAATAACATTTTATTAATGAATTTAAAGAAGCCAATTTTTTTTTAAACCCTAATTTTTTAGAAAACCCTAATTTTTTTTCAACACCCTAATTTTAAACTAAGTTCAGTAAACTTTGAAATTACAGAAATAGTAATCCAAAACTTAGATTTACATACCTCATAAGGACCAACCGTGAAGAAAATGATGATTGTGAACCAACAATATGGGACCACAAGCCAAATTGTTTTAAGAAAACCAAAATACTTTGTCGAGACCCACTTTCAACTATCGTTTTCCCCTCGAATATAGTAAATAAATCCCTAACCTTAAGTAATCCATCTGTAACACCATTGTAGATCTTCACTCCCTCTCTAAATAGGGTTTTTTTTTTATTTATTTTTAGGACGACTACCCTTCTCTTTCTCTCTCCCCTTGCCTATTAATGATCCATCGTTTTTTTTTTTTTTACTTATCCCATCGTTATAACTTCAAGAGTAGTTGATGTGGCTTGCCACAGTAGCAACACTGTAGCAACGCCAACAGATTGTTGACGTGTCATGAGACATGTCAGCATTTGGTGCCACCTTGACTCCATGTAGTCAGATACGTGGATACATGTAAGCATCTAACGGCCAGGTTGGCGCCGTCACTAATGGAGGGACTAACAAATTTCGTAATTTGAAGTTTAGGTCCTCAACCATAGCGTTTTGAAGTTTAGGGACAAATTTGTGAATTTGAGACAAAGTTCAAGGACTTAACATGTAATTATCTCAACTCATTTTCATATATCTATTCGATCACTTTGTCTTGTTCGATTATTGAGGATTCAATTTTGAACTTATCAGTTTCCTTCGGTCATTTTGCCCTCCTGTACTTATTGACTTAAGAATTCAATTTTTTTACAATTATCGTTTTCCTTTTGGTACATATGATCCTTGAGAATTGAACTTGTCAGTGCTACTTTTTAAATTTTTCAAATTCTCCATCGGTACATATTTGCACCTTCCAGCTTTCCCATCGGTTGCATGTGAATTGAAGGCACAGCACATGTCACTTTTCTATATGTTCGGTGATATCCAATTTTGAATCCTCATTTTTATTATGAGATACCCATGAAATTCTTAATTGGCTATTTTGCCATCGATCAGTAATATGGTAATGTTCTTGGTCGTTCGGTACAATGTTTTTCCATTTATCTGTTCAGTGCTCATTCCCTATTTTCATTTCGGTCACTGTGTATTCAATTTTAGACTTAGCATTGTTTGTTGATGATTGCCTTAGCATATTGACCAAACACCCAAGTCTCTTTGGCACTTCCTTCATTGACAACAATACACACATGCCTTTTTCCTTCATTGACCAAACAGCACATTGCCTCATGCTGTCCGTTCGGCTATGGGTAGTTTTGTATTTGACCGAATAGCACTATCGTTCGACACTTGAACTATTCCTCCATAGTACATCTCTCGTCCACACACCCATCCGACTTAACATATTCCTATATGAATTTTCATTCAATGCCTTTGGCCGTTCCATCGTGAATACCTCTTCGGCCACACTTGTAATATATATAAATATATATTTTTAGAAAGTCCCTTCGGTCCTTGTGCAGCCAAGAAAGCTTTTCATTCCTGTAGCAAGAAATCCATGAAATTTTCTTCCTTTCCATTATCTCTTGTCACCCTTGGGACTTCAACCTCCAACCTTCCATTCGTCCAAAAAACGTTTATCCACCAAACCATTCAAGCACTTCAATTATGATATGCACAATATTTAATATACCCCATGCATTGCTATTTCCACTATTGTGTCTCCATGTGAGATTGTGACCCTTCGGTGAAGAGTACTTTCCTTCATATTGTGTTAGAGCAAATGTCTTTCCTTATTCCGTAACTGATGAGAATTGAACCCAAACCTTCCAAAAAGGCTTTTCGCCATCATACCACACAAACAAATTATGACAATATTCATGAATATTTTATGTTTTAATAACTTTAATTTATTTTCCATAAATTTACATTTTCCTTTCAACTCCCTCAGCATATCACCAAACATTTCTCTCTTAACAAATAATATTTCAACTATTTAAACCCACTTGGTTGAGTTCCAAATTACCAAAAAGGGTATGTTGGATACTTGTGTAAGTTGAGCAGAGAATGAGAGCAATTAAATAAATTGGAAAGATGAGTAGTAAATAAAAAAGTGGAGTTGGAACTCTAGAACCTACGAATGTCAAATTTCACCTTTTTTTTTTTTTACTTTCTCTTTCTCTTTGCTCATACACTACCTCTTCCTCTCTTCTTGTTTTTAGCAAAGATCAATCAAAATACCATAAAAAACCCACACTCTAAAGACTTCAAAACTCACAATCTAAACTCTAGAAAATTAGACCTTGTGAGAGATTTGAGATTTTCTAGTGAGAGAAAATCTAGGGTTTGATCGTGATTCGGTTTGAGGTGAAATCAAAAACTAAAAATCTAGATAATATTTTTATTCTCAATTTGGGTTTATTTTTCCTTTTTCATGGCTTTGAAGTTTAAATTGAAAATTGGATGAAATAGATTTGATGGATTTTAAGTCACCGAATGTAAGAGAAAAATTGGGTATTGAATGTTAAGCATTTTGGGTTTATTTGAAAGAATTGACATTGATGATGGTGAGTACTTGATTATGTCCCTCAGAAGTTGGCGAAAACTAAACGAAGCAAGACGTTTGTTGCAGAGACGTCTGAGAGTGACTATCCTCTATAGCACAGTGAGTGGTTACATGTTTGCACTTAAATAAAAAAATGTTTTATTTGGATTTTCTAAATAATTTTCAAAAGTTGATTTTAAGTGTTTTAGTGTGTGTGGAATATCCTCAAAATTGAGTTTGAAATTTCTATACATCCTATTGTTTTGACTGAATATATGTGTCATATTGATTTATTGATGTTGAGCATATTATGATACTGGTTATTGATGAATAATTATTTATTTGATGACACATGGAATAGATCATTAAATTTTCATGAAATGGTGCATGGTGTGGTTATTGGGGAAAGAGCCTGAACCCTAAAAAATGACTAGTCATTTCCTACCATGGTGCGACTCGACGGGGTGACTTGGTGGTCTTAATAGACATGTTATGTGGCTGGTCACGATGACACATTCATGGTCGAATAACGCATCGCTTGAAGGGCATGGGATAGTTGGTTGCACCACCAACGAAACACATAATCAACTCCAAGGAATGAGGTATTTGTAAACTGAAATTACTAAAACGTTTGCTGGTTCCACCCTATGTCATGGTAGATCTTTGTTGAGAATAATGATTTTGGCTACTCTATATTTGAAAAGGTGAAATGGTTGGATGCATATTAGATTGGATTATGATGATTGGAAAATTGTAACACCGGACAAGTCTAGATTTTTGATATGTACTCTGAGTAGTTTATTTAAAATTTTTATATTTTGAAAAATGCTGGGAAAATAGTTAAAGTTCATATAAGTATAAATTTATACTCTTTGAGTAGTCCAGGAAACCCTTGTAGATACTTGACTAATATTTATAAATTTTAAAGCTTCTGATCGGTAAAACCATCAGTTAATTGAGTATTCAGTGATCAATATTTGTTGGGATTTGACTCTTGTTAGAGAATTTACCTGATCAGTGAGGTGTTAGTGTGTAGTGAACAAATTCTTCAAATTTTAATTTTTCTGAACGGTAGCCGATAGTGATCGTTCCTTAGTGGTTTACTATCTCTCAGTGTAAAGTGAAGTTACAAATTTGTTTGTATATTGTAGAGTTGAGTTGACAAGTAATTTTTAAAAATTTTTATAATTTTATATATACCCATCGGTACACTCAATTTTCCTATACCGTTCGGTATATTATATTTTACTTACATCTTTGATGGTAAATTTTTATACCAATTGGTGAATATCAAATTTTGGAAATTCTATCGGTAGTCATTTTAAGATAGATGTTCGGTACTGTGTTAATCTACCGATGAACATTTAGTCTTACCTATCGGTATATTACCGTTCGCTTGTCTTAGACCATCAGTAAACATCTTGCTAAAATTTCTACATGTTCCATCGGTACCAAAAAATAGTTCCATTTCCACCTTTTTCCAATCCTGGTCGATTATCTTAAACAACATTTGTAATTTTCTAGCTAGTGCAATTTGTTCTACTCCTGTTCAGTTATGTTGGTAGCCCCTTCGGTCATCCAATGTTTCGGTCAAACTTTAACAAGAGAATGCTTTGTCTTCAACTTTTATTATTATTATCATTATTTTATTTTATTTTATTTCATTTCATTTCATTTTAATTTAATTTAATTTAATTTAATTTTCCTCATTAGTCTTGGTTAGCAATATTTTTCGGTATTGATTTTGAATTAGTCGATCGGTAACAATACTATGAAACTCCTCCATTTGGACATTTAAACCTCCCATCGGTAGTTCCCATCGGTTTCCTTTTAAATTTTATCTATCGGTTGAATCCTTCAAAATTTTTAAACTTCTGAAAATTTCCATCGGCTCCTATGATTACACACAAGTTGGAACACTTAAGAATTTTCATCGGTCAACTTACCATCCATTCTTTATTCTATCAGTCAAGTCCCAATTTCTTGCCATCGGCCATCTATTCTTCACAAGCCATTCTTTACAAATTTGCATCAATTTGTCTTCAACTCCCGTAACATGCTTTGCTTAGGATTTGAACCTAGGCACTACAAATGTCCAAAAAAAAATTATATCGCCACCAAGCCATCCAACATCTTCAATTATATTATGTAAAAATATATTTTATTTCATATTTTGAAAATGCTAAAAAATTTAGCTTACTTCTTGTTAAGTTGCATTTCTCATTTGAATTTTTTTTCTACCGACCGCCGAACATATTTTATCATCCGGACAGAACTATAAGCACTTAGCTTATTGGGTTGACTTTTCCAATAACCAAAGAGGACATGATTGGGCAATTATGTAATTTAGGAATAAATAAGGGTTATTTAGCAAATATAGGAAAATGGGTTGGGAATAAGAGAACAGAAGTGGGGTGAGATTTTAGAAGATTCACGTAACCCAACATCACTTTTCTCTCTAAACCATTTTCTCTTCTCTTGAAAAACGCAATCGATCCACTAACAAGCCCAAGATTTAAAGTTCCAAATTTCTCATCTAACACTTCAAAGTTAGTTTCTAGTCTTGATTTTGGAAGAACCTTAAGAATGTAGAGTTGTCACAAAGAAGAGCCAGATTCTAGGGTTTGGTGTAATCTGAACAGGAAAAGGTTTCTTGGAGACAATAAATAAGGTATTATCATTTTCCTATTCCATTCTTTCGTTTACTTAACTAGCTGTTCACTAGTCATTGGGGAATATTTAGTCACCGGAAGTGAGAGGAAATGAGGGTTTGAATGTTAGGGTCTCTGGGTTTGACTTAAAAATAAATATTGATGGTTTTATTTCTTGATAATGTCCTTTAGGAGTCGAACGGACCGATCGTGGCAAGACTATTGCTACTGAGGAATCTGGGAGTGACTACCCTCCCGATCACTGTGAGTGGATGGTTCATTGTGTTCTTAAATGAGTAACTTGTTTTAAAATTGTTTTATAAATGATTTTGAAAGATTTTTACAGGTTTTATATAAATTGTTTTGTGATTGTGATATTTCTGAACTGAAACGTGAAGTATGAATACGTCCACTGCATTTATAAATGCATGTGTGCCATATGTTATTGAATATTGTTTTATAAATTGCTATGATATGAAATTAGTGATTACTTGTTGGAAATTATGGCACATGAATTGTGAAATGACATGTTTGAGAAATGAATGGTGCTGTTAGTTAATGGCTATAGTTATTCCTCCCACGGAGTGACCCCACGGGGTGACGTGGTTGAGGGTTTATTTGGCAATGGAGGTAGACGCGGCCTCCTGCGACCCCGTCATACTATTCGGATAGCATCCCGGTAAGGTACGAGTCAATGCCAAGAAGGGGGAATTAGTGTTTTAAAAAAAGTAATTGAAAACCTCTTGGCTGGTTTTCACCCAGGTACGACCAAACTTTGGACGGTAGTGTTTTCTTTAGGGAGACCCCATGATATTGGAAAATATGAAATTATTGATGCATTTCTTTTATTATGATCTGAATTGTTTGATGCTACTTATGAATTGTTTTGCTAGAAACTATTACTTTGGCATTCCCACACTCACCACTCATTTACTGTCACAACAAGCCATTGCACTTCACTCACTGAGTATTTTATACTCACTCCTCTTTTCTTATCTTTTTCAGAGGAAGTGTAGATTTAGCAGTAGCCCCTCTCTATTAGATAGAACTAGCCGAGGAACAGTTATCGAGACTTTTCTTGGTATTGACTCTTCTTAGATGTAAATTTTGAGGCTATATTTGGATCCATCGGAGGGCATGTTTTGAAGTGAAACTTTGATTTGTCAATTGTATTTTGCAAAACTTATTGGTTGTATATTTCACATATACATATTTCTTTAAGTTAAACTTTTGTTAAAAATATTGAAAGTTTGATGTGTTGGTTTTATTGGATTGAATGAGGATATTTTATAGACTTGTGGGGTCTTGGGTTATGTGTTGGTGACTGCACATATTTCTAGATTACGCAGCGGTTATCATGTGCTTGGACTTGCGGGTTGGGGCATGACAATTATTGTTATCAGAGCAAAGGTTTTGAAGTCATAGAAAGTTTTCCATTATTTTTGAATGATTTTAAAGGTTTTTGTATTTCTAAATGTTTTTAAAAAAAATTGAAAGCCTCCAATGGGTTCTAGGAAATTGACATACCTCTAACCATAGGTGTTTAAAGTCATCTTAGTACTGTGAGAATGGGGAATGTAAATAATATTCCTCCCTAAGAGCATGAGGATGAGTCGTCCGTGCATGCTCCATCTCCTCCAGCTACTACTCACCTGGCTCCTCTAACTGGGATTTCTCCACTACCACTTGATGCTTTTCGGCAATGGACTGAGTGGTAGAATACATACGGTGCACATTTTCAAGCACCACCTCAAGTCCAAGTTCCTTCACCTCCCAACCCAATGGTTCTACAGGTCCCCCTATGGCACCGATAGCTTCTCCTACTTCAATAGTTACACCATCCACCCGACCACCCATTGAATTGTCCAAATTATTGAAAAAGGCTAGATAATTAGGGTGTGTGACCTTTTTGGGTTCTAATGACCCTATGGTAGCCAAGAAATATATCAAGAGGGTCTGAGAGGCAGTGACAGACATGATAATTGATGATGAACTGAAGCTCATTGTAGCTGTGAGATTGTTAGATGAGGATGCCAATACTTGGTGGGATGGTGTAAAGGAGAGATCGACCATATCCCTTACTTGGAGTGACTTCCTTAGGGAGTTTGATGAGAAATTTTATACACGATTTGATCGTGACTTGAAAAGAAGAGAATTCGTCCATCTTCGTCAAGAAAATAGATCAGTGGCAGAATATGAAGCAGAATTTAGGAGTTTGTCTGCATTTGTTCCAGAGATAGTAGGCTCTGAGGAGGATAGACATTTCAAATTCGAGGATGGTTTGAACTTGAACATTCGAGAGAGGATGTCAGTGATAGAGGATCACACTTATCAAAATGTTTTGCAGTTGGCCTTGAGGGCTGAACAAATAGTGCTATAGAGAGGCAAGATTATGGAGCATTATGAAAGAAAGAAGAGGTCTAGTGGGTTTACTCTAGGCCAAGGCTCCAAGAAAAGCAAAAGCATGGGTTCTTATAGTAAAGGGTTAGTCATAGGATCGGTTGGTACTCCCCAAGGCAAACCATTCTTCAAGTCAAATGTTTCAAGTGGTAATATTGGATTAGGAGTCACTACAAGAAAACTGGCCTTCAGCGACGGAAAAATCCATCGCTGAAACCAAGAAATCCATCGCTGATGAGCTTCCGTGACAAAAATTTTCTGTCGTAGGAAGTGTTGTTGAAAATGGCCTCGCTAAAATTACCGACGGTCTGTTTCCATCGGTAAATAAAACCGACGCTATTCCGTCGCTGATGTTAGATAGGTTATCGATGGATTACCGAGTGAAAAAACCGTTGATATAATACATTCCCTCAATAATTCGTCGGTGTTTATAGTGTTTCGCAAGAAAAATCAGTGATAGAATAACAACGGTTATTTACTGACGGAAACAAAGATCCTCGCAATGTCGTTGCTAATTTGTGACGGATTAGCAACAAAATGATTCCTTCACTAAATTTTCGTCGGTAGTCCGTCGGAAACTTGCTAAGAAATGCCAAGGTAACAACGACGGAACAACGACAAAATTTTCAATTGGGAAGAAATCCATTGGTAATCCGACACTGTTTTAAGTGTGTACTACTTAAAACTCATTTAGTTTGGCTGTATACCTATAACCTGTAATTCAATCATCATGTTCCAGTCCAAGTCACATGTTCCTTAATATATCATAAACTCATATAAACCAAATTTATTTAAAATATAAAAATAAACACGAGGTCAAAGTACAAACTTACAATACAATCCCATATGAAAGGTAAATAAATGAAAATCACTAAAATAGGAAAAAAAAAGGTGCAATGTCTACGTGAAATAGATGTATAGAATAAACTAGTTTTCTAAGTGTTCAGTACCATAAAAACAAGTACATAATGATGCAAATAACAATGTCACTGAGAGGGGGGATCAGGATCTGGTTGCATGCTATCAAAGTCAGGTGTTGGATCTTGGATACCAATTTGTGCAAGTATCTTACGGATTTGTGCCTCTGTTTGCTCTCTCACTCTCACCTGACTTTTCAATTCTTCTAATATTTCACTACGCATTTGTGTTTGAACTTCTTCCAAGATTTCGGTATGCATTTGACTTGCATTGATCTTCGCATTTCATCCATCATTTTATCCACCTCCTCCTTAGTTTACATCTACGACAAAGTCATGCATGGAGAGGAAATCACACCTGAGGAATTCATTGAAGGCATGTCATCAATTCTCTTGCCGAAACCATATAAACATCCCTTTATTCTACCCCCAGTCACCTCACACCATGATCCGGCATCAAAGTCTGGCATAGAAGCGCTATCTGATCCATATTTGTCCTCAAGTAATTGCTTGTACTTGCCCTACATCAACGATAGATAATTACATTATAAATATACAAGACTTACATATAATAACTTAAAAAAGGTTAAGGCTTACACTAACTGCTTCAGATTTCCTGTCAACGTACTGCCCTTTCCCTTTATCACGCCTATGAGTACGATTGAAGAGTTCAAGATGTGACACCGGTTGCATGGTTTCTTCAACCTAAAAGTAAAGAAAAATGCATTAGTAGTTTTAGTGAGACAAAAAGTAGGAACATTTTGTAAATCACGAAATACATACCATCCTCTTCATGTGTGTCGCAAAGGGAATGGAACCGGATGTGTGCTTTGTAATTTCTCCTTCTTTTTCCATATTCTAGTTTTGTTTGGCTGATTGGACTTCTGTTGCCACTTCGCAGTACTCTAATGTTTCTCAATCAATTCATCCCAAATAGCACAGGTCAAAAATGGTGGGGGATGACCTTTAGTATCAGCTAAATTTGTTATTCTAGCGGCTTGCAGCGCTTGCTTCCTGGCTGACGAAAGCATATCCGCATATCTTCGACTGCATGAATCTTTCCACGTATTATATATCCAAACTGAATCTTCCTCTTGCTAGATGAATATTTGCTGCACATAATAAGGACACGTAAAAAAAAATATGTTATGTATAAGAAGTGACGACATTTGAAAGTGGAAACAAACAGAAGGTTCAATTCATTGTTTTTATGGTTTGTAATCAGCATTGGCAAAATTTTGGAGCGATATAGACCATATTGTTATGGGAAACAAGAATGTAATCATAGAAGAAAATATGCATAACTGAATGTCAATGAAAGCAATTTGCCAAAAAAGTAATAATCAACATGTTTATAACTATTGTGATGTCCTCCAGGACAAGTGCAAAGGCATATAAACAATTCGCAATCTTCAATCAATTTTTTTGGTTGTTTCTTCATACAGGTTATCCTATATCTGTTGTGTTTTCCTCCTTGGGATTAACTTTTGTCAATCTGGTTGTGATTGTTGTTGGTCCTTATGTTTTGTTAGTTTAGGGTTAAGAAGAAATGGTTGGACGAAGAGCATGTAGGTCTAATACCTTGATGACTAAAAAGTCTTAACAAGCACCGTAATGACTATCTAATTTTATAGTATTTAGGATAACAATGACATGTATTGAATATTAAATTTATTGATCAATTCTTGTATAATTATACTAAATGATTTAAATGGAACTCACATATGAACAACTAGTAAATGTTTTTGAAAACTTGTTATGGCCTGACCCTGAATCTGAGACTATTGTGAAACAAAATATTAGTTGTGATTGGTGTAAGAACCTTCACTAGTATATGAAAAGCCATAAAAGCATATGCATGAAATAAGTTTAGTTGGAGCCATTCGCCTGGGTATCAGCAGAGCTTTGCAAAACTAGGAACCAGGCTTACGTCCTTCACTCAGAGAAGGTCAGCTTGTCTCTAGTTCTTTTATGCCAATATGTAGTTTACTGAGACTCACAGAGTATGTGGAAACATTTTGTAAGACTGAAACAAGCCTTATTTATCAGAGACCTGCCATAAACTTGTGATATTATTACAAAGAGTTAGTTTTCTTCTTGTCATTGTTTTTCACTAAGTTACTCCTTTTTATTCCTATCAGCAAGGTTATTAACAAGGGATTCCTGGGTTATAGAGAGGAAAAAGCCTAGAAAAGCTCAATGACATTGACATCAGGTATAAGATTAGAATCCTCATGACATGTGATAAGACATAAGTCCTAGTTACCAGGTGACTAGATGTAGAACCTGGAAAAAGACTTGGTTCCTATCCCTAACTTGACAAAAGTTAATCCCAAGGAGGAAAACATAGCAGATATACTCAGGGCTATCCATAAAGAGCTACATAAACAAAGGGAAGCCAGTAATCAAAAGTATAACACCTATACGGATTCTAATCATCATCAATTCCTGGAGAAAATATGTAGGCAGTCTTATCAAAGGACAAATTTCAAACAGGTAATTTCAATAGGTAGAATAATAAAAAGGTTGGTCCTTGGGAGATTTTAAGATAAAATCAATGATAATGCCCAGAATAATCATGTGAAACATCTAGTTCTATACAAGGGTACACACATTAACATTGATGAAGTTGGCAAAAGACCTAGCGCCTAGTAAAGAAACTGCAGGAATTGATGATGATAATAGTGCCCACATATTAACATTGGTTTGATGCTCTGATTTAATTTGAAGCTTTCAAAAATTCTGCCAAGTCTCTGCCTAGTATTTCCAAGTTGATGTTATATATTGTCATATCTTTATAAGATTATAGGAGGCTTAAATTTACCATTATGCAGCAAAAGTTGAAACAAATTCCAGAGATTTGAGTTTGTTAGTGTGCTAGGACAGAATAGTTCACTTGTTACGAAACTATTATGCAGGAAATAGTAGTGGACCAGCTGTACGATTAGGTGGTAGTGACTAAGCAAGTGGCTGCTGAGATGGATCCTAAGAGTCTGATTGTCTATCATCGCAGAAGGAACAAAATGACTACAAAAGACTATTAAGAAGTTACCACCTCATTATGGGGAATCTAAAGTTGTTATGGGGTACAAGTTATTGGGAGTTCGATAAGAGTAAAGAGGGGAATTTGACTTCTGGAGAATGGCAAAAGAAATGACAGCTTAGGCTTTATAAATTAAACAACTATATTTATAGAAAAATATTAGTTTTTATAAATTAAAGCTAACCTGAAACTTTTCCCATAGGCCATCTTTTGTCTGCTTTGGCACAATGCACCAAGTTGGCCACGCCCCCGAAATATGTCCCTTAATGGCTTCAATTATAGCACGGACAACTTTGGGATCAATGAAGCTATTTTCAAAGGAAATGTTTTAGTTAACAAATAAAATCATATGAACACATGAAATATAACTGAAAACAAACTGTTTTGACATACGTATGATTAGCTACTTCTATATATGTTCTTTTCTTTACATTGACTGGCACGTCCGTCCCACGGTTTGGTCCTCAACCAACATGAGCTGAGGAATTGACATTACAGTCAACCTGAAGATTGGGAGCGGCTTGCAAAGCAACGTCCTTCGGCATGTCACTTACATGTGTTGACCCACACTCGCTCTCATTGCTGCTCCGAGAGCTTCCCCTTGACCTTGACCCTCTGCCTCAAACCATATTTGTTTTTCAGAACAAATAATTGTTAGGAAATTTTTAATCACAAAACATAGAAATAACATGCATATATTAAAAGAATTGTAATTTCTTAAGATATAATAATATCCAGTTCGAAATTTCACAAATATGAAAATATAGGCTTCTTTTACATTACAAAAAAATGGTATCACAGTAAAATTTTTAAATACAAAAATCAATATCTTAAAAATAAAGGTATATTTGACAAACCTCAAAAACTAATCAGTCTATGTCATCATCACCACCATCAGAATCAAATCCTCCATCTCCCTCTGTTTGGGAAGAATAATACCCTTCTTCTTCTTCTTCCTCCTCCTCTTCTTCTTTTTCTTCATCTTCTTCAACAGCCACTTGGTACTCAAAACGGTAGTCTTCTTCTTCTGGTACTTCACTTGAACTTAGCTCATCGAGGTCTCCATCAATTTGAATACTAGCATCATCAGGTTCAGTTATACAATCAACAACTCTACAAACTGATGGTTCATTTTCTTGATAAAAGCTATCTGCTTCAATCAGTAATATTACACCATGATTAGTTACCCCTCGAGCCTTTGTTTTACATACAACCCACCAATCACATCTCTCTCTCTTCTTACAAGGGTCTGATGTGTAATAAACTTGTTGTGCTTATGTTGCCAACACAAAAGGGTCATTTGAATGCAGTCTTGATTTATGATTTACTTCAACAATTCCGTAACGAGGATGGACCCTAACCCTTTTTCAGTGTCATACCAAATACATTTAAATAGCCCAACTGTGTTACCAACTCCAAAATACTCCAACTCTATCATATAAGTCAACATGCCATAAAAATCGCGTTCATAATCATTATAACAACTCCCTTTCACACAAACTCCACTATTCATACTTGATTTATCCTATCCGAACTCCTTCGTATGAAACTTGAAACCGTTAACAAAATATCCCTTATAATATTTCACTGCGCATGATGGCCCTTGTGCTAGATCAGTTATATTTTTATGTATAGAATTTGTATCATCTGTTACCTAACAATATATGAACAAAATAGAACGTAGTTAGAATAAAAAATGACAAACATTTTTCCAATTATTACTTAATAATAGAAAAGGGATGTGTGTACTTACAAATCACCTTAATCAACTTGCAAACTCTTGTTCAAGTAGTTTCTCTAATTGCTCGTCTGTAATATTTAAAATTTGTTCCCTCACAACATCATCAAATTTCCTACTCCAAACAATGAACCACCAAATCATTAGCTTCTTAATTCGGATTGACTTAAAAAGTAAACAGTCATCAAGAAGCTTACTCTATAAATTCAGTTAGCTCAAAACAATTCAATAACACATATATAACTGCAGCATTGTATTCGTCTTTAGATAGAAATCTCCGATGACATTCCCCAATTCCTTGTCTTGACCCACAAAATATTGATAATCTCTTGATCGAGTTAATAGGTCCCCCATCATCATTTCGACATACTCGGCTGAACTTTGTTTCAATATGGGATTCGAAATAAAATAAGCAAAATGTTGAGATCTCCTTTATAATATAGTCCTCACATATGGAACCTTCAACGCATGCTCGTTTGCGCACTTTCTTCTTCAGTCGAAAGATGCACCCACAAATTAATTAAGCATTTTGTATTAAAAAAATTGATTATATAATCTCATATGATTAGAAGTTCTAGACATTACCTCTTGAATGGATACATCCATCTATATTGAATAGGTCCTCCCACCTTGACCTCGTAAGCTAAGTGAACAGGTAGATACTCTATACAATCAAAGAATGATGGGGGGAAGATTTTCTCTACTTTGCAAAGAGTCTCAACTATATTTGTCTCCAATGTCACCATATGCTGTACACGCAACTCAGTCGCACACAAATCCCTAAAGAAAGTACTGACTTCAATTATTGAATCCCAAACAACGTTAGGCACAAGGTCTCGAAAGGCAATAGGGAGCAATCTCTGCATAAAGATATGATTGTTATGACTCTTCATCCCATAAAAGTGGCATTCCTCCAAACTTAAACATCGAGCCAAGTTTAAAGCATATCCATCAGGAAATTTCAAAATTTTCACCCATCGACACACATATAAAATTTGGTCTCAATTCAATGTGTATGAAGCTTTTGGCTTCCAAGTCATCCCATTCATTTCTTTTAATTCTAAATCTGAGCGTTTGCAATACAACCCCAAATCAAGTCTCGCCTTAACATTATCCTTCATTTTTCCTTTAACATCCATAATGGCGTTGAATACATTATCAAACATATTTTTTTCAACATACATTACATCCAAGTTATGGCGAATAAGAAGTATTTTCCAATAAGATAACTCCCAAAATATACTTCTTTTCACCCAATTGTGCTCAACCCCAAAGCCCTGAATCCTCTGTTTACCACATTTTGTGCCAAATATAATATCAGGAATAGAAGATACATGATAAAACATTTCTTCACCAGATAGTCGAGGAGGGGGCTCATCCCTCTCAACTTTTTCATCTCAAAATTTATCCCTTTGGTTCTGATATGGATGATTAGGAGGAAGAAATTGACGATGACAATCAAAAAATGAAGTTTTCTGACCAGTAGAAAGAACAAAAGACTTCGTCTTCTCCATGCAATAAGGGTAAGAAAACTTCCCATGAGTGCTCCATCTAGATAGCATCGCATAAGTAGGAAAGTCACTTATTGTCCATAAAAGTGCTGCCCTCATTTGAAAATTTTGTTTTCTTAAAATATCATAAGTCATCACATCTTGAATCCATAACATTTTCAATTCATCAATCAATGGTCTCAAAAAGAAATCAATATGCTTAGTTAGATTTCTTGGGCTGGGAATAATCAGACTGAGGAAAATAAAGAGTTGCTTCATACATATAGAAGGAGGCAAATTTTACATTGTGATAAAAAATGGCCAACAAGAGTAAGGAATGGAAGATTGTCCAAATGGGTTAAATCCATCTGTGCATAACCCTAAGCGGATATTTCAAGATTCAAAGGCGAAGGATGGATGCGTATTGTCAAAGTGCTGCCACGCTTGACTATGGGATGGGTATGAAATTACTTCATCATCACTACATTGATATCTAGCATGCCATGTCATATGCTCTGATGTAGCTCTTGACATATAAAGTCTTTGAAATCTTGGTGTTATAGGCATGTATCATAACACCTTATTTGGAACTTTCTTTTGTCTTCCATTATCTCCTCTTCTTATTTTATATCGAGAGTGACCACATATCATACACCCTGTCCTATATCGATTTTCTTGATAATACAACATGCAATAATTTTCACAAATATCAATCCTCTCATACCAAGTCCAAGTCTTTTCAAGAGTTTCTTTGCTCCGTTGAAATTGCTTGTCAATTTTAAATCTTCCGGTAACATAGTTTGTATAATCTCATTTATGCGATCGAAGCACGCCTTACTCATGTTGAACTCGGACTTCCAATTTAACATTTGTGATATGACTGACAATGTTGTTTGCATTTTGCAACCATTCTATAATGGTTCTTCAGCTCTTTTCAACAACTCATAAAATAAAGCTGCTTCAGAATTTGATGGCTCAGTGTTGTCAACATTCATGTTAGCATAACTAGAATTCCAATAAAATTGAGGGCCTATGGCATTCATAACCATGGACCTATTTGGAGCCTCAACATCCTCTGTAGATCTAGATGATTGTCCTTCCATTGATGCATCATTTCTCACTTCTCCATGAGAAAGCCAAATGGTGTACCCATTAACAAACCCTCTAGAGTACAAGTGCATCATGACATCATCTCGAGAAGAAAATCTATGATTCTGACATTTACGGCAAGGATATCTAATATTCAATCCATCCATGAAATTATGTTGAGAATAAGCAAAATCCAAGAACTCATTAACACCCTCAATAAATGCATCTGTCAAGTAACCATTACTTAATCGATGATACATCTAACTACGATCAATGGACCCTATTTTGAACTACATACTGTATGGAAATAATAAAAGTAATATCAAATGTTGTCCATGTCCATTGAACCCCCCAAAAAAATAAGAGGATAATAATGAAATTGAGATTCCAGTAATAGAAAAAATGGGATAAAAGGGATAAATCTTTTTTTTACAAAATATCTGTATATTTTTAAATGATCTAGAGGCAAATATAAAAAAGAATAATGAAAATCAAGTTCAAGAAATACAAATCACAAAAGGTACGCAAAGGTACGACAAGGAATTAATTGATTTCGCTAATTAAAAGAATAAAAGTTCACTGAATTGCATGATAATTTAAAACCATGAACAAAAGGACGTCAGTGAAGGAAAAATATATAACTAACCAGAAAACGGTAGATAGAAAATTAAACAAACAGAAATAGATCCTAAAAAATGTAGCGAAGTATGAACAACCTGAAATATATAGAAATCAACCATCATCAACAGGGGGAGATAAATATAACTAAGAGAGAGAGAGAGAGAGAGAGAGAGAGAGAGAGAGAGAGAGAGAGAGAGAGAGAGAGAGAGGGAGAGATGACCTCTGCGAAGGAGTAGAGTGCCGCAACAAGCAAAGTTGTATGACCATCAATGTCCTTTAAATTCACATCAGCTCCCGGCTCCAAAACCTCCTTTATCTACCCCCTAAAGCATATCCACAAATGTGTCCTACAATAGAAAAACATTCATTAGAATTTTCTTATCTTGAGAAGTTTTGTACTATATAGAATAAATGATAACTTATTAAAATATTTAAAGTATGGACTAATGTTTTTAACTATTGTCAAGTGGTTTTTATGAATAAGGTGTTATTGATATAAAAAAAAAATGTTCAAAACTATTGAGTTAATTAACTATCAATTGCCATGTCGAACAAAAGCAGCAGCGGCAACAGGGTGAAGCTGAACAAATTGTCAGGCACAAAAAATTAAAGAAGTAACTGTACAAAAACAAATATGGAGTAGGGGAATGACTTTTTAGCAGATGACCAACCACAATGACTCCATGACCAAAACGTCAAAGTATGTATTTCTTCCAACATAACTAGAAAATACTATTTCGAGGAGAGAATACAATTATTAAATTGGTAACACAAAATGCCATTCCATTTTATGTAATTAAAAACTACTAAAAACAATCCTTCCAATAATGCCAAAATAATACCAAGTAAGGACAACTATCTCCATGTCCCTCTTAAAGAAATGGGTGCCAATTCACAGGATCAGTACCATAAAAATTAAGCAATATAGTGACATATTTACTCTCAAAGACACTCCAATCTATAAATAAAATAAATACAAATGAAAGGAATTCTCAGAGGTGCAAAAGAAAACCCCCCCAAAAAAAAGGAGCATCAAACGACCTTAATTTCATGACTAATTGAAGACTTGGACAATATATCTATAGGATTGCTCAATTCTGTCATGAAACATCTAGTTTTCTACATTCTGAATAGGGGATATGACAATCCACTACATACGAGTATTGAAAAAAAATTCCTACTAGGTTTCCTGTTTACCATTAGTAAGAAAATATCCATCTGGTGTTTAGAAAGGTATTGGAGAAGAATATTTTGGCACTGGTCCTTTAAGTCGGCCACTTTGCACATGGTTTAGAGAAGTTAATGAGTCAAGAATGTCTGCTATGCTAAGATATCCACACCACTCGATACCATCCCACCCTTCACATTAAATTAAAATCAAACTTTTCTAAGTGAAGCTCACAGTAGAGGTGCAAAAGCACAGGATCCCATGAATCTCTTATATCATTTTCTTCTCTTCCTCCTCTTACTGAGCAACTGCATTACAGATGATCCTCTAGGGAATGTCTGCAATAACAACACAGTTGTTGAAGCCCTATTATCAACCAATAAAATATCCTCTAGGGAATGACTAGCATGAAAGGAAACAACATACATGACATTCCATAACCCATTGGCATCGGAGTTGCTATATGACTATGGACTCTTCAAGCCCAATTGAATAAACCCAACATCCCACCTCTATAGAGAGTCAAACTATCCCACCTCTACAGAGAGTCCAACTAAGTACGGAAACGTAAACCCTTCCATATCAGAATACAAGCTATAAAGCTGATTCTACGATCGACCCTAATTGGGATATTTATGACTAAATTCCTAAATTAGAATTATTTAATCAAACATGAGAACAGCTCGACACTAATTTATAAACCTTGCAGGTGTTCTTCTACCCTAGGGTTAATGTGTTCGACAAAACCCTAAAATACCAGTAATAGGAGATTTTTAACCCCAGCAAAAAAGGAATCAGCAGTCGGGGCTTTTTCGGGGACTAGCTGAGACAGAGGGAGAGAGAGATAGAGAGAGGGGGTCATAGAGAAACACTAACCTAGACACGAGTTGACGGCGATGACGATGGTGTTCGATGCTCCGCCTATTGACGATAGACGACGATGGTGTTCTTCTGCCCTTAGGGTTCCGCGATGGTGGCGGAAGGGAGGATAGGAGGAGATAGACCCATGCTAACATATCAGACTAACTTTTTTTTTAATCCCTAACATAAAACACCGATGGATTACTGATGGTTTATTTTCATCGGAAAACAGTTGCTAATCCATAGAAAAAATGTCAAAAATTCATCCAGGAATATTTATTCTATTTACGCGAGGATTTACTGATGACTTTATCGAAGGATTTATTCCGTCGCTGATTTTGGTCCCTCAATCCGTCGGTATTCCCTCGATAAACTTCAAAATTCTAATTTTTAAAGTGCCCTCCTTATTCCATCGGTAATCTGTTTTTGTTAGCAACGAAATATTATCCATCGTTAAATTCCGTCGCTGAAGGCCTCCTTTCTTGTAGTGAGTGAGACCAGGGGGATGTAAAGGGGATCCTTGCACAAATTGTAAGGGATACCATTTGGGTCCATGTAGGGGGTCGAGAAGGTGCTATCATTACGGGAAAGAATGCCACTTTTGGAATTTTTGTCCTGAGTTGAATGCAGAAGGGCAAGGGAACCAACCAATTCAAGGTCCTTCCAATACCTCTAAAGGTGGCATGGCCACTATTTTAGCACCTCCCATCGATGCAATTTTGAGAACTGGGACAGAAAGTAACATTGTGGCTGCCAATTCCCAGCGTCCTCCACCAAGAGTTCAAACTAGGATTTATTCCATAACCAATGAAGAGGCACATAATAACCCTGATGTTGTTACCGGTAAATTTATCTAAACACAAATTTATTGATTTGAAAGACATGTTATTGATGATTTCATGATTTGAGATGTTAAAAATTATTCTAATGGAGTATTCAGGATATTTGGTATTTGTATAAATGATCTAATGGGATGTTATAGGAATTATAATAAGAAATGGCTAACGATCACTTGATGGTTATATTAATAGGTATGGTGAAAATTTTTAGAGTTGATGCCTACATTCTTATTGACATGGGGTCAAATAATTCTTTCATTAGTACGAATTTTGCTAGGCATGCCGATAGGCCTATGATGCCACTTGAGGAAGAATTGTTAGTGGTTACTCCTTTGGGTGAGCAAATGGTTAGGAATACGGTTTACAGAGACTCTGGTATTTTGGTAGGTGAAATGATTCTTGAGGCTGATTTAATTCCCTTAGAGATGAAGGATTTTGATGCTGTTATGGGGATGTATTGATTACACCTTTATCGGGCATCCGTGAATTGTTTTACTAAGGAAATGGAGCTTCGAAAGCCTGGGTGTCCAGCACTTGTCTTTATTGGTGAACGCCGAGTGGCGCCGACATATGTAATATCAGCATTAGAAGCACGTAGATTGATGTACAAGGGATGTAAGACATACTTAGCACATATCATCAATACTACGATAAAGAGTTTTAATCTAGATGATGTCCCAGTAGTAAATGAGTTTCCAAATGTGTTTCTGAAAGAGTTACCCGGTTTACCCCATAATCGGGAGTTTGACTTCACTATTGATCTACTCCCCGGCACTGCACCCATTTCTATACCACCTTATAGGATGGCACCCGCAGAGTTGAAGGAGTTGAAGGTGCAAGTCCAAGTGTTGCTAGATAAAGGATTTATTTAGCCAAGTTCTTCTCCTTGGGGTGCACCAGTCTTATTTGTGAAGAAGAAAGATGACACGCTAATACTATATATTAACTATCGGCAGTTAAATAGAGTCACTATTAAGAACAAGTACCCACTCCCTAGAATCGATGATCTTTTTGACCAACTTCAAGCTGCATGTGTGTTTTCAAAGATTGATTTGAGATCGGGTTATCATCAATTAAGGATTAAGGGGAGTGATGTGCACAAAATAGCATTCAGGACTCGATATGGACACTATGAGTTTTTGGTGATGCCGTTTGGACTAACCAATGCTCTTGCTGCTTTTATGGATTTGATAAAAGGGTATTTCATTCATATCTTGATAAGTTTGTGATTGTATTCATTGATGATATATTGGTGTATTCAAAGAGTGATAAAGAACATGTAGAACATCTCAGGATTGTTTTACAGACTCTTCGACAGAAACAATTGTATGCAAAATTCTCAAAATGTGACTTTTGGTTAAGAGAAATTAGATTCTTGGGGCATATAGTGTCTGACAAAGGGGTATTTGTGGATCCAACAAAGATTGGGGCTGTCGTGAAGTGGGAACAGTCGAAGAATGTAACTGAGGTTAGAAGCTTCCTTGGGTTAGCAGGGTATTATAGAAGATTTGTTGAGGGATTTTCTAAAATTGCAGCCCCTTTGTCCAAATTGACAAGAAAGGAGGCTAAATTTCAGTGGGATGATAAGTGTGATGCTAATTTCCAAGAGCTCAAAAAGAGGTTAACATTTGCTCCAGTTCTTGCTCTTCCATCTAGTAGTGGTGGATATGTTGTCTATAGTGATGCAAATAAACAAGGATTGAGATATGTATTAATGCAAAATGATAGAGTTATAGCTTATGCCTCCTGTCAATTAAAGAAACATGAAGAGAATTACCCTACTCATGATCTAGAACTAGCAGCAATTGTGTTTGTTTTGAAAATTTGGAGACATTTTTTATATGGGGAGACTTGTAAGATTTTCACTAATCACAAAAGCTTAAAGTATTTATTCACACAAAAGGAGCTGAATTTGAGGCAAAAAAGATGACCTCAGTTAATTAAAGATTATGACTTGGTGATAGATTACCGTCCTGATAAAGCCAATGTAGTTGTCGATGTATTGAGTCGGAAGTCTTCATCTAATATGGAGTCACCGAGGAAGACATATCTTTCTTGTTTGATTGAGATCCAAACCCTTGGGGTGAAATTAGTAAGCGACGAGCAAGGTGCATTTGTGGCTAGATTTGAGGTAAGACCCAGCTAAATAGATCATATTCGGGAGCTCCAAGTCGCGATGATGAATTGAAGATAATAATTGAGAAAATCCATAATAGAGAAGGGAATGAGCTTAGAATCTATGATGATGGGATGCTAGTGTTTAAGGACAAGATTTGTGTTCCCAAGGATATTGAACTCCGTAGGGCTATTCTTGAGGAATCGCACTCATCGGCCTATGCTATGCATTTAGGAAGTACTAAGATGTATGGAACGATCAAGTAGAATTATTGGTGGTCAGGAATGAAAAGAGAGATTGTTGAGTTTGTGTTTAAGTGTTTAGTATGTCAGCAAGTAAAAGTAAAACATCAAAGGCTAGCTGGTAATCTCCAACCTTTACTAATACCTGAATGGAAATGGGAACATATGACTATGGATTTCGTAGTTGGCTTGTCTCGAACACTGAATAGATATGATGCTATTTCGGTGATTGTCGATTGACTTACCAAATCATCCCACTTCTTGCCGATCCAAGATACATATTCTTTGGAGAAGCTAGCCAAGCTGTATATTAATAAAATTGTGAGACTTCATTGGGTTCCAGTATCGATCATGACCCCCATTTTACCTCTTGGTTCTGGCCGAAACTACAAGAATCCTTAGGCACCCAGCTGAAATTTAGTACTGCCTTTCACTCTCAAACCGATGGGCAATTTGAATGCACAATCCAAACATTAGAAGATATGCTTAGAGTTTGCATATTGGATTTTCCAGGTAGCTAGGATAAACACCTTTTTTTGATAGAGTTTGCCTATAACAATAGTTATCAAACTAGCATTGGAATGCCCCATATGAAGGCTTATATGGATGGAAGTGTAGAACTCCATTGTACTGGAATGAAGTTGGAGATAGAAAGATTGAGAGTATAGAGCTGATCGAAAGCACTACTGATAAGGTGAAGTTTATTTGGCAAAGTATAAAGGCAGGCCAAGACCGACAGAAAAGTTATGCCGATAAGAGAAGAAGGCCACTAGAATTTGGAATCGGTGATATAGTATTTTTGAAAGTATCTCCTTGGAAAGGTGTAATTCGATTCCGAAAGCGGGGAAAGTTAAATTCTCGTTATATTGGTCCTTATAAGATCATAGAAATGGTTGGATAAGTAGCTTATCGGTTATAATTGCCTCTAGAGTTGGAGAAAATTCATAATGTTTTTCATATCTCTATGTTAAAGAAGTATTTGGCAGACCCTTCTCATTTTCTTGAGACTCCTCCAATTGAGTTGAAGGAAGATTTGAATTTTGAAGTTCAACCAGTAGCCATCTTGGAGAAGCAAATTAAAGGTCTAAGAAATAAGTAGATACTGATAGTCAAAGTCCTATGGAAGAACAACCAAATAGAAAAAATGACTTGGGAATCTGAAGAGACGATGAGAAAACAATAGCCTCAATTATTTGAAGCATAAATATGTTCTGAAATTTTTAAGACAAAATTTTTTTTAAGGGGTAGGAATTGGAACACTGGATAAATCCAGATTTTTGATATGTACTCTAAAAGGTATATTTAAAATTTTTATATTTTGTAGAATGGTGGGAAAATAGTTAAAGTTAATATGAGTGTAAATTTTTGCTCTTTGAGTCGTCCAGAAAACCCTTGTAGATACTTGACTGATAGTTTTTAAATTTTAAAGTTTCTGATCGGTAAAACTATTAGTTAATTGAGTATTCAGTGATCAGCATTTGTTGGGATTTGACTCTTGTAAGAGAATTTACCTGATCGGCGAGGTGTTAGTGTGTAGTGAACAAAATCTTCAAATTTTGATTTTTCTGATCGGTAGCTGATAGTGATCGTTTCTTAGTGGTTTACTATCTCTTGGTATAAAGTAATGTTATAGATTTGTTTGTATATTGTAGAGTTGAGTTGACAAGTTATTTTTCATAAATTTTATAATTTTATATATACCCATTGGTACACTCAATTTTCCTATACCGTTCGGTATATTATATTTTACTTATATCTTTGATGGTAAATTTTTGTACCAATCGGTAAATGTCAAATTTTGGAAATTCTATTGGTAGTCATTTTAAGATAAATGTTCTATACTGTGTTAATCTACCGATAAACATTTAGTCTTACCTATCGGTATATTACCGTTCGCTTGTCTTAGACTATCCGTAAACATCTTCCTAAATTTTCCACATGTTCCATTGGTACCGAACGATAGTTCCATTTCCACCTTCTTCCAATCACGGTCGGTTACCTTAGACAACATTTGTAATTTTCTAGTTAGTGCAATTTGTTATACTCCTGTTCGGTTATGTTGGTAGCCCCTTTGGTCATCCAATGTCTTCGGTCAAACTTTAACAGGAGAATGCTTTGTCTTCAACTTTTATTATTATTATCATTATTTTATTTCATTTCATTTTAATTTAATTTAATTTAATTTTATTTAATTTTATTATCCTCATTAGTCTTGGTTAGCATTATTATTCGGTATTGATTTTGAATTAGTCGATCGGTAACAACATTGTGAAACTCCTCCATTTGGACATTTGAACCTCCCATTGGTTGCCTTTCAAATTTTCTCCATCGGTTGCCTTTCAAATTTTCTCCATCGGTTGAATCCTTCAAATTTTTCAAACTTGTGAGAATTTCCATCAGCTCTCATGATTATACACAAGTTGGAACACTTAAGAATTTCCATCGGTCAACTTACCATCCATTCTTTAATCCATCGATCAAGTCCCAATTTCTTGCCATCGGTCATCTATTCTTTACAAGCCATTCTTTACAAATTTGCATCAATTTGTCTTCAACTCCCGTAACATGCCATGCTTGGGATTTGAACCTAGGCACAACAAATGTCCAATAAAATTATATTGCCACCAAGCCATCCAACATCTTCAATTATATTATGTAAAACTTATATTTTATTTCATATTTTGAAAATGCTCAAAAATTTAGCTTACATCCTGTGAACTTGCATTTCACATTTGAATTTTTTTTCTACTGACCTCCAAACATATTTTATCTCCAGATAGAACTATAAGCACTTAGCTTATTGGGTTGACTTTTCCAATAACCAAAGAGGACATGATTGGGCAATTATGTAATTTAGGAATAAACAAGGGCTATTTAACAAATGTGGGAAAATAGGTTGAGAATTCAAACCTTCATTTCCTCTCACTTCCGGTGACTAAATATTCCCCAATGCCCAGTGAACAACTAGTTAAGTAAACCAAAGAATGGAATAGGAAAATGATAATACCTTATTTATTGTCTCCAAGAAACCTTTTCCCGTTCAGATTACACCAAATCCTAGAATTTTGCTCTTCTTTATGACAACTCTACATTCTTAAGGTTCTTCCAAAATCAAGACTAGAAACTAACTTTGAAGTGTTAGATGAGAAATTTAGAACCTTAAATCTTAGGCTTGTTAGTGGATCGATTGAGTTTTGGGAGAGAAGAGAAAATGGTTTAAAGAGAAAAGTGATACTAGGTTACGTGAATCTTTTAGAATCTCACCCCATTTCTGTTCTCTTACTCGAATGTTAGGGTCTTTGGGTTTAATTTGAAAATAAATATTGATGGTTTTATTTCCTGATAATGTCCTTTAGGAGTCGAATGGACCGATCGTGGCAAGATTATTGCTGTTGAGGAATCTAGGAGTGACTACCCTCCCGAACACTATGAGTGGATGGTTCATTGTGTTCTTAAATGAGTAACTTGTTTTAAAATTGTTTTATAAATGATTTTGAAAGATTTTTACAGGTTTTATATAAATTGTTTTGTGATTGTGGGATATCTAAACTGAAACGTGAAGTATGAATACATCCATTGCGTTTATAAATGCATGTGTGCCATATGTTATTGAATATTGTTTTATAAATTGCTTTGATATGAAATTGGTGATTTCTTATTGGAAATTATGGCACATGATTGGAGAAATGAATGGTGTTGTTAGTTAATGACTATAGTCATTTCTCCCACGGTGCGACCTGACGGGGTGACGTGGTTGTGGGTTTGTTTGGCAAGGGAGGTAGACATAACCTCCTACGTCCCCATCATACTATCTGGATAGCACCCAGTGAGGTATGAGTCAACGCCAAGAAAGGGAGAATTAGTGTTTTGAAAAGAAGTAATTGAAACCTCTTGGTGGGCTTTCGCCCTGGTACGACCAAACTTTGGGCGGGAGTGTTTTCTTTAGGGAGACCCCATGATTTTGGAAAGTATGAAATTGTGGATACATTTCTTTTATTATGATATGAATTATTTGAAACTACTTATAAATTGTTTTGCTAGAAAATATTATTTTGGCATTTCCACACTCACCACTCATTTATTGTCACAACATGTCATTGCACTCCATTCACTGAATATTTTATACTCACTCCTCTTTTCTTATCTTTTTCAGAGGAAGCGTAGATTTAGCAACAGTCCCTCTCTATTAGATAGAACCAGCCAAGGAAAAGTTATCGAAACTTTTATTGGTATTGACTCTTCCTAGATGTAAATTTTGAGGCTATAGTTAGACCCATCAGAGGGCATGTTTTGAAGTGACTATGATTTGGCAATTGTATTTTGTAAAACTCATTGGTTGTATATTTCACATACACATATTTCCTTAATTTAAACTTTTTTTAAAAATGTTGAAAGTTTGATGTATTGGTTTTATTGGATTGAATGGGGATATTTTTATAGACTTGCGAGGTCTTGGGATATGTGCTGGTGACTGCACATATTTCTAAATTAAGCGGCGGCTGTCACGTGCTCGGACTTACGGGTTGGGGCGTGACAAAAATTGTTTTATTATTGAATGATTTTGAGACTAATATAATGATTTGAAATATATATTTGATATGTGCACCATACAAATTTTATTTTTGTTCAACATGTATATCATTCATTGAATATTTTATACTCACCCCTCTCTTTCTATCTCTTTTTAGGGGAAGACTAGTTAGAAGATTTAAAGAACTTTTGTGTTGGATTGAAGGAATTTCTTTTGTTGAATTTCGATAGGTATTTGTCATATGAGCAAATTTTTGGGATATATGTGAAGTGGACTCATAGAGGAAGTCTTGTAAACTTTTAAAAGTTAGGTTCTTTTGTAAATAATTACTTGTTTATTTAGGTTAATTTTGAAAACCTTTTATTTGTTTACTTTGGAACATTTTTTCTTTGGTGGAAAATTTTATTTGCAAGGTTGATGTCTTTAATAGTGTAACACCAAAAAACCGATGTTATATATTTTTGGTAATATCTTTATAAAGTAATAAAAAATTTTAAATTTTATTGATTTTTGATTTTGGGTAATAAATTGGAATTTTTGATATATATAAAATACCGTGTCTACGATTCGTAGTGAATCCCACTTTTGTGAAATTTAAAAATTTAGTGAAAAGTGGGTATATATAAAATTAATTATTTATTGATTTATTTAATTAAATTATATTAAAAAAAAAAAGAGAAGAGAGACGTGGCACTGCGTTCCAAAACGCAGCACCCCCTCTCCCCCAATTCGATTACGGCTAAAAGCCCTAATCCTCTCTCTCTCTCATTTGTCTCTCTCTCTCACTCGCTCTCTCTCAAACTCTCTCCCACTCTCACTCCCTGTTACTCTCACTCTGTCCCTCACTCTCCACCTCTGACCACCGCACACGGCCTCTTCCCCTCTACCGTCTCTCTTTCTGTTTCACTCTCTGTTTCCTCTTCCTCTCTCCTACACATGACAACAGAGCTCTCGTTCTCTCCCTCTTTTGCTCACATGCACAGTGCTCATTGTGAGCACATCCCTCTGCCAACGACCCAAAGAAGCGGCCATTGGACCCTTCAAAACCCTAGGCCGCGACCTGCATTCCATCCCCTATGTAGGTAAGAACGATTCTCTAATCAATAGCTTAGGGGTTTTGATTCTCTCAATAATTTAGTCTAACTTATAGAATTTGCTTCGATTTAAAGCACTGCAGGTCTTGGACTGAACAGAGTGTACACTGAAGTTAGGGTTGCGAACTGCAAAAACTCTAGGTGAGGAAATTTATAAATCCCTTCAATAATTGACCGAAATTAGGTTGAAATTGGAATGATAAGCTTTATATATGTTCTGAACATATGTTGAATTCTAAGGAAATATATTTTCCTGAAATTCTATATATAATTTGTAGGGTTAAGTCTAAATTCTATATGAATTTAGGTTGATTAATGTGAAAGAAACGTATTAGATAAAATTAGAAATTTGTTGGGTTGATTAGAATAGCTTTCCTTGGAGTTTGAATTGAAATTTTGAATTATTGGTTAAGCAAAAAGATTGGAGCTTAAAAAGGGTCTTCATTGGATCCAATTTTGGTTTTGGGAGTGATCACCCTTCCAATAGGTGAGTGGATTGTCTATTGTGGCTTTAATGAGCAAATTATTTGAAATTTCTTTACAAACGATTTTGAATAAATTTTCACAAGATTATTGAATTGATTTGTGATTGTGGGAAGTCTGAAATGTGTATTTGTACTTAATATGCATCCATGGTGTTTAAAATTGAAAACATGCCACGTGATTATATGAATTTTGATTTATAAATGCTAAATTTTGGTTTGGCAATTGTTAATGGAATTTTGCACATTGATTGAAAAATTGAATGATTGTGAAAAGGAGGTGCAGTGAAAATGGCTATAGTCATTCTCCCCACGGAGCGACCCGACGGGATGACGTGGTTGAGGGTTGGTTTAGATTAGCAGGGGAGACAGACGTGACTCTCTTTGCTGTATGTTGTACTTGATCTGAACGCACCCCAGAGAGGTACGATTTAACGCCAAGGAAGGGGGAAAACGGTGTTTTGAGATATATGGAATTAAAATCCCTTGGCGAGTTTTCATCCGGGGTCAGCCAAACCTGGTATGAGAGTGTTTTTATTGAAAAACCCCATGATTTTTAGGAAATAAAATTGTATGGATGCAAATGTTTGATGAATTACCTTGATTTTGTGAATCATTTAATATATGCAAATGTTGTTTATAAATTATGTTTTGACTGCCTCACATTCACCCCTCATTATTATCACAACACCATTGCACTCCACTCACTAATTATTTCCCAATACTCACCCCTCTCTTTTACACTTTCAGAGGAAGCATAGGCTTGTGTGACAACAATTGGAGCTTGTAAAGGATATTCTGCTGACTCGTAGGTATTCAAGCAATGTAGGGTTTATTTTGATGTGAATTGAAATCCATGGAAGGAAATCTTGTATAATTTTTTGTATGGATTTAATCGATATTTGTTTTGTATAGAGGAACAAGTATTGATAGAATCCTTACATAGTTTATGTTGGAGTTTGTTTGGAACTTGTTCACTTCTTTTTTAAATTCCATTTTTGGTAAAACATATTGTTTGAATGAGACATTTGGTTTGTAATATTGAATTTTGGTACTTTCTTTGGATTTTATGAAGTTTTATACATCTCATACCGTTTGGACTTTACTGATGCTAGCTTGATTTTCTTCAGGCAAGTATTGGTAAAATTCTATGACTATGTTTTGGGACTTCTTTTATTTTAAATGTTTTATTGGTGTTGAGAAATTCTGGTTGGCTGGGATGGCCACACTACATGCGTGCATGTACAGGATCCCCTTCCCTGATTGTGTGCCGATACATGCTTGTGTGTACATGGAATGGACCAGAGGGGTCCTTTGCATGTATATTGTTACATGCTTTCCATATTTTTGATAAATTGTATACTGGAGGTCTATATGTTCAGGAATGTAGCCTTACGGGGTCCCAGTATATGGGGAGGTTCTGTCCGTGTATCGAGACAATGCGGCGGTTGTTGTATTCATGATCTGAGGATCGGGGTGTGACAGTTTTATTGGTATTAGAGTTTTGGCTCACGATTTTAAAAGTTTGATGGTTTTGAAATGCTTCCAAATAGACCAAAAGTTTTCTAAAGACTTTGAAATGTTTAGTTTTTGAAAAAAAGATTTAGATCTTTTAAAAAGGTCTTCGGTGAATGTATAGGGCCTTTCATGGATTTCTTAGGAAATTAAAAATATTCTTTTTTGGGTGTTATGTATTAGTCTTCGCTTAACCCTTTGACTTAATTATAGCTTTCTGTTTTGTAGATTACTATGCCTCCACGAAGGATAATGAGGAATGTGAGCGAGATTCCTCCATTGGAGCATGAGGATGAGTCGTCCTCACATGCTCTACATCTTTCTGTGTCCGCACACCCGATGCCTTCCACCAAGATGTCGACTCCTCCTATTGCCGCTCTTCAGTAGGTAATGGAGTGGTGGAGTTGTCCAAACTAATCAAAGAAGCAAGGCAACTAGGATGTGAGACCTTCTCCAGATCTGGTGATCTTGTAAAGGCAAAGAAATGGATTAAGAGGGTCCAAAAAGCTATGACAGACATGGGAATTGATGATATACTAAAACTTATGGTGGCTGCAAAATTGTTGGACAACGATGCCAGCACTTGGTGGGATGGAGTAGAAGAAAGGGCAACTGCACCTCTCACTTGGCATGATTTCCTTAGGGAATTCGATAAGAAGTTCTACACCCGATTCGATCGGGACTTGTAGAGAAGAGAATTCCTTCGACTTCGCCAAGGAAATATGTCCGTGACGGAATATGAGGCGAAATTTAGAAATCTATCTTCTTTTGTACCAGAGCTGATAACCTCCGAAGAGTACCGGCGCTTCAAGTTTGAGGATGGGTTGAATTTGAACATCCGGGAGAAGATATCAGTTACAGACGAGCACACGCATAAGAATGTGTCACAGTTGGCCTTAAGATCTGAACAAATGGTGCTTGAAAGAGGCAATGTAAGGGATCATCGTGGAAAGAAGAGGTCTGGTGGATTCATATCGGGTCAAAACTCTAAAAAGAACAGAACTACAAGCTCTTATAGTGGCGGATCCGTTACAGGGTCGGTTGGCCTTCCTCAAAGCCAACGCAAGCCTTAATTTGAGAACCTTACTCCTAGCGCATCCTTGGAGATTAAATCAATAGATAACACAAAGGAGCAATGTAGAACTTGTGGAAAATTACATTCTGGAGTTTGTCGAGCACTCAAGAAGTGCTAGCACTGCGAAAAAGAGGACCATTTCCATATTATCTATCCAGAATTGAGATGAGGAAGTCAATCAAGCCAAGGCCGTCCTAGTGGATTTAGGGGCAGCCAAGTCAATATTCTTACCCCACCTTCAAATGTTACTATACGGATAGGGATGGAGAGCAACACAGTAGCTACTCCGCCTCAACGTCCGCAGGCAAGGGCTCCTACTAGGATCTATGTGATGACTAACGAAGAGGCCCAAGTCTATCCCGACGCAGTCATAGGTAATTTCCATTTAAATTTAAGTTTAGAAGTTGAAGATGTGATATATATGGTTTATAATTATGATTTGATGGCTTGTGATTACAAATTAAGGAGTGTGATGATATGATGTTGTTGATGGTTTATATTTATAGGTATGTTGAAAATCTTTGATACCGATGCTCATATACTCATAGATTCTAGGTCAAATAATTCTTTTGTGAGTTCAAAATGTGCAATATAGTCTGATAGGCCCTTAGTCCCACTAAATGAAGAACGGTTGGTTATCTCACCCTTGAGAGAGCATTTGATTAGGGATTAGGTATATAAGTCAGGTGAGGTGAAAATTGGTGAGACGATCCTTGAAGCGGATTTGATTCCGTTAGATATGAAAGATTTTGATGCCATCTTAGGCATGGAATGGCTAAGTCTTCATCGAGTTTCAGTGAATTGCTTCACTAAAGAATTGGAATTCAGTAGGCCAGGGCATCCCTTACTTGTGTTCGTTGGTGAACGGCGAGTACTGCCAAGCTGTGTGATTTTAGCTCTTGACGCACGAAGGTTAGTGCATAAGGGTTGTGAAGCTTACTTAGCTCACATCATTGGTACTACGGCAGAAAGCCTTGATGTAACGCCGATTCTGCGGTACCGTACTTTTGTACTCTCGTTTCTGAATTTAATGAAACATTCCTCAGTTTATTATATAGAGAGATTTTAAATTTTTTTTTATTTTCGATTTTGGGGTATTAAATTGAAATTTTTTATATATTTAAAAATACCTGTTTTTTTGATTCGAAGCACACCCTATTTTGATGAAATTAAAACTTTAAATATAAAGTAAAAAAAAAAAAAAAAGGGAGGAGGAAATGCTCAGTTTCGGCTGAAACGCAGCACTCCACTCCTCCCCCACCCCCAAAAATCGAATTAGGGTTATGCCCTAATTCTCTCTTCTCTCTCGCCCTCTGTCGTCTCTCACTCTCTATCTCTCTCGCCTCTCGCTTTCCCCTACCGTTTGCCGCTTCTCGCCGCCTCCACCTCCGCACCACCCTCGTCTCTCCCTCTCAGTCACTCTATCTCTCTCTGCCGTATCTCTCTATCCCTCGAACTCTCTCTCTCACTCACAGTCGCGCTCTCTCCCTCTCAACCGTGCCTCTCTCCACCCTCCCGCAGCTGCAACATCCCTACGGCTGCCTACTTTCTCCCCCGTGTGCGCGCAAGGATCCTCTCTCCCTCTCCTTCCCACGCGTGACAGCCCTGTCCCCCTCCCCTGTTCGCTCGACCGCGAGCTGCACACTGTAGCCCTTCTGCGATCATCGCAGGAGCACCAAGCCGACAGTTACCCACAGACCTCAAAACCCTAGGCCCACTTTTACATAGGTACGGGCGATATTCTGATTCAATAGCTCTAGGGTTTCGATTCCTTGGTGATTTTGACTTAATTGCTGACTCTTGCTTCGAATTTCAAGCATTTCAGGTCCCGAACTGAATTGCACAACGCTTGGATCACGGGATTGTAAACTGCGCAAAACCCTAGGTGAGGGAAATGCAATTCTTTTGGACGTTTGAATTATTTTTATCGAATTTAGGATTGAAATTAGAATTGCAAACAATATGTATGCTTTGAAATAAGTTTGACTCAAAGGAAATGTACTTTCCTGCAATTTCATATGAAATTATTTAGATTAAATCTAGAATTCGATATAAATTGGACTGCGAAGCATGGAAGAATGTCTTAGATAGTATTAAGGTTTTGTTTGATTGGTTTGTGTAACTTTCCTTGGGATTTAAGTTTAAGGATTGATGCAGTCTTTATATTATAAATTGTCCTGCATATAGGAAATCAAAATACAACTTCTATATCAGGAAAATAGACGTCAATACCTTGAAAATGACATATGGTTTGAAGAAATCGGATGAGAATCGAAAAGTGTATGATTTTTCAAAGATTTTTCAAGTTCGTAGGAAACTTATTTATTTTAAGCGTATTTCCAATTTTGAACGGTTTTAGGTTTGAATTTAGATTGGTTTTGATTTCATTATTTATTTATAAATGGAAAGAAGTTGATTACATTGGAGTATGTTTATAAATTGAAGAATTTAGGGTTTGTACGAACTTAAGGAAAATGTTAAAACCTGAAAATAGTCAGAAATTTGATGAAAATCGTGATGATTTGATTAGGTTGACTTTCTTGGAGATTAGAAGTGCCGATTTGGTTTGATTTTGGAAATAGGGAGTGACTACCCTCCCTAGAAAGTGAGTGAGACCCTAATCTCTTGCATGAAATAGTGAAACTTGATTTTATCGTGTTTTTAATAAAACATGCTTTTGATATACATTGTCTCGACGTATGGAATTGAAATTCAAATCTGTTTTATGACTATTGGAGTGTCATACTTATGTTTTCTACGATTATGCATCCATGTTTGAAAAGAAATGAAATTGTGCCATGATTTGAGAAACGGAATGTTTTCTATATTACCATTGCATTGGTTTGTTGAAATTAAATAATTTCGATGAAATATATTTGGCACACGAATTTGAATTGTTTTGAGGATATGATGAGATGATTTGGCTATGTGGGTTGGATGCCTACTAGCTTGAGATGATATGATGATATGGCATTGTTTGATTGATTCCGCAGCTACGAAGGGACTTTGTAGAGGCACGGGTTGCCTGGATACGCTTCTGCAGGAGGTATCCGCAAACGTCCAGTTTATATGGTCATAGGCACGAACGGTTGAACCTCATCGGGGGAGGACGTGTGTGACGCCACCGTCTAGCACCGGGCGGTGACCTATTGACGAGCCAATTTATATATTTCATAGGCGCGGCTGGTTGAACCCACATCGGGGGAGGACGTATGTGATGCCACCGTCTGGCACCGGGCGGGGACCTATTTGATGAGTCTGGGTAAGCAAGGAGGTAAGCCAACGGCCAACGTCGGGGTAGAGAGCTACTTTTAAAACACTTTGCATAATAAAACCCCCGATGCGCCTGTCCTTGGTCATGGTTGACCTTTGCCAGGATCCTTTCGGCTTGCTCTTTAATCTACTTGATTTTAAATGGATGCATATATGTATGATATCGTGTGAATGATTAAATGAGTTCATTTTATTCGAAAATATCATGATTTACTGTAAAATTTAAATCATTGGTTACGAATGATATTATTTGACACTCCAATGTTCACCTACACTATTAGTACTTGAGATTAATCCCCTCACTCACTGAGTATCCTCCCATAGATACTCACCCATCTTCTTTCCCTCCCTAAAACAGGATTGTTGTGCTGGAGCGACACTTCAGATTATAAAGTTCGTGTGTACTTGGTGTTCAGGGAGGTGAGATCTTAAGTTTAAATTGAAAGATGAATTACGTATTTTATTTTTGACCCTACGAGGTCTTGTTGAGCTCCGTTGTTGGACGTGTACTTAATTTAGGATGACTGTATAATTTATGTATATTTATTTACGAAACTCTTATATTTTATTTGCATTGAGGCAATTGTACGTGTTTGAATGATACTTAGGAAAATTATTATAAATTGTATAAAAACTTAGGCCCGTTCGGTGTGGCGGCTGCTCATGCTCTAGTTGGGTATGACCGTAGAGGTCTGTGGTTAGGATTGCTGATAGTTTATTTAGCCTGGCGTTGTCTTGGATGTCTGCTGTGATTAGTTGATTTTGGAGAGGCCGGGATGACCATTTGTTTATTTTACAGGATGAATGTTGATTTACAGGTAAAATTGTACATGGAAGACCTCCGATTTATGGGGAGGTTCTGTCCGATTTTCTGTAAAAATACAGCCGACATCCAGGGCAACGAGCAGCTGTTCACGATCCCGGTTTGGGGCATGACAGTTCGGTTGGTATTAGAGCTCTAGGTTGAGAGCTGTGTTTGATAAAATAGTTAGAAAATATTCCCAAGTATGATTTAAAAGTCCTCAATGCATATGAGAGTTTCATTACAGTCATGGGATCCCAGTACATGGTCTTAGGCATATGAGTTATTCTTTTTAGGGGGTTAGATACGGTGCATATCTTACCTAGCATATTGGTTCTATCAGTTCTTAAACTGATAAGTTTATTCATTTAGGGGGTTAGTTACCTCGTAACTAACCATAATCTTTGAATTATATTTGATTTAAATTCTTCCTTTGTAAGGTTATGATTACTAGACCAGGTACTAGATTTGTACCTGAGACATCTAGAATACTCGAGGATGTTTCCTCGTCATGTGTACCCTTTTAGCACTCTCTCAGCCAGCTATTATAGCTAGGGTTCCATCACCATCATTTGATGCATTTAGGTAGGTGTATGAGTGGTACACCTCCCATTGGACCCGAATGCCTTGATTCATAACTCAAATTCTTTTTAGGGGGTTAGTTACTCCATAACTAACCCTAATCCTTGATTTCCACTTAATGAAAGAGTGCTCTGTTTGCATAACTATGCCGCCTAGATGTAGTAGGCGCAGTGCACCACTAGAGTCTCTCAGTGTCTGATGCACTTGTGGCACACGAGACTTCACGAGTACCAGAGGATGCTTCCTCTTCTCACGCACCTTCACCAGTGCCACCCCCAGCACCTCTACCGGCTGCTACAGCCGAGATTTCTCCGCCACCACTCGACGCCTTGAGGCAGTGGCAGGAGTGGTTCAATAGATATGGGGTGTAGATGTCACCACCTCTATCATAGAGTCCAACAACCGCACCTGTGGCCATACTTGCTCCTACGACACCGATTTGTGGTTCTTCCATTTCTAGTCCAACCGATGAGACATCGGTTACTTTAAGGCGCATCCATGAGCTTACTCAGTTGATGACAGAGTTACGACAGCTCAGACACACAGACTTTTTAGGATCTAGTAATGCCGTAGTGGCGAAGCATTAGATCTATAGGAAGCATTGGGGTAGAACTTCTAACTTTTAGGGAAGCCCCTCTCACTTTACATCAACACAGGTTGGACAGGGACCACGTCCATAATGTTTTAGAGTACAGGCCCCTAGTGCCTCTAATTAGTCCATAGCACAGCACCATTCTATTTGTCGCGACTGCGGTTGATGTCATTTTGGAGCATGAGGGGCTCCCTTTAGATGCTTCTAATATGGGAAGCAAGGACATAATTGTAGCACTTGTCCTGACCTAGGTTTCAGAGGTCAGGTGTCACAGACACACATGGGTGGACCATGGACAGGTCAGCAGGAAGCACCTGTACACTCAGTACACACCGCTCCACGGACTGCAGCCGGGAGCAACATTGCACTAAACTCCTCACGATAGCAGCCGAGGGCATAGGCCCGCGTATATGGTATGACATAGGATGCTTAGGCTAACCCAGATGTGATTATGGGTAATATTTCCACGGATTTTATTATTTAGGAGCCTTTATGGACTCTCCTTTTTGAAATCATGTATATCATGATAGCTATGTACCGTCTTGACTAGTTAAAGCTCTAGAAACTTAACTAATGTGATCCTCTTTTGAAACCATACATCTCATGATGATATGTACGGTTATGACTGGTTAAAGCCTTAGAGGCTTGACTACTTGATATATATATATACGTATATCTTTTGCGCATCCTATATTGGTTCCTTTTTCAATTTCTCGCATCATGAGTACCATGAAAATATTCAGAGTCGATGCCCGCGTTCTTATTGACACTGGTTCAGATTATTCTTACGTGAGAGTATTATTCCGCTCGACAGTTGGGTAGACTGTTATCATCACTAGATGAGGAGCTATTAGTTATCACTCCTCTTGATGAGCAATTGGTCAGAAAATTCAGTGTATAGAGAGTGCTTATCTCTTTTGTTTGATGGGACCCCGTATATTAGGGGTTAGTTTGGTTAGTGATGACCGAGCAACATTACTAGCTTGATTTGAAATGAGGCCGACCTTGCTCGACCGCATTAGAGAGATTTAGGGAGCAAATGAGGAGCTCCAAGGTGTTCTTGATAGATCTGTAGAGATGATGCCAGAGAGTTTCGAGTCCGTGATAACAGACTAATAGTATATCGATAGTGGGTTTGTATTCTCGCCGACAGTGAATCTTCGTAGAGATATTCTTGAGGAAGCTCATTCCTCCACTTACGTTATGCATTTGGGAGGTACAAAAATGTACCTAACTATTCGAGATAATCATTAGTGGTCTGGTATAAAGAGAGAGTTCGTTGCTTGATGCCTGATTTGTTGGCAGATGATGGCCAAGCATCAGTGACCCACAGGCGCTTTGCAGCCTTTTCTCATTCCCGAGTGGGAGTAGGAACATGTCACAAGGGATTTTGTGATGGGTTTGCCGCGGACTTCAGCACGGCATGACACCATTTGGGTGATCGTCGATAGACTCACCAAGTCCGCACATTTCATTCCAATTCATGCTGATTATTCCTTAGAGGTATTAGTAAGCCTTTATATTGACACGATTATCAGACTTCATGGGGTATCAATGTCAACAGCATCGGACAGAGACCCCAGATTCACGTCTAGGTTTTGGCCCAGGTTGCAGGAGGCATTGGGCACTAGACTGAACTTCAGTAGGGCGTATCATCCACAGATAGATGGTCAGTCAGAGATGACCACAGTGCTTCAGTTTAGCCTGTGGCCATTCTAGATTGGCAGGTTAGAAAGCTGCGGAGCAAAGAAAGTTTTTTTGGTCAGGGTTTTGTGGAGAAGTGACCAAGTCGAAGAGAAGACTTGGGAACCCGAGGAAGCAATAAGGAGACAATACCCCTATTTGTTTGCTGTATAGTTTTCTTTTAGTTTCGAGGACGAAACTTGTTTTTAGGGGGTTAGAAAATGTAACGTCGATTCTGCGGTACCGTACTTTTGTACTCTCGTTTTTGAATTTAATGAAACATTCCTCAGTTTATTATATAGAGAGATTTTAAATTTTTTTGATTTTCGATTTTTGGGTATTAAATTGAAAATTTTGATATATTTAAAAATACCTGTGTTTCTGATTCGAAGTACACCATATTTTGATGAAATTGAAACTTTAAATATAAAGTAAAAAAAAAAGGGAGGAGGAAACGCTGCGTTTCGGCTGAAACGCTGCGTTTCGGCTGAAACGCAGCACTCCACTCCTCCCCCACCCCCAAAAATCAAATTAAGGCTATGCCCTAATTCTCTCTTCTCTCTCACCCTTTGTCGTCTCTAACTCTCTGTCTCTCTCGCCTCTTGCTTTCCCCCGCCGTTCGCCGCTTCTTGCTGCCACCCATCGACGGTTCTACCTCCGCACCACCCTCGTCTCTCCCTCTCAGTCACTCTATCTCTCTCTACCGTATCTCTCTCTCCCTCGAACTCTCTCTCTCACTCACAGTCGTGCTCTCTCCCTCTCAACCATGCCTCTCTCCACCCTCCCGCGGCTGAAACCTCCCTACGGCAGCCTACTTTCTCCCTCGTGCGCGCGCGACGATCCTCTCTCCCTTTCCTTCCCACGCGCGACAGCCCTGTCCCCCTCCCCTGTTCGCTCGACCACAAGCTGCACACTGTAGCCCTTCTGCGATCATCGCAGGTGCTCCTAGCCGATAGTTACTTGCAGACCTCAAAAACCCTAGGCCCACTTTTACATAGGTAAGAGCAAGATTCTGATTCAATAGCTCTAGTGTTTCGATTCCTTGGTGATTTAGACTTAATTGCTGACTCTTGCTTTGAATTTGAAGCATTTCAGGTCCCGGACTGAATTGCACAACGCTTGGATCACGGGATTGTAAACTACGCAAAACCCTAGGTGAGGGAAATGCAATTCTTTTGGACGTTCGAATTATTTTTATCGAATTTAGGATTGAAATTAGAATTGGAAACTATATGTATGCTTTGAAATAAGTTCGACTCAAAAGAAATGTACTTTCCTGCAATTTCATATGAAATTATTTAGGTTAAATCTAGAATTTGATATAAATTAGACTGCGAAGCATGGAAGAATGTCTTAGATAATATTAAGGTTTTGTTTGATTGGTTTGTGTAGCTTTCCTTGGGATTTAAGTTTAAAGATTGATGCAGTCTTTACATTATAAATTGTCCTACATATAGGAAATTAAAATACAACTTTTATATCATGAAAATAGACGTCAATACCTTGAAAATGACATATGGTTTGAAGAAATCAGATAAGAATCGAAAAGTGTATGATTTTTCAAAGATTTTTCCAGTTCGTAGGAAACTTATTTATTTTTAGCGTATTTCCAATTTTGAACGGTTTTAAGTTTGAATTTAGATTGGTTTTGATTTCATTATTTATTTATAAATGGAAAGAAATTGATTACATTGGAGTATGTTTATAAATTGAAGAATTTAGGGTTTGTACGAACTTAAAGAAAATGTGAAAACCTGAAAATAGTCAGAAATTTGATGAAAATGGTGATGATTTGATTAGGTTGACTTTCTTGGAAATTCGAGGTGTCGATTTGGTTTGATTTTGGAAATAGGGAGTGACTACCCTCCCTAGAAAGTGAGTGAGACCCTAATCTCTTGCATGAAATAGTGAAACCTGATTTTATCGTGTTTTTAATAAAACAAGCTTTTGATATGCATTGTCTCGACGTATGGAATTGAAATTCAAATCTGTTTTATGACTATTGGAGTGTCGTATTTATGTTTTCTACGATTATGCATCCATGTTTGAAAAGAAATGAAATTGTGCCATGATTTGAGAAACAGAATGTTTTCTATTCTACCATTATATTGGTTTGTTGAAATTAAATGATTTCGATGAAATGTATTTGGCACACGAATTTGAATTGTTTTGAGGATATAATAAGATGTTTTGGATATGTGGGTTTGATGCCTACTAGCTTGAGATGATATGATGATATGACATTATTTGATTAATTCCGTAGCTACAAAGAGACTTTGTAGAGGCACGGGTTGCCCGGATACGCTTCTGCAGGAGGTATCCGCAAACGTCCAGTTTATATGGTCATAGGCACGAACGGTTGAACCCTCATCGGGGGAGGACGTGTGTGACGCCTCCGTCTAGCACCAGGCGGTGACCTATTGACGAGCCAGTTTATATATTTCATAGGTGCGGCCGGTTGAACCCACATTGGGGGAGGACGTGTGACGCCACCGTCTAGCACCGGGCGGGGTCCTATTTGACGAGTCTGGGTAAGCAAGGAGCTAAGCCCACGGCCAACGTCAGGGTAAAGAGCTACTTTTGAAACACTTTGCATAATAAAACCCCCGATGCGCCTGTTCTTGGTCATGGTTGACCTTTGCCAGGATCCTTTCGGCTTGTTCTATGATCTACTTGATTTTAAATGGATGCATATATGTATGATATCGTGTGAATGATTAAATGAGTTCATTTTATTCGAAAATATCATGATTTACTGCGAAATTTGAATCATTGGTTACGAATGATATTATTTGACACTCCAATGTTCACCTACACTATTAGTACTTGAGATTAATCCCCTCACTCATTGAGTATCCTCCCATAGATACTCACCCCTCTTCTTTCCCTCCCTCAGACAAGATTGTTGTGCTGGAGCGACACTTTAGATTATAGAGTTCGAGTGTACTTGGTGTTCAGGGAGGTGAGATCTTAAGTTTAAATTGAAAGATGAATTACGTATTTTATTTTCGACCCTGCGAGGTCTTGTTGAGGTCCATTGTTGGACGTGTACTTAATTTGGGATGACTGTATAATTTATGTATATTTATTTGCGAAACTCTCACATTTCATTTGTATTGAGGCAATTGTAAGTGTTTGAATGATACTTGGAAAAATTATTGTAAATTGTATAAAAACTTAGGCCTGCTCGGTGTGACGGCTGCTCATGCTCTAGTTGGGCATGACAGTAGAGGTCTGTGGTTAGGATTGCCGATAGTTTATTTAGCCTGGCGTTGTCCTAGATGTCTGCTGTGATTGGTAGATTTTGGAGAGGTCGGGATGGCCATTTGTTTATTTTACAGGATGAATGTTGATATACAGGTGAAATTATACATGGGAGACCTCCGATTTATGGGGAGGTTCTGTCCGATTTTCTGTAAAAATACAGCCGGCATCTAGGGCAACGAGCGGCTGTTCACGATCCCGGTTCAGGGCGTGACACATGATCTGAGCAATGTCCCTGTGGTGAATGAGTTTCTGGACGTCTTTCTGAAAGAGTTGTCTGGGTTACCACCAATCCGAGAGTTTGATTTCACTATAGATCTTGTTCCCGGCACAGCGCCAATCTCTATTCGTCCTTATCGAATGGCACCGGCGGAATTGAAAGAACTGAAGATTTAGCTCTAAGAGTTGTTGGAGAAAGGGTTCATCAGGCCGAGTACTTCGCCTTGGGGTGCTCCGGTTCTGTTTGTGAAGAAGAAGGACGGAACCCTCCGGCTATGCATTGACTACCGACAGCTCAATAAAGCAACAATCAAGAACAAGTATCCTCTTTCAAGGATTGATTATCTTTTCGATCAACTTCAAGGAGCTAGTATGTTCTCAAAGATAGATTTGTGGTCAGGTTACCACCAACTGAGAATCAATGGTGATGATGTTCACAAAACCGCATTTAGGACATGGTATGAGCACTATGAATTTCTGATAGTGCCCTTTGGGTTGACGATTGCTCCTACAGCCTTCATGGATCTCATGAATCTAGTGTTTCATCCCTTTCTTGATAGATTTGTCATAGTCTTCATCGACAACATTTTGGTGTATTCCAAGAGTAATGAAGAACATTCCGAACATCTCTAAATCATTTTGCAAACTCTTAGGGAGAAGAAATTGTATGCCAAGTTCACCAAATGCAAGTTTTGGCTAAGAGAGATTGGGTTTTTGGGACATGTGGTTTCCAAAGATGGGATTTTTGTGGATCTAATGAAGGTAGATGTCATTCTGAAGTGGGAACAGCCTAAAATTATCACCGAGGTTAGAAGTTTCCTCGGATTAACAGGGTATTATCGGAGATTCATAGAATGATTTTCGGAGATAGCAGCTCCAATGACAAATTTGACTCGAAAGGGAGTCAAGTTCGAATGGGACAAAAAGTATGAGGGTAGTTTTGAAGAGCTTAAGCGAAGGTTAACCTCCACTTCTGTCCTTGCTCTTCCTACTAGTGGCAGTGATGTTTATGTCGTATATAGTGATGCCAGAAAGCAAGGATTATGGTGTGTGTTAATGCAAGGTGACAAGGTGATTGCTTACGCTTTTTGCCAACTAAATAAGTACGAAGTGAACTACTCTACTCATGATTTGGAACTAGTTGTCATTGTGTTTACCTTAAAAATTTGGCGGCATTATTTGTATGGGGTTACTTGCAAGGTCTTTACTGACCATAAGAGTCTTAAATACTTGCTCACTCAGAAGGAGCTCAATTTGAGACAAAGAAAGTGATTAGAGCTGATCAAGGACTATGACTTGGTGATTGATTACTATCCCGGGAAGGCGAATGTTTTTGCTGATGCTTTAAGCTGCAAATCCTCATCTATGGCATTCCAAGGGAGTTCTTACCTCTCTTGTTTAGTTGGACTCCGAGTACTTGGAGTCGAGTTGGCTAAGGATAATTAAGGTGCTTTATAAGCCAAGTTTGTGGTCAGTCCCACATTGGTGGATAGCATTCGGGAGTTTCAGCTACCAATGATGAGTTGAAGGGTATTGTTGAGAAAATCCAGAAAGGGGAAGGTGATGAATTCCGGATTCAGGATGATGGAATTATATTGTATGGGAAACGAATATGTATTCCGAAAAATGAAGATCTTCGGAAGGTAATACTCGAAGAGGTACATTCCTAGACCAATGCTATGCATCCGGAGAATACCAAAATGTACCGAACCATCAAAGAATCATATTGGTGGTCAGGGATGAAAAGAGAGATAGCTGAATTTGTGGCGAAGTGTCTTGTATGTCAACTGATCAAGGCCAAACATCAGAAACCGGTAGGAACACTTTAACCACTACCAATTCCCGAATAAAAATGAGAACATATCACTATGGATTTCTTGGTGGGATTGCCACGTACTTCAAGCCATCACGATGCCATTTGGGTGATTGTAGACCGTCTCACCAAGTCGGCTCATTTCTTGCCGATTCAGAACACCTATTCCTTGGAAAGATTGGTAAAATTGTACATTGATGAGATCGTAAGGCTTCACAGAGTACCCGTGTCCATTGTATCAAACCGTGATCTTCGGTTCACTTCTAGATTCTGACCAAAGTTACAAGAGTCCTTAGGGACTAAATTGAAATTCAGCACTGCTTTCCATCCTCAAACCGATGGGCAATCTAAGCGTACTATTCAAATATTGAAAGATATGCCTAGAGCATGTGTTATGGATTTTCAAGGCAGTTGGGATAGATATCTTCCATTGGTTGAATTTGCTTACAACAACAGTTATCAAGCTAGTATAGGGATGTCTCTCTATGAAGCTCTTTATGGAAGGAAGTGTCGTACCCCATTTTGTTGGGACGAGGTTAGAGAGAGAAAGATTGAAAGTGTAGAAATGAGCTATGCTGACAAAAGAAGAAGACCTTTGGAGTTTGAAAAAGGAGATATGGTATTTTTGAAGATATCTCCTTGGAAGGGCGTAATCCGTTTTTAGAAACGAAGAAAGCTAAACTCTCGTTATATAGGTCCCTTCAATATTCTTGAAAGGATTGGACAGGTGACATGCCGGCTAGAATTACTACCGGAGTTGCAAAGGATCCATGACATTTTTTCACGTTTTGATGTTAAAAAAGTATTTGCCGGATCCTTCATACATATTGGAAGCTCCTCTAATAGAATTGAAAGAAGACTTGAGTTTCAAAGTGTAACCTGTACAGATATTTGATAGACAGCTCAAACAGTGGAGAAATAAGCAAATTCCTATGGTTAAGGTGCTGTGGAGAAATAATCAAGTCGAAGAACAAACTTGGGGAACCCGAAGAATTAATGTGGAAGCAATATCCGTAGTTCTTTGATGTATAAGTTATATTTTGAAATTTCGAGAACGAAATTTATTTTTCAGGGATTAAGAGTAGTAACACCGAAAAACCGATGTTATAAATTTTTGGTAATATCTTTATAAAATAATAGAAAATTTTTAATTTTATTGATTTTTGATTTTGGGGTATTAAATTAGAAGTTTTGGTATATATAAAATGTTGTGTCTGCGATTCGTAATGAATCTCACTTTTATGAAATTTAAAAATTTAGTGAAAAGTGAGTATATATATATAAATAATTAGTTATTGATTTATTTAATTATATTATATAAAAAAAAAGAAGAGAAGAGAGGAGGCACTGTGTTCCAAAATGCAACACCCCCTCTCCCCCAATTCGATTAGGGCTAAAAGCCCTAATCCTCTCCCTCTCTCATTCGTCTCTCTCGCTCGCCCTCTCTCGAACTCTCTCTCCCTCTCGCTCGTTGTCACTCTCACTCTATCCCTCACTCTCCACCTCCGACCACCGCACACGGCCTCTCCCCCTCCACCGTCTCTCTCTCTCTCTGTTTCCTCTTCCTCTCTCCCGCGCGCGACAGTAGAGATCTCGCTCTCTCCCACTTTTGCTTGCTTGCGCAGTGCTCATTGTGAGCACATCCCTCTGCCGACGACCCAAACCAGCGGCCATTGGACCCTTCAAAACCCTAGGCCGCGACTTGCATTCCATCCCCTACGTAGGTTAGAACGATTCTCTGATCAATAGCTTAGGGGTTTTGATTCTTTCAATAATTTAGTCTAACTTATAGAATTTGCTTTGATTTGGAGCACTGCAAGTCTTGGACTAAACAGAGTGTACACTGAAGTTAGAGTTGCGAACTGCAAAAACCCTAGGTGAGGAAATTTCTAAATCCATTCAATAATTGACCAAAATTATGTTGAAATTAGAATGATAAGCTTTATATATGTTCTGAAAATATGTTGAATTCGAAAGAAATATATTTTCCTGAAATTCTATATATGATTTTTAGGGTTAATCTAAATTGTATTTGAATTTAGGTTGATTAATGTGAAAGAAACGTGTTAGATGAAATTAGAAATTTGTTAGGTTGATTATAATAGTTTTCCTTGGAGTTTGAATTGAAATTTTGAATTATTGGTTAGGCAAAACGATTGGAGCTTAAAAAGGGACTTCATTTGATCTAATTTTGGTTTTGGGAATGATCACCCTCCCAATAGGTAAGTGGATGGTCTAATGTGGCTTTAATGAAAAAATTATTTGAAGTTTCTTTATAAATGATTTTGAATAAATTTTCACATGATTATTGAATTAATTTGTGATTGTAGGAAGTGTGAAATGTGAATTTGTACTTAATATGCATCCATTGTGTTTAAAATTGAAAATGTGCCACGTGATTATATGATTTTTGATTTATAAATGCTAAATTGTGGTTTGGCAATTGTAAATGAAATTTTGGCACATTGATTGAAAAATTGAATGATTGTGAAGAGGAGGTGCAGTGAAAATGGCTATAGTCATTCCCCTCACGGAATGACCGGACAGGGTGACGTGGTTGAGGGTTGGTTTAGATTAGCGGAGGAGACAGACGCGACTCTCTTTGTTGTATGTCATACTGGATCTGAACGCACCCTAGAGAGGTACGACTCAACGCCAAGAAAGGAGAAAAACAGTGTTTTGAGATATATGGAATGAAAATCACTTGGCGGGCTTTCGTCCGGGTTTGGCCAAACCTGGTATGAGAGTGTTTTTATAAAAGAACCCCTTGATTTTTGAGAAATAAAATTGTATGGATGCAAATGTTTGATGAATTATCTTGATTTTCTGAATCATTTCATATATGTAAATGTTGTTTGTGAATTATGTTTTGACTGCTCCACATTCAACCCTTATTATTGTCACAACACCAATGCACCCGACTCACTGAATATTTCACGATACTCACCCCTCTCTTTTACATCTTTCAAAGGAAGCATAGGTCTGTGTAACAGTGATTGGAGCTTGTAAAGGATATTCTACTGACTTGTAGGTATTAAGCAATGTAGGGTTTATTTTGGTGTGACCTGAAATTCATGGAAGGGAAATCTTGTATAATTTTTTATATGGATTTAATCGATACTTGTTTCGTATAGAGGAACAAGTATTGATCGAATCCTTACATAGTTTATGTTAGAATTTGTTTGGAACTTGTTCACTTCCTTTTTAAATTTCATTTTTGGTAAAACGTATTGTTTGAATAGGACATTTGGTTTGTAATGTTGAATTTCAATATTTTCTTTCGATTTTACGAAATTTTATACATCTCATACCGTTTGGACTTTATTGATTCTAGCTTGATTTTCTTCAGACAAGTATTGGTAAAATCCTTCGACTATGTTTTGGGATTTCTTTTGTTTTAAATGTTTTATTGGTGCTAAAAAATTCTGGTTGGCTGGGATGGCCACACTGCATGCGTACATGTATAGGAGCCACTTCTCCGATTGTGTGCCGACGCATGCTTGTGTGTACAGAGAATAGACCAAGGGGGTTTTTTGCATGTGTATTGTTTCAGACTTTTCTTTTTTTTGATAAATTATGTACTGGAGGTCTATATGTTCATAAATGTAGCCTTGTGGGGTCCCGATATATGGGGAGGTTCTGCCCGTGTACCGAGACAACGCGGCGGTTGTTGCGTACGCGATCCGAGAATCGGGGCGTGATAAATAGGACATTTGAATTGTTTGATTGATGATTTGAATTAATTTTGAAATATTTGAGTTATTGAAATGTCTTGCAGTATCTCGAGACATGGAGTAAGATTCACATGTGTATCGGGGTAATGCTGCGGTTATCTTGTACTCAACCCCAGAGTCGAGGCGTGACAATACAACATAAAAAAAAAAAAAAAAAAAAAAATTCTGTTTCTTCTCCCTAATCTCCTCCCCCTCCCTTTTATTACTTCATTTTTCTCTATTCTCGGGGGTGTGTGCTTTGTGCCAGTAACAAAGGAGCGGTGAGCCAAACTTGATGAAACGAGTGAAAAATACATGTTTATTGACTATAACTCCATCACTAAGTGGTATACGCTATGCAGTTCGAAGAAAGAGAAGATTCAAGTTAGCTAAGATGTACTGTTTGATGAAAAGGCTACTTGGGATTAACAATCTATCCCAACTTCCATTCCAAAGAAGCTCCCTTTATCTTGGAAAGATCCTGTTCAATAGAGAATGACAAATGACCCCAAATTCCAACCCCACTTATTTGTGTCTTTGTGAGAAAACACCTCCAAAGATGTCTTGATTACCACCATTGCCATTAATAATACTTGAGCTTCCAAATATCGGCTTGTGACATGACTTTTGAACCAAAAACTAAACCGACATCAACATGGGCATCCACCATTGGGAGGGAAAACCACAAGGCACTATTGTAATTTTTATTTTTTATTTTATTTTTTATTTTTTTTGCTTGCTTGAGTATTCATAGTGATAAGACATGAATCAAGAACTTTTATTATAAGACAGAATTCAAATTATTTTGATGTTTGTTTGAGAAATGTCTATTGCTTCATTTATTTTTCATTTTTTTTTACTAATTATATTGCCATTTCGTTTGAATAATAGTAAAGATAGATTTATTTTTCAAATTTATTAGCAAACATGCTCACAAGTATGATCTTGTGTGCTCACACGTGGTACAAATAGCAAAAACACAAATTGTGGACGAAACTGAAATATCTAAACCGATCATACAAATATAGAATGTCCCGAAAGGTCAAGGATTGTAAGGTGTTGGGACCAAGAATAGTGGATATTTCTTATGAATGGCCAACCCATAGCGTTCAGTCATGTCTAACTCATCTTTAGCCATTCCTTCCGGTAGATCCCAATCAAACCAGTGCAAGAAGTTGGCAAGGATATAACTTATTGATGCAATACCAAATGATATTCCTGGACAACCCCTCCTTCCAGAACCAAAAGGAAGAAATTGAAAATTTTGGCCATTGAAATCTATCGAATTATCTAGAAATCGCTCTGGATAGAACTCTTCTGACATTTCCCACAGTTTCGGGTCTCTATGAATTGCCCAAACATTAATCAGCACTTTTGTTTTTGGTGGAATATCGTAGCCCTTAAGTTTGATCCATGTGGATGTTTCTCGAGCAACTAAAAAAGGACCTGGAGGATGTAACCTTAGAGTCTCTTTGATCACACAAGTTAAGTATTCCATTTGAGCGACATCATCCAAATCAATATGTGCTTTCTTTCCTACAACTCTCCTTACCTCCTCTTGTGCTTTGCTCATTATAGTTGGATTTCTTACAAGCTCGGACATGGTCCATACAATCGTTAGTCCACTTGTATTAATTCCACCCATGAGCACGTCCTGCCATTCAAACAAAAGCGTGCGTGTTCAAAACCACAAAAAAAGAGTTTGAGATAGACAAAGACAAAAAGAGATAAGCAAGAGGGACACACCAATAGGACTCCCTTGACGGTTTTTGGAGTGATATCACCGCCGTCAACACTCGCCTTCTTAAGATTCAGGAGAGCATCAATGAAGCCTTTGTTCTCATTATCATTCATTGTGCACTTGTGTTCTTTGATTACACGATCAAGAAAACCGTCAACTAGCTTGAAAATTTTTTCAAGTTTTGCATCAAAGCCGGTGATTCTATCCATCCACCCCATGTATGGAAACAATTCTCTAAAGCTAAAAGAAACAAACAGCTTTGTAACCTTCTTTGCCAGTCTTCCAAATCCGGGCCCACCCACGCCTTCAAAGTTTTGACCAAGAATACACCTGCATGCTATGTTGTTTGCGGCTGTGGTTGACATGACACTCAGATTAACAGGTTCCTTCTTAAGACATGACTGTTGAATATTTGCAACGACATGAGCTAGTACTTCTTTACGGATGTCTTGAAATGTTAGCACCCTTTTTTGGGTCAAAAGCTCCGCAACACATAGCTTCCTTAATTCCATCCAACGCTGGCCATATGGTGATATCAGTACGTCATGACCTTCATAAAATATAACACCTGCACCCCTCGTAACGTATTTGTTTGAAAATTTGACATCTTGGGTTTTCAAGACTTCTCTAGCCACCTCTGGTGATGAAACAACGAGAGTTGGAACTTTGCCCTCGTGTATGAGCATTACAGGGCCATACCTGTCCGAGAGGGCTCGGAGAGAGCGGTATGGAAGTGAACCAATCTGATGAAAGTTGCCAAGTAGTGGCAGTTTTGGTGGGGAAGGAGGCAGGTTGTATTTGCTAGCTATGGTAAGCGTCTTAAGCAACAACAGAAGAGAGAGGAGCAGAAGACACAGAATGTGAGGAGTTGAGCATAGGGTTTCCAGCAGGTCTACACTATATTGCGGCAAGACTAATGGTAGCGTAGGCATATTCTTGGTACTTTGGGTTTTTTTGGTTGATTGAGCTTGCCACCCAGAGGACTTTAATTTGTTACTGAGGATGAAAGAGAGAATTCATAAATATTATGTATCGGAACATGTGAAATAAGTTGTACAGAGAGGCTGTATATATAGCCGAGTTAAGGGAACTTAAACATGTGAAATCCGTGGTGAGGTTAGGGAAAAATTCTGCCAAAGAGTCTGTCGGCAGTATCATTTACGAGAAAGGTATAGGACTGTCATTCCAGCGTGCACCAATTAACGCAGGCCCTCCTTTCTTCACGTAACATCCTTGTAACAATTGCACCAAATCAACGCAGGCCGTCCTTGTTTCTTTGCATGTGGCGAGTGCAGCCAAGAGAGTGCACCTTCTTTATGGCCCACCCCCACCCCCGATGCTCGTGTTTCTTTCCCATTTCTCATAAACACAAAAATATTGTGTTTCGTGTTTATATTCTGATTTATTTATTAAAAAATGTAAATATTGGAATTTCGTGTTCATATATTTAGATATGTACCATATCTCTAGTTCGTACGAACAGTCAAGAAGTTGAACAAAAATAAGTCTCCCATCTCTATTTAAAAAAGAATTTTATTTATCAAAATCTACAACAATTGATATAAGAGCCAATTTTGAAAGCCCATCATAGCCAATAACACATTATTTTTAAGTAGAGTTGAGCATTTGGAAAAATCGTAACCTAAATGATTAAAATTGAAATAACCGATTTAATTCAGTTATATAATTTTTATAATTATAATCTAACCGAATAAACTAAAAATCGATCGATTATTTAATTGAATTAGGTGATTAATTTAATTTGGTTATCCAAATTAATCAAATTATTCAGTTGCTGCATTTTGATTGACAACCCGAGCTTCTGAGAGGTTAAAGATCCTTTTGCAACTTTAAATTGGATGTCTTTTCTGGTCGTCTCCGTGTCATCTCTTGAAAATTTCAAGTTTGGGAGTGAAAAAGCCACATTAAAAATAAAAAGATCAAATCAAAATGTGAAAATTAAAAATTTTTCATTAATTCATTGTACGCTCTCATTTTTAGCTTTTTTCTCACTTAGAATAGTTAAATTGAAAATCAAAAGATTAAATTAAAAGGTGAAAATTGAAAAATTTTCTTTATTTTTTATACTTTCCTTTTTAAATTTTTTTCTCTTTTAAAATAGTCACCTTGGAAATAGAAATGTCAAATAAAAGGTAGAAATTGAAAACTTTTCTTTAATTATATACTCTCCATTTTAGATTTTCTCTTTTAAAATTTTTTATTAATTATGATATTTTTTCTCTTTTAAATTTTAATTATAATATTATAATAATATTTATATAAATAAATATTATCTAAAACATATATATTATTTTTAATTAATTCGATTAATTCAGTTTGATTGAAATAAAATTTGTTAAAACCGATGATCACTTAAATAGACCAAATTAAAATTCGGTTTTATTTAAAACCAAATCGAATACCTAATAAATCACCCAAATATAAAAAAAGGTTATAGTTTTTTTGGTTTTAACCGAATAGTGCTCACCCTATTTCTAAGCAATGTCCAACCACCATTATTTGAAGGTCATAATACTGACGTCTAGTTGGTTTAGTAGCTGGATATTAATACCCCTTAAGTAAATCTCAAATTGACGTCAGGAGAGGTTTATTTCTTAAAAGTCCAAACCGACTCGAAGTGAATTTAATCCGGAAAAGAAGAGAGGGGAACAGAAGACACATAATGTGAGCAATTGTCCATGGAATTATCTTTATGTCTACAAAATATTGCTGCAAGACCAATGGTAGCATAGGCATATTCCTGGAAGTTTGGCCTTTCTCAGTTCGTTGAGCTTGCTATCCAGAAAGACTGTTGTTGAAGATGAAAGAGAGACTTCAGAAATATTATGTATTGGAAAGTGTGAAATAAATTGTATAGAGAGGCTGTATATATAACCCAATTAAGGGTACTATATATCTAATGAATATATTTTTAATATTATATTCATATACAATAAATATCATATTACGTACTAAAATAATCAATATGATGTTACTAAAGCTAGATTAACATTTCTACTCAAATTCAAGTAGATGATGTACACAGAGATTGTATTTATAGGTCCGGTCTCTTTGCATGAATAATGGTAGTAATCTTGCTCTAAACTTGAGAAAATTTAATTCAAACAATTGAGACACAATATTTAAAAAAAAAAAAAAAATTACAGTGACAACTCAAGAATATGACCATGGGCAAGCATTAGGAGGAACCAAGGAAACTTCGAACTTAAACATGTGAAATCCGTGGTGAGGTTAGAAGTGTAGGTAGGGCTGTTTAGTGTCATTTCAGCTTGCACCAATTAATGCTGGCCGTCCTTATTTTTCATGTGGCGAGTGCAACTATGAGAGTGCACCTTCTCTATCGCCCACCCCCACCGCCGGTGCCTGTGTTTCTTTCCCCTTTCTCCTGAACACAAAAATATTGTGTCTCATGTTTACTTTCTAATTCGTTTATTTTGAAATTATATATTGGTATTTCGTATTCATGCATTTGGAAAATAGAGTTCATGAGTTACTGAGTTAAAACTCATTTTAGGATGTTCCATAACTCCTATAAATATGTACCCTATCTCAAGTTCATATCAACAGTCAAAAAGTTCAACAAAAAAGTGTCTACAATCTCTATCAAAAAAGGATTTTTACTCATCAAAATCTCTGACAACTGTTGATATAGGCGCCAATTTTGAAATCCCAACATGGCCGATAACACATAGTTTCCAAGGAATGTCCAACCACCATTATTTGAATGCCAAAATAGCAATGTCTAGTGGTCCAATGACTGAAAACTAATATCCTGAATTTAGATTTGAATCTTGTATATGACAGAACCATATAACAGAGTTTTTTCTCTTAAGAATTTAAATCGACTCGAATCAGATTTAACTTAATTATCTCATATGATGGTTTATTAAAAAATAATTGAATTAAAAAATTGTTATAACTTTTACTAATCATAGAAAAGTATCTAGATCAACCAATATAATAATTCTATCTTCATGACCCAAGATATGAGGTCACAGAAAAATTGCTATAATTTTTACTATATATTGAATTTAAGTGAATTTATAATACCAAAAATTCAGTATTAGAAAATTTTCATTAAATTTTTCTTATAAAAAAGAGAAGTCGATTGTAATCAATTTTGGCTTATCAATGAAAGTTTTATAAATTTCTTTGAGTTTTTGTATTCTCCCAATATAAGAATTTGGATTTGAATTGAACAAAAATTTAGTAAAAATTTTAAGTGCAACCCTTAAGATTAACAGTTCAACTACAAAGTCTAATCTTGGAGTCCAAATCCTTAAACTAATTATTCAACTCTTTGGGCCCAAATCAAAGCCCAACTCTTGAGTTCACAATCCAACCCTTTTAAACCCGATTTTGCGTGCTCAACACTTTAATAATAATAATAATAATAATAATAATAATAATAATAATAATAAATAACAAATAAATATTGAAGCGTGGTGGGTGTATTAAATGGAAGTGGAGAGAGAGAGAGAGACAAAGTTTGTGTGGGTTAAAAAGAAAAAAAGAGTTGTGTGTTTGTATGTGAGTGTGTGGGTAGCCAAGAAATGAGAGAGGGAGAGAGAGAGAAAGCCCTAATCTTGAAGCTTCATGAATGAGTTGTGTGCATAACCGAGAAATAGAGGAAGAGAGGGAGAAAGGGAGAGGCTTTCGAAATTCTTTCTTTGTTCACACTTTCATTAGCTCTCCTTCAAGTCTCTCGGATCATTCAAGAAATTTGCTCAACCCCACTCTTGATTTTCTAAGCCCTTTGATTAGTTTCAACCTTCCCAAAAAAAAAAAAAAAAAAAAAAATTCATGAGTTCGAAGGGAATAGAAGCTTAGGGTTTATCAAAATAAACCAATGAAGATTTCATTTTGGAGTTGATCTTGCAGTGACAAGTTAAAAGGTCACGAACCAAGAGCAAGATATGATGAATACATGGTTTTAGATTTTAATCTAATACTTGTATCATGATGAAAGTCTTGATTTGATGATTGAACTTAGATGAGTACTGAAATAATGACGAATGGGAATAATAACCCTAATTTTTGCAACTCTGGACAAATGATCTTGTTGTAGTTTTTAAGACATAACTCTTTTTACACTACTGTAAACTGAATAGAGTTTATTTCTGCTGAAACTTAACTTCTAGAATTTTAAAATGACATATGACTCGAAAGATTTCATTAAGAATTGAATTTTTGATAAATTTTTGCAGTGACATAAATTCTGCAGAATACTTTGTTTTACGTTCTGTTCTAGGCATGAACTTTGCTACAGATTTGAGCTGTCTTTGAGTTAGATTTAGGCTTAAATCTAAACATAAAAATTGTAAATCTATGTCTTATCTTTAATTTCGAATTTGAATCACTTAAATTCGATATGCATGGTGAAAGTTATGTTTTTTCCATCGCTACGCAAATGTAAATCATGAATTTTAGACTATAATATTCATAGATTTAGATATTTTATATGATTTGAATGAGTTTGGAATATAAACATAAAAGTTAGAGTTTTATATCTAATTTTTAAGTGAAAATTGAAATTTCTATAATCCAAGAAATATATATCAAGATATGATCATTTTTCTATAACATGTTATGTCGAAAATTTATTGGGAAGTTAGGAATTGTAACATATTAAGAATAACCAATTTACTCTAGTGTTGCTATATGATTTAATAATTAATTTGTGACCAATGTTTTAGAATAAAACATTCGGAATCAAAAGAAGGGATAAGTTTTGTTTGATTTGGAATTTGGAAGTGATTACTCTCTCAAGAGGTGAGTAAACGGATTGTTGTACTTTTAAATGAGAAAAATAATTTTAAAATTCTTTTATAAATTATTTTTAATGATTTTATATGATTTTGTACCAAATTTTTTATTGTGTGATGTCTCGAAATAAGAATTTGAAATATATATGCATCTATTGTGTTTGTGAATAAATGTATGCCACATATTGCTGGATATTTTATTCATGAATGTTAAGAAATTGGTTGGTAATCTTTTGATGAAATTATGACACATTGAATAACACTCCAATGTTTGTAAAATGATGGTGTATATGTGGTAAATGGTTATAGTGTTCCTTTCCACGGAGTGACCTGACGGGTTGATGTGGTTGGATTTTATTGGCGAGGGAGGTAGATACGGCCTTTCTCTACCCCTGTCGTGTTATATCTGGTTGCACTCCGGTGAAATACGAGTCAATATCAAAGAAGGGGATGTAGTATTGTGAAATAAATGGGTTAAAAATCTCTTAGCAGGTTTCCACACGAGTTTGGGCAAATTTTGAACGGAAGTTGCTTTTTTAGGGAGATCCCAGAATTTTTAAAAAACATGAAATTGTGGAAACATTTTTCTTTAATTATCATAATTATTTAAAACTGTTTTATACTCGATGAATTATTTGAAGTTTATGCTTTGACATCTGCATACTCACCCCTCATTTATTGTCACAATCATACCATTGCACTCTACTCACCGAATATTTTTATACTCACTCTTCTTTCTTTTATTTTTTCAAAGGAAAATTAGGTTGGGAGATCTAGTTGATCCTAGTATCAGACTTTGCCTATCTTGAATTATTTTTTATGAATATAATAATATGAATTTTGAAAATAAATATTTGACATGTCCATAATCATAAATCATTTATTATTATAACATATTATATACTCATTGGGTATAATTTATATTCACCCCTCCAAATTTCATTTTTATAGAGAAAGTTTAGTCAATTTCTGTGGTCGTTTAGTATTGGACTTTGGAGTGATTGTCTTTAGAGACTTCTTTTGGCATAAACTTTGCTTTAGTTTTTGAAATATCAATAGTTGGACCCTTTTGAGACAAATTTTTATATAAATTTATTTGGAAACTCTTCTAACTTATACATTTTGATTTTTGGTTGGAATTTGTATAATTTGTATTGAAAACCTCTATTTTTCTTTTTTTTAGAAGTTTAATTAGGGAATTATTTTTGTTGAATTTGATTTGGATCCCTTGAGTGGGGACTTATTTTGTTTTTGGTGCATGAAATTGGATATTGATAGCTTGGTTGGCTTTGTGCATATGATTGACTATGAATGGTCTGGTTAGTCTTATGTATGTATTTGAACAGGAATGGACAGAATTGGTCCTTGTTTGTGTTTTTGAATGTATGTTGGTTTGTTTTGGAAAACAGATGGATATAAATGATTGTCTTACAGTATTTTGGTGTACGGGTTAGATTTACCCGTATTCTGGATAACGCGGCGATTGTCATATAATCGATCGAGAGTCGGGACATGATAAAATATTTAAAAAAAATATTATATCATTTTAAAAATTTTTAATTTTCTCTGTTTCTATATTTATAATATTTATTATAATAGCTTTATATATAAATTTAACGTATTGTAATATTTCATCGATATCTAATTGATTTAATAATTGAATATCGATCCTTTAAATAAGTTTTTAAATTCAAATTTTATATTTCATAAGAAAAATTTAGTTTCTACCACAATCACAATTATGTTTATAACTCTAGTTCGAGTATATGAGACTGAGAGGGAGAGAGAGAAGGTGCACTCTCATGGTCGCACACGCCACATGAAAACGATCAAGGAACATGACCAAGCGAACCATAAAAGAGGGTCCACATTAATTGATGCAAGCCAGAAATGGAATAACCCTAACCAGTCGTACACCTTTCCCGGAAATGATACTGTGACACATTTTGTCCCTAACCTCCGTTCTGGAATGCATCAACACAAGTTTTCTCACGTTTAGGTTACACATGATTTCTCATATGCTTGTCCAGGCTTGTCCTAGCAAGTCATCTTTGAATAAAATTTTCTCAAGTTTAGAGCAAGATTACTACCATTATTCCTGGACCTATAAGTACAACCCCTCTGTACATTATCTACTTGAATCTGAGAAGAAATGCTAATTTAATTTTAGTTCTAAGATACTGGTTATTTTTGTAATACAATATTTGTTGTATATGAAGAGAATATTGAAAAGATATTTGTCAAATATCGTACTCTTAACTGGGTCATGTATACAACCTCACATTTCTGAACTCTTTCTTTCATTTCAATAACAAAGTTCCGGGACAAAGATGCTCCAAGTAGCTGGACGACAAGCCTCCTTCCAGCACTAAATGGAATAAATTGAAAATGTTGGCCTTTGAAATCTATGAGATAATTATGAAAACTTTTGGGATGAAACTCCTTTGGTATGTCTCATACATTGGGGTCCCTCTGAGTTGCCCATGCATTGTTTTTGCACTCTCATTTTCAAAGGAACGTCCAAAACTTCAAGTTTGATCCATGTGGATTCTTGACTGAGTTAAAAAGGGCCTGGAGGATGCAATTGTTGCAAGAAGACAACACCCCAAAGCATCACCTCTCGGCCAAACAAGCTCCCTTGGTCTCTGAAAGATCTGTTCCATAGAGAATGACAAAGGACCCCCAAATTCCAACCCCACTTATTTGTGTCTTCATAAGAAATGTCACGTCCCGACTCTCCCGTCGAGCACGTTACAACCGCCGTGTTATCTCGGCATACGGGTATAATGTTCCTATATATCGGGATAGCGCAAGGCATTCCAATTGTATAATAAATTTTTAAAAATATAAAACCCATCAAAATAAAAAATCGTATAATCAATACACATGCAAGGAACTCATCCAACCCATCATTTTACATACAAGTAAACATCGGCACACATTTGGGGAGGGGATCCTGTACATGCATACATGTAGTATGGCTATTCTAGCCAATCCATAATTCTCAGACAGTTCATAAAATTCATAAAACCGGAATAGTAAATCAAAATCCATCGTTATAATCCAAATGTCCCAGTACAAGATAAAACATTTTCTCAAAAATAATTTCAAAGAAAAGAATGAAATCTCAAATCATAGTCGTCGGATTTTACAAATACTTGCTCGAAGAATTCAATCAGTATCAGTAAAATCTACACGGTATGAGATGTACAGAACTTCCTTTTCATGGTCCACAATCTATATTCCCAAAATAAATACATAAATCGTACCTTCCCCAAACTACCACAAAATAAACCTCTAATCAGTATTAGTAGGCATGACGTCGTCCCTCTATACTTCCTCTAAAATATAATAAAGGAGATGGGTGAATATTTTGAAATACCCAGCGAGCGGAGTACAATAGTATACATCATATAAATGAGGGGTGAGGGTAGTGATGTCAAACACATGTATCAAATAATATTTAATACGATAAAGAAATTCATTCACATAAAATCATTCATATCAAACTACCATGACTCATATAATCAAATCAATCAGTCCAAATTCATTTTTTCACAATTTTGGGATGTGCCGAAAACATTAATCTGTTAATGGCCTTTGGCAGGACCTGCCAAGAGATTTTTCACATTTTTATAAAATCCCCTTTTCACATTGGCGTTAGCCAGGAGTTCCCTGGGGTGCTACCACGTTATCCGACAGCCTATGGAGGCTCTCCGACCCACCTCTCCCAAGCTAATATAACCAGCTTTAACCACGCCATCCCAATGGTCCGATCCGTGGCAAAACTTAGATTATAGTCATTTTTCCCAGCACCATATTACAAATTTTTCATTTATCAATCAATTCATACTCAATCACAAAGTAGAGTAACATTTCACAGTTTACATGAGTATCTGAAAGTAACATGATACAAATTAGTCAATAATCAAACTCAAGAGTCATGGATAATTCATAATTCCATTTCAGACTCACCACAATCACAAAATATTATAAATTCATTTCAAAATCAAATTTGTAAATCATATTAAAATCATTTACTCATTTAAATGATACATAATCATCCACTCACCTACAGGGAGGGTATTCACTCCCTATTTCCACAATTGAATTCAATAAAATCTTACTCTGATCCTCAATTGATTTTTCTAAATCTACGATCACAATTTTATCATCAATATTCTAGTTATTTTTAGGGTTTATCAATTTTTCTTAATTTTGTACAAACTCTAATATTTTCAGACATATTTCAATTGGATTTCAGGGAAAGCTATTTTAATCAACCCAACAAAGTTCTATTATCATTTAACATGTCTCTTTCAAATTAAAAAGCCTAAATTCATATAGAGTTTAGACAACCGTAATAATTACATACAGAATTTCAGAAAAATGCATTTCCTTTGAATTCAACATATTTTCAGGATATATATACAAGTCACTCATCCTAAATTCCACCTAAATTCAATCAGTTATTGAGGGGATTAGAAATTCCCTCGCCTAGGGTTTTTCACTGTTCACAACCCTTGTAACATCGACTCTTGATATATTATGTACTCTCCTCATATTTATATATATGATATTATATCCAATTTGAGACACATGATTTGAAATTTCTAAAACTTTGCCCTTAAGATTACTTAAATCAAAAATTTTATCGATAAACCGAAAACTTTCTCGAAAAGTAGCGGCAAGCCCTAAAATCACTCAGAATGGCTAACGAAAGCTAAAACACTTAAGTATAAGTATAAAGAAGTGAATTTGAAAATTTAAAAAAAAAAAATCGGATTAAAAATCGCATAGGATCAAATTTACAATTTTGGAAAGTTTAGGGACTGAAGTATAAAGATGAGAACTTCAGGGACTAAGTTGCAAAACTAACCATTGAATGACAATTGGAGATCAACCATTGGCCAAGAGCACACTTAGTGGCCACATAGGACATTCCACTACCAAAGTTTGAAGAAGGTTGCTTGTAAAGAACAAATTGATGCATGAAATATGATCGGTAGGGTTTTTTTAATGGTTTCTTGTGTCTTCTTTCCTCTTGGATGAATTTGGACACTTCCTTTGCATGCATGGTGGTTGCTTGCTTCCATTTCAAGTACATAGAGGAGTCTTGACAAGTATAGAATGAGATAAAGCATGCAAAATAAATCAAGGGTCAAGACATGTTGATATAAAGACCAAAACCAACTATTTTATTCATTTTCTCTTTCATTCACCTCACTTGGATGAAATTTTTAGTAAGAAAAGAGAGGATTTCTTGTGTTCATCCAAGCACTTGAGGTGTTGAAGAGGTAAGAAAAATCTTTGATTAATAAAATTTTAATTGTTTAGATAGCATTAGCATGATGTAGAGATTTTTTTTTATGTTGATGTATATATGTTGCAAGATGTGGTGATCAAGTGCTAAAGAATGGCATTGGTGATGAATGTTTAGATGTCAAGATCTTATTAAAGAGGTAACATTCTTCTTTAAGTATACATTGGATTAAATTGATCCCATGAAGTAGGTTTGTTTAAATAAACTAGTATGGTCAATGAGTTGTAATTCCATGATATCTTATTCTATAATGATCAAAATTTAGATTAGTTTAATTTTGATAAACCTAGACTCTTTAAGCTTTAAAATGAGCTATGGTGCAAAATTTTTCATTAAGAAATGAAATTATGATAATTTTTAGAAGAAACACTAAAAATCAATGTTATATTTACTATCCTGTGCACAACCAGTAAATTGATTTAAATATTAAGATAAAGTTTGGATAGAATTAGGGAAAACTCAAAGCATAAAACTTTTAGGTCTCTGTCGTATCTTGAAAATGAGCTAACATTCACTTGAATCAGAGTATACTAGAAGTTATGGTGTTTTCACTAAAACTATGCAGAAGTAGTCTTAAAACCGAAAGGAAATGAAAATGAAATTTTATAAATTTATACTTTTAAAATCTAAGAATGGTCTAAATTAGAAAGTTTTAGATCTATGTCTAATCTTATATTTGAGATAAGAATCAATTAAATTGGAGAAGTACGTAGGGAGATATGGAAATTCTTCTAAAACTGTGCAGAATTGGTTTTAGGAATTTAGACTAAAAATATTATAAAATTCTATAAATTAGTGCAATAAGAATTTGTAGATGAGTTGAACATGATAAATGTAGATATATGTCTTAGCTTTAATTAGCAATTTGAATCACTCAATTCTGAATTATATAGAGAAAGTTATGACATTTTTTCTAAGACTGCGCAAGAGTAAAACTCGAAAAAAAAATCTGAATTGTAGATGTATAGGTTTAAACAAAACTAGGGTGAATTGGAATTAGACTAAATCAAATTAGGATAAAATTATTGAAAGAAATAGGGAGAGATTGACCTATATATATTGTTGTCTCGGGAGTGAACGACTGAACTACACTCAAGGGGCGACTCAGCTAAGTAACAAAGTTTTAGGGAAGTGGTATACCATTCCCGTACATATGAGTAGGTCTTACTGTTGCTATGTAGTTAATAAGCAAAACTATGATTTATCATTTTCAAAACATGATTTGCAAAATGAATTATGAAATGACTTGTTAAATGCTTTGGTATCGATTTTGTGATAAATGGAGTATCCCAAAAGCTTCTTTTAGATATGCATCCATGAATTTTAATAAAAAATATATGTGTCATGTTTGAACCATGAAATGTATTTTGATGATATTTATCCGAAAATATATAAGAAATCGGATTTCATAATTTTTCTTTAACTTCTATGGCACGATTGTTTGATTGATGATTTTGATGCGAGACTAGAATCTCGGGCATTAGTATTTGAATCCCCTTGATCTTAGATCGGGGATAGTACTTATAAGCATCATATTATGATACAATGTAACACCGAAAATCCGGTGTTATAATTTTTTTAAATATTTTTGTAATATAATGGAAAAATTTTAAATTTTATTGATTTTCGATTTTAGGATACTAAATTGAAATTTTTGGTATATTTAAAATATTCGTGTTCCGATTCAAAGTACCTCTTATTTTCGATTTTAAATTTTTGGTTTCGATTTCCTTATGCTTCAGTCATGGCTTCTGAGACTTGAGTGAGGTAAATCGATTCATGCAATTAGTGAATTGATTCATTTAGGCAATTGTGAATCGATTTGCATAAATCATGAATCGACTTGACCTCTTCAACTCACAGACACATGAATCGACTTGAGGAAGGGGAAATCGACTTGTGCATTAGTGGAATTATCAAAATACTAAAATACCCCTCTAAAACTCAATTAACATCTCAAGGCTTGAGGGCAACCTTTCATTTACTCCTTTTTTGTTCTTACTTTCAAACAGAGATGTCTCTCTCAACTCTTTCTGTCCCTTTACATTTAATCTCTCCCACCAAATATTCATTCTCTCTCAAGAAAAAATTTATACCCTCATTAAATCACTCTATGGACTTCCAAAGTTTCAATTAAATTCAAGAAATAAAAGATTAAATGGAGGAAATTTCGAATTTCACGAAGGGAGAAATTAGGGTTTTTGAAACCCAAACTCCAAAACTCAATCCAACTTCAAAATCGAAGTAATTTCTCCTTCCTAAACTTGGGTTTAGTTTCTTTAATGCTATATTGTGATTTATTATGGAAGTATTGGAGATTTTTGTTAGAGAATTGAAACCCTAGAATTGACGTAGAGTGAAGTTTGGAGGAAAATGAAAATGGAGATTTTATATACACATAAATGAGATGTAAATGGTGGAAATGGAACCATGAACATAAATTTTTGGATTTGGGATAAATTTAGGGTTTGTGCAAAAATTGGGAAAAATTTATAAACCCTAGAAATATTGATAAATTAACATTGTCATTTTGATTATTGGTTAGGAAGGCCAATTGGAAATTGAAAAAAAGGAATTACATTGGACTTGAATTGGAAATTAGGAGTAGACACCCTCCCAAGAGGTGAGTGGATGGATTGTGTATCATATGAATGAGCAAATGATTTTAAATATGATTTATAAATTGAGTTTTGAAATGAATTTACAAATGGAATTGAAATTGTTTTGTGATTGTGGTATGTCTAAAATGAAATTGTGAAATGTCCATGACTCTTGTACATGATTATTGAATTATTTGCACCATGCTACTTTGGGATAGTTATGTGAATTGTGAAATATTGCTCTACCTCATATTTGAGCATGTATTGACTTATAAAATGAGTTTGGTAACATGGTGCTAGAAAAAGGGACTGCAGTCTGAGTCTTGTCACGGACCAGACCATGTGGGGTGGCGTGGTTAAGGTTGTTTTATATATTTAGCTTGGTGGTAGGCAAGATGGAGAGCCCTCTCAAGCAGCCGGATAACGTGGTAGCACCTCATAGAGTTTCAGGGCCAACACCAAGGTGGAGGGGATTTTATGAAATTATGAAAAACTCTTTGGCGGGTCCTGCAAATGGTCGTTGGCAGGATAATATTTTCAATAAACTCCAAAAAAAAATTGTGAAAAAATGAGATTTGACTAATTGAGTTGATTTTATGATTCATGGTAGATTGATATAAATGATTTTATGAGAATGAATTTCTTTATGGAATTCAATGATAGTTGATACATGTATTTGGCATTACCACCCTCACCCCTTATTTATTTGTTACATGCCACTGCACTCCACTTACTGGGTATTTTTAAAATACTCACCCCCTCCTTTCAAATCCTTTTCAGAGGAGGCATAGACTTTGGCGAGTATTGTTTGATTCCGAAATATTTTGGTGATTCACGATCGGTATTGGTGGTGGATGCTATTTTTTTTTAGGTTTGATGTAATTTCATCCATGGAAGGAAGCTATTGTACTATTCTTTTGAAGTTTGGATTTAATTGATACTTGTCGTATCTCTTGAGACAAGTATTGGTGGAATTCAAGTTTGATTTACGTAGAAAATGTTTATATTTGTTTAAAACTTATTTTTTCTAAATTTATTGTTCTTAATTGGGACATTTGGACTTTTATTGGGATTTGTTGAAATATTTTTGAGATTGGGACTTTGTGAAACTCTGAAATGCTAGGAAAGCCACATTGCATGCATGCATGTACATGATCCCCTCCCTAAATGTGTGTCGATGCATGCTTGTGTGTACAAGGATGGACCGGATGGGTTCTTTGCTTATAATTTGTTATATGATTTATTGGTTTGATGAGTTTATTATTTTGGAAGATATATTGAAAGATTTGAATGCCTTGCACTATCTCGGTATATGAGGAGGTCATGCCCGTATGCCGAGATAACGCGACGGTTATTGCGTGCTCTACGGTAAGGTCGGGGCGTAACAATTCTATTGGTATCAGAGCTTAGACTCATGATTTTAAATGTTTAATGGTTTGAACTACTTCCAAATGTCCTTATGTTTTTATTAAAAGTTTTAAAAGCATTTTCTTTTGAGATTTCAGATTTTAGAAAAATTTTCAAAGAATGTACAAAAGCTTTTCATGGATCAAAAGGGCTAGGACTAAATTTATTTTTAGGGGATTAAATACCTAGCCACCTGCCTAATTTAATGGGCTAAGCATAGTTTCTCTTCTTATAGGAATCATGCAGCCTAGATGAAGAACGAGGAATGTTAGTGAGATTCCTCTTTCAGAGCACGAGGATGAGTCATCCTCACATGCTCCAACTTCTTTTCTAGCTGCCACGAGCACACACCCGGCTCCTTCAACCGGGATTCCTCCACCTCCTATTGCCGCCCTCCCGCAAGTGATGGAGTGGTGGAGTTCTTTCGGGGTACAGTATCAAGCTTCGCCCCAATCTTCTGTTCCTCCACCAGTTCCTCCTTCTACACCGGCTATGGCACCTAGTATGCCCACAACATCTGCTCTACCGGTTGTTATGTCAACCGAACGTCCTACAGTCAAGTTGTCAAAGCTACTCAAAGAGGCAAGACAGCTTGGATGTGATACCTTTTTCGGCACTTGTGATGCCATAATGGCCAAGGAATGGATTGGCCGAGTTTAGGAGACCGTCACCGATATGAGACTATGTGATGAAATGAAGTTGTGGGTGGCGGTGAAATTGCTGGATAGAACCTGGTGGGAGAATGCGAAGGCTAGGGCAACCACACCTCTCTCTAGGGCAGATTTTCTTAGAGCTTTTGAAAAAAAATATTACACTCGGTTCTATAGAGACCAGAAGAGAGAGGAGTTCTTCAAGCTTGTTCAGGGAAATAAGATAGTGTCTGATTACGAATCAGAACTAAGGGAACTTGCTACTTATGTTCTGGAGTTTCTGAACTCCAAGGAGTCCCTATGTGCGAAATTTAAATCGGGACTAAATCTGAGTATAAGGGAGAAAATGTCAATCACAAAAGGGCACACATTCCAAGATGTTCTGGATATGGCCTTAAGGGCCGAGAAGATGGTGGCTGAAAGGGGGAAAGTTCGAGAGCATGGAAAGAGGAAGAGGCCCAGTGGTTTCATACCGGGCCAAAGCTCTAAGAAGGGTAGGAGTATGGGCTTCTTCAGTGGTGGATTTGTTTCGGGACCGGTTGTTTTGGGAAGCCAATTAGTGGGAAATAGGAAGGAACAGTGCAAGCACTGTGGTAAGTTTCACTTTGGGGTTTGCCAAGCACTCAAGAGGTGTTACCACTGTGGAAAGGAATGCAATTTCAGTAATGTTTGCCCGAAATTGGGACGAGGACGTCATATAAGGCGGGATCGCCCTAGTGGATTGATGGGCAGCCAAGCAAACACTCATGTTCCACCTTCAGTAGGCATATCTCGGGCAGGGACTAGCAGCAACACTGTAACTGCTCCAGCTCAGCGTCCGCAAATGAGGGCACAGACCAGAATCTACACAATGACTAATGAGGATGCCCAGAACAACCCTGACATAGTCATAAGTAAATCTCTTAGAACCCGAACTTGATATTTTAGAACATTATGAGAACTTAGTTGCTAAATTCTGAATTTGAGGTGATTGTGATATTTGATGATGATTTTATGACATTGAGGGTTTTCAATCTGATTATATTCGGTTAATTTTGGAATTGATCCTTATTTTTCGTATGTATAGGTATGATGAAAATATTTGGGGTTGATGCTCATATTTTAGTTGATACTGGGTTTAATAATTCCTTTGTGAGTACTGAGTTTGCCAAGCATTCGAATAGACCCTTAACCCCACTCGAAGAGGAATTATTAGTTGTCACTCCATTGGGAGAACGGTTGTACAGAAACACCGTGTTCAAGGCTTGTGAGTAGAGGTAAATGGAGAAATTTTTGAAGCGGATTTGATTCCGTTGGAAATGTGGGATTTCGATACTCTATTGGGCATGGATTGGCTACACGCTCATAGAGCACCAGTGAATTGTTTCACTAAGGAGGTTGAGTTCTGTAGATCAGGATGTCCTCCGTTTGTATTTGTTGGTGAATGACGAATTTTACTGAGTTGTGTAATCTCGGCATTGGAGGCCCGAAAACTAGTGCACGAGGGTTGTGAAGCTTACTTAGCTCATATCATCGACACCACTGTGCAGAGTCCAGAATTGGTGAATGTTTTGGTAGTGAATGAATTTTCGGATATTTTCCTAAACGAGTTACCAGGTTTACCTCCAGTTCGGGAGTTCAATTTTGCTATTGACTTGACTCCCAACACCACACCTATTTTTATCCCTCCGTATTAGATGGCACACTCCAGTTGTGTATTGATTACCGGCAGTTGAACAAGGTGACCATCAAGAATAAATACCCCTTGTCGAGAATTGATGACTTGTTCGATCAACTCCAAGGGGCGAGTATCTTTTCCAAGATTGATCTGAGATTCGACTATCATCAATTGAGGATAAAGGAAGATGATGTCCCTAAGACTGCATTTAGGATGCGGTACGGGCACTATGAATTTTTGGTTATGCCTTTCGGCCTAACGAATAAACCGGCTGCTTTTATGGATCTCATGAATCGAATTTTCCATTCCTGTCTTGATAAGTTCGTCATTGTTTTCATTGACGACATCTTGGTGTATTCCAAGAATAATGAAGAGTATTCAAATCATCTTCGAATTGTGTTGCAAACTCTCCGAGATAAGCAATTATATGCTAAGTTCCCAAAGTATGATTTCTGGTTAAAAGAAATTGTCTTTTTGGGACACGTGGTATCCGGAGAAGGAATATTTGTTGATTTGAAGAAAGTTCTGAAATGGAAACAACCCAAGAATGTCACCGAGGAGTGTAGTTTTCTCGGTTTGGCAAGGTACTACCGAAGATTTGTAGAGGGTTTTTCCAGAATTATAGCTCCATTGTCTAGCTTGACACGAAAGGGAGTTAAGTTTGAATGGATTAATAAATGTGAGCAGAGTTTTCAAGAACTCAAAAAGAGATTCACGTCGGCTCCTATACTAGCTCTACCCACTGTTAGTGGTGATTATATTGTCTACAGTGATGCCAGTAAACAGCGGTTAGAATTGGTTTTGATGCAGGGTGACAGAGTTATCACATATGCTTCTCGACAGTTGAAGAAGCATGAGTTGAATTATCCTACCCATGATCTAGAGTTAGCTGCTATTGTGTTCGCTTTGAAAATTTGGCGACATTATTTATACGGAGTCACATGCTGAATCTTTACCGATCAATATTTACTTACCTAAAAAGAGCTCAACTTGAGGCAAAGGAGATGACTAGAGCTGATTAAAGACTATGATTTGGTGATTGATTATCACCCGGGTAAGGCAAATGTAGTTGCAGATGCTCTGAGCCGCAAATCATCATCTTCTCATTCTCAAATGAGTTCTTACCTTTCATACCTTGTTGGACTTCGTCCTCTTGGAGCCAAATTTGCTTGTGATGATAGTGATGCATTATTGGCAAAGTTTAAAGTTTGACCTACCTTGGTGGACCGTATTAAAGAGCTTCAGGCAAGTGATGAGGAGCTAAGGCAGATAGTAGAGAAGGTTCGCAAGGGTGAAACTGGTGATTTCCATATTTGGGAGGATGACACGGTGACATATGGGAAACGGATTTGTGTTCCCAACAACGATGAGCTTCGGAAGGCCATTCTTGAGGAAGCATACTCTTCGGCTTATGCTATGCATCTCGGAAGTACTAAAATATATCGAACCATCAATGAAACCTATTGGTGGTCGGGGTTGAAGCAGGAAATAGCCGAATTTATAGTAAGGTGTTTAGTATGCCAACAAATCAAGGCTGAACATTAGAAACCGGCTGGGACACTTCAGCCATTACCTATACCTGAATGGAAATAGGAGCACATTACTATGGATTTCATCGTGGGATTGCCACGTACTCCGAGTCGTCATAATGCTATTTGGGTGATAGTTGACAGACTCACAAATTTAGCACGTTTTCTTCCAATTCAGAATACTTATTCCTTGGAAAGACTAGCCAAGCTATATATTGATGAAATTGTCTGACTTCACAGAGTACCGGTGTCCATTGTGTAGGACCGTCATCCTCGGTTCACTTCTAGATTCTGGCCGAAACTGCAAGAGTCCTTAGGGACTAAATTGAAATTCAGTACGACATTTCATCCTCAAATGGATGGGCAATCTGAACGTACAATCTAAACATTGGAAAACATGTTAAGGGCATGTGTGATAGACTTCCAAGGGAGTTGGGATAGGCACCTATCGTTGGTTGAATTTTCCTACAACAATAGCTATCAAGTTAGTATTGGGATGTCTCCCTATGAAGCTCTCTACGGAAGGAAATGCCAAACTCTACTTTGTTGGCACGAAGTTGGAGAGCGAAAGATTGAGAATGTACAGCTGATAGAGGCAATGACAAAAAAGGTAAAGGTGGTACGAGCAAGGATGAAGGCAGCTCAGAATAGACAAAAGAGCTATGCCGATAAACGAAGAAGACCTTTGGAGTGTAAAGAAGGAGATATGGTGTTTTTGAAGATATATCCTTACAAGGGAGTGATCCGATTCTGGAAACGAGGTAAATTGAATCTAAGGTATATTGGGTCATTCAAGATCCTTGAGAGGATTGGAAATGTGGCCTCCCGATTGGAGTTACCTCTGGATTTGGAGAAGATTCGTAATGTGTTTCATGTGTCAATGCTAAAGAAGTATTTGTCAGATTCTTCTCATGTAATTAAAACACCTCTGATAGAATTGAATTCAAATTTGAGTTTCAAGGTATAACTGGTGAAAATCATTGATCGACAAATCAAACAGTTAAGGAGCAAATAGATTCCTATGGTCAAGATATTATGGAGAAGTAATCAAGTTGAGGAAGAGACTTGGTAAACAGAAGAATCAATGCGGAAGCAACATCTGTAGCTTTTTGATGTATAAACTTTGTTTTGAAATTTTGAGGACGAAATTTGTTTTTAAGGGGTTAAGTGTTGTAACACCGAAAATCCGGTGTTAGAATTTTTGTAAATATTTTTGTAATATAATGAAAAAAATTTAAATTTTATTGATTTTTTATTTTGGGGTACTAAATTTGAATTTTTGATATATTTAAAATATTCGTGTTTCGATTCAAAGTACCTCCTATCTTGAGGAAAATTGGGACATAATACCGAAAAAAAATTCAATTCTTTGATTTTTTTTCCATCTCACTAATTTTCAAGTGTTGAAAATTTTCCCATGTTGATCATTTACATAATACCAAATTATTTGGTAAGTAGGTAAATATAATGTAGGTTATATAATTAACAAAAGTGTGAAGTGGCTTGGTGGTGCCTTACCTTTTCGGACAAATGTGAGGTCGTGGGATCAAATCCAAGTAAAGGCAAATGAAGGAAGCAAATTCAATTCATGGAAGGTGAAGCTGAGAGGGTAAGTTGAGTGAGAAGAGAGAGAGAGTAAATTGAAAAAAAAATGAGAGAAAGAAATCGATTCACTATTTAAGTGAATCGATTCTTAGTGTGCAGAGCACACTTTCTGTGAGTGGAGCATAGGGAATCGAATGGGGATGATAGGAAATCGACTTCCCTTGCCTCCAGAGCAGGCTCTGTGATTTGAGGTGCATAAATCGATTCATCCAAGTGATGAATCGATTTGTGTGGTAGGTAGCCAAAAAGGGAAAGGAAGTCGATTCATGAAGAAACAAATCGATTTGTGAGGTGAAGGTAAAAGAATGGAAGTCGATTCATCAGTGAGAAGGAGTCAATTTCCTTGTGTTGCAGTAATGGCTTCTGAGACCTAAGTGAGGTAACTCGATTCATGCAATTAGTGAATCGATTCATTTAGGCAATTGTGAATCGATTTGCATAAATCATGAATCGACTTGACCTCTTCAACTCACAAACACATGAATCGACTTGAGGAAGGGGAAATCGACTTGTGCATTAGTGGAATTATCAAAATACTAAAATACACCTCTAAAACTCAATTAACATCTCAAGGCTTGAGGGCAAAATAGTAATTTTACCTCCAGAATTTATGAAAAGTGACTGGAACCTTTCATTTACTCCATTTTTGTTCTTACTTTCAAACAGAGCTGTCTCTCTCAACTCTCTTTGTCCCTTTACATTTAATCTCTCCCACCAAATCTTCATTCTCTCTCTAGAAAAAATTTATACCCTCATTAAATCACTCTATAGACTTCCAAAGCTTCAATTAAATTCAAGAAATGGAAGATTAAACGGAGGAAATTTCGGATTTCACGAAGGGAGAAATTAGGGGTTTTGAAACCCAAACTCCAAAACTCAATCTGACTTCAAAATTGAGGTAATTTCTCCTTCCTAAACTTGGGTTTAGCTTCTTTAATGCTATATTGTGATTTATTATGGAAATATTAGAGATTTTTGTTAGAGAATCGAAACCCTAGAATTGAAGTAGAGTGAAGTTTTGAGGAAAATGAAAATAGAGATTTTATATACATGTAAATGAGATGTAAATGGTTGAAATGGAACCATGAACATAGATTTTTGGATTTGGGAAAAATTTAGGGTTTGTGCAAAAATTGGGAAAAATTTATAAACCCTAGAAATATTGATAAATTAACATTGTCATTTTGATTATTGGTTAGGAAGGCCAATTGGAAATTGAAAAAAAAGGAATTACATTGGACTTGAATTGGAAATTAGGAGTAGACACCCTCCCAAGAGGTGAGTGGATGGATTGTGTATCATATGAATGAGTAAATGATTTTAAATATGATTTATAAATTGAGTTTTGAAATGAATTTGCAAATGAAATTGAAATTGTTTTGTGATTGTGATATGCCTAAAATGAAATTGTGAAATGTCCATGACTCTTGTATATGATTATTGAATTATTTGCACCATGTTACTTTGGGATACTCATATGAATTGTGAAATATTGCTCTACCTCATATTTGAGCATGCATTGATTTATAAAATGAGTTTGCTAACATGGTGCTGGGAAAAAAGACTACAGTCTGAGTCTTGTCACGGACCAGACCGTGTGGGGCGGTGTGGCAAAGGTTGTTTTATATATTTAGCTTGGTGGTAGGCGAGATAGAGAGCTTTCTCAAGTTGCCGGATAACGTGATAGCACCCCATGGAGTTTCGGGCCAACGCCAAGGTGGAGGGGATTTTATGAAAATTATGAAAAACCCCTTTGGGGGTCCTACCAATGGCTATTGGCCGGATAATATTTTCAGTAAACCCAAAAAAAAATTGTGAAAAAAATGAGATTTGATTGATTGAGTTGATTTTTTGAGTCATGGTAGATTGATATGAATGATTTTATGAGAATGAATTTCATTATGACATTCAATGATAGTTGATACATGTATTTGGCATTACCACCCTCACCCCTTATTTATATGTTACATGCCACTGCACTCCACTCATTAGGTATTTTAAAATACTCACCCCTTCCTTTCAAATCCTTTTCAGAGGAGGCGTAGACTTTGGCAAGTACTGACTGATTCCGAGATATTTTGGTGATTCACGATAGGTATTGGTGGTGGATGCTATTTTTTTTTAGGTTTGATGTAATTTCATCCGTGGAAGGAAGCTATTGTACTATTCTTTTGAAGTTTGGATTTAATTGATACTTGTCGTTATATAGATAGTCGCACGGTTACGTTATCATTGAGACACAGACACTCCACATGGTTAGGTGGCGTGTATATGATACTAGATTTTCGGACTAGCAAAGTTGAACCGAAAGGGGAGGACTAAATGACGTTTCAGTCTAGCACTTGGGGAGGCCCGATGCCAATGCCAAGGTTAGGGTAGTTTATCTGTCTAAAAGAAAAAACCCTTGGTGGCTTGTCATTGGTCATGGTAGATCCTTGCCGAGAGCTTGTTTTGGCATGACTCTATGATTTATGACAGAAAATTGGATGCATATGTTTTATGGATGATGATGTTAGATAAATGTGTTTGAAATTGTCATACATACTTGAAATATAGTACAAAGTATATTTATATATATATAGTTTTAATACTCCATTTTCACACCACTTATTAACTACATGTTACGATTATTTACTCACTGAGTAAATAATTTTACTCACTGAGTAAATAATTTTACTCACCCCTCACTCCCTTAAATTTTATAGAAATAGTATTTAGAGGGATACGTTGATAGACATCGACATACGTAAATTTCAGAGACTACCGTTATAGACGTATCATGGTATGGAACTTCTGCTATATCTTTAAGGATATTAGTTGATCATGTTAGAATGACTATAAGAAACCAAGGAACTTTCATTTGCAATATATATATTTGAAGACTTTTGTATTTAAATACTAATAAAATATTTGTAACCAAAATTTATGATTAGTCTTGCGTTACCTTGAGGATAGTGGCGGGGTTGGGCCGGTGTCTGAGGTAACGGGTGACTGTTCATGGCCTCTGGATCATGGATTGGGGTGTGACAGTTTTTTTAGTATCAGAGCCCAAGTTGGTTGAGCCTGAGTTTTATGAAAAAATTTTCAAAATTTTCCAAATATTGTTTCCAAGGTCCTCAATATTTTGAAATAAATTTAAAAGTTTCCTTACAGTCATAAAATACCTAAATATGATCTTAGGCAAATGAGTTCATTTCATTTAGGGGGTTAGATACTCCATATCTAGCCCAAATTCTTTATCTATATCTGATAGAGGTTTTTTCATTTTAGAATCATGCCTCCTAGGCGCAGCGTGAGGCGGACTCGTAGAGTTATATTTGTTGCTCCAGAGGTCGCGTCATCTTTGCATGCACCTCTTTCAGTACCACCTCAATCGACACAGTTTGCTAGGACCCCGACGCTACCACCAGATCCCTTGAGACAGTGGCACGAGTGGTGGAACACTTATGGGGCATATATGCCACCCCACCACCACCTCCGGTAATTCCTACTCATACGGCATCGACTTCTGCACTGGCTACCCCTACAACTTCTATGTCTACCCCGAGCACCAGCACTACTCTGGCACTCCGTCGAATTCATAAGCTAACCCAATTGGTAGGAGGTTCGACAGCTGGGTTGTATTAATTTTGATAGATCCAGCGATGCTACGGCAACAAAGTACTGGGTCAACCGAACCTGCCAGGTGTTGACAGACTTGGGTCTAAAGGATGAGTGTAAGTTGAGCGTTATAGTACGGTTGCTAGATGGTGATGCTCTCACCTAGTAGGAGACCGTTATAGATGACTCTCCAGAGCCCTTAGGATGGGAGGACTTCTTGGGAGAGTTCGACGGTAGGTACTTCTCGGAGTACCAACAAAACCAGAAGAGGGTGGAGTTCCTTCATCTCTGCTAGGGGAACAGATCTGTTACAGAGTACGAGGCAGAGTTGAGGAGACTATCTGCCTTCATCCCCGATTTGGCCACACAGAGGCAGCTTTGGTTCAAGTTTGAGGATGGACTCAACTTGAACATCCGAAAATACATGGCAGTGATGAAAAATCACTCATTCACGAAGGTCTTGGAGTTAGCCTACCGCGTTGAGGATATCGTACGGGCTGAGACTAGGCAAAAAGAGAGCCTAAACCAAAAGAAGAAGAGGCTTGAATTTCAAACCAGTTAGAGTTTGAAGAAGGGCTGGAATCAGGGCCGTCAGAGAGATCCCACAGCTATAGGGTCAGCTGGCTTTCCCCAGGGTCCACGCCCTCAGGGTTCTAGAGCCCCCACCCCTAGTGTCGGATTAGTGAGTTAGTTTGTTGGGCCGAGGAAGCCCCTATGCCGTAATTGTGGCAAGACTCATTCGGGATTCTGTAAAGAACCTACGAGATGCTACCATTGTGGGAAACCGGGATATATTCGTTACATTTGGCCAGATTTGGGATTCGGGGGACAGCCAAGTCAGAGCCGCTTGAGTGGACCACACGAGAGTCAGCCAAGAGCATCTGCCCCATCAGTTCTTACTGCTCCACGGATTGTGGCCGGAAGCAACATTGTCCTCGTTCCTCAGCAACAGCAGCCGATGACTCAGGCTCGCGTCTTTGCAATGACGCACGAGGAAGCCCAAGCCAATCCTGATGTGATTACAGGTAACCCTTCAGTAGACTCTCTTGCATAGGTTTCATCTCCTAACAGTTATTTTGAGGCATGATGTGCTATAATGACTCATGTAATTCTCGACATGCTAAAATGCTAGAATTCTCAATCCTTTTGATATATATATGTTCTCATGTTGACTTTCGAAGTAAGTAATCTTTTATTTAAATTCGCCATTAGGTACCACTAAAATTTTTCAGAGTTGATGCTCGAGTTTTGATAGATACCTGGTCAAATTATTCATGTGTGAGCACCCAGTTTGCTCAGCACCTTGATAGACAACTCTCTCCATTGACTGAGGAGATATTGGTTATTACGCCATTAGGTGAGCAGTTGGTCCAGGATTCTGTTTACCAAGGCTGCAAGATATGGATTGGGGAGGTGATTTTAGAGACAGATCTTATACCTCTCGACATATATGATTTTGATGCCATCTTAGGGATGAATTGGCTGAGTTCCCACTGAATCGTTGTTGACTGTTTCACTAAGGAAGTAGAGTTCTGATGGTCGAGATAACCATTACTAATATTTATGGGAGAGAGACGGGTACTACCATGGTGTGTTATTTCAGTGCTAGAGGCTAGGAGGTTGGTATGCCGGGGATGTAAAGCCTACCTTGCCCATGTAATAGACACTATAGTAAAAAGCCCAAGGCTTGATGAGGTCCCAGTGGTGCAGGAGTTTGCAGATGTGTTCCCTGAGGAACTACCTAGACTACCTCCAGTCCGAGAATTTGATTTTAAGATAGATACAGTTCCCGGGACAACACCAATTTTTATTCCGCCATACAGAATGACACTAGTTGAGTTGAGAGAGCTAAAGGTCCAGCTACAAGAATTACTGGACAAGGGGTTTATTGGACCAAGCACTTCGGCTTGGGGTGCTCTGGTACTATTTGTAAAGAAGAAGGATGGCTCTTTCAGACTTTGCGTAGATTACTGTCAATTGAACATAGTGTCCATCAAGAATCGATACCTGCTATCACGTATAATTAATCTGTTTGATCAACTTCAGGGAGCCCGAGTCTTCTCAAAGGTTAACCTGAGATCTAGGTATCATTAGTTATGAATCAGGGGTGAGGATGTACCCAAGACTGCTTTTCGTACGAGATATGGTCATTTCGAGTTTCTGGTCATGCCGTTTGGACTGACGAATGCCCCAGCCGCGTTCATGGATTCGATGAACCGGGTATTCCACGACTATCTCGACCGATTTGTCACAGTATTTATTGATGACATACTTGTATACTCACGGAGTGATGAGGAGCACTCCCAGCATCTTTGAGTCATACTATAGACGCTCCGTGAGAAGGAATTATATGCGAAGTACACCAAGTGTGAGTTCAGGCTCAGACAAATCGGTTTCCTAGGGCATATTATTTCTACAGAGGGTATTTATGTTGATCCACAGAAGGTTGAAGCCATCATGAGGTGGGAGCAGCCGCAGACAGTTACTAAGGTCAAGAGTTTCCTCGGACTTGCTGGGTACTGTCGGAGATTTGTTAAGGGATTCTCCGATATTGTTGCCCTATTATCTAACTTGACACGAAAGGGAGTCAAGTTTGTCTGGGATGACCGTTATGAGGAGAACTTTTAGGAGCTCAAACAGTGGTTGACTTCAGAACCGATTCTAGCCCTTCCCACCAGCAGTCGGGAGGATGTAATGTTCAGTGATGCTAGCCGGTAGGGTTTGAGCCGTGTACTGATACTAGACGATTGAGTCATTGCATACGCCTCTAGACAGTTAAAGATGTATGAGCTGAACTATCCAATCCACGATCTCGAGTTGGCAGCCATAGTCTTTACGTTAAAGATATAGCGACATTATCTCTATGGGGTGACATGCCAGGTGTATACGGAAAATAAAAGCCTGAAATACTTATTCACCCAGAAGGAGCTCAATCTGAGACAGAGGAGATGGTTGGAGCTTCTCAAGGATTATGACCTTATTATAGACTACCACCCTGGAAAGACGAATGTAGTTGCGGATGCTCTGAGCAGCAAGTCATCCTTTTCCTCATCTTTCGAGAGTGCCTAGCTCCTGTGTCTTGTGGGACTCCACTCGTTGGGACTTAGTTTGGCTAATGATGAGCATGGTGTACTTCTAGCCAAATTTGAGGTGAGACCAACTCTTCTTGATCGCATTCGAGAGCTCCAGGGTTTAGATGAGAAGCTCTAGGGCATTGTTGAGAGCGTCCATAGAGGAAACGGTGGAGATTTTAGAGTCCAAGAGGATGGACTCGTAGTATTCAGAAACCGAGTTTGGGTTCCGAATGATAACGATCTCAGGAGAGCTATACTAGAGGAGGCCTACTCTTCTACCTATGCGATGCATCCAGGCAGTACTAAGATGTACCAAACTATCAGAGGGACTTATTAGTGGGCCGGGATGAAACGAGAGATTGCTGAATTTGTAGCCAGATGCCTAGTATGCCAACAGGTAAAGACAGAGCATCAGCAGCCAGCTAGTCCACTTCAGCCACTTCCTGTTCCCGAATAGAAGTGGAAACATATCACGATGGATTTTGTTGTGGGACTGCCGCGGACTCCAGCACAATATGATGCTATTTCGGTGATTATTGACAAACTCACCAAGTCTGCACATTTTCTACCCATTCGTAGTAGCTATCCGCTGGAGGGTTTGGCTCGCCTATATATCAGTGAAATAGTCAGACTTCATGGGGTTCTTGTGTCGATTGTGTCAGAAAGAGATCCCCGTTTTACTTCAAGGATTTGGCCGAAACTGCAAGAAACCATGGGTACCAGGCTACACTTTAGCACTACTTTCCACCCCCAGACAGATGGTCAGTTAGAGAGAACCATCCAGACGTTAGAGGACATGCTGAGGGCATGTGTGATGGATTTCAGAGGTAGCTTGGAGTAGCACCTCCCGTTGGTGGAGTTTGCGTACAATAACAGTTATCAGGCCAGTATTGGGATGCCACCATACGAGGCCTTGTACGGGAGAAAGTGTAAGACACCATTATGCTGGGACAAGATTGGAGAGAGATGACTCAGCAGTGTTGAGCTGATTGAGGAGACTCAAGAGAAGGTGAAGGTCATCCGTGCTTGGATGAAGGCTGCTCAGGATAAACAGAACAGTTATACTAATAGGCGGCAGAGGCCTCTTGAGTTCGAGGAGGGAGACGTGGTCTTTTTATGGGTATCTCCCTAGAAGGGAGTGATATGATTTAGACAGCAGAGGAAACTCAACCCTAGATACATTGGACCATTCCGAATCCTGAAAAGAATCAGAAAGGTAGCTTACAGATTAGACCTGCCAACTGAACTTGCATGTATTTACGACGTATTCCATGTCTCCGTGCTGAGGAAATATCTACTAGATCTCTCTCATGTGCTTGAACCTCCCCCAGTGGAGCTAAGAGATGACCTGAGCTTTATTGTTCAGCCTGTGGCTATACACGATAGGCAGACCAAAATGCTGAGAAGCAAAGAGATGCCCCTGGTCTGAGTTTTGTGGAGGAGTGACCAAGTCAAGGAGCAGACTTGGGAACCGGAGGATGCTATGAGGAGACAGTGTCCCGAACTTTTCGATGTATAGTTTTGAGGACGAAACTTTATTTTAGTGTTAGAAAATGTAACATCGACTTTCGTTGTATTATGTACTCTCCTCATATTTATATATATGATATTGCATCCATTTTGAGACATATAATTTGAAATTTCTAAAACTTTGCCCTTAAAATCCCTTAAATCAAAAATTTTATCGATAAGCCAAAAATTTTCTCGAAAAGTACTGGCAAGTCCTAAAATCACTCAAAATGGCTAACGAAAGCCAAAATATTTAAGTATAAGTATAAAGAAGTAAATTTGAATTTTTTTTTAAAAATTGGGATTAAAAATCGCATAGGATCAAATTTACAATTTTGGAAAGTTTAGGGACTAAAGTATAAAGATGAGAACTTGAGGGACTAAGTTACAAAATCAACCATTGAATAACAATTGGCGATCAACCATTGGCCAAGAGCACACTTAGTGGCCACATAGGACATTCCACTACCAAAGTTTGAAGAAGGTTGCTTGTAAGAACAAAATGATGCATGAAATGTGATTGGTAGGGTTTTTTTAGTGCTTTCTTATGTCTTCTTTCCCCTTAGCTGAATTTGGACACTTCCTTTGCATGCATGGTGGTTGCTTGCTGCCATTTCAAGTACATAGAGGAGTCTTGGCAAGTGTTGGATGAGATAAAGCATGCAAAATAAATCAAGGGTCAAAATATGTTGATTTGGGTTATATAAAGATCAAAACCAACTATTTTATTTATTTTCTCTTCCATTCACCTCACTTGGATGAAATTTTTGATAAGAAAAGAGAGGATTTCTTGTGTTCATCCAAGCACTTGAGGTGTTGAAGAGGTAAGAAAAATCTTTGGTTAATAAAATTTTAATTGTTTAGATAGCATTAGCATGATGTAGATATTTTTTTTTATGTTGATGTATATGTGTTACAAGATGTGGTGATCAAGTGCCAAAGAATGATATTGATGATAATATTTGGATGTCAAGATCTTATTAAAGAGGTAATATATTCTTCTTTAAGTCTACATTGGATTAAATTGATCCCATGAAGTAGGTTTGTTCAAATAAACTAGCACGGTCAATGAGCTATAGTAATTCTATGATATCTTATCCTGTGATGATCAAAATTTAGATAGGTTTAATTCTGGTAAAACTAGATTCTTTCTAGCTTTAAAATGAGCTATGGTGCAAAATTTTTCATTAAAAAATGAAATTATGGTGATTTTTAGAAGAAACACTAAAAATCGATGTTATATTCACTGTCCTGTGCACGACTAGTAAATTAATTTAAATATTTAGAAGTAGTCTTAAAACCGAAAGGAAATGAAAATGAAATTTTATAAAATTATAATTTTAAAATCTGAGAATGGTCTAAACTAGAAAGTTTTAGATCTATGTCTAATCTTATATTTGAGATAAGAATCAATTAAATTGGAGAAGTACCTAGGGAGATATGGAAATTCTCACAAAACTGTGCAGAATTGGTTTTAAGAACTTAGACTAAAAAAGTTATAAAATTCTATAAATTTGTGCAGTTGGAATTTAGAGATGAGTTAAACATAAAAAATGTAGATATATGTTTTAGCTTTAATTAGCAATTTGAATCACTTAATTCTGAATTATATAGAGAAAGTTATGACATTTTTCCTAAGACTGCGCAAGAGTAGAACTTGAAAAAAAAAATATGAATTATAGATGTAAAGGTTTAAACAAAATTAGGGTGAATTGGAATTAGACTAAATCAAACTAGGATAAAATTATTAAAAGAAATAGGAGGGATTGATATATATATGTTGTTGTCTTAGGAGTAGATGACTGAACTACACTCGAGGGGCGACTCAACTGAGTAACAAAGTTTTAGGGAAGTGGTGTACCCTTCCTGTACATATGAGTGGGTCTTACTGTTGCCATGTAGTTAATAAGCAAAACCATGATTTATCGTTTTCAAAGCATGATTTGTGAAATGAATTATGAAATGACTTGTTAAATGGTTTGGTATCGATTTTATGATAAATGGAGTATCCCAAAAATTTCTTTTAAATATGCATCTATGAATTTTGATAGAAAATATATGTGTCATGTTTGAACCATGAAATGTATTTTGATGATATTTATACGAAAATACATGAGGTATCAGATTTCATAATTTTTCTTTAACTTATATGGTACGATTGTTTGATTGATGATTTCAATGTAAGACTAGAATCTTGGGCATTAGTATCTGAATCCCCTTGATCGTGGATTGGAGATAGTACTTATAGCCATGATATTATGATACAATAGGCGTTGTCCCACGCAGACTCGCCTCGTATGCTATAGCAGACCCATCTCGCTATATGGATAGTCACACGGTTGCGATATCATTGAGACGTAGACACTCCACATGGTTAGGTGGTATGTATATGATACTAGATTTTCGGACAAGCCAAGTTGAATCGAAAAGGGAGGACTGAATGATGTTTCAGTCTAGCGCTTGGGGAGGCCCGATGCCAATGTCAAGGTTAGAGTCGTTTATCTATTTAAAAGAAAAAGCCCTTAGTGGCTTGTCATTGGTCGAGGTAGACCCTTGCCGAGAACTTGTTTTAGCATGACTCTATGATTTATGACAGAAAATTGGATGCATATGTTTTATGGATGATGATATTAGATAAATGTTCTTGAAATTGTCATACATACTGGAAATATAGTATAAAGTATATTTATATATACATAGTTTTAATACTCCATTTTCACACCACTTATTAACTACATGTTACGATTATTCACTCACTGAGTAAATAATTTTACTCACTCCTCACTCTATTTGTCATGCCTCGATGCTCGAATCGACCACGCAACAACCGTCGTATTATCTCGGTACACGGGCAGAACCTCCCCATATACCGGGACTCCGCAAGGCTACAAATCAGTATGGCAATTCTTCTAATACATAATCCATCCAAAATAAGAAAACACATAAATAGCACACATACAAAGGACCCATCCGGTCCATCTTTGTACACACAAGCATACGTCGGCACACACATTTGGGAAGCAGGTTCCATTACATGCATGCATGCAGTGTGGCCATCCCAGCCATTCCAAAGCTATTCCAAAATCAAAACAGATGAAATCCCAAATCATAGTCGTAAGATTTTACTAACACTTCCCTGAAGAAGATAAGCCAGCATCAGTAAAGTCTAAACGGTATGAGATGTACAGAACTTCGTAAAATCAAAAGAAAGTATCAAAATTCAATATTTCAAACTAAATGTCTTATTCAAACAATAATTTTTACCAAAAATGGAATTTAAAAGAAAATGAACAAGTTCCAAACAAATTCCAACATAAATAAGTTCCAAACAAATTCCAACATAAACTATATAAGGATTCCGTCAATACTTGCTCCTATGTATGAAACAAATATCGATTTAATCCATACCAAAAGAATTATACAAGTCTTCCATTCCATAGATTTTGAATCAAACCAAAATAACCTTACATCGCTATAATACCTAACACAAGTCAGCGGATAAATCTTCCCAAACTTCAATTTTTGTTGCAGGCCTAAACTTCCTCTGAAAAATGTTAAAAAGAGAGGTGAGTATTATAAATACTCAGTGAGTGGAGTGCAATGATTTGATTATGTGATAAAGAAGGGGTAAATGTGGGAGAGTCAAAGTATATCTCAAATAACACTTTATATATATCAAAACATTTTTAGTAAATCAAGATAATTTACAAAATATGCATCCACATCAAATATTTTTTCAGAAAATCACAAGGGTCCCATCGAAATCACTTCCGTCCATAGTTTGGCCGAACCAAGACGGAAGCCCGCCAAGGGATTTTCCATTTCAGTATTATTTCAAACACCACCCCCTTCTTTAGCGTTGGCTCGTACCTCACCGAAGTACAATCCGGATAGTCTGACGTGGTAGAAAAGAGGCCGCGTATACCTCTCTCGCAATAAAACCCCACCCACATCACCCCATCGGATCGCTCCGTGGAGGGAATGACTATAGCCATTACACTCGTGCACCATCATTTCATAATCATTCAAATTATAATCAATGTGACATGTTTCATCAAACAATTTCCAAAATCATGCTACAATCATTTACAAATCAAATATCCAATGCAAAATGGCACAAATTCATTTATAATTACATAGGATGCATTTGTAATTCAAATTTCTATTTCAGACATCCCACCATCACAAATAATTTCATATAAAACATGTACAAATCATTCAAAATCATTTTACAAAAGAATTTCAAAACAATTTTGCTCATTTACTACACAATGGACCATCCACTCACTTCTTGGGAGGGTGATCACTCTCAATTTTCAAATCGAACAAAATCCAACATCTCCTTTGATTCCCAATGCCTTAATCTAAGATATTGGTCACAAATTAAGCATTAAATTGTATACCTATACTAGAGAAATTTGGTTCTTCTCAATATATCACAAATTCTTAATTTCCCAATAATTTCCAACATAACATATTATAAAAAAAATGACCGTATCTTGACCTATACTCTTCAGATCATTGAAATTCTAATTTTTGCTAAAAGAGATTAAACATAAAACTATAACTTTTATGTGTATGTCCCAAGCCCATTCAAATTGTATCAAAGTATCTAAATTTATGAATAGTAAGTCCTAAACTCATAACCTACATTTGTGCAGTCCCAAGAAAATTATCATAACTTTCATCATACATATTGGATTTAAGTGATGTAGGTATCAAATTAAAAGTAAGACATAGATCTACAACTTTCAAGTTTAGAGCCTAGACTAATTCAACCTAAAAGGCCTTTCAAAATTGCAACAAAAGACTCGGGCAGTACACAGAATTCTCTACAGAATTCATGCCACTTTAAAAATTCACCATAAATTCAATTCTCAAGGAAACCCTTTGAGTCACATGTTATTTTAAAGTTCTAGAAGTCTAGTTTCAGTAGAAATAAACTCCATTCAGTTTTCAGTAGTGAAGAAAGAGTTATTGCAGAATGATACCAAACTGTACAGGCTGTCCAGATTCGCAGGAAATTTTTTTTTTTTGGATTCCCATTTAATTCCAACATTTCCAATATTCAGACAATATTCAAATGTTAAGCATTTTATTCCCATAAATCAAAACCCTAAACCTAATATTTTATAACCCTAGGGTATTCGGTTCCTCAGCCAACTGTTCTCTAACAATAAACTCTAATCTAATATAAATGAATTCAAATACAAAATTTAGAGTAAGAAATTACCTTAGATTTGAAACCGAATAGGAATTTGGAGTTGGGTTTTCAAAAACTCTAATTTTCTCCTTCGGGCGTAACCCTAGATTTCCCAAAATTCCTCACAAAATCAGGTTTTGCATGAGGTTTTAGGGTTAGATGGAAGGATTAATAAGAGAGAATCAATTTCTATAGAGAGAGAAAGTAAGATTAAGAGAGAGACGAGGGAGTCAGATGAGGGAGAGAGGGCAGGAGACGCAAAGGAAAGAGTCGGGAGTAGGGGAAGAAAAGAAGAAGAAAAGAAGAAAAGAAAAAGAAATGTGGAAGGTGGGGCCCATATATATATATTTTTTAAATATCTCAGTATTACAACACTTAACTCCCTAAAAGAAATTTCGTTCTCGAAATTTAAATAATAATTGTACATCAATTCTATGTCCATACTTTTCTACCACTGTAGTTTCTCAGGTTACATCGCTGTCAAATTCTCAACATCATATTAGAAACAAGGCCTTCATCAAATAAATTCTACTATAAATACATTTTCATACTCTATAGTATTCCCCAAAGTAAAAATAGAAAAATTGTCTTGTCCCAATATAAGTGCTTGGTAGGTGTTATTCCTCGAAACCTTTGGATATGAAAGGAGCTACACTTTCTAGATCAATGTATTTCTCAACAACAACTGAAATAAGCCTCCACCCTATATCTGTTGCAAAGCATTGCAGAAAGATTTAAAACTAAAGTCTTTAATGCACATACCACAAATATCTAAAAATACTATCATTGAACTCGACCTGTTCAATATACCTCAAAATTTTGTTTATAAACGTTCTTACTCCTAAATGGTGCTCAATAAACCATGCATATACATTTCTGCCTAGATTCTTGTAAGATTCGCTATTTCGATGTTGTAAAACCTAGAATAATCCATATAACCTCGTATTTCCATTAGAAGGATGAATCCACCTCAAATTAAAGAGACTTTACTTAAAATGGTTATCTAAGGAACTCAAAACCACTGCAGCCGACTGAAACATCAGAAAAACCTCATTGCAATGTATAGATCCCAGAGTTGGGCTTTTGCATGAGTGTATGAACAAACAGGTGATGAAGAATGAAATGTTTTTAGAGAATAGAGATATAAAAGAAATATAACACTTATAAACTAAAGAATGAATAATGAACTATACTTTTAAAGATTCCAGAAGTCTGGATAATTACTTGTTCCTTCAAATAGAAGTACAATATATCCAACAGAGAATCTAAAGAATTATCATCATAATATTCATGTAATGATGTAAAGGCTCATCATATTAGCTCCTCCAAGTTGACTAAATCAAATATTGAGGAAGCTGTCACTGGTTTTCCATATCCTCAAATTTCCAAACTAGACAACAAAGTTGTTACTAGCTTGAACAAACAAATATGAAATCTTATAGGGTACATCAGAAGAATTACTTGTATTTATTTAATCTACTACTAGTCTTATCAACTAATGGTCTAGAGTAGTAGATCTAGGATTACTTTCGAGCAACACAACTAAAAACTTTTTGACACAATCTATTGAGGAAACAACTCATCTACGATCTCTGTGCATAATATCTTACATGGGAACTTCGGACATATTTATCATTGGGCCAAATTCCATACAAATTGTCAAGTATATTTAGTATATTGAGGATTTTTTCTTTACCCTCTTAAAGGATAATTTCAAACAGAATATGAGAAATGTGAATAAGTCAAAGCATTAGAGACTAGGTTAGTTATAGTATTGCAGAGCATTCCTCAAACTACTTCACAATACACATCTGTCAAATCCCAATTATTAACCCTATCAAATCAATCAAGATAAGACTCCAATGAGCTAGATATCTAAGACTTAGACTAGCATGGTTGAACAAGTTCTTATCATTGACAATCTCATCCCAAGAATTCCAAGTACTAGAATAAGAGGAGGGTGATCTTTATTCTCAAGTTGTAGGCAACAATTGTCATGAATCTTGAATCTAATAAAGAAAACCATGGAAACTATGATAAAGTATGTCAATATTTTACCTCTTTTTTTTTTTTTTAAATAGCTTATATGACTTCCCTAAAACTATAAAAGTAATAACTACTTTTAGTGTCTCTTATATTATCACTATTGCACTCTAAACATTACAATCTTCCCATCTGCATACAGTGTTTTCAATACAACCTTCCTATTTGAACTAAATTTCAAAAAAAAAATTACTAAATAATGATAATTTTCATGTCTCATTCTACACAGAATCTTGTACCAGTTCTATATCTATCGGTGGTAGGCTTTTCTATAAACCACATACATGCTGTAATACATTTGATATTAAATAGAGGGGAAGTCATCAACAAAATAAACTAAAATTCCATTATCTCCCCTAATATTTCCAACATGTTGAAGTATATACACATTAATCATCTTAACTTAGACAAGTAGGATATCTGCAAAACTCTCCATCTATTTTTTAAACCTATTGTTCAGTATCTCCTATTCATATTCCTATATAACTGCTAACAAAAACTTAATTTTAGATCTTTATATGCCACAATGGCTCTTATAGTGATCTCACAAGCAATCAATTCTCCTACAAATAATCAAACCACAAGCCATATAAGTCAAGGGTCCCTTTAATTATAGAATAACAAGTACTAAAATAAACCCAATTTATAGCAATCTCAAAATGCAATGTTCCATAATCCTACAGAGAAACCTCTTTGCAGGATAAGAATCTGTTTTAATCACACAATACCAACCATCACAGCTTCAGTAACCATAGGTTCATATATATAGTGTAGTAACCTTATTCTCACAATACAAATATCCCTTCAAAGGATCACAATCATTGGTTATAGTCAATTAGAAGGAACTTTCTAGCAATTCCTACCGATACCCTTTCCGTCTACTCTTACCAACATTTAATTCATTCTACCCAATGTACTAAATTTACATCCCATATAATATAGTTCAAACAACCATGAATTCATATAGTACATAAAATAGCTAATACTTGAATTGATAATACTTATTGATAGTCTTATAACATTATTGCCTAAAGAGAAAGGCAATAATTTCCATAATGCTTTTCATACCCTCATTCATCTTTAGCATTGTCTGAAGATGACATTCAAAAATAGAAAGGGATTACATTACCATGAGAGGAAACATCTAATGCTTGTAACTTTCGAATAGGGTGTAAATAAAATGAGTACGAAGACCTTACCTTTAACCTAAGACTCACCATCTGACAAATAAGGATCATAAGCAATCACTTTAAATATCCAACCTATAAAACATCCATCTGGTCAAGGATGATACTCTTCTTTACCCTAATATTTCCACAAGTTACCTTATCCAACTTTCAGAATTCTTTGCATTTATAATGTACTTGAAATCCCCCATCTTCGATTTCTCTCTAACAATCATCTGCTACTCTTCTAAGACTTCTATGAGATAGCTATATGTTTTTAACCACAAAAGGAATATGATTCGATTTGATATAATTTGGATTCTAAATGGAAGGGAGATGATCAAAATACATCTTATAAGCCTTGTCCCTTGAGGTGGAATCTACATCAAGAATTTTTTCTCAAATCTCATGACAATTAGGACTGAGACTTGCAAGAGCATTTACAAGTAACATGACACAATTACATGCTCCTTTGCTGATTTTTCCTCCAACTAAATTTATACCCTTCCCAATCAAGTTGTTGTCTTGAACCACAGAATTGACTGACCTCATCAGATAATATAGATTTGAGAGAAATATAATGAGTTCTATAATAATGTTATCATCAGGGCTTATGATCCATGGCTATAATGAGTAAGAGAGAGAGAGAATTTCAAATCCTAATGGCATCTAATTTGCCATCAATATTTAGACCACTACCCTCTTTTGGTCCCTACATGACTAATTTGAAAACTTTAAGAAATTATCCTCTATTGGAGGAGTAGTCCTAACTCTCACATTCTTCCAATGGGATGACATCCAAAAATCCTTCGCTAAGAGAGGTCAAGAATCGGTTGAAGTGTTTAACAAACTCCGTATTTATAAGTGAGTTATTAGACCCCATGGAAATTAACACCTGTGTATTAACTCAAAAATACTCATCATACTTAATAAGATAAACCATTAAAAATTTTATCAAGTCCCAACATCTACTCGTAATTGCAATCTCTCAAGAGTATTTTACCCTATATCCTAATCATAAACAAATCCATATTGTCATGCATAATACACAAGTGTGTCAAACTTTTAACATCAAGATGTTAGTCCAAAGGAATTACTACGAGAATACTCACCATTTAGTCAAACAAGCCAAGGGGGATCTTCAATCACAATTGACAAAACTATTTATAAAGTGATACATCACTTGGGTTGTGGAGGTAGAGTAAAAAATATCCTATTCGGATTTCTTAATCTTCATATGGGGAGCAAAGCTCTATAGGGAGGGTCTAAACTTAACAATTTAAAATAGATACTAACTCAAGTGCTTAACCCCTTAAAAAGAATATTTTTAATTTTCTAAGAAAACCATGAAAAGTTCTATACATTCTCCGAAAACCTTTTAAAAGATCTTAACCTTTTTCAAAAACTAAACATTTCAAAGTCTTTAGAAAAACTTTCAGAACATTTGAAAACATTTAAAAATATTTCAAAATCATCAAACTTTTAAAATCGTAAACCTGAGCTCTGATACCAATAAAGTTGTTATGCCCCGATGCTCGGATCGACCATGCAACAACCGCCGCGTTGTCTCGGTACACGGGCAGAACCTCCCCCATATACCGGGACTCAGTAAGGTTACAAATCAGTACAACAATTCTTCCAATACATAATCCATCCAAAATAAGAAAACACTTAAATAGCACAAATGTAAAGGACCCATCCGGTCCATCCCTATACACACAAGCATACGTTGGCATACACATTTGGTAAGGGGGTTCCTATACATACATGCATGCAGTGTGGCCACCCCAGTCATCCCAAAGATATTCCAAAATCAAAATAGATGAAGTCCTAAATCATAGTCGTAGGATTTTACTAACACTTGCCTGAAGAAAACAAGCCAGCATCAATAAAGTCTAAACGGCATGAGATGTACAGAATTTCATAAAATCGAAAGAAAGTATCAAAATTCAACATTTCAAACCAAATGTCCCATTAAAACAATAAGTTTTACCAAAATTGGAATTTAAAAGAAAATGAACATGTTCCAAACAAACTCCAACATAAACTATGTAAGGATTCCATCAATACTTGCACCTATATATGAAACAAGTATCGATTTAATCCATACCAAAAGAATTAAACAAGTCTTCCCTTCCATGGATTTCAAATCAAACCAAAATAACTTTACATCGCTATAATACCTTACACAAGTCGGCGGATAAACCTTCCCAAGCTCCAATTTCTGTCGCAGGCCTAAACTTCCTCTGAAAAATGTTAAAGAGAGGGCTGAGCATTATAAACACTCAATGAGTGGAGTGCAATGGTATGATTGTGTGATAAATGAGGGGTGAATGTGGGAGAGTCAAAATATATCTCAAACAACACTTTATATATATCAAAGTATTTTTAGTAAATCAAGATAATTTACAAAATATGCATCCACATCAAACATTCTTTCAGAAAATCACAAGGGTCCCATCGAAATCACTTCCATCCTGAGTTTGGCCGAACCAAGATGGAAGTCCGCCAAGGGGTTTTCCATTTCAGTATTATTTCAAACACTACCACTTTCCTTGACGTTGGCTCGTACCTCACCGGGGTGCAATCCGGATAGTCCGACGTGGCAGAGAAGAGGCCGCGTATAGCTCTCTGGCAATAAAACCCCACCCACGTGCCATGTTTCATCAAACAATTTCCAAAATCATGCTACAAACATTTACAAATCAAATATTCATTGCAAATGGCACAGATTCATTTATAATTACATAGGATGCATTCGTAATTCAAATTTCCATTTTAAACATCCCACCATCACAAATAATTTCATATAAAACATGTACATATCATTCAAAATCATTTTACAAAAGAATTTCAAAACAATTTTGCTCATTTACTACACAATAGACCATCCACTCACCTCTTGGGAGGGTAATCACTCCCAATTTCCAAATCGAACAAAATCCAACATCTCCGTTGATTTCCAATGCCTTAACCTAAGACATTGGTCACAAATGAAGCATTAAATTGTATACCTATACTAGAGAAATTTGGTTCTTCTCAATATATCACAAATTCCTAATTTCCCAATAATTTCCAGCATAACATATTATAAAAAGAAAAAAAAATGACTGTATCTTGAACTATACTCCTCAGATCATGGAAATTCTAATTTTTGCTAAAAGATTAAACATAAAACTATAACTTTTATGTTTATGTCCCAAGCCCATTCAAATTGTATCAAAGTATCAAAATTTTTGAATATTAAGTCCTAAACTCATAACCTACATTTGCGCAGTCCCAGAAAAATTATTATAACTTTCCCCGTATATATTGGATTTAAGTAATGCAGGTCTCAAAAGACATAGATCTACAACTTTCAAGTTTAGAGCCTAGACTAATTCAACCTAGAAGGCCTGTCAAAATTGCAGCAAAGACACGGGCAGTACACAGAATTCACTACAGAATTCTTGCCACTTTAAAAATTCACCATAAATTCAATTCTCAACAAAACCCTTTGAGTCATATGTTATTTTAAAGTTCTAGAAGTCTAGTTTCAGTAGAAATAAACTCCATTCAGTTTTCAGTAGTAAAGAAAGAGTTATTGCAGAATGATACCAAACTGTACAGGCTGTCCAGATTCGCAGGAAATTTATTTTTTTTTGGATTCCCATTTAATTCCAACATTTCCAATATTCAGATAATATTCATATGTTAAGCATTTTATTCCCATAAATCGAAACCCTAAACCTAATATTTTATAACCCTAGGGTATTCGGTTCCTCAGCCAATTATTCTCTAACAATAAACTCTAATCTAATATAAATGAATTCAAATACAAAATTTAGAGTAAGAAATTACCTTAGATTTGAAACCGAATAGGAATTTGGAGTTGGGTTTTCAAAAACCTTAATTTTCTCCTTCGGGCGTAACCTTAGATTTCCCAAAATTCCTCATAAAATCAGGTTTTGCTTGAGGTTTTAGGGTTAGATGGAAGGATTAATAAGAGAGAATCAATTTCTATAGAGAGAGAAAGTGAGATTAAGAGAGAGACGAGGGACTGAGATGAGGGAGAGAGGGCAGGAGACGTAAAGGAAAGAGTTGGGAGCAGGGGAAGAAAAGAAAAGGAAATGTGGAAGGTGAGGCCCACATATTTATTTATTTATTTTTTATTTTTTAAATATCTCGGTTTTACACCCTTAAATTTTATAGAGATAGTATTTAGAGGGACACGTTGATAGACATTGATGTACGCAAATTTCAGAGACTACCGTTATAGATGTTTCATGGTATGGAATTTCTGTTATATTTTTGAAGATATTAGTTGATCATATTAGAATGATTGCATGAAACCAAAGAACTTTTATTTGTAGTATATATATATTTGAGGATTTTTGTATTTAAATACTAATAAAATATTTGTAACTGAAATTTATGATTAGCCTTGCGTTACCTCGAGGATAGTGGCGGGGTTGGGCCGGTGTCTAAGGTAACAGGCGACTATTCACGGCCTCTGGATCACGGATCGAGACGTGACAGCCCTCGTCCAAGTGCCTTCTCAGTTCAATCCAAAACCTGTAGTGCTTTCAAATCGAAGTAGAGTTTAGTAATTAGACTTAAATTACCAAGAGAATCAAAACCCTAAAGCTATGATCAGAGCCAGCCATTACTTGCACAGAGAAGAAATCACAGGAGCCACGGCCTAGGGTTTCTAACAGTGCTGCTACTGCCAGCTTGGAGCCTTTGCGAAAGTCGTAGAAGGAGGTTGTAGCGGCGGAGCAGCGCCACACGAATGTGGGAGAGGGAGGCTAGCGTTGCACACGGTGGTGACAATCGGAGGAAAGTGTTGGCCGTAGGAGGTAGAGAGAGAGAGGATAGGGAGAGAGACAGTGACCGGCGGAGAGAGCAGTAGAGAATGTTCGGGAAAGAGAGGGAGATAGAGTGAGAGAGACGGACTGCCGCGAGGTTTAGTGGTGGTGGTCGGAGGAACCACCTGAGAGGCAGAGAGTGGTGGAGAGGCGACTATTCGCGACGAAGGGAGAGACAGAGGGAGAATCGTGGGAGACAAGAGAGAGATGAAGAGATGGGAGGGAGAGAGAAGGGAATTAAGGTTTCTAACCCTAATTCCTTGGGACGCGGCGTTTTGAAGCAAAACACTGCTTCTCCACTATCTGTAAATCGAAAATTTGGTGTTAAAAATGTACTGTGAAATATTTTGATGATTATAAAGGGAAAATTTTAATTTTTTTATTGATTTTTTATTTTGGGATATTAAATTGGAATTATTGGGCATATATGAAATGTCGTGTCCACGATTCGTAGTGGACCTCATTTTTATGAAAATTAAAATTTAATGAAAAGTGGGTAACAATTATATATTAATGTTTATTTATTTATTATTAATATATGAGTATAAAAAAAAGGGGGGAAAGGGGAGAAAGAGGAGAGACACAACGTTTTACTCCAAAACGCCGCGTCTCCCCCCCAAATTTGATTAGGGCTTTCAGCCCTAATCTCTCTCACTCTCGCACTCTCTCACTCCCTCACTCCCTCTCTCGAACACTCTCTGCTCTCTCTCCCTCACGATTCCTCTCGCAATCTCTCATCTTCATCTCCCTCTTCGATCGATTTGCCACCCTCCTCTACCGCGAACAACCGAGCTTCAACCACCACACGTGAGCCACTGTCACACCATCTTAGTCTCTCTCAGTCTCTCTGTCTATCACACTCTATCTCTCTATCACTATCTCACCATTTCTCGCTCTCTCTCACACCATCTTTCAGTCTCTTTCTTCTGCGCACAAACCGGATGCTCCCTTTCTTTCGCATGCGATAGCTCATAGAGCTCTTGCTCTCTCTTTCGCTCGTGCGCTGAGAGCCCTGCTACAACCCTAGTTGAAGCCCCAAATCGGCAGTCACCAATAGGTCTATAAGAACCCTAGGTCGGGCCTGCATACAATTCTCTGCCTAGGTAAGGATGGGTTCCTAACCCTAGCTCTAGGGTTTCGAGATTCCTTAGTAAATAAGTTTAAATTACTGAACCTTACTTTGAATTTGTAGCATTGCAGATCACTAATAGGACTGAGGAGGCATTCGGATGAGAGCTACGAATTGTGAAACCCTAGGTGAGGGAAATTTCAATCCCTTCAACATTCGAATTATTTTTGTCGAATTTAGGTTGAGATTACATTTATATATATTCTGAAAATGTGTTAAATTCGAAGGAAATGTATTTTCCTAAAATTTTGATGTTATTTAGATTAAATCGAGAACTTGATATAAATTAGGTTGCGTAGCATGATAGAATATCTTAGATAGTAGTAGACCTTTGTTTGGTTGATTTGTATAGTTTTCCTTGGACTTTGAATTGAAATTGACGTGAATTAAATTAGGATTATGTAAATTCGGGAGAAAATAGATAAAATTGAGGAATATTGAAAATTAAAGTCATTGATAAGGGAAATGCTCCTAAATTGATGAAACGAGAGATTATATAAATTAAGGCTATTTTAAATAATAGGAAAATTTGAAAACCCTTTAATGGAACCTTAATTAATGATTAATTGTATTGATTGGTCTAGGTTGACCTTTGGAGTCTCGAAAGGAGTCGATTTGGATTAATTGTGGAAATAGGGAGTGAATACCCTCTCTAGAGGTGAGTGGACGGTCCGTTATGTAATAAATGAGCAAAATGGTTTTAAATTCTTTGGTAGGTAAATGATTTGAATGATTTTCACATGATTTATATGAAATGATTTGTGATTGTGGGATGTCTGAAATGGAAATTTGAATTACGAATGCATCCTATGTGATTTTAAATGAATTTGTGCCATTTGCATTTGGATACTTGGTTGGTAAATGCTTGTAGCATGATTTTCGGAATGAGTTGATGAAATATGGCACATTGATTGAAATTTGAATGATTATGAAATGATGGTGCACGAGAGAAATGACTATAGTCCTTCCCCCCATGGAGTGACCCGACGGGGTGACGTGGATTGGGGTTTATTTGCGAGAGAGGTAGGCAGCCTCTGCTCTGCCTTGTCGGACTATCCGGATTACACCCCGATGAGGTTCGAGCCAACACCAAGGAAGGGGGTAGTGTGTTGAAAAACTGAAATAGAAAACCCCTTGGCGGGCTTCCGTCTTGGTTTGGCCAAACGCAAGACGGAAGTGATTTCGATAGGACTCTTGTGATTTTTTGAAAGAATGTCTGAAAGAGTATTTGATATGAATGCATATTTTATAAATCATATTGAATTACCGAAAAAGTTTTGATAAGTAAAGTGCTATTTGAGATATGTTTTGACATTCCCCACTTTCACCCCTTATTTATTACACAATCTTACTATTATACTCCACTCATTGAGAATTTATAATACTCACCACTCTCTTTAACATTTTTCAGAGGAAGATTAGGCCTGTGACAGAGATTGTAGCTTAGAAAGGTCTATCAGCAGACTTGTGTAGGTATATATATAGTGATGTATAGTTATTTTGGTGTGAACTGAAATCTATAGAAAGGAAGACTTGTATAATTCTTTTGGTACCGATTTAATCGATACTTGTTTCCTGTATAGGAACAAGTATTGATGGAATCCTTACATGGTTTGTGCTGGAATTGTTTGGAACTTGTTTATTTTATTTAATTCCCATTTTTGGTAAAAGCTTATTGTTTGAGTGGGACATTTGGTTTGTAATATTGAGATTTGATATTTTCTTTCGATTTCATGAAATTCTGTACATCTCATATCGTTTGGATTTTACTGATGTTAGTTTGATTGTTTTAGGCAAGTGTTAGTAAAATCCTATGACTATGTTTGAGACTTTTTATATGTTAAATGCTTTATTTATACTGAGAACTTTGAAATGACTAGGATGGCCATATTGCATGTTCGCATGTGCAGGAACCCACTCCCCGAAGTGTGTTGATGTATACTTGCATGTACAGGAACCCACTCTCTAGTGTGTACTCGTGTGTACAGAGACGGACCGGATGAGTCCTTGCATGTGTATTGCTATGTGATTTTTCCTGTTTTTGATGAATGGTATATTGGAAGAATTGTTGTGTTGTTTTTGTAATCTTGCGGAGTCCCGGTATATAGGGAGGTTCTGTCCGTATACTAAGACAACGCGGCGGTTGTCATGTGCTCGATCCGAGGATCGGGGCGTGACACTATCCTTATTTTTTATTTATTTTTTTCCATATATATCTTTAAATAAATACATATATCCATATATGTTTATATTTACTTTTTACTAAGCTTTTAAATTTCATAAAAAATAGGATTCCCTACGAATCGCGAACATGACAATTTAAATATATCAAAATTTTCAATTTAATACCCAAAATCAAAAATTAATAAAATTTAAAATTTTTCATTATATTATAAAGATATTTACAAAATTTCTAACACCGAATTTTCGATATTACAAGAATACACCTCCAAAGATGTCTTGATTACCACCATTGCCATTAATAATAACTGAGCTTCCAAATATTGAATTGTAACTGAATTTTGGGCCAAAAACTAAAAGCCACATCAACTTGGGCATCCTCCTCTGGGAGGGAAAATCACAAGGCACTACCATAATTTATTTATCTATTTATTTATTTATTTTGCTTTCGTTGGGATAAGACTTGAATCAAGAACTTTTATTATAAGACAAAAATTTCAAATTATTCAGTTGTTTGCTCGAGAAAAGGCTATTGGTTCTTTTTTTTTTTTTTCCTTTCTTTTTTACTAATTATATTTTCATTTCCGTTGAATAATAGTAACAAGATAGGTTTATTTTTCAGATTTATTAGCAAATATGCTCACAAGTATAATCTTGTGTGCTTACATATGGTATGCAAAAACACAAATAGTGGAGGAAGCTGAAATAGCTAAACCAATCATACAAATAAAGAATTTCCCGAAAGGTCAAGGATTGTAAGGTGTTGGGACCAAGTATAGCGGATATTTCTTATGAATGGCCAACCCATAGCGTTCAGTCATGTCTAACTCATCTTTTGCCGTTCCTTCTGGTAGATCCCAATCAAACCAGTACAAGAAGTTGGCAAGGATATAACTCACTGATGCAATACCAAATGATATTCCTGGACAACCCCTCCTTCCAGAACCAAAAGGAAGAAATTGAAAATTTTGGCCATTGAAATCTATGGGATTATCTAGAAATCGTTCCGGATAAAACTCTTCTGGCATTTCCCACAGTTTTGGGTCCCTATGAATTGCCCAAACATTAATCTGAACTTTCGTTTTTGGTGGAATATCGTAGCCATTGAGTTTGATCCATGTGGATGTTTCTCGAGCAACCAAAAAAGGGCCTGGAGGATGTAACCTTAGAGTCTCTTTGATCACACAAGTCAAGTATTCCATTTGAGCGACATCATCCAAATCTATATGTGCCTTCTTTCCTACAACTCTTCTTACCTCCTCTTGTGCTTTCCTCATTTTAGTTGGATTTCTTACAAACTCTGACATGGTCCATATGATCGTTAGTCCACTTGAATTAATTCCACCCATGAGCACGTCCTGCCATTCAAACAAAAGTGTGCGTATTCAAAATCACAAAAATTTGACATAGACAAAGACAAAAGAGAAGCAAGAGGGACACACCAGTAGGATTCCCTTGATGGTTTCTTGAGTGAGATCACCGCCATCAACACTTGCCTTCCTAAGATTCAGGAGAGCTTCAATGAACACTTTGTTCTCATTATCATTCTTCTTGTACTTATATTCTTTGATTGCACGATCAAGAAAACCATCTACTAGCTTGAAAATTTTTTCAAGTTTTGAATCAAAGCCAGTGACTTTATCCATCCACCCGATGTATGGAAACAACTCTCTAAAGCTGAAAGAAACAAACAGCTTTGTAACCTTCTTAGCCAGTCCTCCAAATCCGAGTCCACCCATTCCTTCATACCTTTGACCAAGAATACACTTGCATGCTATGTTGTTTGTGGCTGTAGTTGCCATGACACTGAGATTAACAGGTTCCTTCTTAATACATGACTGTTGAATATTTGCAACCACATGAGCTAGTACTTCTTTACGGAAGTCTTGAAATGATTGCACCCTTTTTTGGGTCAAAAGCTCTGTAACACATAGCTTCCTTAATTCGATCCAACGCTGGCCATATGGTGATATCAGTACGTCATGACCTCCATAAAATATAACACTTGCACCCCTCGTAACGTACTTATTCGCAAAATTGACATCTTGGATCTTCAAGACTTCTCTAGCCATCTCTGGTGATGAAACGACGAGAGTTTGAACTTTGCCCTCATGTATGAGCATTAGAGGGCCATACCTGTCCGTGAGCGCTTGGAGAGAGCGGTATGGAAGTGAACCAATCTGATGAAAGTTGCCAAGTAGTGGCAGTTTTAGTGGGGAAGGAGGCAGATTGTATTTGCTAGCTCTGTTGAGCGTCTTATGCAACAAAAGAAAAGAGAGGAATAGAAGACACAGAATGTGAGGAGCTGACCATGGAGTTATCTGCAGGTCTACACTATATTGCTGCAAGACTAATGGTAGCATAGGCATATTCCTGGAACTTTGGCTTTTTTCTGTTGATTCTTGCTAGCGTGGAAGACTTTGTTATTGAACATGAAACAGAGAATTCAAAAATATTATATATTATAATATGTGAAATAAATTGTAGAGAAAGGTTGCGTATATAACCCAGTTAAGAGTACTATATTTGACAAGTATATTTTCAATATTCTCTTCATACACAATGAATATTGTATTACTAAAATAACCAATATCATGTTACTAAAATTAAATTAACATTTCTACTCAAATTCAAGGAGATAATGTACAGAGGGGTTGTATTTATGGGTCCAGTCTATATGCTGGAATAATGGTGGTAATCTTGCTCTAAACTTAAGAAATTTAATTCAAACATTTGAGACCCAAAATCTGTCACAGTATCATAGGATCATTCCATTTCTGGTTGTGTGTGCTACTATGAGAGTGCACCTTCTCTCTCGCTATCAAGTTGCTCCCAAAAGGGAGAGAAATGATCGAATAAGGCAATGTGGTCGTCTAGATAGGGTGGGGAAGGTAAGGGGAGTCGGAGTCCAACATATATGCCTTAGAAACTAAGAAAGAGTTTTAATTTTTGTCCCCCTTTAAATGTTCCTTATTGCTGTACCATTTATGTCACAAAGAGCATGCCCTTTGGAAATAAAAAAAAAATACCGGAAAAATTTTAATAAACACGCACACACATATATATATATATTAAATCAAAATTCTTAATTTTTTTCAAAACTCTTTTATCTTTTTTAGCTATGTACTCCTTGGAATGAAATAAAGAATGCCCATACAAGTGAAATACTACTTGAAATGGTAGAAAAGCCAACCTAAAAGCTAGCCTAGCTTAGTATTCAACCATAATTAACATTGAACAAAAAGGGATTGGGGAATAATAAACTGGTTTGAATCTACAAAAAATTAAATAGGATCAATGGGGTTAAGATATTTTGCGTTGAAACTTCATCCAAGAATTAAAATAAATAAATAGATAAGTAAATAAAGTTGGTACCATCACGATTATGTGTTTTTCCTGATAATGATGATGAGAGAGAAATAATATGCTTAGAAATTTCTCAATACGCTCATTTTCAAAATACTTTTAGTTTTCAAAACATCTCAATCCGTTAAATTTAAGTGAAAGAAAAATCTTATATTTTTATTAAATTGAGGTTTAACTTTTATTGAAAATAGGATTAGATCACACAAAACCTAAATATTAAATATAATATTATTTTAAACTTTTAAAGTGAAAAAAATTTATTGTTTTAAACATTTGGCGGGGCCATAACTTTTCTTTGGGGGCTACGAAATTTAAAAGTAAAAAATTTATGCCTAAACAAAAAATTTCAAAGGTCTTGGGGTGGTGCATGGCCCCCAAGATAAACATGGTTTCAGGGTTCAGAGGAGGTCTTTGTTTAGTTCAGAAATCAGGGGTGAGTGACTTCGAAGTGCTATTCAATGCTGATCAGTTAATTCATTGCAAAATGCGGGTCAATAATAACTTTGTAAAAATTTTGATAATTCATAATTCAATCAGAGGAGAACTATCTCCTAAAATAGGTTAACAGGCTTTTTGCACGGAGTCATTCTTGATGTTCTTGTGTTCATTGATTGCATGGTCAAGAAATCCATCTAACGACTTGAAGTCCCTTTCAATCTTGCATCGGAGCCTGTTAGTCTATCCATCCAACCAATAAGCAGATAGAAATATTTGACGGCAAATGCAAGGAGGGTGATCTTGGCCTTCCGTGCCAGTTCTCCAAATCCAGGCCCACCATCTCCTTCATACTTTCCACCAAGAGCACACGTGCAAATTATATTATTCATTATGGAGAGTGACATCTCACTAAGATTAGCAGGTACTTTCTCAAGGCATGAATGTCGTATATCTGCGGCCAGACAACCAACTTCTTTTGTGGATGAAGTGAAATGACGATACCTGTTTGGTGCTCAGAAGCTTTATTATGCATAGCTTTCTTTATTCCCTCCAGCGCTGACCGTATGGTTCTAATGCCATATCATGACCTCGATAAAAAAAAATCACACCTATGCTCTTCATTATGAACTTATTTGCAAATTCCACTTCTTGGAACTTTGCCTACATGTGTGAGCATTAATCGGCCATATTTGTTAGAGAGATCATGGAGGGCACGGTGTGGAAGAGGATGAAGCTGATGAAGATTGCCAACAAATGGTAGTTTTGGTGGTGATGGGGAAAGGTTATGTTTGCTAGCTCTAGTAACCTCTGGTCAAGGTTGCCAATTTGCGGTAGTCTTGGTGGGAAAGGAGGCAAGTTATGTTTGCTAGCTTTTTTAGTCCAAAGCAACAAGAGAAGATAGAAGGAAACTAGAAATAGAACAATGGGATTAAATAGAGGTATAGGCAGTAAGGCCATTTTCTTATGTCCTCAATTGTGATGATCATTTTGAATCAATCACTTGAAATTTATAAGAGTTCCCAAGACTTTAGTTCCTTACACTTGAATATCAAGAACGTGTATTGTCAAAGGCAAGATGATTTATTTTTTTCACCAGCAACAATGATTTAATAATTAGATTGGCAGACAATGAAATCCTATTGAGGCTAAAATATTGCGAACTAATGCATCAACAGACAACGCCATACCACTGCGAACAATTGTGTTTCAGTCATCGTGTGAACAAAAGATTGTTTGATAGATAAACCAGACCACTTGTCTCTGATGCATATTTGCTTGTAACAATAAGGAGTCACATACATCAAATATGAGGAGAACAGTTTCTTATAGATCATTACACAGTCGAACGTAGGTATATTAACACAATTAATTGCAATGACATTTCCAATTTGCTATGGATGAGCAAGTTGCAAAGTTCATTTTAAGACATCTGGTCATCATCCTCAAAATATACAATTTCTACCACCAAAAGGTAATCATACACAGCAAACAATTTGCTATGGCATGGTTGTTTGTATTTAGAAGTATGAGTAGCAAAGCTGAACTAAATTTTTATCCAATAGGGAATTTGTCACGCCCCGATCCTCAGATCGACCACGCGACAACCGCCGCGTAATCGCGGTACATAGGTAAAACCTTCCTATTTACCGGGACTCCGTAAGGTTATCAAATTCACAATAAATCATCAAAAGTATAAAATTTTTCAAAAACAAGAAATCGCAAAATCATTACACATACAAGGAGCCCAACCGGCTCATTCCTGGATATACAAACACACACCTTGACACACATCGGGGAGTGGGATCCTGTACATACAATCATACATTAGCACACATCAAGGAGTGAGAACCTGTACATGCACGAGTACACAGCAACACACAATGGGGAGCAGGAACCTGTACATGCACGCATGCGACGTGACCATCCTGGCCACTCAGAAAACATTTAACAAACAAGAAGTCCCAAAACATAGTCGTCGGATTTTACCAACACTTACCCGAGGAAAACAAGCCAGTATTGATAAAATCTTAACGGTATGAGTTGTACAGAACTTCACAAAATAAAAAAAAAAGTATCGAAATTAAGATTTACAGTCCAAATGTCCCAGTACAGATATAAACAGTTTTTCAAAACTAGAGAAATCATCGCCACCATATTGATAACAAAGTCTCCAATCCCCCAATTTCAAACTACAATTACATTATCATACTCTATAGTATCTCCCAAAGTATTGATAGAAAAACTTGTCTTATTCCAATATGAGTATTTGATAGGTGGAATCCCTTGAGATTGAGATTCCTTTAATTTCCTTTTTCAAATTGCAGCAATTAAAGCACAAAAATCAATAATCTCTTAATCACCTTGTTTGTTCTAAAACCTTGAAATCTTGGATATAAAAGGAGCAACACTTTCTCGATTAACATATTCCTCAACAACAATTGGAATAGGCCTCCACCTTGTATCTGCTACAAAGCATTGTAGAAGATCAAAACTGAAGTCTTTAATACACATAACACAAATATCTGAAAATACTATCATTGAACTCGACCAATTCAATATACCTCAAAATTTAATTTACAGACTTTCTTACTCCTAAACGGTGCTCAAGTAACCATGCATAAACATTTCTGCCTAGATGCTTATAAGATTCACCATTTTAATATTGTAAAAGCTAGAAGGGTCCATATTATCTCATATTTCCATTTGAAGGATGAATCTATCCCAAATTAAAGTTTATCTTAAGAACTCTAAACAACTACAGCAGATTGAAACACCAGAGAAATCTCACTACAATATATAGATCCCACAAAGGCTCATCATATTAGTTTCTCCAAGGTGACTGCATCAAGCAATTAGGAAACTTGTCACTGGTTTTCCATATTCTCAAATGTTCAAACTAGACAACAAAGCTTCTTGTTATCAAGATCACTTAAGATTACAATTCTTCTCTAAGATGCTGCTCATCCAATAAAAGCAATGTCCATTACGAATATTATTTTTTTTTCTAAATAACCATCGAAACAAAAAGCTTTCCCCCATATTTATCGAAAGCATAAAATGACAGTTACTTGAAAGAAACATTCAATGATTACTGAGACCATTCGTCATATGGTTAAAGATTTTGGTGTCACCCAGTACTTATAGCAGCTCTAGAACCATAAGTTTTGGGTAATACTCCATAGAGTTCCACAAGATGTTCAATACATATTATTTTCTTAGTTTCAAGTCATTTGAAGTGAGTTATGTTTGGGCTACTCAGCCGTAATTGAAAATGTCTTATTCTACCTTGACCTTTAATTTACACAGAAACTCCATAGTGCTGAACATACTGGTAACATCTCTTTAAGTCCTACAGCTATCACCACAACATACAGCGCCCTCATTATGCAAAATATGCCCCAAAACAGATTCAGTTAACTTGATTTCCTCATTTAAACCCTCATCAACTACCACCTCCATCATTCATGTTTCCTAATTTTCTCCAAAAACAAATTGTCATCAAACCCCATAAGACTCAGTATATCTTCCTCATGGTTCCTACCTATTCGATCATCAGATTCCTCAAAATTTTGCATACAACCCTCGGTCGAACATCTGTTTTACCCATATATTTTTTTTTCCACTATATTTCACACCCTCGTCCTGCAGTAAAGCCTTAAGAACCTCTCTCAAAACATACAACCCTCTATTCTTCTCACCATTGGGTAAACAAGCTACCTCCCTCCCATCCATTGGAATGGAAAATAAGCTCCAAGAATGGACCTCCATTATTATGACTCCTACTCACCTAGAGGGCACGAGTGTGCTCCCTAAATGCCTTCACCCGAGACTGATTATTCAATTTGTCATGAATTTTATCCAAAAGACCACTCATCAATCCAGTACAATAAAAGTCTATGGAAACAAGGCCAATACGTCTTTCCTTATCTTCTACCAATTAGCAAAAAAATCAAAATTATTACCAATTAAGCAAACCTCAAAAACCTTTATTTTGACTTTGAAAATTGGCATTTGGTCACAATCAAAGATCATAATAACTAGCAATAATAATCACCTGCTGAACCTATTAACATTATTAGAAAACCAAAAAGAATAAAATTCACACTTCCTGATAAAAGTATCAAAGTGAAACCATTCCTTTGCCTCCCACCGTTAGTAACCCAATGGTAAAACCTCCTATTACAATCCCCTACTTAAAGATATAATGTTGGAGCATATGCTTGAGAAGCATGGAATAACATTCACAGTCTATCAAAATTAGGATGTGACACTTGCGCAGAAAGCATATTCAGGTGAGAACCAAGCATGTTAAATTTGACAGCATTTTCTTAGGAAGAAATCTATACGAAAGTTCTTTCCCACCACAAATATCCAGTTTAAAGATCAACTTCCTCATTTGTTCATCAGAATATTGCAAAACTTTATCTATCACAAAATTGCTCTACCACTCTAACCATTCTTTAAGTTCCTTGTGAGCTAGTCATATGTTTCTTAAACTTGAAAGCAAATCAGGCTGAAGTGATGTAATAAAAATTCAAATGGATGGGAAAAGATGAGAAGCATTTCAAATGCGAAGTTCATACTTAAAATTAGGGAGTTAAGACTCCCAGTTGTTTAAAGCAAAGAAAATAATCAATGCATGATGCTACAGTTCTGTCTTCTCACATAGCCCAAATTACTTCACTCTTACACAAGAGAATGTCTTACAACTCGCCATCCCAAATCAAAGAGCCATGCTAGTCATACTATTAGTACCTCTAACCCCATTTAGTTTTTCAAAAGAGAATCTTACCACACTAAAGTCCCTACTTAGTGATTAGTCCACTAACTCATGCAAATCTGAAGACAATGTGGGGGCGAACTTATAGTTGATTTCTCTAAAATTCTTCATTGAATACATGATATACACTTCTATGAGTTTCTGAAGGCTCCACAATTATACATATACACCAAACTTCTAATATCAAGATATAGGTCCGAGGGCCAAAACCACTACTAGGTCCCCAATATTTGACCAAACAAGCCACAGGAGATCTTGAGTCACAATCAAGTCACTATTTATAGAGTGATACATTACTAAAGATGTGAAGATAAAATAAAAAATATTTCATTTGGGCTTCCATGTTCATCATCCAAAAAATAAAGTTCTACAAAGAGGTTCTGAACTTAGCAATTTAAAATATGAACTAATCCAAGTGCTTAACCCCCTAAAAATAAGCATTCCTAACTTTCTAGGAAAACCATGTAAAGTTTCGTACATTCTCCGAAGACCTTTTTAAAAGATGTAAACTTTTTCCAAAATAAATAAAACATTTTAAAGTTTTTAGAAAACTTTTGGGACATTTGGAAACATTTCAAAATATTTCAAAACCATCAAACTTTTAAAATCGTAAACCTGTACTCTGATACCAATAAAGTTGTCACGCCCCGATCCTCAGATCGACCATGCGACAACCGCCGCGTCGTCTCGGTACATGGGTAAAACCTCCCCATCTACCAGGACTCCGTAAGGCTATCAAATTCACAATAAATTATCAAAAGCATAAAATTTTTCAAAAACAAGAAATCGCAAAATCATTACACATACAAGGAGTTCATCCGGCTCATTCCTGGATATACAAACACACACATTGACACACATCGGGGAGTGGGATCCTGTACATGTAATCATACATTAGCACACATCGGGGAGTGGGAACCTGTACATGCACGAGTACACAGCAACACATAACGGGGAGCGGGAACCTGTACATGCACGCATGCGACGTGACCATCCTGGCCACTCAGAAAGCATTTAACAAACAAGAAGTCCCAAAACATAGCCGTCGGATTTTACCAACACTTACCCGAGGAAAACAAGCCAGTATTGATAAAATCCTAACGGTATGAGTTGTACAGAGCTTCACAAAATCAAATAAAAAGCATCAAAATTAAGATTTACAGTCCAAATGTCCCAGTACAGATATAAACAGTTTTTCAAAACTAGAGAAATCAAAATAAATAAAAACAAATCAAAAATCGTCAGATTTTATCAATACTTGTCAACAACTCGGCCAGTATCAATAAAATCCGCACGGCATGGGATGTACAGACTTCCCTTTCCATGGTTTGAAAGCTATCAATCTCCAAAAGTAACCCTATATGCCAAATACCTATCCAATCAGCAAAAATACTTCGCAATCTCCGTCGAGTAGTCTCCCAACTAAGTCTCCTCTGAAAAATGGGGAGAGAGAGGGGTGAGTATAGGGGTATACTCAGTGAGTGGAGTGCAATGGTGCAATTGTGTTCATAAATAAGGGTGAATGTGGAGCAGTCAAAGCATATCTCATAAATCATTTAATATACATAAAATCATTTCAATAAATCACATTTCACAAATATGCATCCATATCAATTATCCTTTCAGAAAATCCTGGGGTTCCATAAAAAAAAACACTTCCGTCTTAGGGCGGCCAAACCCAGACGAAAGCCCGCCATATCAATTATCCTCTCCAATGTACGAGCTGGGTTTGGCCGCACATCCAAACCCTTGGCGGGCTTTCGTACATCACCGGGGTGCACCAGATCTAGTACGACTTCGACAGAGGGAGGGACGTCTAACTCCCCCGCACATCCAAACCCCAACCCACGTCACCCCGTCGGGTTGCTCCATGGTGGGAATATGACTATAGTCATCTACGGCACCCTTTATTTTTCAATCAATCCATTTCTCAACAATGTGCTATGATTTTCAACATATAATCCATAATCTCATGCCAAAGCAGTTCATATAGCAATATCAAATATCACATGGCACAAAAACATTCATAAACACAGTGGATGCATTCGTATTTCACAATCCAGTTCAGACAGCCCCCAATCACAAAACAATTTATATAAAATATGAAAAAATCTTTCAAAATCATTTTCAAAGCAATTTTAAAATAGGTTTCTCATTTACGAACACAATGAACCGTCCACTCACCTCTAGGGAGGGTATCCACTCCCTATTTCCACAATTAACCCAAAATGACTCCTTTCGAGTCTCCAAAGGTCAACCTAAACCAATCAACACGAATAATTATCAATTAAAGCTCTATTAAAGGGTTTTCAATTTTCCCTTTATTTACAATAGCCTTAACTTGCATAATAACGTTCCAAAACTTTCGTTTCCTCAAGCTAGTATCATTTCAAATCATCGACGACTTTAAATTTACAATATTCCTCAATTTTACCCATTTTCTCCCGAATTACTTTATATTAATTTAATTCACGCCGATTTCAATTCAAATCTCAAGGAAAACTACGTAATTCAATCAAATAAAACTCTAATACTATCTACGACCTTCTCACATGCTTCACAGTCCAATTTACATCAAATTCTAGACCTAACCTCAGTAATTTCATACAAACACTTAGGGAAATACATTTCTTTCAAGTCTAACACATTTCAGAATATATATAGATGTAATTTCTACCTTAATTCAACAAAAATAATTCAAATTACTGAAGGGCTTGAAAATCCCTCACCTAGGGTTTCTTAGTTTGCAAACCTAGCTTCCAGTCGCTGGGGAATTCAAGCTCAAACCTGTAACAATTTTAATTGTAGCAATCGTTAAAATTAAACCTAACTACTAAGAATATTCAAATCCTAGAACTAAAATCATAAAATCTCTTCTTACCTATGCAGAGAAAGATTGACAGTCTCGTGGCCTAGGGTTTTCAAGGCTCTGTTATCCTACGACTAGGGCTTCTGCAAAGACTGCAGAAGGGTGGTGCTTGTAGAGAGCAGCAAGCACGAATGAATAGGGGGAAAGAAGAAAAAGTTGTCGCGCACGAAGGGAAGAGGAAGAGAGCGAAAGCTCTCTGTTCGCACAGGAAAGAGAGAGAGTAGAGAGAAACTGAGTGGGTAGCAAAGGGAGAGAGCGCGATAGAACGAGAGAATGAGAGAAACTGAATGAGGTAGGGAGAGAGAGACGTTCGACCGAAAGAGAAAGAGAGAGAGAGAACAGAGAGAGAGAGAAAGTGAAACAAAGAGAGCGATTGTAGCTTGCGATGGTCGGACGTAGCTGTGCATGACGGAGGAGCAAATCGATCGAGAGAGAGGGAGAGCGACGGAGAGAGATCGCGAGCGGGAGGGAGAGAGAGACGGGAGTGAGAGGGAGTGATTAGGGCTGAAAGCCCTAATCGACTTAGGGGAGAAAGGGGGAGGGTGCTGCGTTTCACGCTAAAACGCAGCATCTCCTCTATTTCTCTTTTTTTTTATTATTATTATATATGCAAATATATATATATTTATTTTTATATTTTTACTATGATGAGGTTTTAAATTTACCTAGAATATAATGCACTACGAATTGCGACTCAACATTTTTAATTATACCAAAAATTAAAACCTCAAAATCGAAAATCAATAAAATTTAAGATTTTCTTTTATAATTACTAAGATATTTTACAGGATATTTCAAATAGCGAATTTTCGGTATTGCAGAATTGACTACCTCCTTGTTTTGTAAGCTTTAAAGTTGGTGACTTCTATTAAACATAATATCTGTTTACCAAAACAGAGTTAAACAAGCAGATGATTGAACCCAAATACCATGCATTCATGTGTTAGGACTGGCCCAAGACGAATAGAAAGTTCACCAAAGAACTCCTTGATAACCCAATCGATAAATAACAAAAGATAAAATTTAAATGAATGAGAAAAATAAAATAACAGAATATAAAATAAAGAAAGAGACAAAATTTATGTGGTTTAATCGAAAAGGCCTATGTCCCCAAGCGAGAAAAGAGCAAAATTTCACTATTAAAGAAGAAGATTACAAATGTTTCAGAAAAGTGTTCTTAGATCCAAATGACCATCATACAAAAGAGATAGCAAAATAATATTTTAAAAGATCACAACTCATTTGAGCTGATGATGATTTAAAACACAGGCACAAGAGCCCTATTTATACTTGAAAACTTGAGGATGCGTCACTTGCAAACCAATAAGGGAATAGGAGTCTTGAGCCATGAGAGAGAAAACTTCTTCACTTCATAACCAATGTGGGATAAGGGATGAGACACCTAACAAACCTCCACTTTGATGCATCCAAATATTAACAAATACCAGATCAACTCCACCTTCTTCACAAAAGCCTCAATGGGTTAATTAATAGCAGTGGATACCAAACAAAATTAATCCAAACACTATTTGAATTTATAGACTGAATGAGACTTCGTAAACAAATCTACAAAATTGTCATCAGAATATGAACAAATGATTGCACACAACATACTACCAACTGCACTAAAATATGGAATCTGTACCATAAAATTCTCTTCTTCAATTGATTGTAATACTTGAACAGCAAATAGCTGAAAAAGACTAACAAACAGAGTACTTGCAAATTTAGTATTTTTTATGCCAAAACTTTCAAAATAATTATTCTGGGTCAAAAATAATTTTTCAAATCCATGATCTCTCTTAATTTTCAAATCAAAAATCTTGTTAACTGCTCCCAAATTTTTCATAAAAAATTCAATGTTTAACTGGAGTTTCAAAATAAATATTTCTGATAAATTCTTGATAACAACAACTATGTTATCAATATAAGACAGTAAATAAATAAATGACTCATTACTTAACTTTCGGTAGAAAACAAAACTGTTAAACATGCTTCTCAAATAATTATCAATAAAAGTTAACAAATACCTGACATCTTCCTTAAACTGAACACAAGATGATCTCCACAAATCTAAACAAATGTCAAAATCAGACACTGATGATGGGGTTGTAATTGAACCAATAATAGTAAATCCCTTCTACCATATGCAGCATATACAGATTTTGTTTCAAATAAAAGTTGTTCTCAATAGTTTTCTTCATATACAAAGCTTTAAGTTTATCCCACATGGCCTTAGCTGTGGTTTCCATAGCTACCTCCCACAAAACCTTATCAGAGAGATTCAAAATAATCTCATATCTCACCCTTTTATCCATTGTAGCAAAATCTGAATGTCACATTGACTGTTTTAGCCTCTACTTCTTATAATACTAAATCAACTTCGTCATAAACCAAAATGACCTCTATCTTAAGTTATCATATACCGAAATTGACATTCCTAACGAATTTCTCAATCATAATTTTTGTTATTGTCATGTTATCAAAAACTAATTGTTCAAAAACTTTCTCAAAATAGCTAAAATAACTCTAATGCCAGTTTGTTAGGATCAGTCCAGGATGAATAGGAAGTTAACTAGAGAACTCTTTGACAATCCAATAAACAAATAACAAAAAATAGAATTTAAATGAATACGAAAAATAAAATGACAAAATATAAAATAAAAGGAGAGACAAAATTTATATAGATCGGTCAAAAAGACCTACGTCCACAGGTAAGGGAGGAACAAAATTTCACTATCGAAAAAAAAGACTCCAAATGCCTTAGGAAATTGTTTCCAGACCCAGACCCAAATAACCATTAGACAAAAGAGATAATAAAATGAGATTTTAAAAAATCGCAATATATTTAGTAACTCACTTGAACTGATAATGATTTAAAACACAATCATAAGAACCCTATTTATACTTGAAAACTAGAGGATGTCATCACTTTTAAACCAATATGGGATTAAGAGTCTTGAGCCATGAGAGAGAGAACTTATTCACTTCATAATCAATGTCATGCCCCGATCTACAGATCCGAACACGTGACAACTGTCGTGCTACCCTAAATACGTGTGAGATTCACCCTGTACTCTAAAACATCGCAAGACATACGGAATACTGAACTAAAACCATAGGTCATCCCGTCCATCAACCAAACGGATCACAATTTCCTCTCTAGGAATGGAAAACAGAACCAACAATGATTTCTAAGTAAATTTCATAAGAAAAGAAAATTATGAGTACTCAATAAACGTTTATATATAACCAAATCCATCCAGTATCAAAATACAGAGTTACATAAGTTGACAATTTAAAATTCTTATACAAAATGCCCTCCTTGGGTCAACCAACAATACCTTCAAATCAAAAGTGGATCTATACACCCAAAGAAGTCATAGATAGGAGTCCTCCCAAAATTTGGCTCTCAATAACTTCACGAAATGACTAAACTTCCTCTGTAAAATAGAGAATGAGGAGTGAATATAGAAATACCCAGTGAATATATAATATGATATGATAATAAATGAGTGGCGATTATGGATATATCAAATGTTTTCCTCAAAATCATACGATTGCATCAATAAATCTCAATATAAACAAGATCTCAACAAATCATGGTATGTAATTCATATATATCTAGTCATCACAACTTGTTTTCCAAAAATAACGGGGTTGCCAAAATCTTTCCACCAAAGGCTTAGCCCTAACCAATGGTGGAACCACCAAGGGATTCTCATCAATATCAATCAATCATACACAATACCCCCTTCCTTGACTTTGAATTGGGCTTCCCTATGGGTGCAACCACGCTAATCCGAAAAGAGAGATTGAGAGACACCTGTCCTCTCGAGCGTAGCTATCTCTTTATCCAAATAACTACCCAACCACATCGTCCCGTCGGGCGTCACACCATAGAGGGTATAACTATAGCCATTAACTATGCACACATCACCATTTAGCAATCGTCAAATCATATACCAAACTGTGTCAATAGTTATTCAAACGAATTCTCAGTACATGAGTTCAATCAGTCACATTCAACACAAGTCAATAAACATGACACATTACTTTTAAACAATACATGGATGCATTTTGTAATTCAAATCCCCTTTCGGGACATTCCATAATCATAAAACAATTTTAGAAATATTTGTAAAATCATTATAAAACAATTATAATATCAGTATGAAACATTTTCTCACTTAAAACCATAAACATGTGTCCACCCACAATGTAAGGAAAGGTAATCACACCCAATTTGTCCCATAGCAAGAGTCTGGCTTTGATCGATTTGTCGAGCTCCTACGAAATATCATTACATACCCAAACCATTAATATTTATTATCTGATAACAACCCATAAGTGTAATATTCAAACCCTAACTTTTCTCTCACTCTTGGTGACATAGACTTTCCTCCAAACTAATTTCTCTAATTTCTGCATGTACTTCAAAGTTATGGTAATTTAAAGTAAACCCAAGTTAGAAAATGAAGATTACCAAATTTCTTGTCGCCATCTTTGCTTCAAACCGAACCATTATCAAACCCTAGATTTTCTCTCACTAGAATACTTAAATCTCCCACCAGAGTAAACCTTCTAGAAGTTGGCTTATGAGTTTTGGAACCTGAAGAGTATGGGTTCTAATGGTATTTTGATTGATCTTTAAAAGAAACAAGAAGAGAGGGAGAGAATGTGTGAATTGAGAGAGAAAAGGAAGAAGAAGAAAAAACGGATTTTGATTTCCATGGGTTCTAATGTCCCACCACTGCTCTTCATTTTTAACCCATTTTTCTGAATTTACTTAATTGTCCTCCTTTACTTTCAATATATACAAGTGTCCAATATGCCTTTGTTGGTAATTTGGAGACTTTTCTCAATGGATTCAAACACTTAAGATTTTATTTGTAGAGAGAGGAGTGATCGGTAATGTGCAAAAAAAAAACCAAGAAATCGGAAGTGTCAATTTTTAGAAAATAAATTAGAAATAATGATTAAAAAAAAGTCTCTTTGAAAACCCAATGGTCTTGGATTCAACTCTATCGATTACCGAATGGAGGACAGGCAATTGTTCCAACACAATATGAAGGAAAGTGCTTTCCATCGAAGGGTCACAATCTCACATGGAGATACATTTGTGGAAATAGCAAAAATATGAAATATATTAAATATTATGCATATTATAATTGAAGTGTTTTGATAGCTTGGTGGATAAATTATTTTTGGACTAAGGCAAGGTTATGGGTTCAAATCCAAGGAATGGCAAGTGACGTCCAAGAATCTAAGTTTTCATTTGTGAGTCTTCACTTGTGTCTTCGATTGGTGTCTTCGGTCAATGGAGGAACATCGAAGGCATAGGGTGTTGAAATAACATAGGTTGTTCGGTCAACCAAGAAAATTGTCATATTTCCATAGAGTGCACTGTTTGGTATGGATTTGCAATGCAAATACCAAAGGAAAATGTAATGGACACCGTTCAGTCAACACAGAAGGGAGGAATTTTGGAGAGAATTTGTGAACAAATGGATTGGCAAATACCTGAAGGGAAATGAAATGGACAGTTCAGTCAATGAAAAAAATTATGTCGAACAAGTGCAGGAGCAAGAATAGAAAGGCACCGATGAGAGTTATTTAAAATTTCCAACTTCAAGTGCCGAATATAAATTGCCCCACAGTGTCGAAGAGAAATGTAGGATACCGATTGGAGATTGGAAATGCAATTTGGTCAATAGACCGATGAGAAATGAATATTTAAACATATCAGTGAGGCAAAGATACCGATGGGTCTATGAAAGTGTTCAACACTAGGAATATTGAGAAACATGTGAAAGTCACTGGTGGGTAGGTACCAATAGGGACTTCAATTATGCCCAACGGTAATATACCGAATGGTAGAAATAAAGATATGATCTTGAGATAACAATCTCCTAGAGCAGTCCCCACCAAACAATTCAATTCTCTCAAAGACATCAATTATTCACCGAACACTAAACCCAATTTAAAGTCTACCAAATACTATTATTTAGCAATTGAACACTTCAAATTTTAAGAGTCTACCAATCAAGAGTCTAAGAAACATTCTGAACAACCCAATGGACAGAGTTTCACATTTATATTTAAATAAATTATTTCTCCCACATATTCATTAAATATAAAAATTTTCAAATTTTCCATTCTAGATTGAGTTTCAAAAATTCAGACTTGTCTGGTATTTTAATTCTTAACCCCCTTAAAATAAATTTTTTCATCAAAATTTCATTACCTCATTATTCCTCATACAGCTAGGAATGTTGTTTCCTCATTCTCTCATCAGACTCCCAAGTCATCTCTTCAATATGGTTATTCTTCCACAATACCTTAACGATTGGAATCTGTTTTTTTCTCAGACTTTTAGCTTGTTTCTCCAAATAGCCACTAGTTGGACTCCAAAATTTAAATCTTCTCTCAACTCAATAGGAGGAGTCTCAAGAACATGGGAGAGATCTGTCAAGTATTTCTTCAACAGAGAAACATGAAAGACATTATGAATTTTCTCCAGCTCTGGGGGTAGTTCTAAACGATAAGCTACTTGTCCAACCCTTCCTATGATCTTGAAGGGATCAATATAGCGAGGATTTAACTTTCCTCTTTTCCAAAATCTAATTACCCCCTTCCAAGGGGATACTTTCAAAAATACCCTGTCACCGATCTCAATTTCTAATGACCTTCTCCTTTTGTCGGCATAACTCTTCTATCGGTCCTGGGTTGTCTTTATTCTTTCTCGAATCAACTTAATCTTTTTAGTAGTGGTTTCGATCAAATCTATACTCTCAATTTTCCTTTCTCCAACTTTATCCTAGCACATAGAAGTTCTGCACTTCCGCCCATATAGGGCCTGATAAGGTGGCATACGAATATTAGCTTGGTAGTTATTATCGTAAGCAAATTCTATCAAGGAAAGGTGTCTATCCCAGGTACTTTGAAAGTCTAATACACAAGCTCTAAGCATATCTTCCAGTGTTTGGATAGTACATTCCAACTATCCATCGGTTTGGGGGTGAAAGGCAGTGCTGAATTTTAATTGAGTACCTAGAGACTCTTGAAATTTTGGCTAAAACCGAGAGGTAAAGTGAGGGTCACGATCAGACACGATTGATACTGGAACCCCATGAAATCTCACAATTTCATCAATGTATAGCTTGGCTAACTTCTCTAAAGAGTGTGTTTTGAATTGGTAAGAAGTGGGCTGACTTGATGAGACGATCTACGATCACCAAAATGGCATCATACCTGTTCGATGTTCGGGGCAAACCGACTACAAAATCCATGATAACATGCTCCCACATCTACTTGGGAATTGGCAATGGTTGGAGAGTACCAGCAGGCCTCTGATGTTTGGCCTTCACTTGTTGACACACCAAACACTTGGACACAAATTCAACAATCTCCCTTTTTATTCTAGGCCACCAATAAGTTTTTCTAATCATTCAGTATATCTTAGTACTTCCCGAATGCATAGCATATGCCGATAAGTGTGTTTCCTTTAGAATAGCCTTACGAAGATCAACATCCTTAGGAACACAAATTCTGTTTTTAAACACCAGCATTCTATCTCCTCTAAATCTAAACTCATCTCCTTCTCCATTGTGGATGTCCTCAACTATCACTTTCAATTCCTCATCGGCAGTTTGGAGCTCTCAAATACGATCCACCAAAATTGGCCTTACCCTAAAACTTGCCAATAATGCACCTTGCTTATCACTTACTAATTTAACTCCAAGGGTTTGGATGCTAACCAAACACGAAAAATAAGAATTTTCATAAAACTCCAAATGAGATGAAGAATTCTGGCTCAAAGCATCTGCAACTACATTGGCTTTGTTGGGATGATAATCTATCACCAAATCATAATTTTTAATTAATTATAACCATCTTCTTTGTCTGAAGTTTAGTTCCTTTTGTGTGAGCAAATACTTCAAACTTTTGTGATCGATAAAGATCCTACAAGTCTCCCCATACAAATAATGTCTCCAAAATTTTAAGGCAAACACAATTACTGCTAACTCTAAGTCATGAGTAGGATAATTCTCTTCGTGTTTCTTTAGTTGACGGGAAGCATAAGTATTCACTTTATCATTTTGTATTAACACACATCCCAATCCTTGCCTACTAACATCACTATAAACCACATATCCGCCTCCACTTGATGGAAGAGTAAGGACGGGGGCGGATGTCAACCTCTTTTTGAGCTCTTGAAAACTAGTTTCACACCTATCATCTCACACAAATTTAATTCCCCTTCTTGTTAACTTGGATAATGGAGCTACAATTTTACAAAACCCTTCAACAAATCTCCTACAATAACCTACTAGTCCAAGAAAACTTCTCACCTCTTTTACATTTCCTGGTTGTTCCCACTTCAAGATAGCTTCAACTTTCTTTGGATCCATAAATATTTCTTCACCGGACACCACATGCCCTAAAAATCCAACCTCCCTAAACCAAAATTCATATTTTGAGAATTTAGCATACAATTGCTTCTCCTGAAGAGTCTGTAAAACAATCTTAAGATGTTCCGCATATTCCTCATCACTCTTTGAATATACCAGTATATCATCAATAAACATAATCACAATCTATCAAGATATGAGAGAAATACTCTATTCATCAGATCTATAAAAGCAGCAAGAGCATTTGTTAACCCAAATAGCATCACCAAAAAGTCATAGTGTCCATACTGAGTCCTAAAGACAGTCTTTTATATATCGCTCTCATTGATCCTCAACTGATGATATCCTGATCTCAAATCAATTTTTGAGAATACACATGCACCTTGAAGTTGGTAAAAAAAATATCAATTCTTGGAAGTGGGTACTTGTTCTTAATAGTGATTCTATTTAATTGCCGGTAATCAATACATAGAAGAAAAGTATCATCTTTCTTCTTTACAAAAAAGACAGGTGCACCCCAAGGAGACGAATTTGATCGGATAATTCCTTTATCTATTAACTCTTGAATTTGCACTTTCAACTCCTTCAACTCTGCACGTGCCATCCTATAAGGTGGAATGAAAATGGGTAAAGTGTCAGAGAGTAAATCAATAGCGAAATTAAACTCCCGGTCTACAGGTAAACCAGGTAGCTCTTCCGAAAAAACATCCAGAAACTCCTTCACTACAGGGATGTTATCTAGAGTGAGACTCCCTTTAGTTGTGTCAATAACATGGGCTAAATATGCTTCACAACCTTTATACATTAGCCTATGAGCTTCCATTCCCGAGATTACACAGGTCGGTACTACTCAACGTTTACCGATATAACAAATGTTGGGTGTCTGGGTTTCCAGAACTCTACTTCCTTAGTAAAACAATTCACAAATGCCCAATGGAGGTGTAACCAATCCATTCCCATAATATCATCAAAATTGTTCATCTCGAAGGGAATCAAGTCTGCCTCAAGAATCATTTCTCCTACCATGACATCACAACCCCTGTAAATTGTATCTCTAACTAGCTATTCACCCAAAGGAGTAATCACCAACAACTCTTTCTCCAGTTCAGTCATAAGTCTATCGGCATGTCTAGCAAAGCTTACACTAATGAATGAATTATTGGACTCTGTATCAACAAGTATGCGGGCATCGATACCAAAGATTTTCATTATACCTAATAATATAACCATTAAGCATTCGTTAGTCCGATCTTATAACACAAATCTCATATATTATCACTATGGCATTTCATCAATTTGCATATATATGTATGAATCATCCTAAACTTTCAACTAGAATAGTTAACAACATCCCAAATCATAAAATCATCAATAATATGCTTTTCTAATTAACTGAATTTGGGCTCAAGTAAATTTACCTGTAATAACATCTGGGTTATTTTGTGCCTCTTCATTAGTCATTGCATAGATTCTAGTTTGAGTTTGGGGTTGAGGTTGTTGGGGGCGCTGAGGAGGGACAGCCACCATGTTGCTCCCAGTTCTCGTCCATAGGGCAATACTAGCCGATGGTATAGGGATATTCGATGGGCCACTCCTATGGCCACTTATGTGATCACGACTTGACGGACCTCCACACCTACTCAAACCTAATTTAGGACAAGCATTGCGAAAATGTGCTATTCTCCCACATTGATAACACTTTGAAGGTTTAGGACATGGTCCGGGATAGTGTTTCTTACAATTCCGGCAGGGCTCTCTCTTCGCCCCTACTGACCTACTCCCAGACATGGCACTGGAAGTGGGAGTACAAAATTTAGGAAATTGTTGGCCCCTTGAAGAGCCAACGGAACCTGAATCTGAAACTCTATTGTAAAAGCTCGTGTGACTGCTCTTATTGGACCTTGACTTCCAAAGAATCTAGACTTTCTCTTCTTATCGTAGTTTTCTCTAACCCTTCCTCTCTCAATAACCATTTTCTCAGCCCTAAAGGCTAGCTCTAACACATCTTGGAATTTATGCCCTTGGTTATTGGTATCTTCTCCCTTATATTCAGATTCAACCCTGATTCAAATTTCATACATAAAGACTCCTCGGAGTTCACAAACTCTGGAACAAATGTAGCTAACTCCTTTAGCTCTGTCTCATACTCTACTATCATTTTGTTTCCCTGGGCTAACTTGAAAAATTTTCCCTTTTCTAATCCCTATAGAATCGAGTATAATATTTTTCCTCAAAGGCTCTAAGAAATTCTTCTCGAGTAGGAGAAGTAGAAGTCCTACCATTCACATTTTCCCATCAAGTTCGAGCACCCTTATCCAATAGTTTTATGGCAACCCATAGCTTCATCTCATCATCTAACCTCATGTCAGAGACGGTCTCTTGAATTCAGCCAATCCATTCCTTAGCCACTGAGACATCACATGTGCCTAAAAAGATCTCACATCCTAGTTGTCTCACCTCCTTGATTAATTTTGATAACTCCATGGCAAGACAGTCGGTTGATGCAACAACCAGAGGTATGGGTGCCACTGGAACACTTAGTATGACTGTCATCATTGGAGGAGAAACCGGTGGAGGAACGGAAGTCTGGTGTGGAGCTTGGTAATATGCTTCGTAAGTACTCCACCACTCTATTACTTGCTAGAGGGCAGCTATAGGAGGAGCCAGAATCTCGGTTGGAGGAGCTGGGTGTGTAGACGTCGGAGGAGGCTTATGTAAAGATGATGCAGCCTCTGGTTGGGAAGGTGGAGTTGGAGGAATCTCATTCGGGTTCCTCGTTCTTTTTCTAGGAGACATAGTTCTACAAAAGAAAATCTAGTCTTAGCAAAGTAATAGAAATTTAACAAGTGGCTTAACCCCCTAAAAATAAAATGATGTCCCTAACTCCCTAAGACCCATAAGAGGCATTTGAAATCATTTGGACTACTTCAAATATCAAGTTTTCTCAAACTGATTTTGAAAACCATTAAGGACTTTCAAAATACTTGGGAATCTTTTTAATTGTTTTAAAACATTTTCAAATCGTGGCGCTAAACTGTGATATCAATACAATTGTCACGCCCCGACCCGCAGATCTGAGCACATAACAACCGCCGTGCTACCCAGAATACGTGTGGGATTCACCCCGTACTCCAAGGCATCGCAAGGCATATGGAATACTGAAATAAAACCATAGGCCATCCCGACCATCAACCAAACGAATCACAATTTCCTCTCTAAGAATAGAAAATAAAATCAGCAATGATTCCCAAGTAAATTTTATAAGAAAAGAAAATTCTGAGTCCTCAATAAACGTTTAAATATAACCAAATCCATCCGGTATCAAAATACAGAGTTACATAAGTTGACAATTTAAAATTCTTATACAAAATGCCCTCTTGGGTTAACTATCAATACCTTCAAAACAAAAGTGGATATATACCCCAAAGAAGTCTTAGATAGGAGTCCTCTCAAAATCCAGCTCTAAATGACTTTGCAAAATGACTAAACTTCTTCTGTAAAATAGAGAAGAAGAGGTGAATATAGAAATATCCAATGAGTGCATAACTTGGTGTGATAATAAATGAGTGGTGAATGAGGATATGTCAAATGTTTTCCTCAAAATCATACGATCGTATCAATAAATCTCAATATAAACAAGATCTCAACAAATCATGGTATGTAATTTATATGCATCTAGTCATCACAACTTATTTTTCAAAAATCACAGGGTTAGCAAAATCTTTCTACCAAAGGCTTGGCCCTGACCAATGGTGGAACCGCCAAGAGATTCTCATCTACATCAATCAATCATATACAATACCCCCATCCTTGGCTTTGGCTCGGGCCTCCCCTAGGGTGCAACCAGGCTAGTCTGAAGGGAGGAATTTAGAGACACCTCTCAAGCACAGCTACCTCTTCATCGAAATAACTATCCCACCACGTCGCCCCGTCGAGCTCTACACCGTGGAGGGAATGACTATAGCCATTAACTATGCACACAACACCATTTCACAATCATCAAATCATATACCAAAATGTGCCAACAGTTATTCAAATGAATTGTCAGTGCATGAGTTCAATCAGTCACATTCAATGCAGGTCAATAAACATAGCATATTACTTTTAAACAACACATAGATGCATTCGGTAATTCAAATCCCCTTTTAGAACATTCCATAACCATAAAACAATTTTAAAACAATTTTAGAAATATTTATAAAATCATTTGAAAACATTTATAAAATCACTATGAAATATTTTCTCACTTAAAACCATTAATATGCATCCACTCATAGTGTAAGGGAAGGTAATCACTCCCCGTTTGTCCCACAGTAAGAGTTTGGCTTTGATCGGTTTGTCTAGCTCCTACGAAATATCATTACATACCCAAACCATTAATATTTATTATCTGATAACAACCCATAAGTATAACATTTAAACCTTAACTTTTCTCTCACTCTTGGTGACATAGACTTTTCTCCAAACTAATTTCTCTAATTTCAGCATGTACTTCAAAGGCATGGTAATTTAAAGTAAACCCAAGTTAGATAATGAAGATTACGTAATTTCTTGTCACCATCTTTGCTTCAGACCGAACTACTATCAAACCCTAGGTTTTCTCTCACTAGAATACTATGAATCTCCCACCAAAGTAAACCTTCTAGAGGTTGGGTTATGAGTTTTGGAACCTGTAGAATGTGGGTTCTAATGGTATTTTGATTATCTTTGAAAGAAACAAGAAGAGAGGGAGAGAATGTGTGAACCGAGAGAGAAAAGGAATAACAAAAAGAAGAAAAAATGGAGTTTGGTTTTCGTGGGTTTAATATCCCACCACTGCACTTCATTTATAACCCATTTTCTTAAATTTACTTAATTGCCCTCCTTCACTTTCAATATACACAAGTATCCAATATGCCTTTGTTGGTAATTTGGAGACTTTTCTCAATAGGTTCAAACACTTAAGATTTTATTTGTAGAGAGAGGAGTGATCGGTAATATGAAAAAAAAAATAACTAGAAATGGGAAGTATCAATTTTCAAAAAATAAATTAGAAATAATGATTTTAAAAAAGTCTCTTCGAAAACCCAATGGTCTTGGATTCAACTCTATCAGTTACCGAACAGAGGACAGACAATTGTTCCAACACAATATGAAGGAAAGTGCTCTCCACCGAAGGGTCACAACCTCACATGGAGATACATTTGTGGAAATAGCAAAAATATGAATATATTAAATATTGGGCATATTATAGTTGAAGTGCTTGGATGGCTTGGTGGATAAATTCTTCTTAGACTAAGGCAAGGTTATGGGTTCAAATCCAAGGAATGGCAAATAACGTCCAAGAATTTAAGTTTTCAATTGTGAGTCTTCACTTGTGTCTTCGATCGGTGTCTTCGGTCAATGGAGGAAGACCAAAGGCATGGGGTGTTGAAATAACATAGGGTGTTCGATCAATCAAGAAAATTGTCAAATTTTCATTGAGTGCACTGTTCGGTATGGATTTGTAATGCAAATACCAAAGGAAAATGTAATGGACACCGTTCGGTCAACACCGAAGGGGGAATATTGGAGAGAATTTGTGAACGAATGGATTCGCAAATACCTGAAGGCAAATGAAATGGACCGTTCGGTGAATGAAGAAAATTAAGTTGAACAAGTGCAGGAGCAAGAATAGAAAGGCACCAATAAGAGTTATTTAAAATTTCCAACTTCAAGTACCGAATATAAATTGCCCCATAGTGTCAAAGAGAAATGGAGAATGCCGATTGGAGATTCGAAATACTATTCAGTCAACGGACCAATGAGAAATAAATATTTAAATATATCAATGAGGTAAAGATACCGATGAGTTTATGAAAGTGTTGAACACTAGGAATATTGAGAAACATGTGAAAGTCACTTGTGGGTAGGTACCGATAGTGAGTTCAATTATAACCGACGGTAATATACCGAACGATAGAAATAAAAATATGATCTAGAGATAATAATCTCACAGAGCACTCCCCACCAAACAAGCCAATTTTCTCAAGGACATCAATTATTCACCGAACACTAAACCCAAATTTAAAGTCTACTGAATAATATTATATAGCAACTGAACACTTAGAATTTTAAGAGTCTACCGATCAAGAGTCTAATAGACATTCTGAACAATCCAAAGGACAGAGTTTCACATTTATATTCAAATAAATTATTTCTCTCGCTTATTTATTAAATATAAAAATTTTCAAATTTTCCATTCTAGATTAAGTTTCAAAAAGTCAGACTTGTCTGGTATTATAACCAATGTGGAACAAGGGATGAGACACCTAACATGATATCTTTGACCCAAAACAATAAAACAAAAAGGAAAAGAGAAATAACCATGAAAAGATAAGCCTAAAATTTTGTCCCTCCAGAGAATAAGGGGTGTACATGTCCAGATTACATATTGAAGAAACCGAGAGGGTCTTATGAAACACATTGCTCCTAATAGGATCGTACAATTACAGACTGTTGGTGTCAATTTTTACTCCACAGATACTTGCTCTCCCGACCCGAACATAGAGCCGATGACGGTGGTGTTCGTCGGTTTTTCACAAATAAGAAACCTACAAAAACCCCACCGGGCTGGTCCAGCAAGGACTCTCCGACACTCAAGTCAGTATGAGTTATAAAATAAAAACTGATAGTAGTCGTAGATATCATACCTCCTATTGTATATAAAGTAGAATACAAAAGTATACCTTTGATCGTATAAGATTGAGCATGAAAACCCTACCTTTGTCGGTGTATGTAAATGGGTATGAAACCCCCCTATAAATGATATATATAATTGGGTATAGAACCCCCCTCTGAATGATCTATAGAATTGGGTATGGAACCTCCCTCTGAATGATATATAGAATTGCCTCTCTTTCGTGTGTAAAAACTGAGTCCCCCCTTAAGAGTTGTGTATACTCTGTATTTATAACCTTCCAAGGGTGTGAAAACCCTAGTTTCTTTTTGTTTGAAATCTTTTAAGATGGTTAAGATTGTAATTAGAGACTTCTACAAAATTTAGACTTTCTCAAAATTTAGGACAGTTTAGAACTTTAAAAAGATTTATTTTCTTTTATGAAAGTCCATGAGAATATGGAAAGATTTGATCTTAATGATAATTGTTTTACTTATCGGATAACCATATATGATTTTGAAAACCTATTAAATAGGGTACCATCATAGACTATGAGATGTTGGAACCAACTTAAGAGGACCAATAACAACATCATACACTTCACTAATGTCCACATCCTCCTCTGTAACATAAAAAATCCGGTGTTAGAAATTGTGTTAAATATTTTTGTAATATAAAGAAAAATTTTAAATTTTATTGATTTTCGATTTTGGGATATTAAATTGAAATATTTGTAGTATAATAGACTATGAGATGTTAATTATAAGATGTTATTTGACTTGAAGGTGTTTGTTCTTTTTGGAAACCTTAAGAGGTTTTTAGTTCAAAACCCATGGAACACAATACGTGAGATTTTTGGAGAAATAAGGTGTCTTGAGTTGTCTCATGAAATTCTTGATTTGACTCATCAAAATGGATGTTGTGAGTAGTCGGGTGACTCAAAGGGAAGTTGGGTTAACTCATGAAAATGGATATTGTGAGCAGTAGGGTAACTCAAAGGAAAGTTAGGTTGGCTTGTAGTGTGAAATGAGAAGGAGGAGGACGTCTCATGTTTGAATTGAGTTAGCACATGTAGGTGTAAATGAGAGGATAGGTCACCTCATGGAGGGGCAAGTCACCTTGCGAAGGTGATTAGGACGTCTTATGTAAGGAATAAGGTGACTTGTGTATGAGTTGTGAGAGTGAGACACCTTGTGAAGTGAGGAAGGCGACTCAAGGAACTTGCAAACCAAGGATTCAAAGAATTAGATATGCTGAGTCGTCTTGTGCCAACCAATAAGATCCCTTGGGAGTGAAGGGTGAGCATATAGGATGCCTTGTACAATGTTGGAGGCACCTCAAGTATGTGAAGTGGAAGGAAACAAGACCTCATGTGATGGGTTGAGGCAACTTAAGGAGATGGAATTGATGAGCAAGGCACCTTGTGAAAGGGGGGAGGCAACTCTTGGGTATTTAAGAAGTTGGTAAGTCGCTTGCACAAGGTGAAGAGGCGACTTGTATGATCTAACGACTGAGGTCTTGAGGCTCGGACATCGCGAGACGCCTTCTACAATGAGTAATGTGACTTGAAGAGCCTGCAAACTGAGACATCTGAGGCTTGGACACTGCAAGTTGCCTTATGCTTAAGGACGAAGCAACTTGTGTGTTCAACAGGACAAGACCTCTGAGGCTTTGCATCTCCAAGGCAACTCGTCCAAGCTCATAAGGTGACTCAAGGGTTTGGAATTCTAGACCGTAGGATAACTTGTCCCCCATGCATGGCAACTTTGACTCTCAATGCCTTAGTCATAAGGCAACTTGCAATGCCATGCAAGGTAATTTGTGCACATGTAAAAGTTGAGAAATGATCAAAATACCCTCCAACCCAAATAAAAACTTAAAAATAAAGTGGGGTAAAATGGGAATTTCACCCCCATTATAACAAACCCCCAAATTCTCATTTTTCTCATTTCACAACTCTCTTCTCTCTTTCTTTCTTTTATCTCATGAACACTCTCTCCCTCTCCTCTTTCTTTCTCTCAATCTCTCCCAAAAATGAATTATCTTCCTTCAAAATATTCTCATAAAATTTCCAAACTCCCAATCAAACCCTCAGATAGGGCAAATTTGGGGAAAAGAAATCTAGGCTTTGTCCGAAAAGGGGAAGAAACTAGGGTTTGTGTAGCTCAATGATCAAGGCTTGCATCAACTATCAAATTAAGGTAATTTCTTTCTCTTAAACTTGGATTTAAGTTTCTTATTAGTAGATGGAATATTTGTAATACTGATATCTCAGTGTACTCATATTGTACTTCTCCTCATATTTATATATAATGTTCTTCATGTTTCATAGAGCAAAATTCACTAAGAAATTTTTTTCACTAAAATCGTTCCCGAAAAAAAAATTTTAGTCCAAACGTCGAAAATTTAAAAAATTTCCAAAAGAGATCACCGATGGTCCAATAATAATGAGGATGACTCTAGAGTATATAAGAACCTCAAATTTTGGTCGAAATTATAACACTTGACAAGTCCGATATTTGATTTTTTTTTCTTTTGAAATGGAGAATCTAAAAATTTTTATATTTTGTTTTATTTTATGAAAGTGTAGGAGAAATAATTAATAGTAATATGAAATTCTACTCTTGAGGTTATTCAGAAAATCCATCAGGTATTGATCGGCAGATATTTTCAATTTTAAGTATCAAGTGATCGGTTAGTAGAGTATTGATATTCGGTAGAGTTAAATTGTATGTAGTGATCGGTAGTTCCACCCATCGGTAACCATCGGTTATTTTACCAATTAAGAACCCTTGTTGGAATTCTACTCCATTCCTTCGGTCGGTATATCCATTCGGCTCATGATATTTACTTTATCAATTTTCAAAATTTTTATTCGGTACACTATAATTCCATTTAAATTGATCGATTATTGTGCTACCGATCGGTAATGTGTACCATTGGTAATATGAGACTTGTAAATTTTTTTTTCATCATCCATCGGTAATGTTTTGACTGTTTGGTAAAATCATTCATCGGTACAATATATTTTCATTTACCTGTTCGGTGCCCTCTTTGATTTTCATATATCTATTCGGTCACTATGTATTTAATTTACCAAACACCCACCTTCATCGGACACCGAATGTTAACCAGACACTCAATAAAATTTTCCACTCCCGATCAGAAATTCATTTTCATTGGTCATCGGTAAATTATTTCTTCATTATAAGTCTAATAGTACTTATTGGTGACCCATTATTATTTTCTCTTCGGTCATTCGGTGACCGAATGCCCAAGCCCATCGGTATATTGTTGGGCTCCTTTTCACACACCCATCCAATCGCCTTGTCATGTTTGGTCATTGAGGAATAATTGTTATTTTCTTTTAGACATGCCTACAAATTTCTGGTCGGTCATGCAGTCCTCCAAATTTCCTATTCAAGCTTCGTTCGGTCATGCACATAGTTGTAAATTCCAAACCCGTTCGGTAATGCTCCTACTTATAAATCCCCAAATTTAGCTTTAGCCTTTGTCTCATAACCGAACAGCCTTTTTTCATCTGTCTCATGACTGAACAGCTTGTCCCATATTTCACAAATGCACTTGACCAAACAGCTTGTCCTTTAATTCATATATGCACTTGACCGGACAGCTTTCTTTCCATTCATGACCAGACAACATATGCACACTTCACAATTCTTCAACTTCTCCAACGTGAAAGCACATTTCAATTTGCAATCTTCCGCCAAGACTTGAATTTCACCAAAACCCATCGGCACATGCATACATTGGGACTTGAACCCATGATCTTTGGGTTGTCCAAAAAGAAACAATCTACCAAGCCAGTCAATTATTCTAACTATAATATGCATAATCTTTAATATATTTTATATTTTGTGATTCCCACTTATGTGAATTTAACCCATCGGTGGAGTGAATTTTCCATTCACATTGTGTTTGAACAATTATCTACTCTAGTTCGGTAACCGATGAGAATTGACACCCACCTTCTCTACCCATCACCGATCAACCCATTCCCAATAAATACTTAAACCCATTGGCTTGAGTTTCAAATTACCAAAAGGACATACTGGACACTTGGGTAAGATAGAAGAGAATGAGGATAATTAAGTAAATGGGGAAAATGGATTAAGAATAAAGGACAAAAGTGGGGTGAGATTCCAGAAGATTTATGTAACCCAACATCACTTTTTCTATCTAAACCATTTTTTTTCTTCTCCTTTCGATCCACTAACAAACCCAAGATTTAAGGTTCCAAATTTCTCATCAAGCACTTCAAAATCAGATTTTTTAGCCTTGATATTGGAAAACCTTGAAGATCTAAATGTTGTCACAATGAAGAGTAAAATTCTAGGGTTCGGTGTAACCTGAACGAGAAAAGATTTTTGGAGATAGGAATTAAGGTATTAACATTTTCCTATTTCATCCTTTGATCTACTTATCTAATTGTTCACTTTGTTTTGGAGAATATTTAGTCACCGGAAGTGAGAGGAAATGAGGGTTTGAAGGTTAGGGTTTCTGGGCTTAACTTAAAAATAAATATTGATGATTTTATTTCTTGATAATGTCCTTTAGAAATCGAACAGATTGATCATGGCAAAACTATTGTTGTAGAGGAAATCTGGGAGTGACATACCCTCCCGTATACTGTGAGTGGGACTATGACACTGTTTTTTCGATTGAACAAAACTCATATTTTACAGCTTTTCAAAGGACATATTTCATAGAATGTGTGAAAACATATGATTTGGACTATGTTTTATAAATGTTCCTTTGTGATTCATTGGAGTGTCAAATGATTGATTTGAATATTATGCATCCTTGGTTTGTAGTGAAAAGGCGTTGTGCCACTATTTGAGAACTTGATATGTTTTATATGCTACCATTGCATTGGCATACTGATTTGAAATGTTTGATGAAATTCATTGGCACACGGTTTTAATATATTTGATGATATATGTGGACCGGATGCCTACTTGAGATATGATGATATGATGATGTATCATTGGTGGATTTTCGTAACTACGAAGGGCGTTTATTGAGGCACCTATTATGTCCGGATACGTTTCTGTAGGAGGTATCCCCAAACATCATATGTATAGCTACGGCCGGATGAACCAAATCGGGGAAGACATGTGTAACTCCACTGTCTAGTTCCGGATGGGATTTTATACATAGTTGATTATTTATATGCTCATAGACACGGCCTAGTCAAGTTGAACCAAAAGGGGAGGACATGCGTGAGCCATTGTCTAGCATTTGGTGAGGGCCGTGGCCAATGTTGGGGTAGAGAGCTAAATTTGTATATATATATACTTGCATATGAAAAACCCCCAACGCGTCCGTCATTGGTTGAGGTAGACCCTTACTGGAGTTATTTTCTTGGCAAGCTCTAAATGATTTCAAAAATGTAAATGAATGCATACTTTGATACTACGATGTATGATATGTGATCACTTGATTTCTAGAAATGACATGCTTAGTTTTGATATCATTATGGTTTTGAAATGTACTTTGACACTCCATGCTCACACTTATTATCGAGAACATATTGTCGATCCCCTCACTCATTGAGTATTTTCCCATAATACTCACCCCTCACTTATCCTTGATTACAGTTATAGACTTGGCAGGGGGACGTGTCAAGAGAGTTCGACACACTTGATTCACATTTGGAGACCTTGGACTTGGGTATGGTATCGACTATTCTTCCGCAATGATGCATTTGATAATGATGTACATTTGAGGTCTATAGAATGACCATTGTATACATTTATTGGTATGATTGAAATTTTATTATATAATGTAATTGAAACTCTCACTAGTGTTATATAATTAAGCATTGAGGCATTGTCTTGCATTCTACATTCTTTACTTGGGAAATGATGTTTTTGAGGAAAAACAAGTTTTAAATAGTTTTGAGCAGGTGATTGTTTTAGCCTTCATTGACTTGGCATGTGTGTCCTGTGGTGGGCAACGTACGAGGTAACGGGCAGCTGTTCACGACCTCAGATCGAGAATCGGGGCATGACAATTTTATTGTTAAAATTTTTTAGATTAGGTTGAGAATATGAACCCAGCGTTTGTGAAATCATCTGGATTTGGGAAATGTGAATATGAATATTTTATTGATGTAAATGACATGTAATTGACGAATTTAGAAATGCACATTGATGAATTTGGGGAAAAAATTTGGGTTTCCATAAATTGGGGAAAATCAAATCTAAGTAGTTTAAATAGAAATGGGTGTTCATTGTTATAGATCAAGGCAATTGAAGCCTAAAGAGGAACTAGACATAAAGTTGATTTTGAATTGGGAGTGATTACCCTTCCAAGAGGTGAGTGGATGATTCGTTATGTCGTAAATAAGTAAAATTATTTCAAATTCTTTATAAATAATTTTGAATGATTTTATATGATTTTATATAGATTTTGTGATTGTGGGTTGTCTGAAATGCGAATTTGAAATGTATATGCATCCATTGTATTTATATGAATGATTATGTGTCATATGTTGTTGGACGTTATACGCATGAATGATTTACTATGGCTTGGTAACTAATTGTGGAAAACTTGGCACATCGAATGGATTTGAATACTTGTGAAAGAATGATGCATGTGTGGTAAATGGTAATAGTCATTTCTTCCGCGGAGTGACCCGACGGGGTGATGTGGTTGGGTTTTATTGGTGAGAAAGGTAGACGTGGTCTTCCTCTGCCCCCATCGTACTATATCTAGTTGCACCTCCAGTAAGGCACAAGTCAACGTCAAGGAAGAAGGATATAGTATTGTGAAACAAATAGATTGAAAACCCCTTAGTGGGCTTCCACCCAGGTTCGGCCAAACCATGGGCGGAAGTGGTTTCTTTAGAGAGACCCTGTGATATTTGAAAATATGAAATTGTGGATGCATTGTTTTAAATCATTCATGATTGCTAAAATTTATTTTTTTACTTGATTAGTTGTTTGAATATGTGATTTGACGTTTCCACACTCACCCCTCATTTATTGACATAACTATACCATTACACTCCACTCACTAAGTATTTTTATACTCACCCCTCTTTTTATTATTTTTCAGAAGAAGTATAAGCATTGGAGGTTTAGCAGACTCTAGTACCGGATTTTGGCCAAACACTATTTTTGGTGAAGCTCCTCATCATCAGTACTAGTCATTCTCTAGCTAGAAATTCCTTTGAGGAAACTAGTTGGACCCATATGGAAGGTATTCTTTTGAATTGTAATTAAAATTTCATTTTTTGTCGACCCAGTAGGAATTTCAAACTCTCTACTGTATTTAAACTTTTATTTTCCTTTCATTGAGTTGTGAAAAATTCAGAGCTGATTTTGAATGGTCAAGTTGACCAATTGCATGTGTTGAGATAGAAACGGGCCGAGATGGTCCCGTGGATGTCTTTGTGTTGTATTAAAACTGGCTAAGTATTAATGAATGCCTTACGCTATCCTGTTGTACAGATAGGGCTTACCCGTAAGACAAGATAATGCAGCGGTTGTCACGTACTTGATCCGGGAATAAGAGCAAGATAGTCAAGTTTGTAGCTAAGTGTCTTGTGTGTCAATAAGTTAAAATCGAATATCAAAAACCTACTACTGTCCCCCCAACCTTTACCGATTCCAGAGTGAAAGTGGAAACATATCACTATAGATTTTGTGGTTCGTATGCCACGTACTCCGAGCCGTCATGATACTATTTGGGTGATAGTAAACCGGTTCACCAAGTCAACCTATTTCTTTCCAATTTAGATCACACTCCTTAAAGCGATTGGCCAAACTTTATACTGATGAGGTTGTGAGATTACACATAGTTATGGTATCAATTGTGTCAGACCGTGATCCTAGATTTACCTCACGGTTTTAGCCAAAGTTGCAAGAGCTTTTGGGAACAAAGTTAAAATTCAACACTGCTTTCCATCCCTAAACCGATGGACAATCCGAGCATACCTTTTAGATCTTGGAGGACATGCTAAAAGCATGTGTCATGGATTTCCAGGGAAATCAGGATAGTCATTTGCTATTGATTGAATCGCGTATAATAATAGTTATTAGGCAAGTATTGGAATACCACTTATGAGGCTCTATATAGGAGAAAATGTAGAACTCCATTGTATTGGGATGAGATCGTTAAGAGAAAGATAGAAAATATAGAATTGATTGAGGCCACTGTAGAGAAAGTAAAGATAGTCTGAGAAAGAATGAAGGCGGGCCTAAACTGACAAAAGAGCTATGCTAACAAGAGAAGACGGTCTTTGGAATTCAAAGTATGGGACATGGTGTTTTTGAAGATCTCACTTTGGAAGGGAGTAATTTGGTTCCAGAAACAAGAGAAATTGAATTCTCACTACATTGCTCCCTTCATGATCCTTGAAAGGATTGGCAAAGTGATCTACCAGAATTGGAAAAGATTCATGATGTCTTTCATGTCTCCATATTGAAGAGGTATTTGTCAGATCCTTTGCATGTTTTGGAGACTCCTCCGGTTGAATTAAGGGAAGACTTAAGTTTTAAAGTCCAACTCGTAGTTATCCTTAATCGCCAAATCAAAATGTTATGGAACGACAAATCTCTGTTGTTAAAGTCCAATGGAAAATTGATTAGGTCGAAGAAAACAATACCTCAATCTCCTTGAGCTATGATTTGTCTTTAAATTTTGAGGACAAAATTTATATTTAGGGGGTTAGGAATTGTAATACTAAAAATTAAGAGAATAAGAAAAGAAAACAAAGAAAGGCATGTTGGGCCCCATACCACCACCACTACTTCCTTCTCTATTCCTTTTCCCCTTTTGTTTCTTCTTCCCCTACTTCTCACCCAAAACCCATCTCTCTCTCTCTCTCTATCTCTCTCTCTCTGTGCATAAATCATCAAAACCACACCCAAAATCAAGTATTAAAGCTTCTAAACACCCAAACATTAGCCCTAAAACAAAATTTTAGAGAAAAAAATCTAGGGTTTTAATAGATTTGGATTTTGGATGAAATTGATATCTCAAATCAAGATAATAATACATTTTCAATATATATTTGAATTATTTATGATTGTGTAGATGATTTATGTAATTTTTGAGATTTTTGTAAAGAGAGAAATATTAGAGTTTTTGTTGGCTAGTGAGAATGGAATGAATGTCATGAATGTTATAATCTAGACAACTTGAGTTTACTGTGGTTTTTCGATCATAACTTTCTTTGCACAATAATAAATGGAGTAGGCTTTGTTTCTATTGAAACTAGACATGTAGGGATCTAAAATAACATATTGCAGCAGACATTTCATTGAGAATTGTATATTTTGTGATTTTTGAAAAGAGACATGTCCTATAGAATTTCTCTATTCTGTCCTGTTCTGGCCATGAATTTTGCTTCAAATTTGAATAGCTTTTTGGGAAAAATTATACCAAACCCTCAACATAAAGGTTGTAGATTTATATTTTATCTTTAATTTGAGATAAAAATCACTTAAATCCAATATGTGTAGTAAAAGTTATGATAATTTTTCTGTGACTACCCAAATGTGGGTCATGAGTTTAGAACTAACATATTCATAGACTCGGGTATTTTTTGTGATTGGAATTGAGTCTCGTTGTAAACATAAAAGTTATAACCCTTAAACAAAAATTGGAATCACCTCAATTCAAGTTTTGTAGGTCAAGATATGATAGTTTTTCTAAGACATGGTTGTGAAAAAAATTTGGGTTATGAGACAATTGGAGGAAATTTTGATTAATCCTAATATTGATCTACATTTAAGTGATGAAATTATATTTATTGTCTTAACTTAAGACAATTGAAGGGTTAGGAGGGATTTAAATTGAGGATTGAGAGTGGTTACTCTCCCAAGAGGTAAGTGGATGTATGCTTATGGTTATAAATAAAAAAATATTTTTGTAATGATTTTATAAATGTTTTAAAAATTGATATTCAAATTGTTTTATAATTATAGAGTATCCCGAAAGAGAATTTGAAATGAAAAATACATTCAGGGATTAAATTGAAAATAATATGTCATGTTTATCGATTTATATTGAATATGACTTGATTAAATTCATGTATTGAGAATTCATTGAATAATTATTGACACATTCTGATATATATTGTTATGATTGCAAAATGGTGTTGTATGCATGATTAATGACTATAGTCATTCCCTCCACAGTGTGGAGCCAACGGGGCAACATGGTTGGGCGTTTATTTGACTGAAAAAGTAACTGCGCTCAAGAGGTACCACCAAAGTCTTCCCTTCGAACTTGCCTGGTAGCACACTAGAAGTGACCCTAGTCAACACCAAAATTGGGGCATTTTATGAGTTGAAATAAATATAAAAACTCTTAATGGTTCCGCTCTTAGTCGCGATGAATCATTGTCGAGAATGATAATTTTGACAATCCCATGATTTTTGGAAAAAATGTTATGACTAGATGCATATGATTTATTAAAATCTTATTTAAATTTGATATTTGACGATAAACCCTATTCTCTATAGTTATGATTGTATGATTTTGAGATAAGTATTTGATATATCCATAATCATCTCTCATTTATTTTCATAACATGTTATTCCCTCACTAAATATTATTTATACTCATCCCTTTCACTTTTTTTTTTTTCAGAGGAAGTTTTATAGGGATTTTTCATTACCTAGTGTTGGACTTGGAGAGATTACCTTCGCGAACTTTCTTTTGGTATAAAGTCTTATTTGATTTGAGGTATTTATTAGTGGACCCAAATAAAGCCAAACTTTATAACTATTTTGAAAACCTACTTTGTATTATGGTTGATCTTAGATTTGGATACGGTTTTTTATACTTAAATTGAGGATCTCTTTTTATTTTTTTGAAATTATTTGAAAATTGTTTTTTTTATAAAAATTGATATGAATCCCCTGAGTGAGAACTTTTTTGTTGGTTTATGATATGATTTGTGATAATTGTAAATTTGATTTGAATGAACGGGTTGGGCTTGTATATGTGATTGGATTATAGATAGCCGGGTGGGTCTTGCGCATGCATTTGAATAGGTACAGACCAGAACGATCCTTGTTTGTGTGTTGTATGCACGTTGGTTTCCTTTGAATTATTGAATTATTTTGAAAAATGAATAGATATCGATGAATGTCTTGTAGTATTTTGGTATACGGGTTAGGCTCGCCCATATTCCGAAATAACACAACGATTGTCGTGTGCTTGATTCGAACATCCGGGCGTGACAAGATATATCAAATAAATCATATGTTTCTTATTAGTACAAATCAACAATGCTCTAATAAATTTTTAATTAAATATTTGTTTGAATCGGTAATAATATTAAAAATTAATTAAGAAATGCTAATGTGAGGGCTAACGCATGCTCGAGCTTGTAACCCAAGCTGCGGCACCAAGGTGGTTGAAAATTGGTTCGGCACAATGAGTAGGGCTTATGGGGTAAAATGCTGGCTCGCCCGGTCCAAGAAGGGAGTTGGGCCATCTTCCCTAGGTGAAGGCCAGCGGGACGTGGTCCTTAAAGCCGAGGCAAACGCGCCATGCTGGCTTCACAGAGCAACGAATACCTCACGCTCTCGTCAGTGGAAGGATTATGGGCTGGCTCTTTGCAGGTCCGCCTACACCTGCTGACCCTCTCTCAAACCCACAACCACTTTTTAAAAAGTTTATATCCAAAAAAAAAATAAAAATAAAAATTTTATGTTAGGTTGCAAGATACAATGTGCACGGGAAACAGGCCAGATGCGGCAAACAGCATAATTCTTAGAGAACATATATTGATATGCCGCTAAAAGAAGACTTTTACCGACATTTTCTGTATGACTTTTAGAAGTATTTTTTAGATTTTTTTTTTCTTTTTTTTGGGAAACATTGCTTAAATTGTACGTATCATGATTTTTTTTCCCCAAAATTTTAGAGAATTTATCCTTACTCATGTATATTTTTAAAAAGCGCCTGCCTTATCCCAATGTCTCGTGAGAACGGCCAAAATAATCTTAAATGGCCGCCCCTTTCAAAGGAGAAAAATCTGAAAAGGTCGAGATCAAGAAATCATATCTTCAGATCACAAAACATACCACGTGAAACCAGACCCGGTATCCAAATTCTAGGCTGAAGACGACACAAACAAATAGTCAGAAATGCAGTAGAGGCCAATTCTAATGGTGCCTAAGCTTTTTTCTCATAAACATATATCATCTTCTCCTTTTCAAGGGAGTATTTTTCAAATCACGCATAAAAGATACCATACTTACAAAGTATTTTTAATCTTAGTAGAAAGCTATGGTGCTAAGGGTATTGGATGTGTCTAAAGTAAAGAGCTACGTATAAGTCCTTTGCCCATTACAAAAAAGGACCCTTTTCTGACGCTTTTTTCCCGACGTTTAAAGGCTACTCACTACTATTTTGCTTGCCATGACATTTTGATAGAAAATGTCGGCAAAAAGACTTTTCGACAATATTTAGGTGTCAAAACGTCTAAAAAAGTAGTTCCCGCATAAAAAAGAGTGATAGCGGAAATTTTTTGTTAACATTTTAATCCGAAATGTTGGTAAACACATTCAGTTGTCTCTAAACTTTGCAGGACAAGGACGCAGGGGATGAGGGGTTGGCAAGGCCATGCCCCCTCCATTTTTTCCCTATAAGGTGAAATCTTATACAGTATTGTTTTGGGGGAAAACAACTTTCTCTTTCTCTTGACACTTTTTGATGACGTTTCGGTGTCAAAATGTCCTAAAATGTAGTTCCCGTGCAAAAATGTTGTATGTTTTCTCTTTCTGTTGACCTCTTTTAATCCATCTATTCATTTAATTCAAGTCTTTCTTGTATGCTCTCTCTATATATATTAATTTAATGCAATAATAGACAATATTAGTACTATGAAAGTTTAGAGATTTCAATTTAAATAAAATTGTTACTTTGTTTAATATTTTTCATTATAAACTTTTTGTATTTCTATTTTGTTCCACAAGAAAATTATTGTCCATCATTTTAGTAACAAGACATCTACTTCCCCCCCCCCCAAACAGGAGAAACTTTGAGGATCATTAATGTCCCCACTATGTCACGACTCACGAGTTTGAATTAACCTCGAGTCAAAGTTTTTAAATCAAGTGCTCTGCAAATATGTGTTAGATCAAAAAGGGTATATGGCAATAACTTAATTGTAGAATACCATAAAGCACAGAACCTTAAACAGATGATTGATTGAAAAGATAGATGAAACAAGGACCTTATGTTTCAAGGACTGTAGGGCGTTGGCACCAAACGGAGGGGGGTCTTCTTTCGAACAATGGCACCCTGAGCTTCACTCATGTCCAAGGCCTCACCCTTCGGCAACTCCCAATCAAACCAAAACAGAAGGTTGGCAATCACATACTCCAGCATTGTCAAACTGACTGATATTCCAGGGCATCTCCTTCTTCCTCCACCAAAAGGAATGAACTCAAACTGTTGTCCCCTGAAATCCAAGGGATTCTCACGAAATCTCTCTGGTTGAAAATCATCAGGCATGTCCCATATGTTTGGATCTCTTTGAATTGCCCATGCATTGATGAGCACGTTTGTTTTAGGTGGAATATCATAGCCGTGGAGTTTCACATATGCTGATGTTTGTCGAGGAAGCAACAGAGGAGCTGGAGGGTGTAATCGTAGAGTCTCCTTGATCACGCATCTTAGATATTCCATTTGACTCATGTCATTCTCACCCAACTCTGTTTTGTTTCCGACCACTCCTCTTACCTCCTCTTGAGCTTTCTTTATTGCGCTTGGTTTTCCTGCTAATTCAGCCATCACCCATTCCATTGTCGTTGCACTATTATCAAGTCCACCGCTGATCATGTCCTGAAATTAATTTTTAAAAAAAAAGGATATATGCCTAGATGTAAAAATATGTGTTTACACACGAGGAGAGAAACAAACCAGAATGAGAGCTTTGATGTTGTCCGTGGTGAGATCAACTCCGGCCAGGCTTCCATTTTTAAGATCAAGAAGAACATCCACACAGTCTTTCTCCTCAAACTGCTCACCTTTGCTCTTCATGTGACGCTCATGTTCTTCGATTACCCGATCTAGAAAATCATCAATCTCCTTCCAAGTTTCTTCCAGTCGCATATCCAAACCAGTGAATTTATCCATCCATCCCATGATGGGAAAGAATTCTTTGAAGCTAAAAGCCAGAACAAGCTCGGAAATTTTCTGAGCAAGTCTGGTTAATTGTTTACCATATTCTTCTCCTCAATAGTCTTCCCCAAAAACAAATTCACATAATACCGTCGCAAACATAGAAAACATCATCTCGCCAATATTGACAGGAACTTTTTGATTTAAGCATGACTGTCGTATTTTTGCAATCATTAGTTTCACTTCCTTTTTCCGATTGTCATGAAGTAGCTGCAGTCTCCTCTGGCTTAAAAGCTCAGAAGCTAAGATTTTCCTTGCTTCCTTCCAGTTCTCACCATGTGGAGAAAATACTACTTCATTTCCCCCATAGAAAAGTACATCAGCGGCCACCGTTTTCTGTCTATTCGCAAAAATGGTGTCGTGGGTCTTCATGATGTCTCTCACGATCTCTGGTGATGAAACAACAAGGGCTTGAGATTGGCCCATGTGAATAAGCAGCAGAGGGCCATACTTGTCAGAGAGCAAGCGGAGAGAGTGGTGGGGAACTGAACTAAGCTGGTGAAGGTTTCCGATTATAGGAAGTCTTGGCGGCGAGGGAGGTAACTTATATTTCCCAGAATTAGTAAGTTTAAGCAACAAGAACGCAGAAAAGAACAAAACTAAAAAGAGAACAAAGGGATTGAACACCGGTGTTAAGCTAAAGTCCTCCATGGATTGCTACAAAACTGATAGTATGGCCTTTTTTAAGCTTCTTTGATGCTAACTATGAGCTCATCCGTGACGTCTATCTCCATTGTTAATCCCATTGCACCGAATTCCGCATGATAATAGAATAAAAATACAATTTTGGCCCTGAAAATTGAGGTAAGTACAAACGAGTTCTTAAACTAATCTTTTTGTCTAAAAACTTACCATCAACTATGAAAAATTATAATTCTAAATAAATAATGTTTTTTATTATAGTCAAGTGTCAGGTATTTTTATATTTTTGTTAATAGAATATATTACACAAACTATATGAATATTGAGATTTGAGATTTTAGACATGATTCATACATTATTAAGGAGCTAAAGACGCTAAGTTTTGAAATTTGACCCTACATTGACATCATGCAAATAAAATAACTTGAGCAGATGACAAAAATAGATGTCTGGACATATACGGGGGTAGAAGGCAATAATTTCAGTTTTGCCTATATAAAAGAATGTCACAAAATGAAGGGCTTTCTCCTTTTTTTATATAAATTATTGGGTGTCAATCCAACAAAATTAAATTTATCTACTTCAAACAATAGGAGTATAGAATGACTAGGGTCATATTCTCAAGAAAAGGATGGAATTGTTTCTCTTATGAGAGGGTAATAGGGGGCTTTGAATAAACTAACTAAATGAAAGCAAACTGAGAATTAAAATTGAGATAATAAAGACAAAATAAAATAAGACAAAATCAAAGGAGTAAATATCAATGTAAAATTATCTAGTCGAAATTGGAAGCTTTGCAGGTCTCAGAATGAACTGAGAAGACATTCGAACGAGGGTTGCGAATTACAAAAAACCTTAGGTGAGGGATTTTCAATCCCTTTAATATTCAAACTATTTTTGTTGAATTTAGGTTGAGAATACATGTAGATATATTCTGAAAATATGTTAGATTCGAAGGAAATGCATTTTTCTTGAAATTTTGTATGAAATTATTAAGGTTAAGTCTATAATTTTACATGAATTAGACTGTATAGTATGGGAGAATATGTTAAGAGGATATTAGAACTCTGTTTAGTTGATTTGAATAGCTTTCCTTAGAGTTTGAATTGAAATGGGCATGAAAATTATTAGAGTAATGTAAATTCGGATGAAATTAGGAAAATTGTTAGAAATTAGGAAGAAATGTGGAATATTGAGAATTTAGGATCATTAGTAATGCAAATGATCCTGAAATGATGAAATTGTAATTATTGGTATAGGATAACCCAATTAAAGGTTGAGAAGGGTTTTCTTGAATTAAATTTACGGAGTTGGGAGTGGATACCCTCTCCAGAGGTGAGTGGATGGTTCGTTTTGTTATAAATGAGCAAAATGGTTTTAAATTCTTTTATAAATGATTTTAAATGATTTTTACATGTTTTATATAGAATTATTTGTAATTGTGGGACATCTGAAATGGAAATTTGAATTACGAATACATTCTACGTAATTATAAATGAATCTATGCCATTTGCATTAGATATTTGATTTGTAAATGCTTGTAGCATAATTTTTGGAATTTGTTTGATGAAACATGACACATTGATTGTAATTTGAATGATTGTGAAATGATGGTGCGTGAATGTAATGGCTATAGTCATTCCCTTCACGGAGCGATCTGACGGGGTGATGTGGGTGGGGTTTTAGAGCGAGAGAGGTAGACACAGCCTCTTCTCTGCCACGTCAGACTATCCGGATTGCACCCCCATGAGGTACGAGCCAACGCCAAAGAAGGGGATAGTGTTTGAAATACTTAAATAGAAAACCTCTTAGCGGGCTTCCGTCTTGGTTCGGCGAAAATCATGACGGAAGTGATTTCGATGGGACCCTTGTGATTTTCTAAAAAATTGTTTGATGTGAATGCATATTTTGTAAATTATCTTGATTTACTGAAAATGCTTTGATATATATAAAGTGTTGTTTGAGATATACTTTGACTCTCCCACATTCACCCCTCATTTATCACACAATCATACCATTACACTCCACTCACTGAATATTTATAATACTCACCCTCTTTTTTATATTTTTCAGAGGAAGTTTAGGGTTGCGATAGAAATTGAAGTTTGGGAAGATTTACCCACTGTTTTGTGTAGGTATTATAGTGATGTAAGATTATTTTAGTTGATTTGAAATCCATGGAAGGCAAAACTTGTATAATTCGTTTGGTAGGGATTAAATCGATACTTGTTTCATATATAGGAGCAAGTATTGATGGAATCCTTACATAGTTTGTGTTGGAGTTTGTTTGGAACTTGTTCATTTTCTTCTAACTTCCATTTTTGATAAAACTTATTGTTTGAATGGGGCATTTGATTTGTAATGTTGAGATTCGTTATTTTTTTGATTTTACGAAGTTCTGTACATCTCATACTGTTTGGACCTTGCTGATACTGGCTTGTCTTCTTTAGGAAATGTTAATAAAATCCTACGACTATGATTTGGGACTTCTTGTATGTTAAATGCTCTATTTATATTGAGAATTCTGGAATGTCTAGGATGGCCATACTGCATGCTTGCATATACAGGAACCCCCTCCCTAATTGTGTGCTGATGTGTGCTTGTATGTACAGGGACGGACCGGATGGGTCCTTTGCATGTGTATTGTTATATGATTTTTTTCCTGTTTTGATGAATTGTGTATTGGAAGAATTGTTATGCTGATTTATAGTTTTGCGAAGTCTCGGTATACGAGGAGGTTCTGCCCGTATACCGAGATAACGCGGCGGTTGTTGTGTGATCTATCCGAAAATCGGGGTGTGACACTGCCACTACTACTCTCTCAATTCTTTTTTTTATTTCCCCTTTCTTTTTCTTTCTTTTCTTTTCTCCTTTTTTTCTTCCTCCCATGCTCTTGCCCGAAAACCAGCCTGTGTCTCTTGCCTCTCTCTCTCGCTCGGGTACCTCTCTCCTCTCTCCTCTCTTCTTTCTGTCAAATTTGATCAAAAGTTCTTCAAATACCTATAAATTTGAACTACAAACCCCTTAAAGAAAAATTCAATTTTTTTTAGACAGAGAAAAATCTAGGGTTTGGAATGGTTCAAATAGAAGGTGAAATTTGGTGTCCCTCTAGAGATAAATTTTCTCTCTTAACTTATATTTGTGCTATTCTTGTATGAAATTGTAATTTATATTATAATTTGGGATTTTAAAGAGAGTTAGGGTTTTGGCGTTGGACAAAAATTGAGCCTTCTTTAAAGATAATCTTACTCTTTTGGCCTAAATTTATATTTCTTTAGCATAAATTTGAATTATTATGTTGAAATTTGAAGAATAAAGTTTGAGGGTTTTGGTTTAGAGTTTGTATAATGATGAAATTTATAGAAATATTGAATGGAAAGTTGTTTCCATAGGTCTATGATGTTTAATAGAAGGATTTGAGTATGAATTTGATGAAGTTGAAAATTTAGGATTAGGAAAAATTAGGGAAAAATTAATTAAGTTCAAATTCAATTTATGATTAACAGGAAATAGTGTTTATTGTCTTAGGTTGAGACAATTGAAAATTTAGGCAGGATTAACCTAGTTTTGGATTGTGGATTGGTAGTGTTAACTGTTCCAAAGTGGATTTTATGTTATACTTTAAATGAGTAAAATTATTTTATTTGATTTCTTTAAAATAATTTTAAAATGAATTTTATAATGTTTTTGTGTGTGGAATGGCTCTATACATAAATTGATATTATTATGCATCCAAATTATTGTAAATGATTAGTGTGTCATGTTTTATGTGATGTATTGACTATGGTTTAACTTGAAAATTTGTTGAATTAAATGTTGGCACATCTATTGCACATAAGGAGGTTAGTCGAGCCCGAGAGATGTCTTTTTTATCCCATTAGGCTAATTTGGTTGCACTGCCAGGGAGGTCCCGAACCAATACCAAGATTAGGGGCATTTGATAAATATGAAATCTATGAAAACCTCTTGATGGATTCACCCTTGGTCACGATAGACCATTGTCGAATAAAGTGATTTTGACATTCCCCTGTATTTATTGAAAATGTTGCTATAATTTAGATATATAAAACTTGTGTTATTGCGATAGCTAAATTTGACTGGACAATTTTGATATTTATCAGAACATTTATGAATTTGAATATGATGAAAATGAATTTCTTAGAAATATTATTTGACATATCTACACTCACCCCTCATTCATTATATAACATGTTATTTCACTCACTGAATATTATTTATACGCATTTCTCTTATTTTATTTTTTTTCAGAGGACGTTTAGTTGGAATATTAGCATCTACTTAAGTAGGATTGAAGAAATTTTGAGAATCTGTTTGGGTATTGTCTTCTTTTGATTATAATTGGACGTACTAGTGCACCCTTGTGGAGGCATTGTTTGTAACTATTTGGGAGAACTATTTAGAACATTATCCTTGCTAATTTTGGATTTTTAATTTTTTTTGATTTTAAATATGTACATTAAGAACCTATATGACTTTCCAAAAGTTTATTTGAGAAATTATTTTTGTTGGATTTGATTTGGATCCCTTAAGTAGGGACTTATTTTATTTCCGGTACAAGTGATTGGATATTGACAGCCGGGTTGGTGTTGTGCATATGATTGGACTATGAATGGCCAGGTTGGCCTTATGCATGTATATTTTGAACTGGGATAGACCGGGCTGGTCATTTGATTGTGTAATGAATACATATTGATTTATTGGATTTTGTTGGATTATTTTGAAAAATTGGATGGATATCGATGAATGCCTTATGGTACCTTAGTGTATGGGATAATTTACCCGTATATTAGGGTAACGTGGCGGTTATTGCGCGCTCGATCCGAGAGTTAGATTGTGATAATTTTATTGGTATCAGAGTTTATACTCTTATTTTGCAAAAGTTTCAGAAGTTTTCAAATATTTCAAATATTTTCAACTCAATTGTTTTCAAATTATTTTAAAATTTTGATGTTCAAAGTGTTTACAAAGCTTTTTTTTTTTAAATGCCTCTTGTGGGTTTTAGGAAGCTGAGTTTATTATTTTTAGGGGGTTACTTATTTAGTCTTAACCTAGTCCTACGTGTTAGGTACAGTTTCTCTTTTGTAGAACTATACCTCCACGAAAAAGAATAAAAAATCCAAATGAGATTCCTACGACTCCACCGCCACACCCCGAGGCCGCATCATCTTCGTATACGCCTCCTTCGGCTCCTACTCACTCAGCTACACCAATCGGGACTCTGACTCCACCATTTACTGCACTCTAACAAGTAATGGAGTAATGGATGTCCTATGGGGCTCAAATGCAAACTCCGCCTCATGCACCAGTTCCACCTTCACCTACTCTGATAGTCCAACTGACTCCTCTGGTGGCACCGATGGTTTCTTCTACTTCCATTGCTACATCGGTTACTCAATCAACTATTGAGTTATTTTACCTGCTTAAGAAAGCTCGGCTACTAGGATGTGGCTCCTTCTCGGGAACTTCTAAAGCCACAGTAGCCAAGAGTTGGGTCAACCATGTCCAAAAAGTGTTGGTCGATATGGGGCTTGAAGATGAGAGTAAGCTTATGGTGACTGTGAAACTATTAGATGAAGATACCCATGTATAGTGGGATAATTTGAGAGCGAGGTCTTCAACACCAATTATTTGGAACGAATTCTTTCGGGAATTCGACGAGAAATATTATACTCAGTTTCATTGGGACTTGAAAAGGAAAAAGTTTCTCCATCTCTGCCAAGGCAATAAGATGGTGACAGAGTACGAGACTGAATTGAGGAGACTGTCCTCTTTTGTTCTGGATATGGCCTCCGAGGAGTACATGAGATTCAAGTACAAGGATGGCTTGAGTTTGAATATTCGAAAGAAGATGTCGGTGACCAAGGCTCATTCCTTTCAAGATGTATTGGAGTTGACTTTGAGAGCTAAACAAATTGTAGAAGAAAGGGGGAAGATGAGAGAAGGTCAGGGGAAGAAAAAGAAGATCGGTTTTGCATCGGGACAAAGCTCCAAGAAGAGTAGGAGCAAGGGCTCCTATGGTCGTGTCTCCATTCCTGGATCTATTGGCCATCCACAAGGCCAATAATCACCTTAGTTTAGCGCTCCCACAGCTAGTGCTGCCTCCGGAAGTAAGTCAGTGGGGAGTAAGAAAAATCCCTATCCAAATTGTAAGAAATTTTACTTTGCATTTTGTAGGGAGCCCCGAAGATGTTACCATTATGGAAAGGAGGGATACCTCCGAAATGCTTGTCTCGAGTGAGTCTAGGTGGACAAGGAGGCCAAATGAGTCAAGGTCACCCAAATGGCCAGAGAGGCAATAAGTTGAGAGCTCTTACACCCTCGGTAAACACGACACCAAGGACGGGGACCAGGAGCAATATGATGGTTCCTCCTTCCCAATACTTTCAACCAAAAACTTAAACTTGGATTTATGCGATGATAAATAAGGAGACTCAGACTACTCTGGATGTAGTCATAGGTACATCTCTAGACATAAACCTTGAGCATTTAGAGTTATAACATGAAAAATGCATAAGTCATGACTTGAAGCATCATTAAGTAATAGTTGAAGAATTTGAAATCATATGATATGTATTAATGTGATTGTTATTGAAAAAATATGAAATTGAGTAAGAATGAACTATTAGGTACTCACTTATAGAGTTTTCTTTAGTGATGTATCACTCAGAAATTAGTTACTCGGCAATGACCAAGAATCTCCTTTAATAATGGCTTGTTTGACCAAATGATAGGGGACCCTAGTAGAAATTTTATTCTCTAGGTCCATATCTTGATTTTAGAAGTTTGGCAAATATGTTTAATTGGCGTTACCACGTGGATTTATTTATGATTGAAACATAGGATAAAATGCTTTTGGGTGTCATATTTGAGGGTATGTGTTATGGTTTGATAAATGTTTGTGGTTTATTTTATTAGGCATGATGAGTATTTTTAGAGTTGATACACTGGTGTTGATAGATACGGGGTTAAATAACTCATTTGTGAGTTCAGGATTCATTAAACAATCTAACCGACCCTTGACCCCTCTTGATAAGCAGTTATTGGTGGTCACTCCATTAGGAGAACAATTAATAAAAAATGAGGTGTATCGAGGTTGTGATGTGGTGATTGGGGAAATTACACTTCAGACAGACTTGATACCATTGGAAATGGTAGATTTTGACGTCATCTTGGGTATGGATTGGCTACATCTCCACTGAGATTCCGTTGATTGTTTCAGAAAAGAGGTAGAGTTTCAGAAAACGGGGTGTCTGGTAGTGATATTTGCTGGTGAGCGGCGGGTTTTGCTGAGTTGTGTAATCTCGTCTATAGAGGCAAGGAAGTTGGTGCATAAGGGATGTGAAGCCTGCCTTACACACATTATTGATACTACAGTTGTAGGTCCCAACTTTAAAAATATTCTGGTGGTAAATGAGTTTCTAGATATCTTTCCAGATGAGTTACCCGGTTTGCCTCCAATTCTGGAGTTTGAGTTTGCCTTTAATTTGGTTTCTGGTACTATACCAATCTCAATCTCTTCATATAGAATCGCATATGTAAAGTTAAAAGAACTAAAGATGCAACTCCAAGAGTTATTAGAAAATGGGTTTATCCGACCGAGTACCTCACCTTAAGGTGCTCTGATCCTATTTGTGAAGAAAAAGGATGGCACCCTCCAGTTGTGTATAGACTACCGGCAACTCAAGAAGATAACCATAAAAAACAAGTATTAATTGCCAAGGATTGACAATTTATTTAATCAATTGCAAGGTGTTTCGATTTTCTCCAAAATAGACTTAAGGTTGGGATACCACCAATTAAGGATAAAATAGGATGACATTCACAAGACTACATTTAGAACGCCGTATGACCACTATGAGTGCTTAGTGATGCCTTTTGGTCTAACCAATACTCCCACAGCTTTCATGGACTTGATAAATTGAATTTTCTATTCCTATCTTAACAAGTTCATCATAGTTTTCATTGATGATATCTTGATATATTCCAAGAATGATGAGGAGCATTCCGAGCATCTTTGGATAGTATTGCAAACTCTTCGGGAGAAGGAGTTATATGCCAAGTTCTCTAAGTGTGAGTTTTGACTAAGAGAGATCGGTTTTTTAGGGCATGTGATATCCAGAGATGGGATATTTGTTGATCCGAAGAAAGTGGAAGCCATATTAAAGTAGGAGCAACCTAAGAATGTTACCGAAGTGAGAACCTTTCTCAAATTGACGGGTTATTATCTGAGATTTGTTTAGAGATTCTCCAAAATCACGTCTCCATTATCTAACTTGGCCCAGAAGGGGGTTAAGTTTAAGTGGATGACAAGTGCAAAAGGAGTTTTTAGGAACTCAAGAAGTGGCTTACATCCGCTCTGATCCTTGCCCTCCCTACTAACGGTGGTGAGTATGTGGTGTTTAGTGACACTAGTTGATAGGGATTGGGTTATGTGCTGATGTAAAATGAGCGAGTGATTGCTTATACCACTCGGCAATTGAAGAAGCATGAATTAAATTATCCTACGCATGATTTGGAGTTAGCCGCTATCGTTTTTGCCTTGAAGATATGGCGACATTACTTGTGTGGAGTTACGTGCAAGATCTACATTCACACAAAAGTTTTAAATAGTTGCTCACTTAAAAGAAGCTAAATTTAAGGCAACGAAGGTGGTTAGAATTGATCAAGGACTATGATTTAGTAATAGATTATCATCCTGGCAAAGCAAATATGGTTGCGGATTCCATGAGTCACAAGTCTTCTTCTTTTTCTTCGGCATCTCATGGGGGTTTATATCTCTCATGCTTGGTAGGACTCTGTGCACTTGGAGTCAAGTTGGCTAATGATGAGTATGGTGCACTTTGCCAAGTTTGAGGTGAGGCTCATCTTGGTGGATCGCACTCGAGAGATTCAGGCAACCAATGATGAATTGAAGGGCATAGTCAAAAAAGTCCATAATGGAGAAGGTGACGAGTTTAAAATCCGGGATGATGGCATAGTAGTATATGGGAGAAGGATTTGTGTTCCCAATAATAGTGATTTTCGAAGGGCCATACTTGAAGAAGCACACTCATTAGCTTCTATGATGCATCCGGGAAGTACAAAGATGTATCAGACCATTAAAGAGACTTATTGATGGTTAGGGTTAAAATGGGAGATAGTTGAGTTTGTGGCTAAATATCTTGTGTGCCAACAAGTCAAAACTGAGCATCAGAAACCAGCTGGCATCCTTTAACCTTTACGATTCCAGCATAAAAGTGAGAACATATCACCATGGACTTTGTGGCTGGTTTGCCACATACTCCAAGCTGGTATAATGTCATTTGGGTGATTGTGGACCTACTCACCAAGTCAGTTCACTTCTTGCCTACTTAGAATACCTACTCCTTGGAGAAATTGACCAAACTCTACATTTGGGTGATTGTGAGGCTCCACGGTGCTCTAGTATCTATTGCATTAGACCGTGATCCTAAATTCAACTCACAGTTTTGGCCTAAATTGCAAGAGTCCTTAGGGACTAAATTGAAATTTAGTATGGCCTTCCATCCCCAAGCCGACAGACAGTCAGAGCACGCAATTCAAACCTTGGGGATATGCTTAGAGCGTGTGTGATGGACTTCCAAGGTAGTTGGGATAAGCACCTTCTATTGATCGAGTTTGCATACAATAATAGCTTTTAAGTTAATATTGGGATGCCGCCTTATAAGATATTATACGGAAGGAAGTGTAGAACTCCGATTTGTTAGGATGAAGTTAGAGAACGGAAGATTGAAATTGTTGAATTAATTGAGGCTATCACAGAAAAAGTGAAGGTGATTTGAGCAAGATTAAAGGCCGCTCAAGACAGACAGAAGAGTTACGCCGACAAAAGGAGAAGACCTTTGGAATTTAAGGTCGAAGATATGGTTTTTTTGAAGATATTACCTTGGAAGGGTGTGATCCGATTCCAGAAACGATGGAAATTGAATCCTTGATACATTAATCCTTTTAAGATCCTTAAGAGAATAGGAAAAGTGGCATACCGGCTTGAGTTGCCTCCAGATTTGGAGAAAATTCATGATGTATTCAATATATCGATGCTAAAAAAATATTTATTCGATCCTTCGCATGTCCTAGAGATTTTATTGGTCGAACTAAGGGAAGACTTGCATTTCAGAGTTCAACCAATAGCTATTATTGATCGTCAAATCAAAAGATTGCAAAACAGACAAATCTCTATCCTTAAAATCCAATGGAAAGGCGATCGAGTAAAAGAAGAGATTTGGAAACCTGAAAATATTATTATAAAGCAATACCCCTATCTCTTTGAGATATGATTTTATTTTTTAAGAAAATTTTGAGAACAAAATTTATTTTTAGGGGGTTAGAAATTATAACAGTAACTAGTGAGAAGGAAAAAAAAAAGAAGATGGAAAAGTCAAAAGTGGCCCCCCCACCACTACTACTCTTTCTATTCATTTTTTTTCCTTTCTTTTTATTTCTTTTCTTTTCTCCTTTCTTTCTTCCTCCCCTACCCTTGCCCAAAAACCAGCCTATGTCTCTTGCCTCTCTCTCCCTCTCGGCTAGCTCCTTCCTCTCTCCTCTCTTCTCCCCATCAAATTTGAACAAAATTTCTTTAAACACCTGTATATTTGAACTACAAATCCTTCAACAAACCCCTAAAAGATTGAATTTTGAGGAAGATTCAAGATTTCACAGAAAGAGAAAAACCTAAGTTTGGAGTGGTTCAACTAGGAGGTGAAATTTGGGGTCCTTATAGAAGTAAATTTTCTATTTTAACTCATATTTGTATTATTCTTGTATGAAATTGTAATTTATATTGTAATTTAAGATTTTTGTAGAGAGAAAAAGTTAAGGTTTTGGTATTGGACGAAAATTGAGACTTCTCTAAAGGTAATCTTCCTCTTGCAACCTAGAATTATATTTTTCTAGCATGAATTTAAATTATTATGTTGAAATTTGAAAACTAAAGTTTGGGGGTTTAGATTTAGGGTTTGTATAATGATGAAATTGAGAGAAATATTGAATAAAAAATTGTTTCCCTAGATCTTTGATATTTAATAGAAGAATTTGAACATGAATTTGATGAAGTTGAAAATTAAGGGTTAGGAAAAAATAGGGAAAAATTAATTAAGTCCAAATTCGATTTATGATTAACGAGAAATGGTGTTTATTGACTTAGGTTGAGAAATTAAAAATTTAAGTAAGATTAACCTAGCTTTGGATTATGGATTAGGAGTGTTAACTGTCTCAAGAGATTAGTGGATTTTATATTATACTTTAAATAAGTAAAATTATTTTACTTGATTTTTTTAAAATAATTTTAAAATGAATTTTGAAATGTTTTATGTATGTAGAATGTCTCTGTACATAAATTTGATATTGTTATGCATCGAAATTGTTGTAAATGATTATTCTGTCATGATTTATACTATATATTGACTATAATTTGATTTGAGAATTTGTTGAATTAAATGTTAGCATATTTGTTGCATTGGTTGAATATAAAATGGTGTATTATTGGCTTGAGGTATGAGTTTGAACCTCTATTAGTGGCTATAGTCATTCCCTATCATGGTATGACTTGATAGGATAATGTGGTTATGGTTTTATTAGACTAGGAGGTTAGTCTAGCCCGAGAGATGCCTCTTTTGTCCAATTAGGCTGTCTAGGTTAGGGGCATTTGGTAAATGTGCAATGTATGAAAACCCCTTGGCGAATTCGCCCTTGGTCACGGTAGACCATTGTCAAACAAAGTGATTTTGGAATTCCCATGTATTTATTGAAAATGTTGTTATGATTTGGATGCATAAAACTTGTTTTATTATGATATTAGGATTTGACTGGACAATCTTGATATTTATCATAACATTTATGAATTTGAATACGATGAAAATGAATTTTTTTGAAATATTATTTGATATATCTACATCCACCCCCCATTCATTATATAATATGTTATTTTATTCACTGAGTATTATTTATACTCATTTGTCTTATTTCATTATTTTTCAGAGGATGTTTGGTTGGGATATTAGCCCCTATCTTGAACAGGACTTAAGATATTTTGAGAATCTCTTTGAGTATTGTCTTCTTTCGATTATAATTAGAGGTACTAGTGGACCCTTGTGGAGGTACTATCTGTAATCACTTTGGAGAACTATTTAGAACATTAGCTTTGCTAATTTTGGATTTTTAATTTCGTTTGATTTTAAATATGTACATTAAGGACCTATCTGACTTTTCAAAAGTTTATTTGGGAAATTATTTTTGTTGGATTTTTTTGGATCTCTTGAATAGGGACTTACTTTATTTTTAGTGCATGTGATTGGATATTGACGGCTGGGTTAGCCTTGTGCATGTGATTGAACTATGGATGGTAGGTTGGCCTTATGCATGCATGTTTTGAATAGGGATAGACAGGATTGTCTTTTAATTGTGTGATGAATGCATGTAAGTTTATTAGATTTTGTTGGATTATTTTAAAAAATTGGATAGATATCGATGAATATCTTGAAGTACCTTAGTGTACATGATAAGTTTACACATATACTGGGGTACCGTAGCAGTTATCGCGTGCTCGATTCGAGGGTTGGGGAGTGACATAAATAAATTAGTTATAGTTATCGATAACCTCCTAACAACTAATCTCTTCTAACTATTTCGATAATTAAGAGAAGTTTTTTAATTATTTCTCTAATTGAAAAACAACTCTTTAGAAGTTCTTATAATTTAGTGTGTTAATAAGCTTAAAATCTCGAGAGATCAAATTTTAATTAACAAACTCTTAATGGATTTATTTAAATTAGATTGCTTAATTTCATGACATAGATAACCCAGCTTGGGATGTCGTAAAATTATGTCACGTTTTACTGCATTAAAATTAATAAACAATTACGGATTTGTTGTTTTAATTAACTATAATTATTTTTAAATTATCAAATAGTAGTCATTCTATTTAACAAAACCTAAAATAAGAAGAAATTAAGCAAATTCCTATGATTGTTGAATGAATGAACACAATTAGATCTCATAATATTATGAATCAAAACCTTCACTATCCTTTAATTAGAAAAGGATTTTAGAATAAAGACGTGGAGAAAGAAGAATTTTAAAAGAAAATAAAATTCTCTTGGAGAAAAGAATTACACTTCAACATGAGTTGAGGAAGAATCCCCCCAAAAACTTGTACTTGAGGAGACCATTCATGCCTCTTGTATAGGTGCAAATCTCCTATTTCAAAGGAAACTCCTCCTAAGTCTCCGTAGCTACTAAAAAAAAATTAAAAGAAAATATTATAATTGATTTGAAAAAGATAAACTTCTTAAAAGATAATATTGTATAAGTTTTAAAGAAATGAACTTCCTAAAAGATAAAAATATTTTAAAAGTTGAATTTTTAAAAGATTATCTCTAAATATTAAGAGTAAATCAACATTTTGAAAATTTTCAATATTTCCAAATCAAGTTTCAATTTCATAGAAATTTCATGCAAACAAAGAGGAATAATATTGACTTGATCTCCAAAAAATTCTTGCAATAGTTTCCATGTTCCATGTGCTCACATGCTAATGAAAGTGCATTTTTATCTACTTTTTTTAATTCTCTGCATAAATCTCCAAATCAACTTTTTTTTCTTCACTTTCCTTCACAAATCTCCTTCATCAATCCTATAATATTAGACATTATAAAACATAACTATTAGCATAATATTTGTTTAAAAATAAAACAGAATCAATTAAAATTATTACACTGATTTATGTTTTATCAATTATCAATATCCGATAATTATATAGAAATTGACTAAATCCAGTTTGAGCCAAATTGGGTTCTTAGAGGGTAAAACTCACTGACGCCTATTTTCTTCACTTTAGTTTAAGGGAAATCAGCAGACCAAATAGGCATTGCTTATCATATCCCTTCTTATATCAAGTAAAAATGTTTTTAGGGATCAAGGATTATATGGTGTTGGTACCAAATAAAGGGAAATCTTCTTATGAACAATCCCCCCATTAGTGTCGCTCATGTCTAAGTCCTTTTCCTTAGGCAAATCCTAGTCAAACCAATACAAAAGGTTAAAGATCACATTCTCCACTATTATCAAACTGAGGGACATTCCAGGGCATCTCCTTCTTCCCCCACCAAATGGAGTGTACTCAAAATGTTGTCCCATGAAATCTACTTGAATGTCAACAAATCTCTCTAGTCGAAAATCTTCTCACATATCCCACATCTTGAGTTTTACGTGTGCTGATGTTTATGGTGGAAGCTGGAGCAGGAGGGTGTAATCTTAGTCTCTTTGATGATGCATCTTAGGTATTGCATTTTGACTGATATTGAAAAATAGCTATTTTTTAATAGTAGTCTACTTGGTTGAACTCCCTTTTCTATGTAATATATAAGTATGGTTAATCTAGTGCATGTCTAGACTGGTTCTGTCAAAAAGACGGAGATAAGTCTAAAGTTGACTGGTTTTTAAGCAGTCTCATGTGACCCACCACCTACTTGAGAATTTATCTGGTGCACTAGAGAGATAAACTTATAGGGTTTAGTAGAAAAGGATAAAATGATTAAGAAAAAGCTATCTATTGGTAGTTTCCCAATTAACTCATAGATATTGGGAAATGAGCTATTTTTAATAAATTTTATCATGAGGTCAAATAAATTTGATTGAATTAGAAATTTTGTCCATAGCTAATTTCTATGTCATAGATGTAATTTCATATATTTGCATTGGTAAATATATATTAAATGTCTCATATATAATTAGTAAGCATGTTTCTTTCTTTTGTAGTATTCCAAATCATAGATTTGAAATCCTATTTTCTCGAATTAACAGGAGGGAACTATAAGGAGTGGAGGGAAATGGTTCTTCTCCATCTAGGATGTCTCAACATTAACTATGCAATCTGAAAAGATGAGCCACCTCTGATAACTACTCTATGGAAGAAAAGAGTTTTTATGAACAGTGGGAGCAATCCAATCGCCTAAATACCATGTTCATAAAGAGCAAATTTTTGTATAGTATCTGTGGCTCGATCAATCAATATACCAATGTTCGTACTCTTCTTAAGGCTATAAATGAGCAATTTGCGGTATCGAAGATGTTTTTGGCCAGCACCCTCATTATGCAATTGTCCTCCATGAGACTCATTAAAGAACCTAGAGGTTGAGATGTCTAAGTCATTTATTGTGCACTTCATCTTGAACACTCTCTCATAGTCCTATGGTCCATTGAAAATCTCCTACAATACACATAACAAAAAATGGTCCATCAATGAATTGATGACCATGTATGTACAAAAGGAGGGAAGGCTGCTTATGAAAATAAAAGAGTGTTCTAAAACTGCATATATGGCTGTGTAAGAGAAGAAGAAGGATAAGCCCAAATTGAATCAAAAGGGCACAAAATCAAAAGTGGACATAAAAAATAGTCCAAGTGTTTCTTCTATAAAAAGAAGTGACACATGAAATAGGATTGTGCTAAGAACAAGCGGTGGATTGAAAATAAACGTACAGAAATATCATTAGTTTGTTATGAATCTTGCATGACTGGGATTTCTCATGAAACATGGTTTCTGATTGTATTATCTACATTATGAATGTGTTGCAGTGCTTGCAAAACCTAAAGAATCTAGTGGATAGTGAATAACTCATCTATTCGGGTAACAAAATGAGCTCACAGGTAAAAGCCATTAGAGATTGTAAGCTCATATTGGCAAGCAGACATATATTGAAGTTGGAAAGAGTTTTTTATGTACCTAAGTTTTCTAAAAAATTAATTTTCGTTTCAAAACTTATATAATAAGGATATTCTTTCCAACTTGATAATAACATGACCTTATTTTTACATACAAATGTCATTGGTTTTACTTCATTGTTTGATGGACTTTATAGTATTTATTTATAAGACAGTGTTTATTTAAACACAACACATATAGGAACTAAAAGAAGTGTCATTGACGAAAACTCTTTCATGTTACAGCAACGGAGATTAGGACACAACTCTATAAAGAGAATTGAAAAGTTAATAAAGGATGGGATACTTGATACCCTAGATTTTAGCGATTTTGAAACTTGTGTGAACTGCATTAAGGGAAAACAAACCAACAAGACTAAAAAAAGTGTCAGGAAGAGTTCAGAATTATTTGAGATCATGCACACAGACATTTGTACTTCAGGTACAAATTCGTATGGTTATAGTTATTTCATTTTATTTATAGATGAATACTCACAATACATGTATCTCTATATCATACGAGGCATTGGATGCCTTTAAAATCTTTAACACAGAAATAGAGAAACAATGCAACAAGCAAATAAAGATTGTGAGGTCAAATAAAGGTGGAGAATATTATGGAAGGTATGTCGAGGATGGACAAGTACCAGATCCATTTGCAAAGTTCCATCAGGAAAATAGGATCGTTGCCCAATACACCATACTTGGTTTAACTGACCAGAATGGGATAGCCAAAAAAAATAATAGGATCTTGCTTGATATGGTTACGAGCATGATGGTTAGGTCCAAACTATCTAAATTCTTGTGGACAGAACCTCTTAAGACTATAATGTAAATCTTAAACAGGGTTCCAACCAAGGCTGTAGCCAAAACTATATTTAAGTTATTTAAGGGTTGGAAACCTAGTTTAAGACATGTACATATTTGGGGTTGTCTTGCAGAAATAAGAGTTTACAATCCACGAAAAAAGAAACTAGACTTAATAACCGTAAGTGGATATTTTATTGGTTATGCCGATAAGTCCAAAAGATATGGTTTTATTGTCCATTCTACCATATTAGGTTTGTAGAATCTAAAAATACTAGATTTCTAGAGAATGTCTTGGTTAGTTAGAGGCATCACTTTAGAGATTTATCTTATGAAAGAGACCCATCAAGTATCCCATTAAGCTCAAGTACTAAGTTAGTTATCATTCAAAATGATTCTCAAGTGTCTATGTATACAAATCAGGGTGCGGATGACAACCGAGAAATTTCACAAATAGTTGATCAAGATCAAGTTGATCAATATTCTCCTACATAGAATATAGAACCAATATTAAGTAGATCTACTCGAGAAGAAAGGTTGGCTATACCTAATGATTGTGTGGTATACTTTCAAGAGTTTGATTATAACATCGGAGCCATAGAGAACCCAGAAACGTTTTCACAAACCATGAGTTCTAGGGACTTGAACTTATGGCTGAATGCCATAAAAGATGAGATGAACTCCATGAGGAGCAACGGAGTCTGAAATCTTGTATAGTTATCAGGTGGGGTAAAATTCATCAGATGTAAATGGGTCTTCAATACTAAAACTGACTCATTAGACAATATCGAGAAATATAAAGTCAGACTCGTTGCTAAAGGCTTCAGCCAAAGGGAAGAAATCGACTACTTGGAGACATTTTCTCCTATGTCTAAGAAAGATTTCTTCTGTATCATTCTGACACTTGTTGCACATTTTGACCTAGAGTTGCAACAAATGGATATGAAAACAGGTTTTCTTAATTGGGAACTCGAGGAAGAGCTTTACATGTGTCAACCTGACGGATTCGCCTCTAGTGGTATTGAGCACTTGGTGTGCAAACTTAAGAAATCTATATGTGGGTTGAAACAATCTTCTCGTCAGTGGTATTTGAAATTCCATAATGTAATCATTTCATTCAATTTTAAAGAAAACATTATTGATCAATGCATATACCTTAAAGTCAGTGGGAGTAGGTTTTGTTTTCTTGTCTTATATGTGGATAATATATTACTTGCCACCAATCATAGAGAGATGTTGTACAAGGTGAAATGGTTCCTCTCTAAGAACTTTAAGATGAAAAATTTAGACAATACATCTTATGTCATCGATATAAAGATACATCGAGATAGATATCATAAGATTCTATTATTATCTCAAAAGACTTACATTAACAAAGTATTTAAGAGATATAAGATGGAAAACTGCTCAGCAAGTATATCTCTCATTGTCAAAGGGGATAGCTTCAATTTGGACCAATGCCCTAAGACAGCTTCGGAGAGAGAACAAATGGCCAACATCTCGTATGCTTCCGTTATGGAAAGCCTCATGTATATACAAGTCTGTACAAGACCTAATATAGTGCATTTTGTCGGGTTGTGACATCAAAGTAACCTAGGTTTGGAATATTGTAAGGCTGTAAAAAAAGTGTTGAGATATTTACAAAGCACCAAGAAACACATGCTTATTGTAACACCGGACAAGTCCGGAGTGTATTGTTAACTTCAAATTATGTTTTAAAAATTTTATTATATATTTTATTATATTATATTCTGTTTAACGATGGTGTGGGAGAAATAATTAATTTAATAAAAATGTGAAATTCTACTCCTGGGATTGTTAAGAAATTTCTCAGACATTTGATCTGTAGATATTTTTAATTTTGAGTAATTGGTTAGTAGTGTGTTGGCGTTCGGTAGAGTCTGAATTTTATTCAGAGTTCGGTAGAAATTGAGGTTTCGGGGGAAATTGACTCCCTGGTAGAGCTCTGAATTTGAGAGATTATCTCCTCAAATTTTTGATTTTCAATTGGTGATCGGTAGCATCCACCCATCGGTAACTATTTGTTAGTTTGCCAATTCAGAACTCCTGTTGGTACTTTACTCCATTCTTTCAGTCGGTATATTCATTTGGCTTATGATATTTATTTGTGAATTTTTTAAATACTTGTTGGTGTTTATCTATCGGAGAATATTGTATATATACTTTTTGGTCTTTCGGGTGTTGAAACACTTTCATATATTTTTACCATCGGTATATTGACCGAACAACATCCATCTGCTTACACCCAATGAGATTCATATTTAACCGAACAGCACATCTGTTCGGCACTTGAAATGTTCCTCCTCCGGATAGCATTTCCTCTAAATTTTTCCCTCTCTTCAGCACTATCTTTTTTTAATCGAAGAGTACACACACATGCCTTATTCCTTAATCCATCATTTACTGAAGAGGATGTATGCAAGGATTGGAACGTTGTCCATTTGACCGAACATCCCTCCCTCTTCACTCACACATATGTGTTTGGTCATGTAACAAGGAAGACTTGAAATTTCATTTCTCAACAACGTCACTTGCATTCCATTGGACTTGAATTATAATATGTATAATATATATATTATACCCCATATTATTATTATTATTATTATTATTATTATTATTATTATTATTTCAACATCCATGTAAGCATGTGTCTCTTAACGACACTTTCTCTCTTCAACCGATCATATTGTGTTCAATGGTTGCCGATAGAAATTGAATTCAAGACCATTCGATCTCCAAATAGACTTTTTACTATTTTTCTAATTTATTTTCAATGAGTTGGCACTTCTAAATTTCAAGCTTCTCTGCACATTACCAATCGCTCCTCTCTCTACAAATAAAATCTTAAGTGTTTGAATCCATTGAGAAAAGTCTCTAAATTACCAACAAGGGCATATTGGGCACCTATGTACATTGAAAGTGGTGGAGGGTAACTAATTAAATTCATGAAATGAGTTTATAAATAAAGAGCAAAGGTGGGACATTAGAACCCACGAAAATCAAAACTTCATTTCGTTATCTTCTTCTTTCTACCTCTCTGTTCACACATTCTCTCCCCCTCTTCTTGTTTCCTCCAAAGATCAATCAAAATACCACTATAACCCACACTCTAAAGGTTCCAAAACTCAAAAATCAATCTCTAGAAAGTTCACTCTAGTAGGAGATTTGAAGTATTCTAGTGAGAGGAAACCTTGGGTTTGACGATGGTTGACGTGCAGTACAAGTGGTGACCAAAAATTTAAGGGCTGGACAAAACTAATCAAGTAAGGCACTTATTATGGAGAAATCTGGGAGTGACTGCCCTCTCATATACTGTGAGTGGATGGTTATATTAAGCATGAATGATAAATGTTTTTCAACTGTAATTTTGTGAAATATATTTTGAAATGAATTTTAAATTGGATTTGAAATGTTTTGTGATTGTCGAGTGCCCCCTAAACGGATTGATAGATCCATGACTCTGCTTTTAGTCTCTTACATTGTTTGCATCATGTTACAATGGAACTATGAATGTGAATTATGAAATTTCGTTCCATTGTGAATTGCTATGAGACTGAAAAATGAAATGAGTTTTGTAACATGGTGCATGGTGAAAGACTATAGTCTGTGATTAAGTCTTCCACGGGCCGACCGACGGGGCGGCGTGGAAGGGTTCAGTTAATTATCGGCTTGGAGATGGCGGGATGGAGAGCCAATCAAGCTGGTCGTGATAATGTGGTATGCACCCCATGAAAACTCCAGGCTAACGCCAATGGGTAAGGGGATCGTTTTATAAAAAATTTTAGAAAAATCTCTTGACGGATTCTACCAACGGCCATTGGTAGAATAATAGTTTTCGGCAAAGCCCAAGAAAATTTGAAAGGGAAATGAGATTATTTGTTGAATGAGATATCTGAGTCATAGAAATTTTATTATGAATGTAGCAAATGATATTTGGCATTGCAATTACATGACTTTGATATATTTTTTGGCACAACCACCCTCACCCCCCATCTATGTTCAGCATGTCATTACACTCACTGAGTATTTTATACTCACCCCACTCTTTTGCCTCTTTTAGGGGAAGCTAGTTTGGAGACTTAGTTGTCGTCAGAATGCTGGTCGGAAGAAGTCATTTTTGGGTAATCATCATTAGGTACAAGCTTTGGGAACTATGAGAACTGGACCCATGGAAGGATTTTTTGTAAACATTTAAAAACTTGGTTTTTGTTAAATACTTTCTGACATTTCTGTCTATTGTTGTAAACTATTGTTGGTTACTTTGGAATTTCCCTCATTGGATGCAAACATGTCTTTACAAGTCTTATTGTTTTCATTAGGGTATTTGGATTGTTTGATGAATGAGTGAATTTATTTTAAAATGTTGATGTAGTGGTATGCCTTGTGGTGCCTCAAGATACGATGTGAGTTCAAACGTGTTTCGGAGTAACGCGATAGTTGTCGCGAGCTCGCCTAAAGGGTCAGGGTATGACAATTTTATTGGTATCAGAGCTTAGGTTTACGATTTTAAATATTTTGAGCTTTTTTGTTACTTCCAAATGGCCCCAAGACGGTTTTCCAAAGACTTTAAAGTGTCCTATTTTTTAAAAAGGTTTAGAGTATAAAATATTTTTTTAAAACATTTTCAAAAACCTCCTATGGGTTTGAAGGACAAGAGATTCCTTATTTTAGGGGGTTAAGTACCTAGTATAATTCCTAACTTAGTGAATTAATAAGATGTTCTTCTTTTATAGGAAAATGCCTCCTAGACAAAGGGTGAGGAATGTCAATGAAATTCCTCCTTCCGAGCATGAGGATGGATCATCCTATTATTCTCCATCTCCTCCTCTGACTACTACTCACCCAGTACCTTCAACTAGGATTCCTCCACCACCATTCGATGCCCTTCAGCAATGGGCTGAATGGTGGAATGCCTATGGTTCTCATCTCCAAGCTCCATCTCAAGCTCCAATGCCTCCTCTACTGAACCCAGTTAATCCATCAACCCCTCCAATGATATCGAATGCTCCTCCCACTTTAATGGCCACACCAATAACTCGTCCAACCTTTGAATTGTCCAAGCTATTCAAAGAAGCCCGATAGCTTGGGTGTGTCACATTCTCAGGGGACTTGTGATGCAATGGTGGCAAAGAGTTGGATAGATAGAGTTCGAGAGATTGTAGCTGACATGAGGCTAGATGATGAGCTAAAGTTATTGGAAGCCATAAAGTTGTTACATGAAGATGCTCGAGTATGGTGGGATAACCTAAAGAACAGGGCTACGGTACCTATCTCTTAGAGTGAATTTCTTAGGGAATTCGATGATAAATACTATAATCGATTTTACCGGGATTTGAAGAGGAAAGAGTTCCTCCATCATCACCAAGGCAATAAGTCGGTGGCGGAATATGAGACGGAATTAAGGAGATTATCCTCATTTGTTCTAGAGTTGGTGACTTCTGAGGAGTATTTGCATTATAAATTTGAGGAGGGTTTGAATCTGTCTATTCGGGAGAAAATGTCTATAACCTCAGCCTACACCTACAAAGATGTTCTAGAGTTAGCATTGAGGGCTAAGAGGATGGTAGAGGAAAGGGGACGAACTAGAAAAGGACAGAGAAGGAAGAGGAAGGCGGAATTTGCATTGGGTCAAAGTCCTAAACCATGTAGGAATACAAGTTCCTACGGTAAAGCCTCAGTTACCAAGTCTATTGGCACTTTGCAAGGCCAACGACCATTCAATTATGGGACACCCGTTACTAGTGTTACTTCTCGGAGTAGATCAGTAGGAAACAAGGAGTAGTGTAAGCACTGTGAAAAGTACCATTTTGGGCTCTATCATGCACTCAAGAAGTGCTATCATTACGGAAAGGAGGGTCATTTCCGCAATACTTGCCATGAATTGAGACGAGGCCAGCCTAGTCGGAATCATCCTAGTAGACCTATGGACAGCCAAGCCAATGCCCCTACACATTCAGTAAATGCTACTTCAAGAACAAGGACTAGGAGCAACATGATGGCTGCTCCTCCCCAACACTCTCAACCAAGGACTCAAACAAGAGTTTATGCCATGACGAACGAGGAAGCACAGGCCAACCCTGATGTAGTCACAGGTATCTCCCTCTAGACTTTTTCTTTGGTGATTTGAAAATTTTATTATATAAGTGTATGATAGATTGTTGAGTTAATTGTTATGTGATAAGAGAGATAAGGATAGATCATAGGGTAATTGATCGGTAGAATTCCCATGAGCAAGCATCACCTGATGCATGATGTACTTGGCAATAACCAGAGACCCTCTAAGTTGAAGGGTATTGGACCCTACCGGATCATTGTAGCCATTAAGCCTAAGACGGTAAAATATAAAATTCCATGTAAAAACATCCATGTAATTTGTAGAATGGTGAAATTATGTTTAGAACTGAGGATCTTTGTCATAGGGAAATACATGATGAATTTATAATTATATAGTGTAATGTCATGATATGAGGAGTCAATTGTAGAGCACATACTTAAAGATTAATTGTGAATTTCTTAATGGTTTACCTTAATAGACATGATGAAAATCTTTGATGTTGAGGCTCGTGTACTCATCGATACAGGTTCTAATAATTTTTTTGTGAGTGTGGGATTTGCTAAGCATGCCGATAGACCATTGAGCCCTATTGGTGAAAACTTATTGGTGATTATTCCATTGGGAGAGCAGTTGGTTAGGGATAAACTGTATAAGGGCTGTGATGTGATGATTGGGGAAACAACTCTTGAGGTAAACTTGATCTCATTGGAAATGAGAGAATTCAATGCTATATTAGGTATGGATTGGTTGCACTATCATCGAGCCTCAGTGGACTGCTTTACTAAGACTGTGGAATTCCGTAGACTAGGGTGTTCCCCGTTAGTGTTTGCTGGTGAACGACGGATTCTGCCGAATTGTGTGATTTCGGCATTGGAAGCAAGAAAGCTAGTGCACAAGGGATGTAAAGCCTATCTTGCACACATCACTGACACCATGGCTAAAGGTCCCAACTTGAGGGATGTTCCGGTGGTGAGTGAGTTTTTAGATGTTTTCCCAGAAGAGCTACCTGGTTTACCTCCAATTCGGGAATTTGAGTTTGCTGTTGACTTAGTACTTGGCATTGCACCAATCACTATCCCACCCTATAGGATGGCACCCACAGAATTGAAGGAGTTAAAAGTACAACTCCAAGAATTGTTGGATAAAGGATTCATCCGGCTAAGCTCCTCCCCTTGGGGTGCACCAGTCCTATTTGTAAAGAAGAAAGATAGCATTTTTAGGCTATGTATTGATTACCGACAGTTGAATAGAGCTACTATTAAGAATAAGTATCCTCTTCCTAGGATAGATGATCTCTTCAACCAGCTGCAAGGAGCAAGTGCTTTCTCAAAGATTGATTTGAGGTCAAATTACCATCAATTGAGGATCAAGGAGAGTGATGTGTATAAAACTATCTTCAGGACCCGGTATAGACATTATGAATTTTTGTTGATGCCTTTTGAGTTAACAAATGCCCCTGCGGCTTTTGTGGACTTAATAAATAGGGAATTTCACACATACCTTGATAAATTTCTGATTGTGTTTATCGATGACATCTTGGTGTACTCAAAGAGTGATAAGGAACATTCGGGACATCTTAGAATTGTTTTGCAAACCCTTCAGGAGAATTAGTTATATTTTAAGTTTACCAAGTGTGAATTTTGGCTTAGAGAGATTGGATTTTTAGAGCATGCAGTGTCCGATGAAGGAATCTTTGTGGATCCAAAGAAAGTTGAAGCTATCTTAAAATGGGAGCAGCCAAGAAATATAAAAGAAGTGAGAAGCTTCCTTGGACTAGCCGGATACTATAGGAGATTTGTTAAACGGTTTTCAAAAGTTATAGCTCCACTATCCAAGTTAACAAGAAAGGGAATTAAATTTGTTTGGGATGATAAGTGTGAAATTAGCTTTCTAGAGCTTAAGAAGATATTGACATCCGCTCCTATTCTCGCTCTCCCATCAAGTGGAGGTAGATATGTGGTTTACGGTGACGTTAGTAGACAAGGATTGGGATGTGTGTTAATGCAAAATGATAAGGTAATAGCCTATACCTTTCGTCAACTAAGGAAGCATGAAGAGAATTATCCTACACATGATTTGGAGTTAGCTGCGATCGTATTTGCTTTGAAAATATAGAGACATTATTTGTATAGGGAGACATGTAGAATTTTCATCGATCACAAGAGTTTAAAGTATTTGCTTACACAAAATGAGCTGAATTTGAGACAAAAAAGATGGCTAGAGTTGATTAAAGATTATGATTTGGCCATAAATTATCGTCCTGGTAAGACCAATGTAGTTGCAGATGCTTTGAGCCGAAAGTCCTCATCTTATTTGGAGTCTCATGGAAATTCTTATTTTTTATGTTTGGTTGGCATCCGAACCCTTGGAGTCAGACTAGCAAGCGATGAGCAAGGTGCACTACTAGCTAGTTTTGAGGTAAGACCAACTTTGGTGGATCGTATACGAGAGTCACAAGCTGCCGATGAGGAATTGAAATTGATAGTTGAGAAAGTTCACAATGACGAAGGAGGTGAGTTTAGGATCAGAGACGATGGAACTCTTATGTTTAAAAATAGAATTTATATTCCTAAGGATATTGATCTTCGTAGAGCTATCCTTGAGGAAACACACTTATCGGCTTATGTTATGCATCTGGGAAGCACTAAGATATACTGAATATTATAAAGACTTATTGGTGGTCTGGAATGAAAATAGAGATTGCTGAATTTGTGTCTAAGTGTTTGGTGTGTCAACAGGTGAAGGCCGAACACCAGAGGCCTGCCAATACTCTCCAACCATTGTCAATTCCCGAATGGAAGTGAGAACATATCACTATGGATTTTGTAGTCGGTTTGCCCCGAACATCGAATAGGTATAATGCTATTTGGGTAATTGTAGATCATCTCATCAAATCAGTCCACTTCTTACCGATCTAAAATACCTATTCTTTGGAGAAGCTAGCTAAGTTTTATATTGATGAAATTGTGAGGTTTCATGGGGTTCCAGTGTAGATCGTGTCTGATCGTGATCCCTATTTTATCTCTCGGTTCTAGCCAAAATTTTAAGAGTCTTTCGGCACTCAATTAAAGTTTAGTACTGCCTTCCATCCTCAAACCAACGGGCAATCTGAACGCACCATTCAAACACTAAAGGACATGCTTAGGGCATGTGTAATGGATTTTCAGGGTAGCTGGGATAGGCACCTTTCACTAATAGAATTTGCCTACAACAATAGTTATCAAGTTAGCATTGGAATACTCCCTTATGAAGTTTTATATGGACGGAAGTGTAAAACTCCTTTGTGATGGGATGAAGTTGGGGAAAGGAAGATTGAGAATGTAGAGTTGATAGAGACCACTACCGAGAAGGTGAAATTGATTTGGGAAAGGATAATGGCAGCCCAAGTCCGACAAAAGAGTTATGCCGATAAGAGAAGAAGACCGCTAGAATTTGAGACCGGTGACTTAGTGTTTCTAAAAGTATCTCCTTGGAAAGGTGTAATCAGATTTCAAAGATGAGGAAAGTTCAAACCTCATTACATCGGTCCCTTCAAGATCATAGAAGGAGTTGGACTGGTGGCTTATCAGTTGGAATTGTCTTCAGAATTGGAAAGGATTCATAACATATTTCATGTTTCGATGCTGAAAAAGTATTTACCAGACTCCTCCCATGTTCTTGAGGTTTCTCTTATTGAGTTGAGAGGAGATTTAAATTTTAAAGTTCAATCGGTGGCTATTCTAGAGAAACAAGTCAAAAGTTTAAGAAAGAAGCAGAATCCAAATGTCAAGGTGCTATGGAAGAACAATCAGGTAGAGGAGATGACTTGGGAACCTAAGGAGACAATGAGGAAGCAACATCCCCAACTGTTTGAGGAACAATAAAGTAATAAAATTTTAAGGAAAAAAATTTCTTTTAGGGGGTTAAGAATTGTAACACTGAACAAGTCTGAATTGTATAGTTAACTTCAAATTATGTTTTTAAAATTTTATTATATATTTTATTATATTATATTCTGTTTCACGATGATGTGAGAGAAATAATTAATTTCATAAAAATGTGAAATTCTACTCCTGGGATTGTTCAGAAATTTCTCAGATATTTGATCAGTAGATATTTTTAATTTTGAATAATTGGTTAGTAGTGTGTTGGCGCTTGGTAGAGTTTGAATTTGAGAGATTATCTCCTCAAATTTTTGATTTTCAATTGGTGATCGGTAGCTTCCACCCATCAATAACTATTGGTTAGTTTGTCAATTAAGAACTCCTGTCGGTACTTCACTCTATTCTTTCAGTCAGTATATTCATTTGGCTCATGATATTTATTTGCCAATTTTCTAAATACTTGTTGGGGTTTATCTACTGGAGAATATTGTATATATACTTTTTGGCCTTTCGAGTGTTGGAACACTTCCATATATTTCTAAAGTTTCTAATCGACCGAAGGGTCTCAGTCGCCCAGATCTTCCTAACGAATGTGTCGCTAATATGGGATGGAACTCCTCGAATGGGCAGACACAGACCTAATTTCTAAAGTCTCTAATCGACCGAAGGGTTTCAGTCGCCCAGATCTTCCGAACGAATGTGTCGCTAATATGGAATGGAACTCCCCGAACGGGTGGACACGACCCTAATTTCTAAAGTTTCTAATCGACCGAAGGGTCTCAGCCCCCAGATCTTCCTAACGAATGTGTCGCTATTATGGGATGGAACTCCCCGAGCGGGTGGACACTACCCTAATTTCTAAAGTCTCTAATCTACTGAAGGGCCTCAGTCGCCTAGATCTTCCGAACGAATGTGTTACTAATACGGGATGGAACTCCCCAAATGGGCGGACACGGCCCTGATTTCTAAAGTCTCTAATCAGTCGGAAGGGCTCAGTCGCCCGGGCCTTTCAAGGAAACATCTCCGAATCGATCTCCTAAGAACATGCCAAAGCAACCTTAATTACAAGAGTTTTCAATAACATACTAGAACGAGCGTATCATCAGAGGAGATTCCCCCAACCTCGCTCGGCTAGCAAAATATCAGAAGTTCTTTGATGATTATTACAGGGGGTAAAAAATTCTCATTCCACAGAATTACAAAAGAACGGAAGGGACACAAAAAACAACAGGAGCAAAATTCGAATTCGCTGATCTTTTAAACGAGGGCAGAGCTTCGTACCTACCAATTTCTCAAAAAATCTCTTAGGCACATATCAGGCGCTCATGCAACTTACGCGGAGAAAGTTGTAGGGCAACAGCATCTTTGGCAGCAGAAGTTTTGAGGTCAGCTATCTCCTATTCAACCCTTCAAAGGTATTCTTCTCATAAATGGGCTAATGTTTCAGTGGCTGTTAACCGCGCTTTCCGAGCACATGCCTCTGTTTCCAATTCCTTACAACGAGCTTGAACCAAAACAAGGTCTTCCCGAAGGCGATTGATTTGCCTGTCTTTGACCTCTCCAATGGTCTTCTCTTGGCTTTCCAAAGCATCCTTCAACGCCAACACTTGGTCGCTCATACGGGAAAATTGCTCATCCCGCTTAGCCCTCAACTTTCTTTGAAACTCAGCTAGGGCAGAAGTCTGAAAAAAAGACACAATGGTTAGAGTTACGAGACAGTAAATATCAAATTTCAACTCGCACAAAGAAAATACTTACTATAAGGCAAAGAGATTGGATAGTTCTGTCGGTACACTCAAGAGACATCTTTTGAAGGGCGGACCTCGAAGGATGTTGGAAACGCTCAGCCAACTGTAACCCCTCCTGTGGATCAACAAGATTGAAATTGTGGCCTCCCATGAAGACCGCCACTGATCCTTCTTCGAAACTCCATCCTTCTCCAATCAAAATAGGTGGAGGAACGCAATAGGCATCTGGTACATCGACCAAAAGATACTAAGACCCCCGATGGGACTGTCTCGAAGTTTCGTTCGGAATGGAAGCAGAAGGTTGCGCCACCAAAGACTCTTCTAACCTTTGCTCTTGAACCGGAATATTCTCAGCCATTTCAAGAATCCCTCGTCGGAACCGCCTCCTTCTCCAACCCTGGTCGATGCACCAAAGGCTTCGCCAACTAGATGACCCCCTCCAGTTTTAGAATGTTCTTAGGACAGCACATGCTCTCCGAATTCGGCTTGACTTTCTTCCCTAGCAAGTGGACTGGGTGCCTTAGTCTTAGACTTTTTCCACCGGAACTCAGGGGAAATATCAACCGCCTTCCTCTTTGCATGAGACTGTATTTCCCGCTCAGTAGAAACTTCATCAAGAAGACGGGTATCAATTTCTAGTACAGTGTTAACCAAATCTTTTCCCTGTTGCTCCAGTAGAAGAGGCTTGGTGATTGGCTTGACTCATCCATGAGAAGATTGAATAGTATCAACATATCATCACTCACCAGGCAATCCATCCATAAGCTCCTAAAACTGGCCTCACAGTAACAGGCCACTGCACGCAAAAAACGGGAGTGGTGAAGAAGAGATGGAATTTTCTCGTTCAAAAAGGGCACTTGGTTAGCATCCAGAAATACAGGAAGGAGATCCTTGTTAAAAAACCTAACGAAGAAGAATTTCTGCATCCAGTGTTTATCCTGAAACTCACTATAGAAAAACTTCCAGCGAGACTCTCGATAAGTCTGGAGTTTATATCAACAATGAGTGGATCCTTTAGAGCTATATCGCCCCAAAGAAAACAGGGCCCCTAAAATCTCCAGGTCGAAATGAGCACGAAAAAATTCTAACACGAAAATTAGGGCAATCACAAATCGCCGAGCACTTTGGATGAGCAGCGAAGGGTGAATGTTTCAATATTTCAAGACCTCCGTCAGTGAGCCCGTATATGGAATCTTCAAACCATATTTCACACACTATTTATACATTGGGAGACAACCCTCGGGGGCAAGACTCGCTCTATCCCCTTCGCCAGACAATACAAATTCGAAGTCACTTCTGAGCGACATTTCCTTCCAAACTTCTATCAGGTCCTCTTCGGTCATAATACTCTGAATGTTGTCTATGCAACGTAATGAGGAGACATCTGTCAACATTTTTTGCTAAAAGAGAAAGCTTTTCGGAGAAAAAAGGAAAAAAGGTATTTTCTAAGAAACGAAAACTCTTACAAAGCGTATAGAAGACGGTTCGTGGAAATCGAAGTCGGCGAATGTCAAAGTAAAATAGGACATTCCTGTTCGAGGATTGTCACTCATGGCGCTTCTTCTTCTGAGAAGACCATGAGTCGGGGGCAAATGATGGGGTATGGCCCAAAAGCCTAAACCAAGAGAGTAAATTCCCAAAAGACCCCGCGAAGGGCACTCACGAATTAATCTACCGAAGGGTCTTAGTCGCCTGGGTCAATCTATCGAAGGGCATCAATCGCCTGGGCCTCTCGAACAATGCTCTCCGAGCGATAGATAGTCATCCTGATCGGGCAACCGAATAGCCGCATACCAATCTTGCGAGTCCCAATTTACCCTTTATTGGTCGAGCAACCCAACGATGGGCAGCACCCCTATCAATTAAAAAGGAAGGTCAGAACTTCCTTTATTTCAACTTCTTATTTCATAACAGCAATTCCAAGATCCTTCAGATAAGGAAAGCATCCCTCCTGAAGAGGAAATTTTTCCCGATATATGAGAATCGCGATCAATTCGTAATATTGACTTCCAAGATTCTTGGATCAGTTAAATAAGAGAAAGCTTCTATCAGGTCCTCTTCGGTCATAATACTCTGAATGTTGTCTATGCAACGTAATGAGGAGACGTCTGTCAACATTTTTTGCTAAAAGAGAAAGCTTTTCGGAGAAAAAAGGAAAAGAGGTATTTTCTAAGAAACGAAAACTCTTACAAAGCGTATAGAAGACGGTTCGTGGAAATCGAAGCGGCGAATGTCAAAGTAAAAAGGGACATTCCTTTTCGAGGATTGTCACTCATGGCGCTTCTTCTTCCGAGAAGACCATGAGTCGGGGGCAAATGATGTGGTATGGCCCAAAAGCCTAAACCAAGAGAGTAAATTCCCAAAAGATCCCGCGCTATCGAAGGGCATCAGCCGCCTGGGCCTCTCGAACAATGCTCTCCGAGCGATAGATAGTCGTCCTGATCGGGCAAGCGAATAGCCGCATACCAATCTTGCGAGTCCCGATTTACCCTTTATCGGTCGAGCAACCCAACGATGGGCAGTACCCCTATCAATTAAAAGGAAGGTCAGAACTTCCTTTATTTCAACTTCTTATTTCATAACAGCAATTCCAGGATCCTTCAGATAAGGAAAGCATCCCTCCCGAAGAGGAAATTTTTCCCGATATATGAGGATCGTGATCAATTCGTAATATTGACTTTCGAGATTCTCGGATCAGTTAAATAAGGAAGGTATGGTGGAAGTCCCTCAGTGGCGCACAACTCTCACAGGTATAAGAGATCTCAAAAACCCTTGACGTGAGGTACGCTCTCTAAGTTTAACATAAGAGGCATATTGATCCCAGGGAACAACTTTTCCGTATCTCTCAGTCTGTTTTCTTTCAATTGAAAACCGCTCTTTACTGACTTGAGCGTCGGAGTCTCCCCGTCGGAACACCATCCGGTAGCTTTTGCAGGTGAATCCACCCATTGACGGCTACTGTTCGAGTCAGGAAGGAGTTGGTATCTGTGGAGTCATAACTCATCTCCATCATATGGTGTACGAAAAATTGAGATATCACACCTTTTATAAATTTCATTTTTTATTTTTATTTTATTTTATTTTATTACAGGCAATAACTATTTGAATTAGAAACTCACATTTATCGATTATTATTTTTTGTGTATAAGCTTTGTAAATTACTATAAAAATTTAAATCTCATACATCATTAGGTTGATTACATTTACTATTTAAATCTAATGTTTTGGTAGAGAATAAGCCCTGTATTCGAGCCAGGCTTGAACAAATACCTTTTTCTTTCGGCCTGACAATATCTGGTCCGTGCCCAACCAGGCTTGCCTAATGATCAGGTTCACAACATAGATAGATGAGTTCAATCACTAATGTTAAGGCATAAATTATTATGTCATCGTACCTTTGTCAACAACCCCAAGAAAGAATGACTAGACGAGAGTCTGAATAGGCTGAGATAAGTTTGTATGGCCCATGAACCGACAGGCGCAAGGGTTGTTTTCTAGAAACCAAGATGAGGTGACATAGAACGCCACAAATTTTTTGTTCCCAGCTCCAGAGTAAACGACACGTGAAATTAATAAAAGTAAGGTAGGATTCCATGAGACCAGCTGGACTTTTGTTTTCACCTGCTAATAATGTGTATTCTGTTAACATCTTTGTGTCCGGGAATATTAATGTCGGTGGCCTGAATGTTATATTCTACTGAATTTGGACTCGCAATGCACCAAGTATCAATTTTGCAGCCAAGCAAAACATGGTGGATCTTCTCAAAACACCAATGTTTGATCCTTTGGTTCTCTCTGCAGTATTCTTCTCTATTCTCTTCTTCCTTAAATGTGCCAAACATAGCAAAGCACTAAACTTGCCTCCAACACCTCCTAGGCTTCCCCTAATTGGAAACCTTCACCAGCTTGGTTCACATGTACACCAATCCTTTCGGGATCTCTCCGACAAGTACGGTCCTTTGCTGTTTATACACTTGGGGCAATCTCCTGTACTCGTTGTTTCATCTCCAGAGATTGTGAGAGAAATCATGAAGACCCACGACGCCATTTTTGCAAATAGGCAGAGTACTGTTGCTACTGATGCAGCTTTCTTTGGAGGTAATGATGTTGTATTAACTCCATACGGTGAGAAGTGGAAGTTTCTAAGGAAACTCTATGTTTTTGAGTTTTTCAGCCAGAGAAGGCTGCATTTACTTCATAGCATTAGGAAAAAGGAAGTCGAAACTATGACTGCAAAAATGCGAGAGTCCTGTGTTCATGAGAATGTTCCGGTTAATCTTTGGGATATTCTATTGGTCATGTTAATTAAGATACTTTGTGAATTTGGTTTTGGTGAGGAATTTGAAGGAGAAGAACATGCTAAAAGGTTTAAGACACTTTTGGAAGATTTTTTGCTAGTTTCTGTGTCTTTTAGCTTCAAAGAATTCTTCCCCTCCATTGGATGGATGGATAAATTCACAGGCTTTGAAGCAAAATTACAAGAAATTTCCAAAGAACTTGACGCTTTCCTAGGTAATGTAATAAAAAAACATGAGCACTCTATGAAGAGGGCTCATGTTTTGTCTGATGAGGAGAAGGACTGTGTGGATATTCTTCTTCATCATAGAAGCAATAGCGGGCATGGCGGTGCTGATCTTACAATGGACAACATGAAAGGACTCCTTATGGTTAGTTTTGTCACTTCATGTGTGAATACATATCTTTACAGCTATTGTTTGTACTCAGTGGTTACTTTCCTCTCAATTTTCAGAACTTGCTTATCGGCGGAAGTGATACTAGTGCAGCAACAATCGAATGGACTATGGCTGAGCTTGTAAGAAACCCTACAGCAATGAAGAAAGCGCAAGAAGAGGTAAGAAGAGTGGTGGGGAAAAATGCAAATTTGGATGCGGATGATATAAGTCAATTGGAATACCTAAAATCTGCAATCAAAGAGACTCTAAGATTACACCCACCTGCTCCTTTGATGCTTCCTAGACAAACATCATCCTGGGTAAAACTCAATGGCTATGATATTCCACCAAAAACAAATGTGTTAATCAATGTGTGGGCAATACAGAGAGACCCCAAATTATGGGACATGCCTGAAGATTTTCGACCAGAGAGATATTATGACAATCCGGTAGATTTCAAAGGTCAACATTTCGAGTTCCTTCCGTTTGGTTCTGGAAGAAGGGGATGCCCTGGAATAGCAATTAGTCTTTCAACAGTTGAGTTTGTTCTTGCCCACCTCTTGTATTGGTTTAATTGGGGTTTACCCAAAGGTAAGGATTTAGACATGAGTGAAAGTAATGGTGCGATTATTCACATGAAGAATTCTCTCCATTTGGTGCCAACACCTTACCGTCCTTAATCCCTAAACAGATCTATGTTGTTCTTCATGTATTCCATTAATCATCCAGCCAGTGTTCTTTACATCAGCTAAAAATTGTATTATTGTATCTTTCTCATATTGATCTTGGTGTTTTTTTTTTTTTTTTTTTTTTGCCCCAAATGGTGATTGACCCACATCACTACAAAATTACACTAGTTCTACCATTGGTTTTTTTAACCCCTTAGTTCTCTCTCAGTCAAATACCAATAGGATTTGATCCCCCACAGCCCCTGTATACCATAACGAGATTTTACAAACTTTGATCTTGCTTTGCTGCAACCTTTTTCCTTGGATTTTCTTCTTATAATCCCACAAATGGTTGTCTTCTTAAAACGATATGACCGTCCTTTGTCATAAGCTTTTTGTTTGAGCACAAAATTTTTTCCTACAATAAATTCAAGCCATGTGACTGCAGAGATCTGTACATAATTTAAGAAAATAATAATAATAAAGATGCCAAGTCAATTATATAATAGGTCCCATGCTTTCTTTATCTTAAAAGAGCTGATCTTCCAACCCTTTTGACATATCCACTGAACCTGCGTCAAGGAGATTGAACCTAAATTTTATGAAGTGCCAAGTCAAACGGATTTGTCAATAATTGTTTGAAGAAAATCGAGAAAAAATAAAAACTTCTAATAGGAGCTTTTGTTTGGCTTTTTTTTTTAAATAAAAATGTCTATATTAACAAAATTATCTCTAATTATTTCAACTATTGCAATTTTTTTACATATATAAATCTTAAAAAACCTAATAATATAAATTGTTAATTTATTAATTTTTGTGAATTTAGGAAATCTTTCAAAAAATTATATATGAACTTTAAATATTTATGAATATTTATAATATTTATGATCTTAAATTATTTATATGTAATTTATAAATATTTTAGAATTATTATGAAACTATTTTCTTTATAAACTATTTATGAAACTTTAATTTCAATGGTCTTTTATTGTAATTTTATTAAGTTTACAACCTATAGAAAAGTTTTAAAAAAAATAAATTACCAAACACTTTATCACTTAAATTTTCAAACTCTTATTTTACAAAGAGCTTAGATTAACCGAACATACTTAGAAGCATTTGATTAAAGTGAATTGAAATTAAAAATCGGATTAGAATTTATATGATTTGTTTGGATCAATAAAATAGGAACATGTTTAAGAAAAGGAATATGAATTTCTCAAACCTAAATGAAGATATCCTTTGAAATTCATTCTAAAGATTTTTAATTATCCAATACTCCACGACGCTTTCAAAGTCCATTGCAGTATTAAGGCAGTCGCACATCCCTTCGTTTTGAATGCTTATAACCTTAGAATGATTTTTCTTTCATTTTGCATGTGTTCCTCAAAGAATGCAAAAGCCAAAAGGTTATTGAATCTTGTAGGTTTGATGGTGTATTACCACTATGACCTACAGCAACAACCAATTTGTCTTCAAACAAAAGCTGTCACATAAAACAAAATCATATGATTTATGTATTTCGTACAGCAATAATTGAGGTAGGAGAATAAAAATATACGATATACTATAAAATTCGGATTCCAGTGACAATAATATATTAAATAAATAAATATTGCGAACACGACTGACAATATATCAAAATATTTAAATCCTCCATGCATTGCTGCTTTCGATCCTTCGGCACTATTTTACTTACTGATTCCCAGAGCACGCGCAGCCCTATGGATCACACATAGTCGGAAATAGAAAACAAACGTCCTAATCCTAAATGCCTCGTGAAAGCTGCCATTATAATAATTTCTCATTTTTTGTTAAGATTTTTTTTCAGTTCTAATAGAAAACAATATTCGTAAAATTCTTGACATTTGAATTGGACCGTTTTAAGTTTTAAGATAGTAGGATAATAAATTGTTTAACACTAAATATCGAGACATGTACAGAAATGATATCCTTGGGAAAAAAAATTTAAAACATCATAGTTGGAAAAAAAATTTTAAATGTGATGCTCATATGTCGAGTTTTAAAAACTTTATTGATCTGAACAATATCGTTTCAAGTTTTCAAGACTCGACATATGAAATGCATGAATAGTATATATCGAGTTTTCAAAACTAGATATATGTTGAAGATGAACAGAATATGTTGAGTCTTGAAAACTCGAAATAGTACTGTTCATATAAATAGTATATGTTAAGTCTTTAAAACTTGACATATAGATGACACATTTGAAATTTTTTTTCAAATTGTATTGTTTGAAATTCTTTTTTACACGGATCTAAATCTGTACATGTCTCCTAAACATCCTCCACCAACGTCTAGTTGATTCAATGATTGAATATTAATTCTCTTTACCAAAGTCTCGGATTCTTATATACGAAAGAAAATAAGTATAATAACCCAATTCAAAAAACTAGTGAATTGAGCTATTAGCTGAAATTATGTTAAGAAAAGAGAAACAGAGTATGAAAATAACAGGGGAGGTAAGAATTAGAATTCACGGTGGAGGATAAAAGGAACAAAATGGATGGGTAGAATTGATGGAATTGAGGTAGATGAAGAGATCGAGATGAAAATTGAGAGAGAGAGAGAGGTAGAGAGAGAGAGAGAGAGAGAGAAAGGGGGAGGAGAAAAGATACAGAAGGAGAAAGAAATTCACAACTTTTTTCCTAGATACTCCCATCGATCTTTACAAGCTTATAGATTGTTTCCAAATAACCTTTAAACTAATTCTAAAATGGTTTTAAAATTGTTTGAGCTAAATTGATTTTCAAATGACAGTTTATCGACTAGTCATTATTTTTAAATTTATATTAGTTGTTATAATAGATGTCAGAAGAGTTTTATTTTTTAAAAATTCAATTTAATTCAAATTTAATTTAATTAAATTTAAAGTAATTATATGATAGATTATAAAAATTGTTTTATTTTTTTTTTTAAAAAAAGGCCAAACATCCTCCTATATACTATAGAATCTGTAGATTCACTTGTCATCCAAAACATCTACGTGTTTCACCATTGCGTAAACAAAGGGGCTAAGAGGGCAATTGTGCCTCCTGGAATTTTAGAAAAATAAATTTTATTTAAAAAATATAATTTTAAATCGTATTTATTTTCTTAAAAGTTAAAACATCTACCTCTAAAAATATAGTCTGAAATAAATTTGTGGTTTCTATCGTGCAAACAAGTCTTTAGAGGAAGCACAAGTTTTTCAAAGAAGTTGAGCCTTGAAAAGGGAAGGTGAAGGTGAAGGTGAATAGAATCCTTAGGGAACCTAACTCTGCCCATCAAACCAACATTTGTTTTTGCGGCCCTATGTGAAAATGAATAGCTGGCAGGGACCGACAGTCGCCTACTGAGGATACTTGGAGCCTTATGGCTGATGCTCACCGTCGAATTCAAATCCTTCAACGTAAACCTAATGTTCCAAAATCGACGTTTTTCACGCCTATGTCAATTCCTTCAAAAAAACAAGATTTGGCAAAATTTCCGATTTTTTTTTTCTATAATCGATATTGAGAAATATTGTCTGATTTAAACATTATTGCTTTAATTTAAAAGAAAAAATCAACTTAATTTTTATTATTTCTAAGTTTTCAATTCAAAACTCAATCAAAAAACCTAGTATCCTTGTAAAATAGACAATCTGTCAGCAAATCTCTCACCTTATCAATCCGAGGGTTAGCAAAATCATACCTTCTTGTAGAAATTTCTTTTGTACCACCACGTGTTATTGCTCTTACAAAAAAGGTGTGGATAATTCGCGAGAGAGAGAGAGGTGTTGATAATTAACACTTGTTGCATAAACTCCAAAAATGGAACAATGAGATCTTGAAAATTGTTATCGAATGGGAGGCTAAATTCATTTGCTGGAAAAGAGTATGAAGACAAGCGACAGTCTCGTTAATCACAAAGGCGAATGGGTCCATTTCAATGATGTACTGTGTCTCTAAATCTGATTCCTTTTGTACCACCTGCCTCTCCTTTTTAGGCCTTTATCAATACTGTAAGGTTCTTTACAATCTCACCATATGATCATCACCATAAACACGAGAGGACTATTCACAAGTGAGGATACAACTTTCCACGTTGGAAAATAAAAGGTACCTTAGTAAGTTTATAAGTCATCAAGCAACAAATCAATTGAATTTGGTGGAGAAATGTGAATTGAAGGAAAAGCTTGAATTTTCGAAAGATGACACTTAGGCACAGAAACTGGAAAATTTTCAGATTTTCGTGCCATTAACGAAAGGAAAAGTTTGACTTGTATATCCTGCCTGCAACATAGAGTAGCATAATTTGGGACGGTGTTCATTTCACGTACAAGTCTATTCATGCTTTTGCATTTCGATTCCATTCAATTTTTTTCCAACAAAATCAAGTAGAAAGCTACGAAGCATGGACTTAGACAAGAAGCATGCAGGAAAATATTTATACTACTGAATAACAAGTATTCAATCTGGCGGTATTTAACAACTGTATACAATATGCCCACGACACAGAAAAAGATCTGATAGAACTTGATGGAGGTGGGTTATGACTCCTCAGATACCAGTTCCTTGTTGACTCGAATGATAGCCGTCGATGGGCGGGTTCACTTGCAAAAACCACCGGAGGGTGCTCCGGCGGGGAAACTCCGACGCTCAAATCAGAAAAGAGCGATTTTTGTTTGAGTGAAACAGACTAAGAGTTAAGGGAAGGTTGTTCCCTATGATCAGTGTGCCCCCTGTGTTAAGTCTAGAGAGCGTACCTCATGTCGAGAGTTTTGAGAACTTTTGTACCTGTGGGAGTCATGCGCCGCTGAGAGACTTCTACCCTACCTTCCTTATAGAGCTGATCCGAGAATCTCGGAAGTTAATATTCTGATTTGATCACGATCTTCATTTATCGAGAAAACTTCCATCTTCGGGAGGAATGCCTACCTTATCTGGAAGATCCAAGATTTGCCGTTATAAAGTAGGAAACTGAACTATAGGAAATTCTGACCTTCCCTTAAAATCGTTTGGAGTGCTGCGTACTAATCGATCGCTTGTCTGATAGGGATCCTTAGAGACTTACTCGGTTAGAGGACTGATATTTACTCAATGGGTTGAGGAGACTGTCTCTGATCGGTTATAGGAGCAACTAAGATCCTATCATTCGGTAGACCCGGACGACTAAGGCCTTTCGGTAGATTGATCGGGGCGGCTATAACCCTTCGGTAGATTGTTGTGGTGGACGTTAGATACTAATCGTAAGGCGTCTTTTGTGGGCTTCTGGAGAATTGACTCTTTTTGCTTGGACCTTAGCCCATGTCCCATCATTTGCCTCCCAACTTATGGTTTTCTTAGAAAAGAAAAGTCATAAGTGAAGGTCTATGAAGCGTGTTTCATACGTTATGAATACATAGGGACACTCGGTCCATTCTGATTCGTTCGCCTTATACGTTAGGAATGCAAGCTTGTCTCTTCATGTACAATTTTCTTCATAGAGAACCGAAGACAATTTACTCTTGGCATTTATGACTTGTATTTGTGTTGATCCGTTTCAGCTTTCTTGAATTAATTGAGGCTTCTCATTCTTATGGTTATAAATAGCCATAATGCGTATTTACTTCCTTTCGCAGAGAACCGACGTTCTTCCTTCCTGGTTGCTTGGTAGAGAATGATTCTTCCTGAGGGTCAATTTTTGGGGCGTCATAGCGTGTGACGATTCTTGGTTGAGATAGCTCCTGCTGGAATAAGATCTCATTAAAGAAGAAGACTACTGGAATGAGATCTCATTATGTTGGTCGTTCACTTTGGTTAGTATGATCTGATCCCTTGTCACCGAGGGTGTGCATCTTGTACCGCCTTGCATGGCCTCCTCCGATCGGTCCTCACCCTCTGGATGCGGTGGGGGTATTTCTCACATCGTCTTTGGATGAGTATGTCGAGCCTGGGCTGCGTTGGGGGTGACAAAACCCGGACTCGTCTTCTCTTATCCCTAACACTACATTTTTGCATTGTTCGTAAGGATCATGTTCTCCCTTGGTTTTTGGATCATTTCCTTTGTCCATAACAATTGCTAAGAATTGCTTGTGGAAGAACATCTCTGTGTATTACTTGTAGTGTAACTAGCCCATCTTAGCAGCTTGTGTATGTTTCCTTGGAACCGAATGTATTATTTCGCACAGCTATAAATGAAAAAATTACGCTTTACTTACTTGAGTTCTACCTCTTCTCTTTTCTATTCCTCGTCCAGTTGCATGCCTTTCTTCAATCTTTGTCAAAGTGGATTGACAGGTACTGGGCAACTGAGACCCTTCTAGCGATAGATAAAATTTTAAGTTGTGGGTTGCGTCCACCCATCCGGAGAGTTACATCCCCTATTGATGACGCATACGATCGGTAGAAGCTGGGCGACTGAGGCCCTCTTAGTGATAGAGAAAATTTTAAATTGTGGGCCGCGTCCACCCGTCCAGAGAGTTATATCCCCTATTGACGACGCGTACGATCGGTAGAGGCAGGGCGACTAAGGCCCTCCTAGCGATAGAGAAAATTTTAAGTTGTGGGTCGCGTCTACCCGTCCAGGGAATTACATCCCCTATTGATGACGCTTACGATCGATAGAGGCTGGACGATTGAGACCCTCCTAGTGAGAAAGAAAATTTTAAGTTGTGTTTAAGAAAGACCTCCTAGCCATCGGATAGCGTTGAAATTCATTGATAGTATATGCGCAAGTTTTACGAGTTTCAAGTTCTAGGTATCGCCGATCCGTCTAGGTTGTCGAGTCGGTACGTTCCCGGTCGGACTACGGAGCGCACTCGATACAGACTTTCCCAATTAGGGGCGAACTTACCCCCGGGCTACTGTTGACTGGTAGCTTCCACTTTCCGTAGCACCAGCTCTCCAGATTTAAACGTTTGGCTTCTAACCCTTTGGTTATGGTATTGGGTCATTTGTTGTTGATATGTTGCCATCCGTGCTGATGCAGATTCCCGTAATTCTAAAAGTAAGTCCAACCTTTCTCGTAAGGTGCATTCATTTTGCCGGGCATCATAGTGAGCTACTCAGAGAGAGTGAATGCCTATCTCCACAGGTATGAGTGCTTCACTTCCGTAAGTCAGACTGAAGGATGTTTCTCTTGTTGCCCTTCAAGAGGCAGTACGATACGACTAGAGAATGCCATAAAGTTCCTCAACCCATTATCCTTGGCATCATCCAGCGTTGTCTTTAGTCCTTGCAGGATTGTTCGGTTGGTAACTTCAGCCAGTCCGTTGGTTTGTGGGCGAGCGACAGATAAGAATCTATGTTGGATCTCTAGTTTCTCACAAAACTCTCGAAAACGCTGATTGTCGAATTGTTTCCCGTTATCCGTGTTGAGGGCGCGTGTTATATCGAACAGGGTAATAATATGAGTTCATACGAAGAATTGGACTTTAGCGGCCGTGATCCGGGCAAAAGGCTCGGTTTCCACCCACTTTATAACGTAGTCAATCATCACAATCAAGAATTTTCGCTGTCCTGTGGCTGGAGAAAATGGTCCAAGGATGTCCATGCCCTACTGAGTAAACGACCAAGGGCTAGATATTGGGTTAAACTCGATGGAGGGTAACCAAGGAACTAGTGAAAAGCGTTGATATCTGTCGCACCTTTTGACGTAGCTGTCAGAATCGACCCTCATGGTTGGCCAGTAATATCCCTGTCGAAAAAAAAAAATTTGCAAGAATAGAGTCAAAATATAACACCTGTACCCCTCGTAATGTATTTGTTTGAAAAATTGACATCTTGGGTCTTCAAGACTTCTCTAGCTATATCTGGAGATGAAACAACGAGAGTCCGAGAGGGCTCGGAGAGAGCGGTATGGAAGTGAACCAAGTTGATGAAAGTTGCCAAATAGTGGCGGATTTGGTGGGGAAGGAGGCAAGTTGTATTTGCTAGCTCTGGAGAGCTTCCTAAGCAACAACACAAGAGAGAGGAACAGAAGACACAGAATGTGAGGAGTTAACCATGGAGTTACCTGCAGGTCCACACTATATTCCTGCAAAGACTAATGGTAGCATAGGCATTTCTCTGAACTTTCTGGATATTTTTTTTTAGTTGATTGAGTTTGTTAGATAGGAAAACTTTGTTATTGAAGATAAAAGAGAGAATTCAAAAATATTATGTATTAGAGAATGTAAAAAAAATTTTACAGAGAGTCTATATATATAACTCATTCATTATAGTACCTATAGTGAATATGCTTTTAATATAGTTAATATTCTGGTATCAAAATAATGAATATTCTGTTACTAAAATTATATTAATCTTCCCTCATATTCAAATAGATGATTTTTAGTTGATTGAGTTTGCTATCCAGGAAAACTTTGTTATCGAAGATAAAGGAGAGAATTCAAAAATATTATGTATTAGAGAATATAAAATAGAATTTTCAAAGAGTCTATATATATCACTCGTTCATTATAGTAAATTCAGTGAATATCCTTTTAATACAGTGAATATTATGGTATCAAAATAATGAATACTCTGTTACTAAAATTATATTAATATGGAAACAAAATATATTCTTTATAAGTTTTGGATGTCCAGGTAATTCAATTACTACAAGATACATAAACTCAAAAATTTTCATCGGAACAGATTTTGAAGAATAAGTCATTTTCCATTTAAATATTACATTTTCCATTTAAATATTATCTATATAATCTATATAATGATTTCCTTCAAAATTACAACTAGAAAAAAATCTAATTTACTAGGTCACAAAAAGATAAAAACCCCCCTTCACTCTCCCTGGGCAGCCAACATGAGGAATTGAAACTCCGAAAATTTTGCTAAAAATGTTATTTTTCAGGGCCAAAAGTGTTCTATTGATGTTCTAATTGTAGCACATTGTACTTCCTAAATTTGACCCCACAAAACTGGAACCAGATTTGTCAAATAACCCGGACATCTATTGTCAGGTACCAAAAAAAAGTTGCTTACTTAAATAAGGTAGATTATAATACAAATACACTACCAAAAAATAATCTCTTCATTTTTGACAAAATATCTTGAAATTCTTTGGATTAATTAGTGTTAAAATGGAAATTGGGAAGTGAAAATGAACCACAAACAACTTATATTCTTTGCAAGAAAAGGTAAAAATTAAAAATAGAAAACTATATAGCTTTTAGAAAATTAACCCACCATTTCCTATCATACCATCTCTGAAGTAAAATCATGGATCAACCACAGACATTGCTTTGAGAAAGAGCAAATAAACCATTACAATGAAGGAATACAACTTTGTTCACATGCTTAGATAATAAACTTTAGGCACGCTGCTGCATGGGATATATATATATATATACATACACATATGTGGGTTATAAGGAAGAACACTCTCTTAGAAACGGGATAAAGACTTGAACTTGACATCCCAAATTGGGAGTGGTGTTTTTTAATAGTAATGGACTTGCCGGTCTTTGGTTATAACACTGACTCTCGGTGTATGATATACTCTCCTCATGTTCATATATATGATATTGCATCCATTTGAGACACAATTTGAAATTTCTAAAACTTTGCCCTTAAAATCACTTAAACAGAAAATTCTATCAGTAAGTTGAAAACTTTCCTGAAAAGTGCCAGTAAGCCCTAAAATCACTGAAAATAGCTAACGAAAGCGAAAACACTTAAGTATAAATATAAAGAAGTGAATTTGAAGATTTAAAAAAAAAAAAAAAATTCACATAGGGTCAAATTTACAATTTTGGAAAGTTTAGGGACTAAAAGTGCAAATATGAGAACTTAATGGACTAAGTTACAAAACCAACCATTGAATGACAATTGGAGATCAACCATTGGCCAAGAGCACACATAGTGGTCACCTAAACTCATTCCACCAAAGAGAAACTTTATTAGTTGAAAAATCTTTGTATGAATTATCATTGGTTGGTCACCAAGATTTTCTGAAAATATGATTGATATAGATGCATATTTTATAAATTGTGATTTATTGAAATATTTTATGCATGCTATTTATGAGATATGCTTTGACTGCCCCACATTCACCTCTTGTTTATAAATACAATCATATCATTGCACTCCACTCACTAAGTATTCCCCAATACTCACCCCTCTTTCCACATTTTTTAGAGGATTCTTAGTTTGAGGATTGGACGTCAGAGCTTGCGAAGTATTTTTTGCTGACTTGTATAGGTATTTGGCAATGCAGGATTTTTTGGGAGTCATAGTTCTCAAAACCATGGAAAGGGAAGTTTGTATATCCCATACCGTGCGGATTTTATTGATACTGACTGAGTTTTTGGCAATTATTGGTAAAATCCAACGATTTTTTATTTGTGCTTCATTTACTTTGATTGATCTATTTTTGAAAAACTATTTTATCTATATTGGGACATTTCGATTGTAATTCTAAACTTCGATACTTTCTTTTGAATTTGTGAAGTTCTGTAAATCTTATATCTTTTGGACTTTATTGATGTTAGCTTGATTTTTTCAAGCAAGTATTAGTAAAATCCTATGACTATGTTTTGGGACTTCTTGTATTTTAAATGCTTTATTTATACTAGTTGGCTGGGATGGCCACACCGCATACGTGCATGTACAGGATCTCCTTCCCCGATTGTGTGCCGTCGCATGTTTATGTGTACAGGGAATGGACCGGAGGAGTCCTTTGCATGTGTATTGTTACATATTTTCCTTATTTTGATAAATTGTGTATTGGGAGAATTGTTATGCTGATTTATAGTTTTGTGGAGTCCCGGTATATAGAGAGGTTCTGTCCGTGTACCGAGACTACGCGGCGGTTGTTGTGTACTCAATTCGAGGATTGGGGTGTGACATTTGGCATGACTATGACATGAGATTTTGGATGCATATGTTTTGATTGGTTGGAAATTGTGTTGAAATTACTATGATTTTGATAATATGACGTGCATGGATATACAGATATATATATGACTTTGACCCTTCATCCTCACCTCACTTATTATTTACATGTCACGAAGTTCTCACTCACTGAGTATTTGGTTATACTCACCTCTAAAAAATTTTAAATCTTTACAGAGTTAGTCATTGGAGAGACACATTGACTTACTTCGACATACGTAGTATCGGAGACTACTTATAATAATTATCTTCCGCTATATTTTGAGGTTATTAGTTGATCATATGCGTTGACTGTATGTAGTAATAGAACTCTCGGTTGAAATTCATATTTGTACTGATTAAGTACATTGTATATATATATATAGACCTTATATTTATTACTTTGAGTTGAAAAATGACTTGAGAAAATGATTTTGAAAATATATATGACTGTTTTATGAGTAGCCTTGCGTTGTCTTAGGATACGTGGTGCGGTTGGACCAGTATCCAAGGTAACGGATGACTGTTCACGGCTTCTGGATCGTGGATCGGGGCGTGACATTGGTTACATGGGATAGCTATATAATTGATAAGACATGATCCAAACACTAATTAGTATGACATTCAGGTGCCCGATACCCGACAAAGCATTCATGGCCCCGAAGGGCCTCGTCCCTTCGAACCATAAAACACATTAACTTGAGCAACGCAATCGGCGAGCGGATACATTCGGTGAGACCGAACATTTACCCTCTCTATCTGACCGATGACTAACTAATACTAAAGGAATCGAATACTTTTACTCTTAATTGATAATACTCAACTGAATCTCGCCTTGATTAAACTTCCTATTTCAACACGAAATGTATCTCTCGGATAAGGAAGGAAGCCTTAAAGATCTAATCAATAAGGGAAAGAATCTCCCCGCATAATTCAACTTTCTAAATTCTTTTAATATATACACGACAAAATTAAAGCGTTGAGGTGATCGTAAAAAATCGTCTACATAACGCATCAAATCCGTCAGCAATACTTTCTCCAATGGATACACGTTCAGTTGGGCATACACCAGTCGGGATAGATATATCGTGACACTTTGGGCTACCATTAGAGCATGTCATATATGTATACTGATGGAATAATAGAATTAGTAAAACTAGTGATGTATTGTCAGTTACCATATGTTATCAGATTGTAAAACTACTGATGGTTACCACGTGTTACCATATGTTACTACATTTATCTTCAATTGCGATTGAAATAGAAAAAATTAGAAAATGTTGACGGTTAGAAATGAATTAAAAAATTATACCAAATATTGACGGTTACTATTGAGTTACAAAATTATACAAATTGTCAATGGTAGAAAAGTGTAAGTGAAATTAGTGGTTTGTATAGTCACTTATCATGCGTTAGGAGATGTTACTACTCTATCATCTGTTACCATTGAGTTACAAAATGTTTACGGTAGAAAAGTGTTAGTAAAATTAGTATTATATGATCAGTTACTATTGAGTTACAAAATGGTGTAAAATATGGACGGTAGAAAAGCGTTATGAGACGTTACTACTTTTTATCATCAGTTACTATTGAGTGACAAAATGTTACAACATATTGATGATATAAAATATTAGTGGGATTAGTGACTTCATCGTCAGTTACTATGTATTACTATATGTTACTATGTGTTACAGTCACCATGTGTTACCACATGATACAAAATGTTGACGGTAGAAAATGTTAGTAAAATTTGTGGTTTTATGGTCGGTTATTATGTGTTATCATATGTTACTAGTATTAGCATCGGTTGAAAATGTTAGAAAATGTTGACACTTACCAATGAATTACAAAATTATATTAAATATTGATGGTTACTATTGAGTAATGAAATTGTACAAAATGTCCACGGTAGAAAAGTGTCAGTTAAATTGGTGGTTTTATAGTCACTTATCATATTTTAGGAGATATTACTATTTCATTATCGGTTACCACTGTGTTACAAAATGGTACAAAATGTTGACGGTAGAAAAATATTAGTAAAATTTGTGATTTTAATATTGGTTATTATTAAATTACAAAATGTTTTAAAATATTGACGGTAAAAAAGTGTTAGTAAAATTAGTGTGTTATGATCGGTTACCATTAAGTTACAAAATGGTGCAAAATATTGATGGTAGAAAAGTGTTACGAAACGTGGTTAGCATTGCGTGACAAAATACAGTTACTATGTGTTACTATACTATATGTTACTATGTTTTACTTTGTGTTACCATGTGTTACAACTTTTATTATCGCTTACCATGGAATTACTATCGGTTCATGGATGGGCGCAAGCATACGCCTCGCGGGGGCCCGCGCATGACGGACAGGCACAAGCATATGCCTCACGGGGGCCCGCGCATGACGGACAGGTGCAAGCATATGCCTCATGGGGGCCTGTGCATGCATGTCGAGCATAAGAAAATACCATGCATGTGAGAGCGATTACTTCATTATTTTTTTATTTTAAAAATATTATTATTAAAATAAATACACTTGATTATATCAAATTAAATAATATAATGATATAAAATTAGTTATCACCACCACATGATTTAAGAGTGCATAAAAGAATTACAAAAATATTATAAATATAAACAGAATTGTATTAACATACAAGATTGAGTAGTACATTACATTAAGTAATAGATACAAGACCAAGAGGAAAGAAAGATTCCTTTTCCCAATAACATGTCTATCTTGTACTAATAGTAAGAGGGTAAAGCAAAAATGAAAAAAAAAACATATCTTGATGAAACCAAAAATAAAACAAAGAACGTTCATTTCTTCACTAAAAATATTACCATTACAATTTGGAGGTCACAATCCCACCATATTTCCAAAACTAAGCAAAGCAGTGAGCAACAAGTTTATGTCAAAATTTTTTCGTGTCAATAAAAAACTGAATAAAAAAGTGAAATTAATATAATCATGTAGTAACATTATAAAGAATAAAAAGAATGATTATAAATAAAAATATTACCCGTGGGATGGAATTAAGTGTTGATGATGATGGTGCACTACTAACATCTGGTATTGGAGAAATCTAATAATATAAATAATTAAGATTATTATTAAAAAATAAAATGAAAATAGTAAGATTATGCATGTTCACACTGAACACCAGGAATAAGCCTTGCTTCATTAATCAGGTTTATCAATTCATTTTGTTGTCCACTTCGGTATGTGCAGCAACATGCATAAGAATATAGCGGACCAAATTACTAAGATTGTGATTTTGTTCAATTAAATGTTCCATCATAGTAGTCATTTCTTACTTCTTGGCTTTAGTTGAATACACACTGGGATTTGTAACCTTTCTCACGCATCTAATTCTTCCTCTAGAATCAGGCACTTTCACTTTAGATACAATATCACTTTCCCAAGACAAATTGGAACTTTCTATTTGCACATCTTCTATAGACTCCATTCCAGTCTTCATCATTTTCTGTAAGAAGTAAAAAGTAAAATGTCAAAGTCGCATAAATAAAACAGTTAGAATTACATAAAACGATAATCATCCATACCACAACTTCTGATATTTTTGTAGAAACTAAACTGTTATCTAATCGTGTTCTGTTTGTAATATAAAGTTCAGCTCTATAAGGTTTCCTCTCAGATTGTGTCAACTATAATGAAAAAAAAAAAAAACAAAACAGAGTTTGAAATGTTTAAAAGTAAAAGAGAGATTAATTATTTATACCTGCTCATGTATGAGCTTTGCAAATGATTTCGATCCTAAGCAATGTGGATCAGTCAACTTGGAACGACAATCGGAATTTCTTTTACTAATTTCCTGGAACAGAGAAAAATGTATAAGAATGGCACAGAGAAAAAATGGGTTGTATAGTCGATTGCATTTGTACCTTTCCTTTATCACTCAAACAAAAAGTAACAAGCTCCTATGTGGATCAACTCTTTCATCTTCCATTCTCTTGATATTTTCATCTATTCCCAGTGAATCATCGAATCATTTTGATTTCAGAGAATTTTTAAAACTCTTCCATATTTCACTCAAACTTCCAATAACCTATTTCTTAGTCTCTTCCCTGAGTGGCTTGAAGGTAATCTTCGACTACAATTGAAATAAAGAAAATATATCATCTTTATAGTCATTGATTTTAATTGAAATAAAATTTTATAGATAAGTTTTTCTATCTAGCCATTGAGTAAAAAAAAATAGACACCTGTACAATGTTCCACATATCATCTTTATAGTCCGTTGGCATATCACGCCAAGTTTTATAGTTGATTGGAGCAATGGCATGGACTTTGACTATAGAGCCAAGAAATATGGTAAAAATTGTACCATCAATTCCTATTAGTTGATTTAATTCGTTCATTTCAATCAGCATACGTTGTCCTTTTTCTAAGTCCCAAACATCTTGACAGTGTGTTGGACCTCTATATTTCCTGACAACTACTGAAAAAATAAACATGAGTTATCAGTTGAAACCATGATAACGTCAAACCTCAAATTAAAATAATACCTGAGGTAACATTTTCGCAAGATTGGGTTACTTCATATTAAACTTGCTGTTGGGATTGTTGTGATTCTTCATGCTGAGTAACAATATTCATCTAGCGTTTAGTTCGTCCCATAGCTACGGTCATTCGCACAGTAGATGTTTTTAGAGTAAGAGCTTTGCGGAGATTTGAGGAAAGAAATGCTTCATACTTAATATAATATTTTTGGATTAGAATCCAATTACAAAGCGCGTCATTTTGTACCGCTCTTTTTTTTTTCTTCACCAGCCTTTTTTCCGTACTTCTTACCGCCTTTTTTTAATTAAAATTCTTACCGCTGCCTTTTTCATCTTTCATATATTTCTTTATTTTCATATTTTTAAGTCGGTAATATTGTTTTCTTTTGATTTTATATAATTTTCAATTTCAAAGTCGAGAACTTAGAACAGTGAAAAAGTCACTCAATCTAAAATTTATTATTAAATTCTTTTTAAATTAGATTTTATCATGACTTAATTACTACCACTTTTTTACCACTTGTTAGTATACATAATTACAAATAACAATTAAATAAAATAGATAACAGACATCTCAAAATTCTTCATCTATTCATAATATATGTTTATGATCCAAATTAAATGAAATTACATCCAAATTAAATTAAAGAAATATATAGAATACATTTATATCGTGTGATATTAAATACAACAACAGTTGAATGGTATTGAATAATTTTATTAATTAATTAATTAATACACTATCTTTAAATTAAAAATGAATATCGAGATTAAAATTAATATTAATATTGTCATTCGTTTATTTTAAAATTTATATAAAATTATATAATGTGAATAAATAAAATGAATTCTTCCCTTTTTCTTTGAAATTTTATTAGTTTATATAATATTGATGATAAGATGTTTGGTTTAAATATTACTCCTATTTATCTAACTTATTATATAAAATCAGTAATAGAAGTAGCAATTGTAGTGTCAATGTTAGATTAAATGTATCTATAGTAGTCGTATATATTAATAATATAATAGTAATTAATAATAAATTTGTAATTGTAATTAAAAAAGTACTAATGTGCTAATATAGAACAAGATTATATAATAAAATAGTAATATATAGGCAGTAGTAATATATAGTAATAGATAATAATACATTGACACTCCAAAAAATATAACCATGTACGGTAATGTATATTAATATATAATAATATATAGTAGTATGTAATACTACTATGTAATAGTAATAGTTATTTAATACTAAGGTATATAGTAATTGTAATTAAAAGATACATCATAATAGAGTGTAATATATAGTAACATATAGTAACGTTGTAATATATAGTAGTGTATAGTAAAATATTGTAATATATAGTGATATATAGTAATAAATTTTGATGGATTGAAATATATAATAATATATAGCAATAGATTGTAATACATAGTAACATGTAGTAATATTAGTAACGTGTATATAGAGTTGGCGATTGGTTTGCGGTTGATAATTAAGATTATTTCTTTAATTTTGAAAAAAAAAATTCACTGAAAATTAATACTAATTAATATTATATTATATAATATTCTTAATAAATTATGTAATTGATAATATATCATTATTTAAAGTAATACTACATTTAAAATTTCTAGATTTGATGCAATGCAATTTGGGGATTTGATACCTATAATTTATTACTATGCTTTATCATTTGTTACAACAATGCTTTGAGGAAAAGTTGATAATTGTGAAGTCACCAAACCCACAATGTTTTTTCTGCACTTTTTTTCATTAGGCGCCAATTAACTTACCTCAATTTGTAAAGTAGCGGGAATTAGGATTTACCTAATTTGAAAGTCCACCTATTTGCCTGCATTTTGTTCATATTTTTACCTCCTTTTTGTTTTTTACATTACAAATTTTTTGATTGGCTGTGTCTCATATCACTTTTAGTTATTTAATTTTTTTCATTTTTTTAGTTGGTTATATGTCTAGAATTTATATAATTTTTATAACTTGTTACTATGTAATTTAATGGACTTTTGGGATTTTTAGTACATCAAGTAACTAAAAATAGTGAAAACCACAGTTAATTTAAAATTTATGATTAGATTATTTTTCAAATAAATTTTGTCACCAAAAGCTAAAATATCCAAATTTTTTTGAGATAACATAATTTACCTAATTTTTTATTAATTTAATAATTAAGTAATATGTGTGTAAATTAAATAGCAACTTTGAAATTCAAAATAATAATGACGTTGTCATTTGGTTTTGTATACAATAATTTATATATAATTATATAATATTAATAATTAATATGAATCTTTCCATTTTTGTGAAATCTTGTTGATTCCTAGAAAATATCACTTAAGTTATATATAATTATATAATTATATGCCGGGAAGTCATTAATAGTCCATAACAATGCCGCATACATTTTAAAGTTTTCACCAACTGAAAAATAAAGTATTAACTCCTTTGTACCATAATTCTTTTAGCTCTGCCACGAGTGGTTGTATATGCACATCTATCTTATCACCGGGACTTTTAGGACCAGGACTAAGTAATGTGAGTATAAAGTTGGTAGATTTCATGCACAACCAAGGAGGTAGATTATATTGTATCATTACCACCGGCCAAGTGCTATATGTAAAATTCATTCTTTTGAATGGATTGAAACCTTCTACCACTAATCCTAAGCGAATATTTCTTGGGTCAGCCGAGAAATTAGGGTATAGGGAATCAAACTTTTTCCATGCAGATGAATCTGTTGGGTGTCTTAAGAGTCCATCCTTTGTTCTCCGATCATAATGCCATCTCATCGAAACAGTAATTTTTCCACATGTAAATAGTCTTTGCAATCTAGGAATCAACGGAAGTCATCTCAATATTTTGGCTGGTTTTTTTTTCCCATCTTGATCTCCTTGATCTCCATCTGCTTTATCTCCACTTCGTTTCTATCTGGAAGCACCACACATATAATAAGCATCATCTTTATCTCTATCTTTCTAGTACAACATACAATCATTAGAACAAGTATGTATTTTCTCATATCCCAACCCTAAAGCTGAAATTGTTTTCTTCATTTGAGGGTAACTTTTTGGCAATATGTTTCCATCAGGCAACAATTCTCCTACAAACGCTAATAGTAAAGAGAATGATTTATTAGTCCACCTGGACAAACACTTTAAATGGTACAAGTGCACAATAGTTGTAAGCATGGTATATTTAGAATTTGGATAGACTGGTTTTTTTGCTTTTTTAAGTAATTCATGAAAATGCAACTGTTTAGTTGGTTCAATTTCATGAGAATTTGGTTGAGGATTATGTAAATGTATGAATGCATCATGTAGCATGTCATACATATTGTGATAAAATACATTGTCAGTATTACTATTCAATGGATCATGGTTGGTTACGTAGGATGGATTGTGGTTGGTCTCCTCAATTCATGAGATTTACACGTTGCAACACTCTCTCCATGAAATATCCACTTCTGATAACCACGTTGAAATCCATGACGTAATAAGTGATTGAACACGGTGTGTGTAGGGAATCTCAATGTGTTGAAACATTTAACACAAAAACATGATATCTTGTCATCCATAGATTGAATATTTGTCGATGCAAATTCAAGAAATGCATTAACCCCATCAATATATTCATCACTTTCTCTTGATTTAGAATACATCCATGACCTCTCCATTTTTTCTGTTTTGTAGAAGCAAAGATAAGAAATATTAGAGAAGTATTTGTATATGTCAAATAAACGAATGAAATGGAAAATGAAATAAATTGTGATTATTGATTTGATTTTTTGACCAAAAAAAAAGTAAAAGAAGGAAATATGGTTTTGGCGCCAATATTCGCACCAAGAAGCTTTGTCCATATCAACATTGATGAAAGTTAAGATTAAAGAAGTAAAAAGTATTTGTAGCCACATTTTGCTCTTAAAAAAAGTTATTGGTATGTGAACAGAACTAAGTGATAGAGAGAAGGAGAAAACGAGGGAGGATGAGGAGAAAGAGAGAATGACAGTGGAGGAGGAGAAAGAGAGAATGACCGAGGAGGAGGAGAAGAAAAAAGTAAGAGGAGTAAAGAGTGAAGATTGAAGAGTGAAGATAAGGATAGGGGAGAAAGAAGAATCACATAACTTTTTTAAAAACAGAGAGGCCAAGAGCAGAGGTTTGAAGAAATTTTTTTTGAAGATTTTGAAAATTTCGAACCAGAACTAGAAATGGAAATTTCTTTCGACAATGAGGCTTTTGCAAGTTCGTGATTAATTTTTTTATTCTTAATTTGAGCGTATTTATTTACTTCTGAGCTTATTTATAGTTATTAGTTATTAGAGTATTTAGGGATTTTTAGTAATTGATTTGAGGTTTAGTGATTTATGTTATAAATTTTAAAAATTTAATATACATTATATACATTTCTGGATACAAAAGAAAAGAAGAAAGGAGTGGCTAAGAACAAGAAGAAAAGGAATGACTTGCGTGCGAGTCAGGTAATGAAATCTAATATCGCCTACATATATTAATAATTTAATTATTATTAGTATCAATAATGTAAAAAATTTTGCAAGAATAGAGTCAAAGTATTGAAGAATGGAGGGAATTAAAGGAAGGGGAGAGGGACATGATGAACTGGATTGTGAAATATGAATGCATCCACTGTATTTATGAATGCTTTTGTGCCATGTGATATTTGATATTGTTCTATGAACTGCTTTGGCATGAGATTATGGATTATTTGTTGGAAATCATGGCACATTGTTGAGAAATGGATTGATTTAGAAATGAAGGGTGTCGTAGATGACTATAGTTATATTCCCACCACGGAGCGACCCAACGGCGTGGCGTGGTTTGGGGTTTGGATGTGTGGGGGAGTTTGACGTCCCTCCCTCTGTCGAAGTCGTGCTATATCTGGTGTACCCCGGTAAGGCACGAGCCAACGCCAAGGAAGGGGGTTTGTTTTGAGACATTGGATAGAAAAAACCCTTGGTGGGCTTTCGTCTGAGTTTGGCTGCCCTAAGACGGAAGAGTTTTTCGATGGGACCCCAGGATTTTCTGAAAGGATAATTGACATGAATGCATATTTGTGAAATGTGATTTATTGAAATGATTTTATTTATATGAAATGATTTATGAGATATGCTTTGACTGCCCTACATTCACCCCTTGTTTATGAACACAATTGCACCATTGCACTCCACTCACTGAGTATTCCCCAATACTCACCCCCTCTCGCCACCTTTTTCAGAGGAGACTTAGTTGGGAGACTACTCGACGGAGCTTACGCAGTATTTTTTTGCGGATTGTATACGTATTTGGCATATGCAGGGTTACTTTTGGAGATTTATAGCTCTCAAACCATGGAAAGGGAAGTCTGTACATCCCATGTCATGTGGATTTTATTGATACCGGCCGAGTTGTTGGCAAGTATTGATAAAATCCGACGATATTTTATTTGTTCTTTATTATTTTGATTACTCTATTTTTGAAAAACTGTTTATATCTGTACTGAGACATTTTGGACTATAAATCTTAATTTCGTTGCCTTTTTTCTTTGATTTTGTGAAGTTCTGTACAACTCATACCGTTAAGATTTTATCGATATTGGCTTGTTTTCTTCGGATAAGTGTTGGTAAAATCCGACGGCTATGTTTTGGGACTTCTTGTTTGTTAAATGCTTTCTGAGTGGCTAGGATGGCCATGTCGCATGTGTGCATGTACGGGTTCACACTCCTCGTTGTGTGCTGCTGTGTACTCATGCATGTACAGGTCCCCACTCCCCGATGTGTGCTAATGTATGATTGCATGTATAGGATCCCACTCCCTGATGTGTGTCAATGTGTGTGTTTATACGTCCAGGAATGAGCCGAATGGGCTCCTTGCATGTGTAATGATTTTGTGATTTCTTATTTTTGAAGAGTTTTATGCTTTTGATGATTTATTGTGAATTTGATAGCCTTGCGAAGTCCCGGTAGATGGGGAGGTTTTGTCCATGTACCGAGACGACGTGGCGGTTGTCGCGTAGGCAATCCGAGGATCGGGGCGTGATAGCTTTATTGATATCAGAGCTTAGACTCACGATTTTAAAAGTTTATTGGTTTTGGAATGTTTTAAATTGTTTCCAAATATCCCAAAAAGTTTCTAAAGACTTAAAGTGTTTGGTTTTTGAAAAAGATGTTTTTGAGAATGTACAAGTCTTCCATGGATTTCTTAGGATATTGGAAATGTTCTTTTAGGGGGTTAAACACTTGGATTAGTTCATATTTTAAATTGCTAAGTTCAGAACCTCTTTGTAGAACTTTATTTTTTGGATGATGAATAAGGAACCCCAAATGAAATATTTTTCTCTTTATCTCCATATCTTTAGTAATGTATCACTCTAGAAAAGGTGACTTGATTGTGGCTCAAGACCTCCTGTGGCTTGTTTGGTCAAATATTGGGGACCTTAGTAGTGGTTTTGGCCCTCGGACCTATATCTTGATATTAGAAGTTTGGTGTATATGTATAATTGTAGAGCCTTCAAAAACTCATAGAGGTGTATATCATGTATTCAATGAAGAATTTTAGAGAAATCAACTATAAGTTCGCCCCCACATTGTCTTCAGATTTGCATGAGTTAGTAGACTAATCACTAAGTAGGGACTTTAGTGTGGTAAGATTCTCTTTTGAAAAACTAAATGGGGTTAGTGGTACTAATAGTATGACTAGCATGGCTCTTTGATTTGGGATGACGAGTTGTAAGACATTCTCTTGTGTAATAGTGAAGTAACTTGGGCTCTGTGAGAAGACAGAACTGTAGCGTCTTGCATTGATTATTTTCTTTGCTTTAAACAACTGGGAGTCTTAACTCCCTAATTTTAAGTATGACCTTCGCATTTGAAATGCTTCTCAAGCATATGCTCAAACATTATATCTTTAAGTAAGGGATTGTAATAGGAGGTTTTACCATTGGGTTACTAACGGTGGGAGGTAAATGAATGGTTTCACTTTGATGCTTTTATCAGGAAGTGTGAATTTTATTCTTTTTGGTTTTCTGATAATGTTAATAGGTTCAACTGGTGATTATTATTGCTAGTTATTATGATCTTTGATTGTGACCAAATACCAATTTTCGAAGTGAAAATAAAGGTTTTTGAGGTTTGCTTAATTGGTAATAATTTTGATTTTCTTTTTGCTAATTGGTGGAAGATAAGGGAAGATGTATTGGCCTTGTTTCCATAGACTTTTATTGTACGAGATTGATGAGTGGTCTTTTGGATAGAATTCTTGACAAATTGAATAATCAGTCTGTGGTGAAGGAGTTTAGGGAGCACACTCGTGCCCTCTAGGTGAGTAGGAGTCATAACAATGGAGGTCCATTCTTGGAGCTTATTTTCCATTCTAGTGGATGGGAGGGAGGTAGTTTGTTTACTCAATGGTGAGAAGAATAGAGGGTTGTATGTTTTGAGAGAGGTTATTAAGGCTTTACTACAGGACGGGGGTGTGAAAAAAAAAATTTATGGGTAGAACAGATGTTCGACCGAGGGTTGTGTGCAGAATTTAAGGAATCTGATGATCGAATAGGTAGGAACCATGAGGAAGATCTATTGAGTCTTATGAGGTCTGATGACAATTTGTTTTTTGAGAAAATTAGGAAACATGAATGATGGAGGTGGTAGTTGATGAGGATTTAAATGAGGAAATCAAGTTAACTGAATCTGTTTTGGGGCATATTTTGCTGAATGAGGGCGTTGTATGTTGTGGTGATAGCTGTAGGACTTAAAGAGATGTTACCAGTATGTTCAGCACCATGGAGTTTCTGTGTAAATTAAAGGTCAAGGTAGAATAAGAAATTTTCAATTACGGCTGAGCAGCCCAAACATAACTTACTTCAAATGACCTGAAATCAAGAAAATAATATGTATTGAAACATCTTGTGGAACTCTATGGAGTATTACCCAAAACTTATGGTCCTAGAGCCTCCACTTATATTTCTGGTATACTTTTATTCATAGTTTGGCATTTAGTTATATTGTTATTTTTATTGATGATCATCCAAGAAAGACAATTTCTTAAAAAGAGCTGCTATAAGTACTGGGTGACACCAAAATCTTTAACCATACGATGAATGGTCTCTGTAAGCATTGAATGTTTCTTTCAAGTAACTGTCATTTTATGCTTTCGATAAATATGAGGGAAAGCTTTTTGTTTCGATGGTTATTTAGAAAAGTAATATTTGTAATAGACATTGCCTTCTTTGGACGAGCAACATCTTAGGTGATCTTGATAACAAGAAACTTTGTTGTCTAGTTTGAAAATTTGAGGATATGGAAACCAGTGGCAGCTTCCTCAATGTTTGATATAGTCACCTTGGAGAAACTAATACGACGAGTCTTTACGGGATTTATATATTGTAGTGAGATTTCTCTGATGTTTCAGTTAATTGCAGTGATTTAGAGTTCCTTAGATAACCATTTTAAGTAAAGTCTCTTAATTTGGGGTAGATTTATCCTTCAAAAGAAAGTATGAGATTATATGGACCATTCTAGCTTTTATAATATCGAAATAGTGAATCTTGTAAGCATCTAGGTAGAAATGTTTATGCATGGTTACTTGAGCACCGTTTAGGAGTAAGAACGTCTGTAAACGAAATTTTGAGGTATATTGAATTGGTTGAGTTCAATGATAGTATTTTCAGATATTTGTGGTATGTGTATTAAAGACTTCAATTTTAATCTTCTACAATACTTTGTAGCAGATACAAGGTGGAGGCCTGTTCCAATTGTTGTTGAGGAATGTGTTAATCGAGAAAGTTTTGCTCCTTTTATATCCAAGGTTTCAAGGTTTTAGAACAAACAAGGTGATTCTATTGATTTTTGTGCTTTAATTGCTACAATTTGAAAAAGGAAATTAAAAGAATCTCAATATCAAGAAATACCACCTACCAAATACTCATATTGGAATAAGACAAGTTTTTCTATCAATACTTTGAGAGATACTATAGAGTATGATAATATATTTATAGTTTGAAATTGGTGGATTGGAGACTTTGTTATCAATATGGTGGTGAGTGTAGGTGATAAGCGTGCATACATATATACACTGTATTAAGATATCATGATTTGCGAGTAAGCAATTACATAGCTGTAAATGAGAATAAGAATAAGTTTATGTGCTTAAAGATATATTGCTTGGAGGGTTAAACAAATCAAAATGAGATATCTAGGAAATTTCAAAAGGACAATCAAGCACTTGTACATTTGAGACGAGAGTGATTTCTTAAGAAACTTATCACAAACTAAATTTTAGGAAATTTGGGAGACTGAAGAAACTAAAGCAAAAACAATACCCCTATTTGTTTGATTTATAAACTTTATTTTTATAAATTTTGAACACGAAATTTGTTTTTAGGGGGTTAAGAATTGTAATACGGAAAACTTAATGTTGAATGTTTTGTAAACATTTTTATAATAAAATAGAAAATTTTGAAATTTTATTGATTTTCGATTTTGGGGTCTTAATTTAAAATTTTTGGTATATTTTAATTGTCGTGTCCGCAAATCGTAATAAATCTCATTTCTATGAAAAATTTAAATTTTAGTAAAAAAAAAAGGTGTGAATATATATATATATATACATATATATATAATAGTTTATTTATTTAAATATATATATATTAAAAAAGAAAAAAGGAAGAGAAGATGCTGGGTTTCGGAGTGAAACGCAGCACTCCCTCCCAAATCAATTAGGGTTGGAAAACCCTAATTGATTCTCTCCCTCTCTCTTCCTCTCCTTCATTCAACAGAGCAACCCCTGCCTCCTCTCCCTTTCGCAATTTCTTCGCCCTCTCCACCGCCAACCACCATCGCCGTGTTCTCTCTCTTTCCCCTTCTTCCCTCTGTTTCTCTCCTTTGTTATCTCTTTCCCTGTCGACCTCTCTCGGTCTCTCTCTGTCCTCTCTCTTCCTCCCATGAACTCTCTGTCTCTGTCTCTCGACTCTCGCTCTCCCTCTGCCTCACGCTCTGCCATCGTCCGTTCCTCTCCGCCACCATCGGTGGTTCGACCACCACTAAGCCGTTTCCTCTCACTGTTTCTCTTTATCTCTCCCTAACTCACTCACTGTTTCTCTCACTCTGTCGCAATCTCTCTTTACCTCCTATGGTCGTACCTTCCTTCGACCACCACTTAGCTGTTTCTCTCTCTGTTCTGGGTAGTGATGATTAGGGTTTCACTGTCTCTCTCTATCGATCGAATATCTCTCGGTCATTCTCTCTGTTTCACTCTTCGTCCTCTCTCCTTCCTTTTCTCTCTTGTGCGCAAACAAAGCACTCACTCTCTTTTTTTGGCCACGCGCGCCTTTGCTCTCTCTGTCAAGAGCTCTTATGCAGTCTTTGCAGAAGCCCCCCCCAAGCCAACAACAGCAGGAAGCCTTCAAAACCCTAGGCCGAATCTGCTGACTCCACTTTCTGTGTAGGTAAGGATGAATTAGGTCTAGGGCTTCGATATTTATAGTGATTTAGCTAAATTATTGAAATTTTAGTTCGAATCGGACACATTGTAGGTTTGGACTGAAATGAATGGCACAGGGAGGCTAAGTCCGTGAACTGCGAATACCTTAGGTGAGGGAAATTCGTACCCTTTTGATAAATTGAATGAAATTTAGGGTTAATTTAGGGTGAAAAGACCTGTATATGTGTTGAAAGTATGCTAAATCTGAATAGAATGCATTTTCTAAGATTTTACATGTGATTATTAAGGTTAGGTCTAGAATTTTATTACAGGGTAAGATAGAATGTGTTAGATTCGAAGGAAATGCATTATTCTTGAAAGTTTGTATGAAATTATTTAGGTTAAATCTAGAATTCGATATAAATTGGGCTGCGAAGCATCATAGGATGTCTTAGATAATAATAGAGTTTTGTTTGATTGATTTGCATAGTTTTCCTTGAGATTTGAATTGAAATTGGCGTGAATTAAATTAAAATTATGTAATTCGGGAGAATATTGGTAAAATTGAGGATATTGTAAATTTAAAGTCGTCGGTGATTTGAAATGATACTAGATTTATGAAACGAAAGCTTAGGAATGTAATTGTGCAAGTTAAGGCTATTGTAAATAAAGGGAAAATTAAAAACCCTTTAATCGAGCTTTAATTTATAATTATTCGTGTTGGTTGGTTTAGGTTGACCTTTGAAGACTTGAAAGGAGTCATTTTGGGTTAATTGTGAAAATAGGGAGTGGATATCCTCCCTAGAGGTGAGTGGATGGTTCATTGTGTTCATGAATGAGTAACATGTTTTAAAATTGCTTTGAAAATGATTTTGAAAGATTTTTATATGTTTTATATAAATTATTTTGTGATTGTGGGCTGTCTGAACTGGATTGTGAAATATGAATACATCCACTGTATTTTATGAATGCTTTTGTGCCATGTTATATTTGATATTGTTCTATGAACTGCTTTGGCATGAGATTATGGATTATTTGTTAGAAATCATGGCACATTGTTGAGAAATGGATTGATTGAGAAATGAAGGGTGCCGTAGATGACTATAGTCATATTCCCACCACGGAGCGACCCGACGGGGTGACGTGGTTTGGGGTTTGGATGTGCGGGGGAGTTTGACGTCCCTCCCTCTACCGAAATCGTGCTATATCTGGTTCACCCCGGTGAGGCATGAGCCAATGCCAAGGGGGTTTGTTTTAAGACATTGGATAGAGAAAACCCTTGGCCGGCTTTCATCTGGATTTGGCCACCCTAAGACGGAAGCGTTTTTCGGTGGGACCTCAGGATTTTCTGAAAGGATAATTGACATGGATGCATATTTGTGAAATGTGATTTATTGAAATGATTTTATGTATATGAAATGATTTATGAGATATGCTTTGACTGCCCCACATTCACCCCTTGTTTATGAACACAATTGCACCATTACACTCCACTCACTGAGTATTCCCAATACTCACCCCTCTCTCTCCACCTTTTTCAGAGGAGACTTAGTTGGGAGACTACTCGACGGAGCTTGCGCAATATTTTTTACGGATTGTATAGGTATTTGTCACATGCAGGGTTACTTTTGGAGATTTATAGCTCTCAAACCATGGAAAGGGAAGTCTGTACATCCCATGCTATGCGGATTTTATTGATACCGGCCGAGTTGTTGGCAAGTATTGATAAAATCTGATGATTTTTGATTTGTTCTTTATTATTTTGATTACTTTATTTTTGAAAAACTATTTATATCTGTATTGGGACATTTTGGACTATAAATCTTAATTTCGTTGCTTTTTTCTTTGATTTTGTAAAGTTTTGTACAACTCATACCGTTAGGATTTTACCGATACTGGCTTGTTTTCCTCGGGTAAGTGTTACTAAAATCCGATGGCTATGTTTTGGGACTTCTTGTTTGTTAAATGCTTTGTGAGTGGCTAGGATGGCCACGTCGCATGCGTACATGTACAGGTTCCCACTCCCCGTTGTGTGCTACTATGTACTCGTGCATGTACAGGTCCTCACTCCCCGATGTGTGCTAATGTATGATTGCATGTACAGGATCCCACTCCCTGATGTGTGTCAATGTGTGTGTTTGTACGTCCAGGAATGAGCCGGATGGGCTCCTTGCATGTGTAATGATTTTGTGATTTCTTATTTTTGAAGAGTTTTATGCTTTTAATGATTTATTGTGAATTTTATAGCCTTGCGGAGTCCGGATAGATGGGGAGGTTTTGCCTATGTACCGAGACGACGCGACGGTTGTCGCGTGGTCGATCCGAGGATCGGGGCGTGACAGACTCCCTCGATGGTTTCTTGAGTGAGATCACCGCCGTCAACACCTGCCTTCTTTAGATTCAAGAGAACTTCAATGAAGACTTTGTTCTCATTATCATTCTTCATGCACTTGTGTTCTTTGATTGCATGATCAAGAAAACCGTCTTACCAGCTTAAAAGCTTTTTCAAGTCCCGCATCAAAGCCGGTTATTCTATCCATCCACCCCATGTATGAAAACAATTCTCTAAAGCTAAAGGAAACAAACAACTTTGTAACCTTCTTTGTCAGTCTTCCAAATCCGGGTCCAGTCATTCCTTCGTGCCTTTGACCAAGAATATACTTGCATGCTATATTGTTTGAGGCTGTGGTTGCTATGACACTCAGATTAACAGGTTCCTTCGCAAGACATGACTGTTGAATATTTGCGACTAGATGAGCTAGTAGTTCTTTACGAATGTCTTGACATGATTGCACACTTTTTTTGGGTCAAAATCTCCGCAACTCATAGCTTCCTTAATTCCATCCAACGCTGGCCATATGATGATATCGGTACGTCAAGACCTCCATAAAATATAACACTTGCTCCGCTACTAAGGTTTTTATGTTGGATCATTAATCTAACATTAGACTTATATATCAAAATAATTATATATTACATACTGTCAAGTTCATAACTTAAATCCATATAAAAGTGATCTGATAAATTTAAAAAATTCAGTAATTGAGTTTAAGTATCTCAAAAAATATAGAAATAAATTAATATATAGATACCAATGGATATTTGCTATTGATGATGGGTTAAATAGGGATTGTCTAAGGGTGATTTAAGGATAGCTGTCATAAGGTGAACAGACAAAGTCACCTTATAACTATAAATATGGTTATGGCTCCTGAGCCAATGTATCACTCTTCTCCCTAATATCCACATCATATAGAGAGAATTTGTGAGGATACATTTGTTCTAGAAGGTCATACCCAAAATTCTACCCCAGACGAAAATCGAATCAAGATTTCAATTTATTCAATTTTCGGCTATGAAATCAGGTAAAATTTCAATCCGATCTAAATTTTTAATTTCAGTTTATTAAGTTTTTAATTCTGATAATTTAGCACGATATTTGATATTGTTTTGCATAAAGTTATTTTTCCCAATAAGTGATATCAGAATCACTTGTGTTTAAATTATCAGAATTTTTTTGTATATTTTAAAATTTTATATGATTTTGATACTGTGTGAATTTTTGAAATTATGCATGAAAATTTTTTGTGCATATTTCAGTTTTCAAAAAAAAAATAATCAAAAATATTTTTTTTACGTGGATTTCAATAAAAGAAAAAGTTATGGAAAATTTTTATTAAAGTCGACTTTCAATTTTTTTATTTAAAGTCGACATCCAATGTCTCAAAAAAAATAATTGGGAAGTTTTTTATCAAAATTGACATTAAGTATTTTATTAAAGTCGGCATTCGATATTTCTAAAAAAATATTTGGGCAAAAGAGAGGAAGATGACAAGTTTTCAAAAAATTTAAGACTCTTTATATTTTGAAATATTTTCTTTCCTTCTCTTTTGAGCATTTTTTAAGAAAGTTGATTTTTTGGGGGGGAACTTTTGAACTTTCAAAAAAAAAAAAGTAAAAAAAGAGAAGGAAGTTTATATTTTGAGCAAATATATATATATATATATTTATATATATGAAAGTTGGCATTGTTTTTTTCTTCAGAAAGGAATCTTTAAGATTTCCCCCAAAAAAAAATGTGTAAACTTTTTTTTATGGCAAGTAATAAGATTGACTTCTTTTCTTTTTCGAAAGAAATATTTCAAATCTTATTTTTTTCATGACTCATTTTTGGAAAAATTTTGATTTTAAAGATTCTTTTGAAATTTGATTTCTTTTAAAAAATTTCAGAATTTAAGTATTTTTGAAAAATTTCCAGTTTTAAAGAATATTTTGGAATTTAGTATCCTTTAAGAAACTTTTAGAATTTAAGAAAAAAAAAAAAAGAAAACTTTTAGATTTCAACTTTTCCTTTTTAGGCTTGACTTCTCAATTTTAAAATAAAGTTTTTCAATTAAAAAAAAAATTAAGGAAACTTTCCGTTTTGAGAAACAAAAAAAGAGGAAATTTTCAGATTTTAATTTCCTTTTTTAAAGAATAATATCCCAATTTTAGAAAAAGAATTGCAATTAATAAAATTTTCAGTTTTGGGAAACAAAAAAAAAAAAAGAAAGGAAACTTCTAGATTTCAATTTTCTTTTTTTTTTTTAAAGGTTGACTTTCTAATTTTAGAAAATAAATTGCAACTAAGAAACTTCTTGTTTTTGTTTTTTTTTTTTTAAGAAAAAGAAAACTTCTAAATTTTAATTCCTTTTTTTAAGGTTTGACTTCCCAATTTCAGAATAAAACTTTTCAGATTCCAATAAAATAAAGCTTTCATTTTATTACAAATTTAAATCACCAAAGAATCAATATTTTTCTTTTCTTAAAAATAAAATGGACTTTATGGGCTATTTTGGAACCAAACAGACCCAACCCTGGTTGTAAAAGTATTGAAATTTATTGGATTCAATTAAACATATTTTTCATTCTTATCATTTTATAGTGTTTCTTTTATATTCAATATTAGTCATTTCTTTTAGAATGCGATGACATGACATGTTTAAAAAAGTTTTGTCAATAAGACGAGAATAAATCTAAAAACGGCTAGTTCTTAAGCGGTTCTGAATGAACTCACTACCTACCTGGGAACTTTTCTTGTGCCCTCTGTTACAGAATGAGGATTGACCAAATTTTGAATCAATTATCGGTGAAAAGTGAAGATTTTGATTTTATGCCGACAATGAAAGTGTAGGGATGAAAAAGAAAGATGATTGAGACATATTTGGTAAATTGGGCTTTTATAGGCTCAAATTTAAGATTGATAAGATTAAGTAATCCAATTTTCAAGAAATTGAGCCCATCAGGATAAAATTAGAATTTTTTCAGTTACGAATATGATTCAAATATGAGTATGATTTTATATATATCTCAAGATAAATTAATTAAAACACAGCATATTGTCAAAGTGACCTCTATTGTGAAAATTAATTTATTTTGAATATAAAAAGTTGTGTGTGTGCAATTCATGTAAGTACCGATTGGTTCAAAGGAAAGTCCATATTTAACAAAATTGTGTGTAAGCATTGTTGTAATAAATGTGTGACAATTATTCAGTTTTACATATGACTAATTCATCAGTCCAAAGGAGATAATTGATTGATATGTTTTTATTGTTACTGTTTGATTACTACACTACAATACCACTTACAAATTAATTATTTTATCTAAAGATAAAATATTAATGGAGTAACCGGTATCTTCTGATGGGGATTACTTATATTTGAATTTATTTGTTTTTAAAGTTCAATATAAGTATATATGGATTATTATTCTCTATTTGATGGATATTAATGCCTAATTTAAGTTAATTTTTAAATTGAATGGCTTGAATTTTAAATTTGGATTTAAACAATGCGTTAAAGGCTAATTCTCTCTACCACTTATAGATAAGAGTACCTCTGAAAAAAAAGGAGAAAGAAAGATGGGAGATGTTGAATCGCATGTGTCTAATGATGATAAAGTGGGTCATCCCAGAAATATTCAGAAGCTCTATATGTAAGTCAGTTATAATGATTAAATCTTTTCTTACAGATATTGAGAAAAATGAAATAGTTATTGGTATACTCTTAACAAATCCTACCTCTATACGATATAATAGTTAAAAACTCTTGACCACTAAGGACAAAATGAAAGAAAAGAAAAGGAAGTAGGATAAAGATACTGCAGATACAATATCTCAAAAGAAGTAACAAAAGACACTGATTGAATCGGGAAAAAAGGGTTACTTCTTCTATGGAGCTAAAGGGTACAAGAAAAAGGAAATGTACTAATTCCACACTTGACGTGATAAAAAATGTATATTTCTTAATTTGATTTGTTATGAGATTAATTTAACTTTAGTATCAGGACACACCTGATGGCTAGATTCTGTTGTAACTATTTACGTCAGTGTGTCTATGTAGGGTTTCATAAATTGTCGATCGTCAATTGATGGGAAAGACACATCTATGTGGATGATGACAATAAAGTTTTAATTGTAATAATAGAAAGATTTAGATTATCATTGAAAACCAATTTCTATTTGGATTTTAATAAAACTTTTGTTGATCGGTCTTTTAGATGGAATTTGATTTCCATTTTTTGTGTTGGACAGATCAGGTTTTACCAATTCTTTCATAAATGAAAAAATTGGTTGGTTTCTTGTATCTAAATAGGTTGGTTCCAATTATCTATAAGGATTTGATAATCTATATTACTTTGATATTGTTGTTTCATTTAATGAATCCCTTACAATACGGTACTTGAAGTATACAGTTTAAGTTAACCAATAAGAATTTCTCTCTATTATGACACAAGAGATTGGGTAATATCTCCAAACAGAGAATAGAGAGACTTGTGTCAGAAGAAATTCTTAATACCCTTAATTTCACAGATTTCGGTATTTGTGTAAATTATATAAAAAGAAAACAAGCCAACAAAAAGAGATTGAAGCCAATAGGAATTCAGACGACATTTTAAAACTAATATATACAAATATCTGTGGGCTATTCCTTTTGGTTTTTAGAATGGTCAAAGATATTTTATCATGTTTATAGATAATTATTCATGATATAGTTCAATCAAAATTACCGCATATGCAATACTGGATAAGTCCGGATTATGATATGTACTCTAAATTGTATATTTAAAATTTTTATATTTTGTAAAATGGAGGAAGTATAGTTAATTTAAATATAAGTGTGAATTTCTGCTCCTTGACTTGTTCGGGAAACGCCTCTAGATACTTGACCGATAGTTTTTAAATTTTAAAGTTTCTGATCGGTAAAGTCATCGGTTAGTTGAGTATTCGGTGATTAGTATTTGATGGAATTTGACTTTGCTAAGAGAATTTACTTGTTCGGTGAGATTTTAATGTGTAGTAAATATTCTCTTCAAAATTTTGATTTTTTGATTGGTAGCTGATAGTGACTATTTCTTAGTGATTTATTGTCTTTTCGGTGTAAAGTAAAGTTACAAATTTGTTTGTATATTATGGAGTTGAGTTGACAAATTATTTTCTATAATTTTTATAACTTTATATGTACCTATCGGTACACTCAATTCTCCTATATCATTCGGTATATTATATTTCACTAACATCTTTGATGGTAAATATTTACACCAATCAGTGAATGTCAAATTTTGGAAATTCCATCAATAGTCATTTTAAAATAGTTGTTTGGTACTGACACTATGAATCTCATCGGTGCTGTGTTAATTTATCGACTAGCATTTAACCTTACTTTCCAATATATTACCATTTGTTTGTAAGCTATCGGTAATCGTTTTACTAAATTTTCACATGTCCAATCAGTACAAAACAATAGATTTATTTTCACATTTTTTCAATCCCGGTCGGTTATCTTAGACAACACTTGTAATTTTCTAGCCAGTGAAATTTGTTTTACTCCTATTTGGTCATGCTTGAATAAATTTGTTACCTTCGGTTAATCCAGCATTCGGTCATGTTGGCAACCCCTTTGGTCATGCTTCAACACTTCAGCCTTTGGTCATTGTTTTGTTGCCTTCTGCCTTCGATCAACAATTGTCTTCGGTTAAGCTTTAACAAGTGAATGCTTTGCCTTCAATTTTCAATTTTCCTCATCGATTATCTCCATTTGCACCCTCTTCATTGGTTGTCTATTCCTATCGGTTCAAATTTTCCTTGTCGGTCCATGCCTTAGCTATGCTTCAATGTGATTTCATTTTTCCCTTCAGTTTCATTTTTCCCCTTCGGTGCACACAAATTCCCTTTGGTGCACTTGTGATTGGATATCATTTTCCTCCACTAGCCTTCGGTGAAGTCTCATTTGCTGCCTTCAGTGAAGTCCTTCGATGCATGTCTTAATTTGCAAATTTTGTCACCAACTAGTCTCCATGGAGGTTGGATCCTAAGACCATAGTGCCAACCAAAAAAGAGATAACTACCACCATGTCATTTGAACCCTTTAGTTTTATATTGCATAATCTTTATTATAACCCATATCTTTGGAATATTCCCAAAATAAACAATTTTAGTTTGACTTCTACAGATTTGCACTCACCACTTCCAATTTTCCAGCCCGTCACCGATCATACTTTCTCTATGGGCAAAACCACAAATACTTAAATTTTTTTTTGGGTTGACTTTCCCAACAACTCAAGTGAACATATTGGGCATAGTTACAAATTTGAAATAGATGAGGACTACTAGGTAAATATTGAAAATGTGTTTAATGATAGAAAGGGGTGGAGACTTCAGAAATTCATGAATCCAGATAACTCCACTTCTCTCCCTTTATCTCTCTCTAGATCCTTCTTTTTCTTTTCTTCCAAATTTATTTGATTTACCATCCAGTTGATAGATTTAAGATTCCAAACTACTCATACAACTTTCCAAAGTTAGATTCTAGGTTTGATATTGGAAAACCTTAAGAATCTAGAGCCGTCACAAGGAAGAGTAAAATTCTAGCTTTTGGTGGAACCTGAATGGGAAGGATTTCTTGGAGACAGAAATTAAGGTATTATCATTTTCCTATTCCATCATTTGGTTTACTTATCTAGTTGTTCACTTGGCTTTGGAGAATATTTAGTCCTCGAAAGTGAGAGGAAACTGGGGTTTGAATGTTATAGTTTCTAGGCTTAACGTGAAAATAAATATTGATGATTTTAATTCTTGATAATGTCCTTTAAGAGTCAAACGGACTGATCGTGGCAAGAATATTGCTATTGAGGAATCTGAGAGTGACTACCCTCCCTATCACTATGAGTGGATGGACTGTTATGTTTTGAATAAGAAAATGATTTTTTATAAATTCTTTTATAAAAGATTTTTAAATGATTTGTTACAACTATTTGTGTTTGTGGGATGTTCCAAAATATGAGTTTGAATGCACATGTACCACTGCATTCGTGAATAAATATGTGTCATTGTTGTTGGCAATCGCATTTATGAATACTGTGATATGGTTTGCTAACCGTTTGTTGAATCTATGGCGCATTGGAAAATATTTAGATATTGTGAAATGATGGTGCTGGTGATGGTAAATGACTATAGTTATTCTCTCCACGGAGTAACCTGACAGGGTGACCTATATGAGGGCTTTGTTTGGCAAGGGAGGTAGACACTGCCTCCTGCATCCCCATCATACTATTCGGATAACACCCTGGTGAGGTACAAGTCAATGCCAAGAAAGGAGGAACTAGTGTTATGAAAAGAAATGAATGGAAAACTCTTGGCGGGTTTTCGCCTGGGTTTGACTAAACTTTGAACGGGAGTGTTTTCTTTAGGGAGACCTCATGATTTTGGAAAGCATAAAATTTGTGGATGTATCTACTTTTATAATGAGTTGAATTGTATAATACTACTTATGTATTGATGAATTATTGGAAATTATGGTTTTGATATTCCCACACTCACCACTCATTTACTGTCACAACATGTCATTGCACTCCACTCACTGAGTATTATATACTCATCCCTCATTTTTATTCTTTTTCAGAGAAAGTGTAGACATAGCGGCAGATTCTTTCTAGTGGATAGATCCAGCCGAGGAAAAGCTATCGGGCATTTTTGTTAGTGTTGGCTCTCCATAGATGTGAATTTTTGAGGTTTGTAGATGGACCCATCAGATGACATATTTTTGAAAGTGAACTTTTATTTTGGAAATGATGTTTAAAAATTTATTTGTTGTATATCTTATATATTTAAATTTTCTCAAATACAACTTTTGTCAAAAATATTAAATGTTTGATGTCTTGGTTTCTTTGGATTGATGAGGATATTTCTATAGCCTTGCGGGGTCCTGGGGTATGTGCTGGTGACTGCACATGTTCCAAGATCATGCGACGATTGTCACATGCTTGAACTTGTAGGTCGGATGTGACAGCATACATTCTAAATAGGGTTTTTCACTAAGATAACTACGCAAACCCCATAAGAACTTTGAACCGACACACGTCCTAATTTAAAATATCTGAACATTTGGGGTTGTCCAACTAAGGTTAGGTCTATTAAACCTAACAAAAGAAAATTGGATGTTAGGATGGTTAGTTGATTAGTAGGATATTCTGAAAAGTTTGAAGGGTATTAATTTTATGATCCCACAAATAAGATTTTTTTTTTAGTCAGGAAATATCCGATTCTTTGAGAATATTGAGTTTGCAGGGGGAAATATGATTAGAGATATTGTCTTCTGAGTGGGATATGTTGATATTCCAACAAGCATTATTAGACAATATTGAAGAACCCTCCATTCTGGAAGAACAAATTCAATCACCTCTAGAACTGATACCGTGAAGGAAGAGATAAAATTCATACTGGTATCCCGATAGTGATATTACAAATTTCATCAAGTCTTTATCTCATTGGTTTTTGAGATAAAATTTGATTGATAATTGTGGATATCATAAGTTCTGTGGAAGTAAGTACTTAGGAGATACCCTTATAGTTAAGGGAGACATGTCACGCCCTATCCCGCAGGTCCAAGTACGTGACAACCATTGCGTGATTTAGAAGTACGTGTTGTCACCAACACATACCCCAAGATCCCTCAAGCCTATAATAATATTGCATCACATTAAGAGAATCCGATTTCCAAAACACTTGAATTTAAAATATCCAAAGAGCAAGTTATTATTTAACATTCCAAAATATGAATTCGAAAATATAAGTTTAAAAGTAAAAAACATGTATATAAAATATTATACAAAAGAGTTTAAAAATGTCCTCCAATGGATCCGTCTATATGTCTCCAAAATATCCACAACTAGAATGGACCAGTACCACAGTCGGTTCCAAACAGCTCTTCTCTTTGGCTAGGTCTAACTACCGATGAGATGATTTTGTGTCTACACTTCCTCTGAAAAGGGATAATAGGAGGAGTGAGTATAGAAATACCCAGTGAGTAGAATGTAATGGTATAACTGTGTAAGTGTGTAAGTGGTGAGTGTGGAAGTGTCAAACAATATTTTCAAAACATATATATGTTCCGACAAAGTATCAAGTACTCATTCAAATATTTACATCAAGAGCCATAACTTTTCTATAATACAATATATACTTTTCCAACATCTTGGGGTTTGCCTCAAAATCTCTCCACCAATGGCTTAACTTGGACCATCCGATGGAACCGTCAAGAGATTTTCATTACCATCGGTTGTAAAACATCAATCCCGACTTTGGCGTTAGCTCGTAGCCTCTTCAGAGGTGCAACCGAATAGCTCCAAAATAGACTTGGGGGCATCTCTCTACCACCGCCTACCCCCTCAAGTCGACCAAGCTCTCTACGTCGCCTCCCTCGAATCGGTCCATGGAAGTTTAAACTAGACCGGTTATCTCAAAAACTGGGTGCTCACACCCCATGCATGCACCATGGGGGCTCAAACTCATGCCCCAAAGTCAATACATAAACCATTTTGCAAATATCACAATATATGCCATAAAAATCAACGAGTTTCATAACTCATAAATCCAGTAAACGTTATCTATAGGAAAATTCATCATGTTTCAAAAATATACTAACAAGTGCATAAATCTTATGGTTCAAACAAAATACATTTTTAGGGACATGCCATAATCATAAAGCATTTTATAAAATCAAGTTAAGAAAATCATTTTATAAAAATCATGAAAATTATTTCTCAATCACCACCATAATAAACCATCTACTCACAGCTCTTATGAAGGGTAGTCATTCCCAGATCTATCCACAGCAAAGGTCCTGTCCTAACCAGTTTGTCTAGACCCGATGAAACATCGTCACATAGTCAAAATTATCACTACCGATCCTCTAATGTCAACCTAAGAAACCTAACATCCAAATCTAAAATTTTCTCTTACTTACTGTAATTTAAAAATCTCCTAAACCCCAACAAATAGATAGTTAAATAAGGTAAAAATTGGATTAGAAAATTATATTACCTTATTTGTGTCTCCAAGAGATCCTTATTATTTGGGTCACACTAGACCCTTGATTTCTCTCCTTTGTGATAGCACTAAACCCTTAGACTTTCCTTAAGATTTGAGACTAAGATCAAACTTTGGAGAGTTCATGTATAGTTTGAAGCCTTTGATCTAGAAATTTGATGTAAATCGATTGGGTTTTGGAAGAGAGAGAGAAGTTATAGAGTAAAGTGAAGTTTCTAGGTTCGTATGTTTTGGAACCTCAAACGAACCTCAATGCTCATTTTATTCTCAAATAAATTTTCAATAATTGTTTAGTGGTCCTCTCATATTCCTAAATTACACAAATGCCCAATATGTCTCTTTGGGTTAATGGGATGATCACCCAAATGAGTTTAAGTGTTTGGAGTTATATTTTACTAAGACTGTGGTGTCTTGTCAAGGAGCAAATAAAGTTGAAGTAAAAATACACTATGGAAAATAAGTTAGAAATGTAAAAGATTTAGAATATTTAGGAATATAGAATATAATATAAATTTAACATAACATAAATGAAAAGTTTGGGAGGCTTGGTGGTAACATATCTTTCTGGAAAATGAAAAGTCCAAGGTTCAATTCTCATGGCTTGCAAGTGACGACAAGAATTTTGGAGAATTACCGGTCATGATCGAAGATATAAGACCGAAGGCAAAGTGAAAATCAAAGTAATTGCACATGTTAACCGAAGGAAGAAAATTTGGTAAATGCATATGTTGACTGAAGGAAGAAATTGGTGTGCAGGAAAAGCAAAATGAAGACCGAAGGAGGCAAATGTGTGTATGATTACATGTCCAACCGAAGGCAAATGTATGTGAAGGTAATGTACCGATAGGTTTTTTGAAATGCAAATTTCACCAACAAGCCCATTGGAATTGATTGATAGCACAAGAAAAAGTCATTATTCTCACAAACACAACACAATCATCGTTAGCAGAAAGGTGTTCGATGTAAATATATAAATAAATCGAAACATATATTGTAGTGCCGATCAAGAACACGGATAAGATAAATGGAATGAATGCTATCGACAGAAAATGGCAACTGAAAAGAAATTGAATTCCCATTGACTAAATATGTATGTTATGACTGACAGAACAAGACAATTTAATACACTGGCGAGTCTCACAATTTCAATACCGATGGGTTCTCACAATACCGATAGGTGGCTAATTGGCCGACAAGAATTTAGAAACTCAATACCGATAGAATATCACTTAAACAATATACCAGTAGGGTTTTTACTTATAAGATAGTAAATGATCACCTCCAACAACCGATAAGGAAATCAAAATCTAAAAAACTATTCAACCAAACACTAAAACTCTACTAAATACCAAACATTTAAAATTCACTAAGTTTCGATCACCAAACACTCAAGTAACCGATAGCTCTGGTGATCAGGATTCTAATGATTGGTAACTAAAAAAATAAATAAAAATCCATCGACCGAGTATTTAAAAGATTTCTGATCATTTTAAATATCAAAAATTTAAATTTTTGTTCCAACCAATTATTCTCCCACATTTTCACAAATATAAAAATTTAAAATAGCAATTTTTGAGTAAACATCACAATCTGGACTTGTTCGGTGTTACAAGACAAATTTAGTCTCTACTAGTGTCTCAAGAATGACCTTAAATATAGGAAAATGTATAAAATTCCTTATGCATCAACATGATGGAGTTTGATATATTTTTAAATTTGTACGTGTTCGGATATTATGTATATTATACAAATATTGGGTAGAAATTAAAACGACTCGAGAATAAAGTATTAGAAAGTAGGCAAATGGGTCTTACAATACTTATAGAGAGCAAAAGGATATATGCTCACGTATTAAAAGTCAGATCAGTTTGAGATAATTCGTTACTGACTCTGATTTTGTGAGATGTCAAGCTAGCATAACGATTACAACATACTGCATGCTAGTAGGAGGAGTTATTTTTAGAAGTGTGTTAAATAGTCTCTTATAACCACTTCCATTATAGTGGCGGAATTTATAGCATGTTGTGAGATATCCAATTATAGAATATGACTATGAAATTTTGTCACAAAACTACAAATAGTGGATGGCATTGATAGGCCACTCAGATTATTATGTGGCAATAGTTTGATAGTTTTATATTTCATTTAAGGATTACATTGTATGATATTTTCATATTGCGTATTTATATTATGATCCATGTTATTCGGTTATATTAATTTATGTGACTATTGAGAGTTGAGTTACGAAAGAAATGTAATAGAAGTCGCCTTGATACTAAGTTGATATGATTGATAGATGAGATTAGTTATAAATACATTTCGGTATTGATAAAAAAGTTTAACTCATTCGGTTGTTTCGTAATTATATAATTATAAAATTTCACACATAACCCAAATGGGAGATTGCTGGATCATAAATCTAGCACTGGGTTTATATGTTAAAATAATTATGTATTGCATACTATCAAACCCATAAGTTAAGCCTATATGAAAGTGATCTGATAAATTTAAAAAATTTCATAATTGAGTTTAATTATCTCAAAGAATATGGAAATAAATTAATATATAATACCAAAAGATATTTGCTATTTATGATGGGTTAAATAGAGAATGTGCAAGGGTGATTTAAGAACTGCTGCCATAAGCTTAACAGACAGATTTAGAAGACAAAAGTCATCCTATAACTATAAATAAGGTTATGGTCTTCGAGTCAATATATCACTCTTCTCCTTAATACCCCTATCATATAGAGAGAATTTGTGAAAATACATTTGACTTGGAAGATCGTACCCAGAATTCTGCCCCAGATGAAAATCGAATCAAGATTTAACTTTATTCAATTTTTTGCCATGGAATCAGGTATAATTTCGATCCGATTTAAGTTTTCAATTTTATTTTATTAAGTTTTTAATTCCGATGATTTAACACGATATTTGGTATTGTTTTGCATAAAGTTATTTTTCCCAACAATTTATTTACAAAATTGACATCTTGGGTCCTCAAGACTTCTCTAGCTATTTCTGGTGATGAAACAATGAGAGTTCGAACTTTGCCCTCATATATAAGCATTAGAGGGCCATACCTATTCGAGAGGGTCGCAGAGCGGTATAGAAATGAACCAATTTAATGAAAGTTGCAAAGTAGTGGCAATTTTTGGGGGGAAGGAGGGAGGTTGTATTTGCTAGCTCTGGTGAGTGTTTTAAGCAACAACAAAATAGAGAGGAACAGAAGACACAGAATGTAAGGAGCTTACTGTCATGCCCCGACCTGCAGATTCGAGTATGTGACAACTGCCGCGTAATCTAGAAGTACGTGCAATTACCAACATGTACCCCAAAATCCCACAAGGCCATGATAATATCTTTTTCGATATAGAACTAGCTTACACAATATTTTAAAACCAAAGATATAATAAACAAAAAGTTGTTCAACGTTTTCAAAATATAATTTTCAAAACATAAAGTTTCTATTTTAGAAAAGCATGAGGAAAATGTATTACATAAGGAGTTTAAAAAATATCCTCCGATAGGTCCATCTACATGCTACAAAATCCTCATCGAGAAGAACCAACACCATAGTTGGTCCCGGACAGCTCTTCTTCATTGATGCTTCTATCTCTATACTTCCTCTAAAAAGGATAAGAGGAGGGGGTGAGTATAGAAATATCTAATAAGTGGAGTGCAATGGTATAACCGTGTAAGTGAGTAAGTGGCGAGTGTGAAAGTGTCAAATATAATCTCAAAACATATTTATGTTCCAATAAATATCAGGTAGTCATCCAAATATTTATATCAAGAATCATGACTTTTTCATAACATATACAATTTTCCAATATCATGGGGTTTACCTCAAAATCTCTCCACTGATAGCTTGTCCAAACCATTTGGTGGAATCGTCAAGGGGTTTTCATTATCATCAATAATAAAATATCAACTCCAAACTTGGCATTAGCTCATGGCCTCTTCGGAGGTGCAACCGAAGAGCCCTAAAATGGAGAAAAGAGGTGTCTCTTGGTCCAACCATCTCCCTATCTACCAACAACAATACCCTTACCATGTTACCACATCAGACCACACCGTGTAGGGAATGACTATAGCCATTGATGGGGTTCAGACTCATACCTCAAATTAACACATGTACTAGGGGGATTCAAACTCATACCCCAAATCCAATACATACATAGAGGTTCAGACTTATACCCCAAAACCAATACATAAACAATTTTGCAAGCACCATAAAATATGTCATAAAAATTGACAATTTTTCTAGATTGTAAGTCCAGCAAATATTATTCATAGAAAAATTCAACATGTCTTAAATATATTTGCAATCGTATAGATCTCGTTGCTCAAATCAAAAACATTTTAGAGACTCCACAATCACAAAATATTTCATAAACTCAAGTTAAGAAGAATTATTTTAAAAATTTATGAAAAACATTTCTTATTCACGAATACAACAAACCATCCACTCACAGTTTAGGGAGGGTAGTCACTCTCAGATCTGTCCACGACAAAGGTTCTGTTATGACTAGGTTGTCCAGACCCTATCAGACATCATCACAAAATCAAGATTATCACTGCCATTCAACCCACGTTAACCCAAGAATCCTAACATTCAAAACCTAATTTTCTCTCATTATTGTGACTTATGAATTCTCTAAATCTAAATGGACAGTTTGCTAAATAAATTTAAAACTTGAGTGTGGAAGATCATATTACCTTGATCTTGTCTCCAAAAGTTCTTCTCGGTTTGGGTCACAATAAAATCCTTGATTTTCTCCTCTTTGTGAGAATCCTAAATCCTTAAACTTTTCTCCAAGTTTCAAAACAAAAATCTAATTTTTGGAGTGTTGGATAAGTAGTTTAGAGTCATGATCTAGAGATTTGGTTGTGAATCAATTAGGTTTAGAAGAAGAGAGAAGAATAGTCTAGAGAAAGAGAAGTGAAATTTGGGTTTCATAGGTTCTAGAACTCCACTTCTCCTTTTTATTATTAAACTCATTTTTAATATTTACCTAGTAGCCCTCATCAACTTCCAATTTGCACAAAATGCCCAATTCTCCTTTTGGGTTATTGGGAAGGTCAACCAATGGGTCCAAATACTTGAAATTAGATTTTTATTAAGATAAAGGATTTTACTGACGAGAAAGGATGGTTGAACTTAAAATAGAATTGATGGAAAATAAATTAGTGAAATGCCCAAAATATAGAATATAATATAAATGTGGTATTTTTAAATTAAAATGTTTAAGTGGCTCGGTGGTCATGTACTTTTTGGAAGAAAACAAGTTCATAGGTTCAAATCTCTTCCTAAGCAAGTGACGTCAAGTGCTTGGTGGCTATTACAAACGGTAAGTGTTTGGACAAGCATTAAGGAAAACTGAAGGGAAGTTGCAAGTGCCTATGAGGGTTATGTAGAGTTTCCAATTTCAAATTTGGAAGTCAAGACTTGATTTGTGAATTGAAGTGTTCGGTGGAAATTTGTAAGTGCTCGGTGGCTATTACAAACGGTAAGTGTTTGGACAAGCATTAAGGGAAACTGAAGGGAAGTTGCAAGTGCCTATGAGGGTTGTGTAGAGTTTCCAATTTCAAGTGCCAACAGAGCGAAGAGAAATTGGCATAGCTAACAATGCGAAGAGAAATTGCCCAATAGTGCCAAAGAGAAATGGAGGGTTTTGATGGGGTTAAGTAAATTTTCTAGTTACAAATGCCAAGGTTCAAGTCTTGCAAGGGAAGTTGAGTTCTCCATCAATGCAAGTGCCGATAAGGACAAGGAAGTGGTGACTTTTACCAATAGCCAAGAGTTGCAACAAAGGAATAAATAGAGGAAGGTACCGATGAGTGTGCCACTATCGACAGATAAATTGGAGTGTTGTGCTCGTGCCTTCAATTCTCATGCAATAGATGGGGAATTTGGAAAGTGCAAATGTGTTGAGCCTTCAACCGATTACATGCAATTAATGGGTTTCAGCAGAATTGGCAATGCAAGAGCAAGTGTCTAAATGAAGACCCAGCGTAACGTTGACACTGCGGTATTCGTACTGTTGTACTTCCATTCCTAGATTTAAATAAAATAATTCTCAATTTATATATATATAGAGTAAAATATTTAATTTTATTGATTTTCGATTTTGGGGTTTCTAAATTTAATTTTTGGTATATTCAAAAGTATCCGTATTCCAATTTGTGATGTGAAGAATATATTTTTCATTTATGAATTTAATTATACTCAATTATTTATTTATAAATCTATTTATCTAAATAAAAATATATATAACATTAATAATAATTATTAAAAAAAAAGGAAAGGGGAAATTCGAATTAGGGTATGAAACCCTAATTTCCCGTTTTCCCCTCTCCTCTCTCCCTCCTCCGCCCCTTCATCTCCCTCTCCCGCGGCCCATCTCCATCACTGCTACTCTCCGCCACCTTCCTTCGCCATCCACCACCGTCAACCGCCTCCGACCACCTTTCGTTCCACCCCTCTCTGATTTCCTACTCTTAGTTCTCCCTCTCTCCCTCTCTACCTCTCACTGTCACTCTCTCGCTCCTCTCTATCTCCCGTTCGATTTCTTTCTCCACCGCCACTCTTCCCTCTCTGCCGCTGCCATCTCTACCATTGTTTCTCTCTCTACATCTCACAGTCACTCTCTCTCTTCGTCTCTCACTCCGTCGCGGGTTCTCTCTCACGCGATTCACCCTCTCCCGATTTCCCCCTTCCGCGGTTCTCAACCGTGAACTGCCACCCACTGCCACCACCGACCACCACTCCCTCTCTACCTTTCCCTTACAGTTTTCTCTCTCTGCTGCCTTCTCTCTCTACCCTCGGCTCTCTCTCTTTGTTTCTCCCTATCTCTCTCCATGCGCGCATGCGACTGCAGCGCGCGACAGCTCCCTTGAGCGCGCGACTGCAGCGCTCACCTGCTCTTCCTGCTCGACAGCTCCTAGCGCATGCGGCTGCAAGCAGCTTCTCCTGCTTGCTCGCATGCTCGAGGGCTCTGCTCTCTCCTTCGAGAGCCCCTGCAATCTTCAGAAAAGAAAAGCCTAGACTGTAATTTACTGTGATCCCATTCTGCGTAGGTAAGGGCTGGTTTTTTATTAATAGCCCTAGAGTTTGATCTCTAAGTAATTTAGCCTAACTGTTAAAATGCGTCGGTTTGGAATACTACAGGTCTTGGATTGAACGAAGTGCATTCGAAAGTTAAATCTACGAATCGAGAAACCCTAGGTAAGGTGATTTCTGATCTTTTCAGTAATTGAATAAATTTAGAGTTAATTTAGGATGAAAAAGTCTTATATACGTTCAGGAAATTTGTTCGATTGGAATAGAATGTAATTTTAGAAATACTATGTTTGAATGTTAGGGTTAAGTTTAAAAATTTATGCGAATTAGGTTGTTTAGTATGAAAGAAACATGTTAGAAGATGAAGGATTCATATTTGCTTGAATTAAATGGTTTTCATTAGAGTTTAATTTGAAATATGCATGAAATCATTTTGGGATCTGAGATGGAAGAAAATGTGCTGTGAAATGGAGTATATTGTTGTATTTCATGTCTTTCTTAGATTGTTTTGAGTTGTTAAATTTCATAATGGTAGGCATATGAAGGATAATTTAAAATTTTGGGACTTGAGCTTAAGGATCGATGTAGTCTTTTCCATTATAAGTTGTCTTGCATATAGGAAATCAAAATACAATTTTCGTATTATGAAAATAGGTTTCAATACCTTTAAAATGACTTATGGTTTGAAGAAATCGGATGAAAATTTAAAAATGTATTACTTTTCAAAGATTTTTCTAACTTGTAGGAAATTTATGTATTTTAGACTTGTTTTCGATTTTAAACGGTTTTAGATTTGAATTTAGCTTGATTTTGATTTGGGTTATTTACTTATAAATGGAATGAAATTGATGACATTGGAGTATATTTATAAATTGAGGAATTAAGATTTATACAAACTTAGAGAAGATGATAAACCTTAAGAATAATTGGAAATTTGATGACAATTGTGATAATTTGATTAGGTAAATCTTGTTGGAGACTCGAGGAGTCAATTCGGATTTATTTTGGAAATAGGGAGTGATTACCCTCCCTAGAATGTGAGTGAGATTTATTTCAATATTTCGTTTAATATGTAAACTCTGTTTTATAACATTTTGATAAATGAACATGATTTATCGTGTGTTTGAAATGGTTTGACTGGTTTTGGAACTGACGTTTTGTGAACCGATGGAGTGTCTAAAAATTGGGTTGAATTATGAAATTATGCATCCATGTTATTGAAATGTATAATGTGTCATTTTATGCTATATGTTGCATTTGGTTTGCGAATCTGATTTACGGCACATTCTTGATACGATATTGATTTTGGCCTTGAGGGCTTTGGTATGTATTGTTCCGTAGCTACGAAGGACACCGTGAGAGGTGCTTGGGTGGCGTCCGGATATGCCTATGCCTGGGGTATCCCATGAGTTGTCTTGATTATATTAACGATACGGTACTAGCCAGGTTGAACCCGAAAGGGGGAGGATTTGGATACTCTCTCCAAGTCTAGCACCTAGACGAGGTCCGTCGCCAACGCCGAGGTAGAGAGCACTTTAAATAAATTTGCATATAACAACCCTGGTGCGCCTGTCATTGGTCGAGGTAGAGTTCTGCCAGGACACTTTCGGCTGGCAGCTCTATGATTTTAATGACAGTACTTTGGATGCATATTTGACTTGATAATGTGTGCTAATGATATATTGTTGAAATGAAAAACATGATGATTTGAAATATGATTTGTATACTTACGCTTTGACACTCTAGTTTCACACCCCATATTAGACGATTACATTGACCCACTCACTCACTGAGTATTCTTCCTTGAGTACTCACCCCTCCTCTTTCCTTTCTCAGACAGGATTATTGTTATGCCGGAGCGATGCTTTAGATTTTGGAGATTTTGGTGGATTTGGGTGATTCACGACGGTGAGATCAAAGTTTAATTTAAAAGATAAATTACGTATTTTATTTTCGACCCTGCGAGGTCTTGTTGAGGTCCGTAGTTGGACGTGTACTTAATTTGGGATGACTGTATAATTTATTTATATTTATTTCTGAAACTCTCACATTTCATTTGCATTGAGGCAATTGTACGTATTTGAATAATACTAGGAAATATTATTATAAATTGTATAAAAACTTAGGTCCGCTCGGTGTGGCGGCTGCTCATACTCTAGCTGGGCATGACAGTAGAGGTCTGTGGCTAGGATTGCTGATAGTTTATTTAGTCTGGCGTTGTCCTAGATGTCTGTTGTGGTTGGTGGGTTGTTGTGAGGCCGGGATAACCCTTTTATTTTAATTACAGGATGATTTTTGAATTTTACAGGATTAAACAGGTTTATTTGTACATGGGAGACCTCCAATTTATGGGGAGGTTCTGTCTGATTTTCTGTAAAAATATAGCCGGCATCCAGGGTAACGGGCGGCTGTTCATGATCCCGATTCGGGGCGTGACACCCAGCAAGGAAGAAAATTGAACAAAAGTGCCGAATAGGAAGAAAACTAAATGAAAGTGCCAAATAGGACCAAGCACCGACTAGGAAGGTTCAATACAAGTGCTGACTACATGTAACCGATGAGTGTTGAAAAATAAATTGAAGTGTTCAACAGTCTATTTACAAAATAAGGATCAAGAGAATAACAAGAGTCAGCCAAAGACAAATGATTCCATTTGCAAACCAAGATAGGCATGTGGAATTATTGGTAAGAAGTAAGAACCCATAAGCAAATGGAAGAAAACTCTAAAACTATAAGTGTACCCATAGGTGCATACAATGAGGGACTACAAGTTCCACCATATAGTAACAGAATTCTCACTATCAAAATAGCAGATGGTCACTTCCAACTACCCACAAGAAAATCAAAATCTAAAAAACTATTCAACCGAACACTAAAACTCTGGCAAGTACCAAACAGTTAAAATCCACCAAGTATCGATCACCGAACACTCAAGTAATCAATAGATCTAGTGATCAAAATTCTAATGATCGGTAATCTTAAAAATTAAAAATCTATTGACTAAGTATTTAAAGAATTCTTAATCATTCTAAATGACAAAAATTCATATTTTTTTATTCCAACTAATTATTCTCCCATATTTTCACAAATATAAAAATTTTCTAATAGTCCATTTAAGTGCAACACTAGAATCTGAACTTGTCCGGTATTACACTTACTTTGGAGTTATCTATAGGTCTACACTATATTGCTGTAAGACAAATGTAGTATCGGCGTATTCTTGGAACTTTGGCTTTTTTTTGTTGGTTGAGCTTGCTAGCCGGGAAGACTTTGTTATTGAAAATGAAAGAAAGAATTCAAAAATTTTATGTACTAGACTATGTGAAATAAATTGTAGAGGGAGGTGGCATACCTGACCCAGTTAAGAGTACTATTGATGGAGGTGGGTGATGGCTCCTCAGATACTGGCTCTTTGTTGACTAAAATAGTAATCGCCGATGATCGATACACCTGTAAAAATTGCGGGAGGGTGCTCCGACGAGGAGACTCTACCGCTCAAGTCAGTAAAGAGCAGTTTTCGTTTAAAAGAAACAAACTGAGAGTTGAGGAAAAGTGGTTCCCTGTGATCAATATGCTCCCCGTGTTAGGCTTAGAGAGCGTACCTGATGTTGATGGTTTTGAGATCTCTTTTACCTGTGAGAGTTGTGCGCCGCTGAGGGACTTCCACCCTACTTTCCTTATCAAACTGATCTGGGAATCTCGGAAGCCAATATTACGAATTGATCATGATTCTCTTATATCGGGAAACCTTCCTCTTCGGGAGGGATGCTTTCTTTATATGTAAGATCTCAGAATTACTGTTACAAAATAAGAAGCTAGAATCGAGAAAGTTCTGACCTTCCTCTTTAATCAACAGGGGTGCTACCCATCATTTGGTTGCTCGACCGATAAAAGGTCTTCGAGAGTTATCCAGTTATAAGGCTGACATCTGTTTGACTGATCGAGGTGACTGTCTCCGCTTGATGAGTTATGATCGGTTAATTGGGGCAGCTGAGACCCTATCATTCGGTAGACCCGGGCAACTAAGACCTTTCAGTAGACTGATCGGGGCGACTACTACCCTTTGATAGAATGTTGTTGCGGTTGTTAGATATTGATTGGCATACCCCTTTTTCGTGGGCCTTTTGGGAATTGACTCTTTTGGACTGGGTCTTGGAATACGTCCCATTATTTGCCCCTGACTCATGGTTTTCTTGGAAAGAGACGCCATGAGTCATGATTTTAAATCGGAGGTTCGAGGATCCTTTAATACGGCCACTATCACTTCAGCCTTAGTAAACCATTTATCACACATCCCATAAGGACTTTTCTCGTCACTGCTTTCTCCATCTCTTCCACCTTTTTCTCTCACTCTCCCTACCAGAGAGTCTTTATCGGTGACAAAGATGTCTGCTCCTAAGGCTTTTCCGAGTATTGGTGATATTACGAGCACCATGTCAGCACAAGAACTCCAAGAAGTACAAACTGAGATGCTGTTGGGGGACGATTACTCTCTGTTGTCTGCGACAGAGGTTGATATGGCTAACAGGGCATCAGAGAACTGTGTGCTGATGTATCTCCAATCAGTCAAGTACAGTTTGAAGGTTCCATATATAGGTCTTTTTTCTGAGGTTCTGCATCAGTGGAACATATTCCCGACTCTCCTGATTCCCAGTGCCTAGTGGTTAGTGGTTGCAGTAGCTTCCTTATTAGGGTTTTGTTGTCTTCATTTTGATTTTGACGTTTTGTCCTCAATTTTTATTCTGATGTGGTGTGGGAGTAACGGGCCGACCAAGGGGTGGTACAAACTACAGACTCGACCCGAGTCCTGTTGGAAGTTTTTCTACAGTGAGTCCATCGATAAGAACTGGATGCAAAAGTTATTTTTTGTCGAATTCTTGGACAAGAATCGCATGCCCTGGCTTCCTAAGGCTAATGGGGTGCCCAATGTAGGGCTGAAACCTCCGACTGTTTCGAAACCTGGTCATTTTATTCGGTCGGTTAGCGGCTATTGCAAGTCCACCGGTCGGAGCATATGGGTCGAGTCCTTGCTGGACGCCAAATGTTATCCCTGGCTGGTTTACTGATCGAGGAAAAGAGAAAAGTTGATCGGCCCCTTCTGTTGGGGAGATGGAAGATCGAGCTAGTCGATTCTTTGAATCATCTTGATGACATCTTGTTGGAAAGTGTCACTGTTGACAAGTTGACTCGTCATAGCACTAAAAGGCCTCTTTAGAAGGATCCCGGGGTATCTGAGGCCCTACCTAAGTCTTCTTCAGGGGTGATTGGGATCCTTCGCGGGTCGCTATCTTCTTCGACGAAACGAAGGGGGACTTCCTTGCTTCCGTCTGCAATGGGGGCTTTGTCTAATTACTCGGAGCCGACTGCCGCTATGCTAATAGAGGGAGGCGAAGATCTTCCTTTACTTGATGCTAAAACGAGAGAAGACGCTTCTCAGGCTACAAGAGATAGAATGGCGGGACCTTCTTTCGCTGTTCTGGTCTGGCCTTTGTGCAAGGGGAAGCGTAAAGTTCCTGAGGGAGTGTCCTCTTCATCCTCTATCCCTGTTCGGTCCTTCAATGGAAAGAAAGGCTCAAAAGAGCATGAAACCGTCGCCGTTTGTGCTGGAGACGTATAGTATAGCTATATAGATCTGGCAGAAGCGGAGCGCATTGTTGAGCAATTTGACTTCCATCGTTGTGAGCTTGACCTTCATAGAATGTCTTACGAACAAGTCGGCAGAGCCCTTGAGTCCTTAGGCTTGATGGTAATATTCTCATCGCGTCTCTCGAATTCTTCTCCCTCTTTTATCATTTGTTAATTTGGTTTTCCTTACAGACCATGGCCCTTGCTCGATTTCAAGGGTAGCAGGGGAGGCAGGTAATAAGTCACTTAGAGGGACAGCTCTCTGAGTTGACCCGTCCGCGGGAATCAGTCTCCCTTTGGGGAGGAGAGTCTTTGGCCACTGAAAACATACTCGGTGCCCTACTCAATCAGAAGGAAGAGGAGTTGAGATCCCTTTGATCAGAATTGGTCTAGTTCCAAGAGCAGTGTGAGAGGCTAAAGTCGGAAGCTTTAGTGCACAAGAAGTTGGCTCAGCTTTGCGAAGAGTCCCTTCGAGCGGCGGAACGTAAGAGAGCGGAGCTTGAGGAGTCCCGCACAAGGGAAGCTATCATTCAGAAGGATTCCCACCATAGATTAGCTGAGAGATTAGAGTACACCGAAGAGATAATCCATAGTATGGGTCTAAGTGACGCTCTGCCTTTAGTCGAAGAAGAGATCGATACTCCAAATCCGACTGTATAACTTCTATTCGGGATTTTATACTAAGTGGCCTCTGTTCATTTAATGAGAAATTCTTGTATTTTTTTTAATATGAGTCATCTTCTTTGCTTCTCATTACATTGTCTCAGTAGAATTAAGGGGACTTAGATCTTTCGCCTGACTCGGAACTCTCACACGGGGTGATTATGCTTGCTGGTGCGAAAGGTAGCATCATTTGTTAGTGAGGTACATGATCAACAGGGGTCAAATGGTTGAGACCTTTTATATGATAGGGAATATCCAAATAGTTGGGCTGCGTTCGCCTATCTATCGAGCGACAGATCCTAGGCGACTGAGGCCTTCCAAATGAAGGGAACTAGGCTACTAAGGCCCTCTAAATGATAAAAGAGGAACTGGGCGACTGAGGCCCTCCGAACGATATGAAATACTTAAGTTGTGGGCCGCGTCCACCTGTCCGGGGAGTTACAACCCCTATTGAGTACGTGTACGAACGATAGGAACTGGGCGACTAAGGCCCTTTCAGTAATATGAAATACTTAAGTTGTGGGCTGCGTCCACCCGTCTGGGAAGTTACGTTCCTTATTGATGACACGTACGAACGATAGGAGCTAGGCAACTGAGACCCTCCGGACGATATGAAATAAATACTTAAGTTGTAGGCTGCGTCCACCCGTCCGGGGAGTTACATCCCCTATTGACGACGCATACGAACGATAGGAACTAGGTAATTGAGGCCCTCCGAATAATATGAAATAATTAAGTTATAGGCCGCGTCCACCCATCCGGGAGTTACATCCCCTATTGACGATGCGTACGAATAATAGGAGCTGGGCGACTGAGCCCTTTGAACGATATGAAATACTTAAGTTATGGGCCGCGTCCACCCGTCCGGGGAGTTACATCCCCTATTGACGATGCGTACGAATGATAGGAGTTGGGTGACTGAGACCCTCCGAACGATAGGATCGGGACATGGAGATATAAGAGATCTATTGATGAGTGATTTCAAGAACGTGGGAAAATACCCTTACAGCTTAGAAAAATATCAGCAATAAAATCCAATGACTATTTAGGAGTGGAAGTAGAAGGCTCCGACTCACATGTTAGGGTCCCAATCCCTGACGATATTTTGAACTTTATTTTCATATGCTTGGTGCTAGGTAAAGCCTCCAAGGTGTTCAGACCTGGTCTGCCCAAGATGGCGTTGTAGAGCGAAGGGAGGTTTACCACATTAAACATGACGGGAGCAGTAGCATGATTAGGAGGTGTTCCAAGGGTGATCGAGAGAGAGATAATACCCTCGAGATATATCCATTCACCTGAGAGCCCTTTAACCGGGCCCGCGTGGGGCTGAAGATCGGCAAGAGTGAATCTCATTTGTCCAAAAGCATCCCGATAGAGGAGATTACAGTCGGCTACTTGATCGACAAAGATCCTTCGAATCTCAAATTGTCCAATTTTGGCAGTTATCACAAGGGGATCGTGCCGGTTCGGGTCGATCCCAATGAGATCTTCGCTAATGAAACCAATGACCGGCCTTTTTTCACCTTGTCGTTTGTTGGTGTTCGCTGCTAGGATCTCTTGTGGTGTAGGAGGAATTGCCTTCGAGCAATAGAAAATTGGTATGATTAGGCATCTGGCCTCATTTTCTATTGGTCCATCGTGGACCTGAAGAATCACCCAATCCCTTCGATCGGTCGGAGGCCGAGCAACTTGGTGTTCTTCCTCTTGGTTATGTTGCGGCGGTTCACGCTGATGATCGGTAGGAGGACCTCTTTCCCATCCTGCGACGAACTCCCATAGTCTTCCTTCATGTACTAGGAATTCCAATTCATCTTTCAGTTTCTTGTAATCATTGGTTGTGTGACCGTAGTCACGATGAAAGTGATAGTATTTCGTTCTGTCCTTGCTGGAATCATCCTCGGTTGATCGCAGGGGCTATCGAATGTATGACTTATCTCTGATAAGGGCTAAGAGCCAGCCAGGGGTCTCACTCAGCGGGGTGTAGTTATTGTATCTCCTTAGAGGTTTAGCCCAGTTTCCCCTGGGCGGAGATCTCCAGGATAATTGGTTCTGTTCTTTTCGGGTAGTCAGATCTCTTCAATGATCGGATGCTTCGACGTCCTCGGCAGTAATGTAGTTTTCAGCTCGAGCATAAAATTCTTAGATCGTAGCAGGGGGTTTCTTTGTGATGGACACCTTCATATTGGAGGGCCGCAAATCTGTTAATAGCACGGCCAATGCGATCAAATGATTCAAAGAAGGGACCCTCATCATTTCCTCTTTGAACCTTTCCAGGAAGTTCCTTAGGGATTCCTCTTTACCTTGATGTAGCGATAGCACTTCCTCTTGACTCCCCTGCTTATCACAAAATACTTGCATATGGCTACATCGGGCATGTCCTTGGAGATCGTTACGGTTATAAAATAGGTCACTTGATCCCGGGGGTCCATTGTCCCATTGTATCTCTTATGGGAGGCAGAAGTACGTTGCGAGGCATGGGCTCTGAGGAGATCTTGGAGTCAAATGGCAAAGCGTAAGAATAAGAGGGGATTTGGTCTCCCTTATGGTTGGCCCACTTTAATTCCTCGGCTACCAGTTGTTTGACCTACTTTCAAAGATCGTCCAGGACTAGTTTAGAGTTTTCAGATGCTTCCCCACATGGGGATGACGGTCGTTGTAGGGGACGTCTAGATCCACCAACAGATGATTAGACTTTAGGTCTGAGGGCGTGACTAAGGTCTTTTAGTTGTCTACTCACATCCTGAAGTTTGGATTCTAGTCTTTCCATATGGGGACGATTGACTCGCTTTAGAATGGGGTCGGCCATGGGTTGGACAGGAAGCGCGGGTTGTAAAACCCGTTCTTGATGAGGTGATCTCATGGGAGTTGCTGGATTGCGGGTGGTTGGATCAGGCGCCGCAAGGGGAGCGGCTTCAGAAAGCGTGGCAGTTTGCCCTTCCACAGGATGGACGGCTCTTAAGGACGCTTTGGTTCTCGGAGGCATGATTGTTGCGAGGAACAGGAACTACTCTAATCTGTTTCCCACAGACGGCGCCAATCTGATGGAGATGGGTGATGGCTCCTCAGATATCGGCTCCTTATTGACTAAAACAATAATCGCCGATGATCAATACACCTACAAAAACCGTCGAAGGGTGTTTCGGCGAGGAGACTCCGACGCTCAAGTCAGTAAAGAGCGGCTTTCGTTTGAAAGAAATAGACTGAGAGTTGAGGGAAAGCGGTTCCCTGTGATCAATGTGCCTCCAATGTTAGGCTTAGAGAGTGTACCTGATGTCGAGGGTTTTGAGATCTCTTATACCTGTGAGAGTTATGCGCCGCTGAGGGACTTCCACCCTACTTTCCTTATCGAACTGATCTGGGAATCTCGAAAGTCAATATTATGAATTGATCACGATCTTCTTATATCGGGAAACCTTCCTATTCGGGAGGAATACTTTCTTTATATGAAAGATCTCGAAATTACTGTTACGAAATAAGAAACTGGAATCGAGGAACTTCTGACCTTCCTCTTTAATCAACAGGGGTGCTACCCATCCTTTGGTTGCTCGACCGATAAAAGGTTTTCGAGATTTATCCGGTTATAAGGTTGACATCTGTTTGACTAATCGAGGTGACTGTCTCCATTTGATGAGTCACGATCGGTTAATCGGACCGGCTGAGGCCCTATCATTCGGTAGACCCAGGTGACTGAGGCATTTCAGTAGACCGATCGGGGAGACTATGGCCCTTCGATAGATTGTTGTTGCGGTCATTAGATATTGATTGGCAGGCCCTTTTTTCGTGGGTCCTTTGGGAATTAATTCTTTTAGACTGGGTTTTGAAATACGTCCCATCAACTGTATTTGACAAATATATTTTCAATATTCTCTTCATACACAATGAATATTGTATTACAAAAATAACCAATATCGTGTTACTAAAATTAAATTAATATTTATACTCAAATTCAAGTAGATAATGTATAGAAGGTTTATATATATAGATCCAGTCTCTGTGCGGGAATAATGGTAGTAATCTTGCTCTAAACTTGAGAAAATTTATTTCAAACATTTGAGACACAATATTTTTTCAATAAAAAAAAATTAAAGGAACAACTCAAGCATATGAGCATGGGCAAGCATTAAGAGGAACCTAAGACACTTTGTAACTTAAACATGAGAAATCCTTGTCTTAATTCAATCCAAAAGGGAGCTTAGGGACAAAATCTGTCACAAAATCTTTTTTAAGATAGGTGTACAACTGGTTAGGCTAATTCCATTTGAGTAAATTACATATCTAGTTCTTAAAATTTGTCATATTTTTACAAATTAATCCCTACAGTTAAAAATGCTACCTTATAGTCCTCAAACTTACAAAATCGTACCATATTATCTTTTCATCACTGACGGTGACAAGTTGGTCATTAACTGCTGACGTGACAGCCAACATATCGTACGGATGCTAATCTGTCATTACCACATCAGCACCTAAAGATATCTCATGATGCCACGTCAGTAAAATGCTGACGTGACACTGCCATGTAAGCAAAGTAGGTAGATAATTACATGTCCGGTCTATAAACTTTGCCAAATTTCACTAATTAATCCCTACAGTTAGAAATATTATCTTATGATTCTCAAACTTACAAAACCGTATCATATTAATCCTTCCGTTACTAATAGTGATAAACTGACCGTTAACTGCTAATATGGAATGACGTAATAGTCTACGTGTCATATGGATGTTGACTTGTCATTACCATATCAGCACCGAAAAATATCTCATAATGCCACATCAGCATTTTGCTAACCTGTCTCTCTCTACCAGCATGCTGACTCTTACTTTTCTTAAGATGAGTCCCACATCACCTTCTACTTCTTTGACCCATTCCCTCACACCCTAGAAATCTTTTTGGGTTGATGAAATCGCATGATTCATTTGAAATGACAAATGAGTTGATGCAGAGGTAAAGATTTTTTGAGAGGAGAGATCAAAAGCCAGATAATTAGAGAGAGAAGAGCGATAGTTTTGTCGGTACTATGAGATATGGTATCTCTTAGCAAAATGCTGATATGGCATCTCTCAGTCAATGGTTTAATCTCTCAGCAAAATGCTGATTTGACATCATAAGATATCTTTAGGTGCTGACATGGCAATGACAGGTCAGCATCTATATGACATGTAAACTGTAACATCATTTCACGTTAATAGTTAACGGTAAGTCTATCACCGTCAGTGGCAGAAGAATCAATATGGTACGATTTTATAAGTTTGAGGATCACAAAAGATAACATTTCTAACTGTAATGACTAATTTGTGAAATTTGATAAAATTTAGAGATCGGACATGTAATTATCTACCTACTTTGCTAGCATGGTAGTGGCACGTCAACATTTTTGCTGACGTGGCATCATGAGATGTTTTTAGGTATTGATATGACAATGACAGGTCCGCATCCGTATGACACGTAGTCTGTCACGTTAGCAGTTAACAGTCAATCTATCACCGTCAGTGACGGAAGGATAAATATGATACGATTTTGTAAGTTTAAAAATCATAAGGTAACATTTCTAATTGTAGAAACTAATTTATGAAAATGAGATAAATTTTAGAGACCGGACATATAATTTTCTCAATTCCATTTCTGACTTACCTCCTTTAGCACGTGATCCGCCAATTAATGCAGGCCGTCTCGTTTACTTCGTTTTGTCATATTTCTTGTCTGTTTTCATGTGGCGTGTGCGACCATGAGTGTGCACCTTCTCCCGTGCTATCAAGTTGCTCCAAAAGGGTGAGAAATAATAAAGGCACTGTGGTCCTCCTTGTAGGGTAGCGAAGGTAAAGGAGTCCGACATATGTGCCTTAGAAACTAAGAAAGAGTTTTAGTTTTGTCAACTCTTTAAATGTTCCTTATTATTGTACCATTTATGTAACAAAGAACATACCCTTTCCAAATAAAGAATAAATATTGGCAAAAAGGGTTGGAAATCAATAAATTGGTTTGAAATAAAGAATGCCTATAAAAGTGAAATACTACTTGAAAATGTAGAAGAGCCAACCTAGAAGCTAGACTAGCTTAGTATTCAACCATAATTAACATTGAACAAAAAGGGTTTGAAATCAATAAATTGGTTTGAATTTACAAATATTAAATCGGATTAGTGGGTTTAAGACATTTTGCATTGAAACTTCTTCCAAGAATTAAAATAAACAAACAAACAAATAAATAAATAAAGTTGGTACCAATATGATTTTGGGTTTTTCTTGATAATGATGATGAGAGAGATATATGATGCATAGAAATTTTTTATTTTCATTTTTGAAATATTTGTGAAATATTTTTTGATTTTAAAATGTCTTTTAACACATTAAATTTAAATAAAAGAAAAACCCTATATTATTATTAAATTATGATTTAATTTTTATTGAAAAGATGATTAAACCCCAAAAATCTAAATTTAAACCTTTAAAATAAAAAAGATTTATTATTTTAGGCATTTGGAGGGATCACAACCTTTATTTTGGGAGCCACAAAACTTAAAAGTAAAAATTTTATGCCTAACCAAAAGAAAAAATTATGGTTCTTTCTTTATTTTTGTTCTTACTCGCCGAAGCCGTGGGAGCATTATATAAAACCAAATAGCAGAGGACCTCATAGCAGAGGACCTCATATATAAAACCCAATCAGCAAAGACAGTGGCTGTATTATCAACGTCATTGCAGCAATATTTGCAAAAACTACATAGAATGACACCACTCAATCTATCTATTTTCTTTCTTGCAGTCTTGCACTTGATTTTCTTATTGATTAAGCTCTCAAGAACAGCTAGCAAAAGAAACTTTCCTCCATCCCCACCCAAGCTACCACTTATTGGGAATCTCCACCAGCTTGGTTTACTCCCGCACCGCTCTCTTCAAGCCCTCTCTCACAAGTATGGCTCTCTAATGCTGTTACGCTTAGGACAAGCTCCAACTCTTGTGGTTTCATCAGCAGAAATGGCTTGTGAAATCATGAAAATCCGTGATGCAGAATTTGCAAATAGGCATGCTACATGGACTATGAAGAAACTTTTCTACGGATGCAAGGAAATAGCCTTTTCTCCATACTGTGACAACTGGAGGAACCTAAAGAAGTTTTGCATGACTGAGCTTCTGAACCAAAGAAGCGCTTCATCATTTAACTATGTCCGAGAAGAGGAAACAACAGATCTGATTGCAAGGTTACGGAATTTGAGTCTTCAGAAGGTTCCAATTAATCTGGGTCACATGCTAAATGATACCACAGTTAACATAATTTGCAGGTGTGTTCTTGGTCGAAAGTACCAAGGAGATGATAAGCCTAAATTTGGAAAATTAACGGAGAAGATTTTCGGTCTCTTGCTAGCTTTCAGCTTCCGAGAATACTTTCCCTCCATTGGATGGATGGATAAATTCACAGGGTTGGACCGGAAAGTTAGAGAGATTTTTGATGTAGTTGATCATTTTCTGGATGACGTAATCAAGGAACAGAAGCACCTGAAGCATAAAGGCGAGCAGTCTCGGAATAAAAACTTCATCCAAACTCTTCTTAATCTTAAGAATGATAGCGTCGGAGGCTGCTATGCCACCCAAAACTCCACCAAAGGAGTCCTTCTGGTATCTCTCTTCTTGCAAACATTGAGTATGTTCCAAACCCCGAGTTAACTTCCTGATTGCTTGAACTGCAGGACATGCTAGTTGGTGGAAATGCTACAACTTCATCAACAATGGAATGGGCTATGACCGAGCTAGTGAAGCATCCAACTCTGCTAAAGAAAGCACAAGAGGAGGTAAGAAGAGTTTTGGGGAAGAAAGCACAAGCAGATGTCAACGATCTCAATCAAATGGAATTCCTAAAATCTGTGATCAAGGAGACTCTAAGATTACATCCTGCTGCTCCTTTACTTGTTCCTCGAGAAACATCAACATGGACAAAACTCAAAGATTATGATATTCCACCCAAAACAATCGTGTTTGTTAATGTCTTTGCAGTTCAAAGGGACCCTAGATTCTGGGACATGCCAGAAGAATTTCGCCCGGAGAGATTTCACAAGAGTCCAGTAGATTTCGCTGGTCAACATTTTGAGTTCACTCCCTTTGGTGCTGGCAGAAGAAGTTGCCCAGGAATATTATTTGCTAATGCGACAATGGAGTATGTACTTGCCAACCTCTTATACTGGTTTGATTGGGATCTACCGATAGGAGAAACAAGGGAGAACTTGGACATGACCGAAGCTTATGGATTAACTGTTAAGAAGAAAAATCCCCTTTACTTAGTACCAAAACTTTTCAATCCTTAATCATTCAAGATACTATATCATTCTCCTTGTAGCAATTAAACCGTTAAAACTCTCATTTTCTGTTCTGGTTGTAGGAATAAATCTGATGTTTTGAATAAACTATATTATTATTATTATTATTATTGAAACTTGATGAAAGACGGATCTGACATAATGGTGGAGTCTTTCTATTGTATTCTGGAGATCGGAGGTTCGAATAAGTCTCTTTGCAAAAAAAAACAAGGAGAAGATTGGCTAGGTATTTCTTTCCCTATCACACATAATATGAGAGATTCGACACTAGGTACGTCCATTTTTTTTTTTAAACTTGATGCGTTCCATTAATTCAGTCCTGCTTAGGAGCTTGAATAATGTTTCATGTTTACAAAAAAAATTCAGCTGTAACTTGGGACCTGTCAGGGCACATGAGAGTGAAGTGATATAATGGAGCAATAACAGTTTTGTACATAAGATCAAATAGATGACAAGTTCAAAGTTACATAAAGACAATTGTTGTGCTAACAATGTCATTTCAGCAATTTTTCCAAGAGCTGCAAAGAATAACGCTACTTAGTCCCCCGATTTTCTGCCTTGTTTTCTTTTCCTTTCAACTAAGCTCTCAAGGTTACCTAGCTACAGATCCTTGCCTCCATCCCCCAAAAAAGGTACCGCTTTTGGCAATCTCCACCAGCTTGATTCATTTCCCCTGCGAGAAAAAAGAAATTGTTGATTTATTGCAGCCCCATAAAAGTGACATTTTCAACTCCTTTTTCTTTGCTGTAATGGCCCTAATATTACCCTTTATAGAAGTTGGCCTTTAGCTTCATTAACTTTCCACTCTTAAATGTTTCAATTACTTGGGAAAACCTTCATCATCCTAAACTTGTACTTCAAGAATTTTACACGTAAATCTTAGGGGAAAGAGACACGTATGGAGAGCATCAGAATTAGTCCAGAAACAAACATAACCATCATACCACAACATTAGTTTAAATCCATAAAACCAAGAAGCTGTACATCATGCGTTTTTTTTTTTTTTTTTTCCTTTTAATCCTCTAAACAATGTGCCAAAAATTCAAAATAACCATTTATAATTTTTTTTTTTAAAAAATCCAATTCAAATCTAGTCAAAATCAAACCTAGTACAATAAGATCATCATCAATAAGTCCAAAATCACATGAACCAGATTCAACATAGAAAAAACTAGGGAGTCTTAAGAAATTTAATTACAAAATGAAGACACAACCTTTGACATAAAACCCAAACAAATAGATCAAATAAACATAAAAAAGTACCAAGAAGCCTTGTCGGTGCCAAGAAGAACATCTCATGTAATAACACCTAAGCCTCCATGCGGATGATGCACCGCAGACTATCTCCTTGCAGCATGTAGTCAAAAGCCTCGTCAGTCTCCGAGAATGGAACCTCATGGGTAATGAACTTCTCTAATTCTAGCTCCTTTTTTATCAAAACGCAAGAAGTCATGTGCAGTAGAAGTGAAGTGACCATGACCACATCCTGAGCCCAATTAGCATGATGGTGTGTGATCAAATTTATAACCCCTTCAAAACATATTATAAGATGTTAATGCAATACGTTCAACATCATTCAATCTGTCTCAAAAATAGTTCAATAACATTTAAAGGACCAACCCAATCCATCATGTCTCAAAAGGCATGCATGAAGCCAATTCGACTATTCCAAATCCAATGTATGCATAAAACCAACCCGGCCGATAAAATAATTCTCAATAAAATTTTCACGAACTCAATGAAAGGAAAAATAAAAATTTAATTACAATTATAAATTTGAAATTTCCACTCAGCTGACAAAAATGAAATTTTAATTACAATTTAAAAGAATACCCTCCATATGGATCAAATCTAATTTCCTCAAAAATAATAACTAGAGAAGGCCTGATACCGTAATGAGAAGTTTCATAAAAGAAGGGTGGGTATAGGAATATTCAATGAGTAGAGTGCAATGGTATGATTGTGCATTAAATGAGGGTGAGTGCAGGGGAGTCACAAATGATTTATTGAATATAAAATAGTTCCAGTAGTCACAGTAATTTTAAAAGACATTTGCATCCATACTTTCGGACTTTTCAAAAATTATGGGGTCTCCTTAAAAAATCACTCCCGCCCAAGGTTTGGCCGAATTTAGACGGAAGTCGTCCAAGGGGTTTTCAATCCATTTGTTTCAAAATAATATATCCCCCTTTCTTAGCATTGACTCGTATCTCACCGGGATGCAACCAAATATAGTACGATGTGGTAGAGGAAAGACCACGTCTACTTCCCTTGCAAATAGACCCAACCATGCCACCCCGTCAGGTCGCACTGTGTAGGGAATGACTATACCCATTTATACACATACACCATGATTTCACAATGTCCAATCTTCATTCAATGTGCCATAATATCAACAAATAGATTTCCAAGCCAATCATCACATTAATGAACACAATTTCAAATACAATATGGCACAAGTTCATTCAAAAATATTATGGATGCATGCATGGTTCAATTATCATTTAGAGACATCTCACAATCATAAAATTTATACAAAATCATATAAAATCCTTCAAAATCATTCATAAAAGAATTTAAAACCATTATACTCATTTATAACATAACGGACTATCCACCCACTTTTTGGGAGGGTGAATACTACCAATCTTTCAATGTGACCCCTTCTTGGGTTCCAATCGGTTATCCTAAATCAATAATCACAATTTAAATGTTAAACCACCTCTATTTCTAGGGTTCATGAATTCTCCCTAATTTTTATGGAAACTCTAAATTTTTCCAAGTGCCTAGAACCCTAATTCTTCACATTCACAAATCTATGTTCTCATTCCATCATTTAGATATCATTTGCATCACAATAAAACTTTCATTCATAATTTTTCTCAAATTTCCCCAATTTCAAATAATTTTCCAACCCTAAAGTTTTGATTTCTAACCAATCTTTCCAATTCTCAACAATAAATTGTAATTGACTAATGAAAAAGCTAAATCCAAGGTTAAGGAGGAGAAATTACCTTAATTGTGTAGTTGGATTGAGTCGTGGGTGTTGGATTTCAAATTCCCTAAAATTTTCCCTTTTTGCTTAAATCCTAGATTTTTTCCAAAATCTCTTCCATCATAAGTTTGCTTGAGGTTTTGGAAGACTATTGGAGTGATTTTATAATACCGAAAATTCGGTGTTAGAGAGTTTCTAATTAATTTACTGTAAGATACCGGAAGAAAATTGGATTTTAATTTGATTTTGGTCTTGGAGTGTAACATTTGAAAATTTGAGGGTATGAAATTTCAATTCGTAAATTTTACTCTTACTTGAAAAAAAAGGGGAGAAATCGACTCACATTTGAAGTGAATCGATTTCTTAGTGTGTAGAAATAAGGCTCTGAGAATTAAGCATGACAAATCGACTCATGAAGGGTATGAATCGATTCGTGTGAAGAAATAAAAGAGGGAAATCGATCTGCAAAGAGGGATGAGTCGATTCGTGTGAGGGGAAATAAGGGATGGAAATCGATTCGTCAAGGGAATAAATCGATTTGGTCTCTCTGCAGTCCTCACTTCTGAGCTTAAAGGTGATGAATCGAATGGGGTAAGGGGTTGAACATATTTGGCTCCTCTGCAGAAGTGATTTCTGAGGCATGAGTGAGGCAAATCGATTTACATAAGGGCGAGTCAATTCGTTTAGGCAATTGTGAATTGATTTGCTTGAATTACAAATTGATTCACGTGGCATTTCAGAAAGACTTCTGAGGCTCTGCAAACATGAATCAATTTGGCAATGTGGGAAATTGATTTAGTTTTATAGAATTGAGTTGATTTACCTTGGTAACAAATCGATCTGGTCTCTCAAACACACACACACATGAATCGATTTGTGGAGCAAGGAAATTGACTTGTGCCCTCGATGGAATTAGGAAATAACCAAATTGCCCTCCAATTTCAATTACAACTTGAAAACCATGAGTTGTAAAATGGTAATTTCAATTCCAAAAATTAACAAAAGGATGGAATGAGTCTCAAATGCATTTATTCAATGTTTTTACTCCCTCATTCTTTGCGAACTCCCTCTCTGCATTCAATCCTCCTCCTTCACACTTTGGTTGATTTCTCTCCTACAAAACATCCACTCTCTACTTAAATTCTCTTAATGGATTTCCAAAATCCTCAATCAACTTTTGAGATAGAGGATTAAACAAAAGGATCTAGGGTTGTTTTACGAAGGGGAAAGTAAGGTTTTTGAAACCCAATCTCCAAAACTCAATCAACATCAAAATTAAGGTAATTTCTCCTCCCTAATCTTGGATTTAGTTTCCTTATTACTAGATTTAATTATATTATTGAGATTTAATGGAATTTCAATTGAAGGCAAAAAACCCTAGAAATTGTGAATAGTGAAATTTTGGAAAAAAATGAAATAAAAATGGTATTTAAATGGAAATGGCATGTAAATGAACTAATTGGTGAATTTTGAACATAGATTCTAGGAATGTGAGAAATTAGGGTTATTCAAAATTAGAAAAATTCTATAAACCCTAGAAATAGTCATGAATTGACATGGAAATTGTGATTTATGGTTTAGGAAAGCCAATTAGAACTTGAGAAGGATTTCATTGGATTAAATTGTGGAATTGGGAGTGAATACCCTCCCAAGAGGTAAGTGGATGGTTATGTTATATATGGATGAGAAAATTGATTTCAATTATGATTTATAAATCAAATTTTCAAATGAATTTGAAAGGGTTTTATATTGCTTTGTGACTGTGGTGTGCCTGAAATGAAATTATGAAATATTCATAACTCTTGAGTTTGACTATTGAATTATTTGCACCTTGTTACATTTAAACATTTATTGCAAATTGTGAATGTTACATTGTCTTGAAAATGAGCATAACTAGTATAATGATTTGAATTTTAGTAACATGATGCTGAGAAAATGACTATAGTATAAATTTTGCCACAAATTGGACCATCGGGGCAGCGTGGTTAAGGCTAATTGGAATTTGGCATGGTGGTATGTGGGTTGAAGAGCCTCCTCAAACCGCCATGATAACATGGTGGCATCCCACGGAATTCCGGGCCAACGTCAAAGTGAAGGGGATTTTTATGAAAAATTATGAAAAACCCCTTGACAGAATCCTACCAACGTTCATCGGCAGGAAAATGTTTTTGGCAAACCCCAAGGATGTTTGAAGAAAATTTCAATTTGTTTATTGAATTGAAAATCATGAGTCATGGTGAATGTGATTTAAATTTCATTTTATATGAATGGATTTATTTATTAAAATCGGATACATTTTGATTTACATGTTTGGCACCACCACTCTCATCCCTCATTTATGTGTTACATGTCATTACACTCCATTCAGTATTCACTAAGTATTTTTAAATACTCACTTCCCTCTCTCTAATTCTTTTCAGAGGAAGCATAGATTTGGACCAGTGCTGGTTGGACGAAATCTTTTGGTGACATTCGATAGGTAAAGGAAATGTAAATTTTATTCTTTTGGGATCTAGATCATATGAACCATGGAATGAAAATTATGTACATTTCTTTCTATGTTTGGATTTGATTGATACTTGTTTTATTTCTCTTTGGGCAAGTATTGGTAAAATCCTTAATTGGACAATATGGAACTCTAATTGATTTTTGCTTAAAATTTTCCTTTGCAAAACCTATTAGTTTCATTGGGACATTTGGATTTTGTTGTGAACTTTGAGATATATTTTGAGTTTGTAAATTTATGAGAATGTATGGAAATTGCTGGAATGGTCAGGTTGGCCAACTTGTATGTATACTTGAACAAGAACGGATCGGGTTGATTTTTTATTATGTGATGAATGCATGCTAAATTATTTTTTATGATTACATTATTTTGAAAAATTGTTGGATATTGATAAATTTCTTGCGCTATCTCGGTATATGGGTAGGGATTATAGTTATGCCAAGATAACACGATGGTTGTCTTGTGCTCGACAGGAGAGTCAAGACGTGCCAATTCTATTGGTATCAGATTTTAGGTTCACGATTTTAAATATTTAAAGGTTTGAAATATTACCAAATGTCCCCAATTGTTTTACAAAGACCTTGAAATGTTTTTCTTTTGAAAATTTTAGATTTTAAAAAAATTTTCAAAGGATATACAAAAGCCATCTATGAATTCTTAAGGACCAGCATCAATTTTATTTTTAGGGGGTTAAATATCTAGTCCAATACCTAATCTAATGAGCTAAACATAATACTTCTTCTTATAGGAATCAAAATCATACCACCTAGACAAAGGATGAGGAATGTTAGTGAAATTTATCCTTCCAAGCCCGAGGATGGATCATTCTCGCATGCTTTAACTTCTCCTCCGATCACAACTAGCACTCACCCGGCACCCACAATCGAGATTCCTCCGCTGTCACTCGATGCACTCCAACAATGGATCGAGTGGTGGAATACTTATAGCGCTCGTATTCAAGTTCATCCTCAAGCGCAAATTCCTCCTCTGCCAAGCCTAACCATTCCACTTACTTCTCCGATAGCACCAATTGCTCCTCCTACTTCAGTGGCTACTCCAATTACCTGTCCAACCATTGAATTGTCCAACTTGATCAAAGAAACTCAACAATTTGGGTGTCACCTTTACGGGAACAAGTGATGCCATGGTGGCCAAGAACTAGATAAATCGGGTACGGGAAATAGTATCCTACATGAGATTGGACGATGAGCTGAAGCTCATGGTGGCCATAAAGTTATTGGATAAAGATGTTCGATCATGGTGGGATAGTCTTAAGGAGAGGTCGACAATACCTATCTCTTGGAATGAATTTCTTAGGGAGTTTGATGAAAAGTACTGTACTCAATTCTACTGAGACTTAAAAGAAAAAGGAATTCCGTCACCTTTACCAAGGCAACAAGTCAATGGCAAAATATAAAATAGAATTGAGGAGACTGTCCTCATTTGTTCCGAAGTTGGTGACTTTGGAGGAATATCTACACTTCAAGTTCGAGAAAGGTCTAAACTTGTCCATCCTTGGGAAGGTGTCTATAACATCGGCCCATACCTACAAAGATGTCTTGGAATTAGCATTAAGGGCCAAGAAAATGGTTGAGGAAAGGGAAAGGACAAGAGAGGGATAGAAGAAGAAAATGAGGTCCGAGCATATGTCGAGTCAAGGCTCAAAGCAGAGTAGGAGCATCGGATCCTACGGTGGAGTTTCCATTATTGGATTCGTTGGCATTCCTCAAGGCCAATAAACATCCCATTTTGGGAACCCTACTCGTAGTACATCCTAAAGAAGCAAATCGATAGGACATAAGGAAGGAGAATTGTAGAAACTGTGGGAAGCTCCATTTTGGGGCTTATCAAACACCCAAGAGGAGCTATCAGTGCAGAAAGGATGGTCATTTCCGCAATGTTTGCCCAGAATTAGGACGGGGAGGTCAGCCAAGTTAAGATCGCCCTAGTGGATCAAAGGGCAGCTAAGCCAACATCCCCACCTCACCTTCTAATATCACACCATGGATAGGGATTGGGAGCAATACAGTAGCTGCTCCGACTTAGCGCAAACAAAGGCTCTGACCAGAATTTATGCAATGACTAATGAGGATGCCCAAAACAACCTGGACATAGTTACAGGTAAATTTTCTAGAACTTAAACTTGATGATCTAGAAATTTGAATATAAAAATTATGAGATCATGATTGTAAGATTTTGAATTTGAGTTATATTAGAGCTACTGCATGATATTGAAGTGATTGAGAATGACTTTGATGTCTAATGATACCTTTGGTGGAATAGAGGATTTTAAATTTCAATTGAGATTGGTTAAAAATTTAAATGTCATTCTTATTCTTCGTATATAGGTATGATGAAAATTTTTGAAGTTGATGTTCATGTTTTAATTGATATAGATTCCAATAACTCTTTTGTGAGTACGAAATTTGCTAAACACTCAAATAGGTCTTGGACCCCACTCGAAGAGGAGTTGTTAGTTATTATTCCATTGGGGGAATGATTGAACAGAGACACCATATTCAAGATGTGTGAAATAGTTGCAGAAGGTGAAATTCTTAAAGCAAACTCGATTCCATTGGAGATGAGGGAAATAATGAGACTCATCGAGAAGTAGATCCCCTGGCAGTTGAAACGGTAGTAGGGGCCTCACGAACGATCATCAAGCCCTGAATGGCTGCAACCTCCTCAGTTGGGGGCAAAGTATCGCCCAGACTCATCCGGTGAATTATCTCTTCAGTACACCTCAATCTCGCAACCAACTTACATTGAGAATCTTTGAAGGCAGCAACATCCCTTACACGAGACTCCTCAAGTCAGCAATCTTACGCTCTGCCGTCAGAAGAGACTCTTCCCGAAGCTAAGCCAGCCTTTCGACCGATTGAAGACGTGCCTCGCGCACCCTGGCCTCTGCTTCTAGCTTTTCGTATTGTGTGCTCAATTCGGCAACGCGTCTCTCCAAATAGTCTCCCACCTGCTTCTTCTGTCGCTCTTGGAACTCCACAAGAGCCATGGTCTGAAAAAAAGAAGATAGATTGGGAATAAAGCAAGGAAGAAAAGAAGTTGAATAAGCATAAAAAAAAAAGGGGTGATACCACCAATCCAAGAGACTTAAGGGCCTCGCCAACTTATTTCTGGAACATCCTGTGCAGATCCAGCTCACACCGATAAAAGTCTAACCAATCCACGATTTGGTCTGCCTCGGCCAAATCTATATAGCAGAATTGCCTATCCCCAACACAAATCACACTAGTCCCTCGCTCTTTTGAGCCCTTCCGTTCGTCAAAGGATTAAACGGGAATGACAACCGGTAAAGCAGTCCCATCAGGAACCTTGCACTTTTCTTTGTGCAAAGGCGAAATCGAAACAGCAGACGAAGGCCCCGCCATCTTCTCCATCACAGCTGTGGAAATATGCTACCCTACCCTAATGCGAGGTGAGGAAACATCTCTCAATCTTCTCGGTTCACCTTTACCAATGCTCCTATTCCCCGTTAAGTCACTTCCTTCTGAGACAAGGGTCTCCATTGGAATAGTTCCCGTTGGATCTGAATGTTCCGACAAAACAATCGGCCCACGCCCTGATAGAGGCAAAGACGATGAAATATTTCTTCTCTTCAACAAAGGAGAAGAAGACTCTTAGAGGGCCATAGATGCCCCGATGGACTCCTGAGAAGACCCCCTCGCACCCAACCGAACCTGCCTATCGATAGTGATTTTCTCCAGTACGGCATCATCAAAGGAGTCAACGGAATCAACCAACTCGACCCTTCCTCTTTCCAATAAGAGGGGCCTATCAAACTTCATGTTCTCCCCAATCAACAGGACAATCAAAGATAGGATCTGATCATTCAGCAGAGACTTAACCCATATGCTTCGATCGGAGGACTTGCAGTAACCACCGATCGACCAAATGAAACGACCGTGCTTAGATGCGGCTTGGGTTTTAGGCCTAAAAAAGGCCCCTCACTGACCTCAAGTAGTATGGGGACGTGATAGCATCATCAAAGGAGTCCACGGAATCAACCAACTTGACCCTTCCTCTTTCCAATAAGAGGGGACTATCAAACTTCATCTTCTCCCCAATCAGCAGGACAACCAAAGATAGCATCTGATAATTCAGCAGAGACTCAACCCCATATGCTTCGATCGGAGAACTTGCAATAACCACTGACCGACTGAATTAAATGACTGTACTTAGATGCGGCTAGGGGTTTCAGCCCTAAAGAAGGCCCCTCACTGGCCTCAGGTAGCATGGGGACGTGATTTTTATTTGAGAACTCTACAAAGAAGAACTTCTGCATCCAATTCTTGTCAATAGACTCCTTGTAACAAAACCTCCAGTTGGATTCAGGCTGAGTCTGTAATTTATACCAACCTTTGGTCGAATCACTATTTCCACATCTCATCAAGATGAAGATAGATAACAAAATGTCAAAATCGAAAAGAAAATGACAAAACTCTAATAGAGAAGCCACGGCAACCACCAGATGCCAGACAGTTGGGATCAAGAGAATTGGGAATATATTCCAATGGCGTAATACCTCCACAAAAGGACCACTGTATGAACTTTTAGTCCATACTTAACCGATTGGTGGTACATCGGTACGCACCCCTCCGGTGTTATGTTAACCCTATCAGAATCCGTGACGGACACCAAAGTGTAATTGTCTCCCATTAGCATATCAGTTTGGACTTCTTGAAACTCCTTTATGGATATGGTGCTCGCGATATCGCCGATACCCAGGCAAGCCTGAGTAGCAGATGTTGTCATGCTCCGACTCTCCCGTCGAACATGTAACAACTGTCGTGTTATTTTGACATACGGGCATGACCTTCCCATATACCGGGGTAGCGCAAGACATTCCAATTGTATAATAAATCTTCTAAAACATGAAACCCATCAAAATAAGAAATCTTATAAACAAAACACATGCAAGGAGCTCATCCGGCCCATCCCTGTACATACAAGCATACATCAGCACACATTTGGGGAGGGGTTCCTATACATGCATGCATGCAGTGTGGCCATCCCAGCCAATCCAGAGTTCTCAAGCATTTCATAGAGTTTACAAAATAAGCTATAAATCCAGAAATCCAAGGTAAATATTCCAAATATCCCATTTTAAAAATAAATATCTTTCAAACATGAGTTTATACAAAATAATGAAATCCCAAATTATAACCATTGGATTTTGCCAATACTTACTCGAAAACTCAAACCAATATCAGTAAAATCCACACGGTATGAGAAGTACAGAACTTCTTTTTCATGATCCAATGATCTACAACTCCCAAAGTAATTATATAATCCATACATACCCAAATCAAACAAAATAAACCTCCAATCCATACTAATGGGCGTCGTCCCTCTATACTTCCTCTGAAAAAAATATAAAGGAGAGGGATGAGTATTTTAAATACCCAGTAAGTGGAGTGTAATGGTATACAACATATAAATGAGGGGTGAGGGTGGTGATGCCAAATACATATATCAAATATCATTTAATGTAATAAAAAAATTCATTCTCATAAAATCATTCATATCAATCCACCATGACTCATATAATCAAATCAAACAATCTAATTTCATTTTTTCCACAATTTTGAAGTATTCCGAAAACATTATCCCACCAATGGCCATTGGCAGGACCCGCCAAGGGTTTTTCACAATTTTATTTTTTATAAAATCCCTTTTTTCCTTGGCGTTAGCCCGAAACTCCATGGGGTATTACCACGATATCCGTCAGCCTGTGGAGGCTCTCTAACCGACCTCCCTCAAGCTAATTTAACCAGCCTTAACCATGCTATCACGATGGCCCGGTTCGTGGCAAGACTTAAACTATAGTCATTTTTCCCAGCACCATGTTACCAATTTTCCATTTATCAATCAATTCATGCTCAATCACAAAGTAGAGCAATATTTCACAGTTCACATGAGTATCTCAAAGTAACATGGTGCAAATAAGTTAATAATCAAACTCAAGAGTCATGGATAATTCACAATTCCATTTCAGACTCACCACAATCACAAAATATTATAAATTCATTTAAAAATCAAATTTACAAATCATATTAAAATCATTTACTCATTTAAATGTTACATAACCATCCACTAATCTTTATGGAGGGTATTCACTCCCTATTTCCACAATTACTTCAAAATGACTCATTTCGAGTCTCCAAAAGGTTAACTTAGACCAATCATCACAATTTATCATCAAATAAAGTCTCATTAAAGGGTTTTCAAATTTCCTCCTAATTTAATATAACCTTAATTTACACATTCATATTTCTAGATTCTCATTCATCAATTTAGGATTATTTGCCTCACCAATGACTTTAATTCCTAATATTCCTCGATTTTTTCAATTTTCTCCCGAATTTACATAACCATAATATTTTTCATGTATGTTTTAAATTAAATTCTAACGAAAACTATTCTAATCAACCTAATAAGATCCTATTATCCTCTAACATGTTTCTTTCGTATCAGACAGCCTAATTCATGTAAAATTCTAGACTTAACCTTAATAATTATATATAGAATTTCAGAAATGCATCTTATTCAAATCTCACACATTTTCAGGACATATACAGGATTTCTCACCCTAAATTAACCCTCAATTCATTCAATTTATCGAAGAGATTAGAATTTCCCTCACCTAGGGTTTTCGCAACTCGTAGACCTTACTTTCGTGTACCCTTAGTTCAGTCCGAAACCTGCAGTACTTTTAAACTGATGCAAAATTCAGTAATTAGGTTTAAATTACCAAGAGAATCAAAATCCCTAACCTATTGATCAACAATCGGCCCTTACCTGTGCAGTTAAGGAATCGCAGCCTAGGGTTTCTAACAGTGCGGTCGCGGCAGAGAGCAGCGAAGGTTGCAAGAAGGCTCTCGACAGAGAGAGCAGGTCGCGACCTAGGACTTTCAAAGGTCTGCAGATAATGGATTCTAGTTCAAGACATTAGTGGAGGGTGCAAAAGAATGTTGGACTTCACAGAGAAGTCTGTGTGCGAGCAAGCGAGGAAGGGAAAGTTCTGTCGCACGTGGAAGAGAGAGAGAAAGAAAAACCACGTGCGAGCTAGGCGGTGGTCGAAAAAAGTGTGGCTGGTGGGAAGCGGGAGAGAAGGGAAGCGCAGCGGAGAGTTGAGGGAGGGAGAGGTGGAGAAATAGAGAGAGTCGGGAAAGAGAGAGACGAAAGAGAGGGAATGAGATTAGGGTTTCTAACCCTAATTTCATTAAGGGGGACGCAGTGTTCTGCCCCAAAACGCTGCGTCTCCTCTCTTTTTTTTTTAACATATATATCTATAAATAAATATATATATATATCCATATATGTTTATACTCACTTTTCACTAAGTTTTAAATTTCATAAAAATAGGATTCACTACGAATCACAGATACGGCTTTTTATACATACCTAAAATTCAAATTTAATACCTCAAAATCGAAAATCAAATAAAATTTAAAATTTTCTTTTATAACTATCAAGATATTTACAGAATATTTCTAACACCGAATTTTCGGTATTACAATACTTAACCCCCTAAAAATAAATTTCGTTCTCAAAATTTCAAAATACAATTTATACATTAAAGAGCTACGGATATTGCTTCCGCATTGATTCTTCAGTCTCCCAAATCTGTTCCTTCATTTGATTGTTATTATTTTTTTTTCCATAACACTTTAACCATAGGAATTTGCCTATTTCTCAACTGTTTGAGCTGCCGATCTAGTATTTGTATAGGCTGCACTTTGAAACTCAAATCTGGATAATAACCTAACAACATTTTACTTTCATAAAATTGGGTCTGTTTGTTTCATTCCTTGTCAATTACACTTTACTATCAACTAAAATTTTTACTCATACAACTACCAACCTATGTCTTGTCCATATCAATTACAGATCCAAAGGTAGAGTGACACAATTTATAAGATACCAAAATGAAAGATATATGAGAAAAAGATAGTAGAAAATCACATTTGTCCCTACTTCCAAAGTTAATTACATAAACTATGAGTGCAACCAAAATACATATATTCCTAGAGATAATAATAGCTAAAACTTAATAATCCCCATCAAGATGGTGCATATCGTAGCCATATAGCCTTAAGACTTAGTATAAAAGATATACAAATCCATATATCATCAAACTTGTATATGATGAAATGTAGATCAATCTCAATATGGCCTAGACTAAGTGAGAAAACTTAATCCATTGACAATATTAGAACACTTCCAACTATTAAATCTCAAATCCCTAGTTGGATAACTTTTTAATCAAGATACTTCTATCATGATCATTCTCAATCAACCTTAGTATCATACAATACACCAATTTTCTATCCAAATCAAATCAAGCACATATAACCGTGTATCACCCGATGTTTGCATTAATACCCCCAAATTATCAAAGTAATAACCACTTCTAGTGCCTCTCATATTTATCACTATTGCACTCTAGACATTACAATCTTCTCATCTGCATACAGTGCTTTCAATACAACTTTCCTATTTGAACTAAATTTCAAGAAAATACTAAATGATAACAATTTTCATGTCTCATTTTATACAAAATCTTGTACTAGTTATATATCTATGGGCGATATGCTTATCTATAAACCACATACATGCTATAATATATTTGGCATTAAATAGAGGGGAAGACATCAACAAAATAAATCAAAATTTCATTTTCATCCCTAACATTTCCAACCTGTTGAAGTATATCCACATTAATCATCTTAACTTAGCCATATGCAACCATAGTAGGACATCTGCATAACTCTCCATCTACTTTTGAACCTATTGTTTAGTACCTCTTCAGTTTTCCCAATTCTCTAGTGTTGTTATATGCTTAAAGACTAATAATTCTTCACTTCATACCGTCCGACACATAAAACCCAACACAATTAGTACCAAATTACATGAAAGAGAAGATAAAATCCCCTTCCCTACAATTTCTTAAAATTTAAGAACAAGACTTTGACTCCACACTTATGTTAATAAAAAGCACAACCAAGGAAAGGCAACCACAAATCCAGTGATTCTATTTATCGCTAAATATTTTCAAACATGACTTAGTCGAGAAGCTCCAACACATCCAACTATAAGCCTTCCCAAAACTCCACCTCTCCTTTTCCTTCTACCAACATCATCAAAAATCTTGTTTGCAAATCAAATCCCCATCTAGATTAGCTAAAACCCTCTCAAGAATTTCCTAAACAATCCTCGTCGAACTGTCTAGCTCTATCCTTCTAAATTTTATTTACTGAAGACCAAAGTGAGACTTGACTTCCAAACAAGGCTTTAGAACTTGTAGGATGTAGTGGCTAGTTACTTCCCTAGACTACAGCTATAGCTCGAGAATCTACATCAATGGTCGAATCATATATTATTCTTTCACCCATTCTCAAACATAGTAATTGTCTCTGACCTTAAAGCAATTAAATTTGAAACTTAAAAAAAAAAAAAAATTACCTCAGCTATCATCCCTTAATGCATTCGAACCTTATATGAAAATAGGGGAAAAACTGCATCTATTCCCAATGCTGCACATGTCTGAGAAAGATCATCTCCAATTACTTATTACCATTAATGAAACACAAGTATGAACCTAAGAGAGCCTTTGTATTTTGCAATATTAAGAGCTACCATAACCTAAATTTCAAAAGGGACAGGTTCACACCATCTATTTTGACATAAGAAAATTGTACTACTATCCGTAATCTGAACTCCACGTTGTAAAAGAACTCTTTTGATTGTCCTCAAATCTCTTTCCTGTTGCACCAGGAATAGGGAACACTGAATAATAGAAAATATAACCTTAAATACGTCTTCGAGTAAGACATAATTTCCCTCTTTTAACATACTATTTTTTTTTTCATCAAAAACTTAATCATCTTTTCATTTCCTTGGGCTGATGTTAATTTTAGCTTACCCCCGGAATGTGGCACATCTTCATAGTATATTTGAGCAACAATTTATCATGGACAATATATACTTCTATGTCTTAGATAATAACAAAAACTAACACTACCGCTTAAGCTTATGTAGCAACTTTGCTTACCATTTTTAAGCATTTAGATGCGCAATCCCAAGCTCACAAACCTCAGTTCTGGCATTAGCATGTAGAAAATCTTAACAGGCGAACATTATTACAGAGCAATAAACAACATAAATGATTGCAGGCATTATGAACTAGATAGTCAATATACCACTTTGGCGGTCGTATTAGTAGTTTATCTTCCTTATTCTGCTTCTATACCATAAACTCATCAAAGTATTTTGCTCTTTACTGCATGTTGAATATCATCCTTTCAATAATATCACACATTCTTTTCAGGTTTCCATATGCTATGTTAACAATAGCTTTTTCTTCCTCAACTTGAGCAGATTCCAGTTTCTCATCCTCCAACAAATTTATTTATTTATTTATTTATTTATAGTAAACAACAAGAAGAAGAAAAAGGAAAGAGTGTAAAGGTTGTCAATCAAAAACATCAAAGTAATATAGTAGTAGGACAAGTAGCATTTTATAATAACTATGAAGCGAAAAAGGAAATTAGTTTATAAACTGTTGAAAAACAAGGATGACATTGAACTCGAAGTTAATCACAATCCAGTTGGTGCTATTGGAGCTACAAATTATATTATCCGTGTATCCTTTAACAGAACAGGAAACAACCACTGACTATGTTGAGCATTACGAGCTTGAAAACAGCCCAAAGACCTCAAATCGACATTACCCTCATTTGCCATGCATAGTTAAAACCAATCAATTATGTGATAGTATCATGGTCAGCATTGGTTAGGTTAAGGCACTATGACTATGAGGAGAGGAATCTTAGCTTAAGTGTTGGAACAATCCACGCCCTTGAAACTTAATTAAAGAGCACTCCTTTAGGTACACAGAATTATGAGAAAGAATGAGCTAGTGTTGACTTTACCCAAACACCAAACTGTGACACTCGTGTATTAACTCAAAAATACTCATCATACCTAACAAGACAAACCATGAAAACATTTATCAAGGCCTAACATCTACTCGCAATTACAATCTCTCAAGAATATTTTATCCTATATCATAATCATAAGCAATTTCATATTGTCGTGCCCATTAAACAAGTATGTCAAACTTCTAGCATCAATATATTGATTCAAAGGAATTTCTACAAGAGTACTCATCATTTGGCCAAAGAAGCCAAGGTAGGTCTTCAATCACAATTGAGAAACTATTCATAGAGCGATGCATCCCTCGGGTTATGGGGGTACAGTGGAAAATATCTCATTCGTATTTCTTATTTTTCATCTGGGGAGCAAATCTCTATAGTAAGGGTCTAAACTTAACAATTAAAATAGAATCTAGCCCAAGTACTTAACTCCCTAAAAATAAAAATTAAACCTAGTCCATAAGGATCCATGGAAAGTTTTGTACATTTCTTAAAATTAAATCTTTAAAAATCAAAAATTTTAAATCAGCAAACATTTTAAAATCTTTGGAAAACCATTGGAATACTTGGAAATATTTCAAACCTTTAAACATTCAAAATCATGAGCCTATGCTCTAATACCAATGGAATTGTCACGCCCCGACTCTCCCGTCGAGTACGTAACAACCGCCGCGTTATCTCGGCATACGGGCATGATCTCTCCATATACCAGGATAGCGTAAGGCATTTTAATTGTACAATAAATCTTCCAAAATATGAAACCTATCAAAATAAGAAATCATATAAATAGTACACATGCAAGGAGCCCATCCGACTCATCCCTGTACATACAAGCATACATCGGCACACATTTGGGGAGGGGTTTCTATATATGCATGCATACAGTGTGGCTATCCCAGCCAATCCATAGTTCTCAAGCATTTCATAGAGTTTACAAAATAAGCTATAAATACAGAAATCCAAGGTAAATATTCCAAATGTCCCATTTCAAAAATAAATATCTTTCAAACATGAATTTACACAAAATAATGAAGTCTCAAATCATAGCCGTTGGATTTTACCAATACTTGCTCGAAAACTCAAATCAGTATCAGTAAAATCCACACGGTAAAAGATGTACAGAACTTCCTTTCCATGGTCTAATGATCTACAAATCTCAAAGTAATTATATAATCCATACCTACCCAAATCCAACAAAATAAACCTCCAATCCGCACTAGTAGGCGTCGTCCCTCTATACTTCCTCTGAAAAAAATATAAAGGAGAGGGATGAATATTTTAAATACCCAGTGAGTGGAGTGCAATGGTATGCAACATATAAAAGAGGGGTGAGGGTGGTGATGCTAGATACATATATCAAATATCATTTAATGCAATAAAGAAATTCATTCTCATAAAATCATTCATATCAATCCACCATGACTCATATAATCAAATCAAACAGTCTAATTTCATTTTTTCCATAATTTTGGAGTATGCCGAAAACATTATCTCACTAGTGGTCGTTGGAAGGACCCGCCAAGGGTTTTTCACATTTTTTTCTTATAAAATCTCTTTCTTCGTTGGCGTTAGCCTGAAACTCCGTGGAGCGCTACCACGTTATCCGGCAGCCTGTAGAGGCTCTCCAACCCACCTCCCCCAAGCTAATTTAACCAATCTTAACCACGCCGCCCCGATGGCCAGGTCCGTGGTAAGACTTAGACTATAGTCATTTTTCCCAGCACCATGTTACCAATTTTCCATTTATCATTCAATTCATGCTCAATCACAAAGTAGAGCAACATTTCACAGTTCATATAAGTATCTCAAAGTAACATGGTACAAATAAGTCAATATTCAAATTCAAGAGTCATGAATAATTCACAATTCCATTTCATACTCACCACAATCACAAAATATTATAAATTCATTTCAAAATCAAATTTACAAATCATATTAAAATCATTTACTCATTTAAATGATACATAACCATCCACTAATCTTTATGGAGTGTATTCACTCCCTATTTCCACAAGTACTTCAAAATGACTCATTTTGAGTCTCCAAAAGGTTAACCTAGACCAATCATCACAATTTATCATCAAATAAAGCCTCATTAAAGGGTTTTCAAATTTCCTCCTAATTTAATATAACCTTAATTTACACATTCACATTTCTAGATTCTCATTCATCAATTTAGGATTATTTGCCTCACCAATGACTTTAATTCCTAATATTCCTCGATTTTTCCAATTTTCTCCCGAATTTACATAACCATAATATTTTTCATGTATGTTTTAAATTAAATTCTAAGGAAAACTATTCTAATCAACCTAATAAGATCCTATTATCCTCTAACATGCTTCTTTCGTATCAGACAGCCTAATTCATGTAAAATTCTAGACTTAACCTTAATAATTATATATAGAATTTCAGAAATGCATCTTATTCAAATCTCACACATTTTCAGGACATATACAGGATTTCTCACCCTAAATTAACCCTCAATTCATTCAATTTATCGAAGAGATTAGAATTTCCCTCACCTAGGGTTTTCGCAACTCGCAGACCTTACTTTTGTGTACCCTTAGTTCAGTCTGGAACCTGCAGCACTTTTAAACTGATGCAAAATTCAGTAATTAGGTTTAAATTACCAAGAGAATCAAAATCCCTAACCTATTGATCAACAATCGGCCCTTACTTGTGTAGTGGAGGAATCGCAACCTAGGGTTTCTAACAGTGCGGTCACGGCAGAGAGCAGCGAAGGTTGCAAGAAGGCTCTCGGCAGAGAGAGCAGGTCGTGACCTAGGGCTTTCAAAGGTCTACAGATAATGGATGCCAGTTCAAGACATTAATGGAGGCTGCAAAAGAACAATGGACTTCACAGAGAAGTCCGTGCCCGAGCAAGCGAGGAAGAGAAAGCTCTGTTGCGCGTGAGAGAGAGAGAGAAAGAACTACCATGTGTGAGCTAGGCGATAGTCGAAAAGAGCACGGCTTGTGGGAAGCGGGAGAGAAGAGGAGCACGGCAAAGAGTCGAGGGGGAGAGGCAGAGAAATAAAGAGAGTCAGGAAAGAGAGATACGAAAGAGAGGGAATGAGATTAAGGTTTCTAACCCTAATTTCATTAAGGGGGATGCAGCATTCTGCCCCAAAACGCTGCGTCTCCTCTTTCTTTTTTTTTTTTTACATATATATCTATAAATAAATATATATATCCATATATGTTTATACTCACTTTTCACTAAGTTTTAAATTTCATAAAAATAGGATTCACTACAAATCATGGACACAGCATTTTATACATACCTAAAATTTAAATTTAATACCCCAAAATCAAAAATCAAATAAAATTTAAAATTTTCTTTTATAATTATCAAGATATTTACAGAACATCTCTAATACCGAATTTTCGGTGTTACAGATGTTTTCACCATTGCTTTTAGAAATGACTTCTCTAATAATTCTAGAGGAAGGAAGGAGAATGAAGGTGTCAGGTGCACACGAACAAATGGTCTTATAAAAACATGAAGAGACGATTCGTATACCCCAACGACAGCATGTGACGTTAGCAAGTAAGCGAAAGACGTATACTCATGGTACCTTTCTCACGAAACGGCACCCTGAGTAGGGAGCAAATTATGGGACATAGCCCTAGACCCAATTCGAAGGGTGAGCACTTAAAAGGTCCACAAGGGACAGCTATCGACCGATACTCAATGTTCTCTATGACTATCTACCGAAAGGTCTTAATCACCCAAATTTCCCAAATGATAGGACCTTAGACGCCCGGCCTACCGAACGAAGATTTATCAAGTGGGAGTAATCTCTCCGATCGGGTACCTAATCATTAGTCCATCGAACGATCGAACACCGAAAACCCTTCATCGGCCAAACGACCAATCGATAGTTAGCAACTCTAATGATTCTAAGGAAAGGTCAAAACATCCTAACAGCTCCAATTTTCTAAGAGTAATATCTTTAGGATCTTTCAGTTAAAGAAATGGTTCTCCCAAGAAACAAAAGTTCCTATACGATAAAAATCACGATCAATTTGGAATATTGAATTCTCGAAATTTTCGGATCGATTCGATAAGGAAAGTAGGGTTGAAACACCCCAACGGCGTACGACTCTCACATGTATAATATATCCTACAAATCCTCCCAGTTAGGTACACTCCCTTAGTTTTACACATTGGGCACTCTAATCACAGAAAATCTCTCTCTTTGAGCTCTCAGTCTATTTATTTTACATTCAAAAACCGATTGTTTTGACTTGAGTGTCGAAGCCTCCCCCGCCGGAGCACCCTCTAGCGGTTTTTGCAGATCTTATATCCCGTCGACAGTGACTGTTCGAGTCAACAAGGAGCTGGTATCTGTGGAATTGTAACCCACCTCCAACATCTTAAAATTTGGGGTCAGCTATATACTATTTCTATTACATGAAACCAAGAAGAAAATATACTTAAATTTTTATTACATGAAACCAGTTGTATCAATGTAATAAGGATGAGGGTTTTTTGTGAATGTGGTTTCTATCCAATTCGCGACCATATCAAGTACGTTTCGTGGTCCGATCGAGAACTTATCGTCTCGACAATCTAGACGGATCAGCAATGCCTAGGATCTAGAATTCAAAAAACCTACGCATATAATATCAATAAACTCCAGAATTATCTAACAGTCAGAAGAGGTAGCCCAGAGAGAATCAAGCGATTTTTTCCTATTGTTCGGAGAGCCTAAATCGCTCAATTTCTTTCGTTCGTACGCGTCGTCAATAAGAGATGGAACTTCCCGAACGGGTGGACACGGCCCCCTATCTAAAAATTTCCTATTGCTCGGAGGGCCTTAGTCGCCCAGCTCTTGTCACTCGTACGCGTCGTCAATAAGGGATGGAATTCCCCGAACGGGTGGATACAGCCCCCTATATAAAAATTTCCTATCACTCGGAGGGTTTTAGTCACCCAACTCCTGTCATTCGTACACGTCGTCAATAAGGGATGGAACTCCCCGAACTGGTGGACGCGGTCCCCTATTTAAAAATTTCTTATCGCTTGGAGGGTTTTAGTCGCCAAGCTCTTGTCATTTGTACGCGTCGTCAATAAGGGATGGAACTTGTTGAACGGGTGGACGCGGCTCTCTATCTAAAAATTTCCTATCGCTTGGAGGAGCTTAGTTGCCCAACTCCTATCGTTTGTACGCGTCGTCAATCAGGGATAGATCTCTCCGAACGGGTGGACACGGCCCCCCTATCTAAAAATTTCTTATCGCTCGAAAGGCCTTAGTCCCCTAGTTTTTGTCGTTCGTACGTGTCGTCAATGAGGGATGGAACTCCCCGAATGGCTAGACACGACCCCTACATCTAAAAAGTTCTACTCTCGTATGGTGGGCCAATGTCGCCCAGCCCCTATCGGTTGAACGCATAAGAAACGGAGTTTCCCGAACAAATGAGCGTGATCCCTCAACCTAACTACCGAACGTCTGGTGGCTCGAAAGGCCAGTATTACTCAACATCTCAGTATGGAGCCTGAAAGTAGAAGCGGATCTACTATAACGAGAGTTGAAGAAAGCGTATAGCCAGACAAGAGGACAAAGACGAAATTCAAGTAAGTAAAGCATAACTTTTTATTCATCCTTATGCGGAAGATACATTCAATTACATAAGTATGTATACAAGTCCCTAGGTCAAACCGACCATAGTTAGAAGTACATAATAAGGTCACTCAAAGATACCTAAACCATAGTCCCTACACTGGAGAGTACAAAAATATAGTGGTAGGGATAAGAGGAGGTGAGCTCGGTTTTGCCACCCCCAATGTAACCCGAGCCAGACCTACCAATCCAAAACGGTCAGGAGATATCCCCACCATAGCTGGACGATGGAGACAGACCAGGACGGATCATCCAAGGTGGTACAAGAATGCACCCCCATTGGTAATAGATGATCTAACCATGCCAACTGAATAATGGCCGACATAATGAAATCTCATTCCAATAGTCTCCCTCCTTAATGAGCTCTCATTCCAACAGAAGTTACCCCAACCGTGGATCTTCGCATGCCAAGATATTTCACAAAACAACTCTTAACCAAACCCCTAAAGAAGGGGAAAAGCCTCAACTCTTCACGTAGGAGAACGAAGACCCTTTGTAGCCATTTATAGTGGTGGAGGGACGTGCCCCAATTAACTCAGGGTAGGTGAAACGGATCAGCAATGATAGTCTGTCATAAATGGAGAAATAAATTACCTCTAATTCCTCATAAAGAAGTCACTTCCATCGAGACAGACTTGTGCTCATGGCAATAAAGTAGAATGGTTTAGGACGAGCCTAGCATCCCTATGCTTCTGTAACGTATCAAGCATGTCTCATAGGGCTTTACTTATGGCGCTTCCCTACTAAGAAGACCATGAGTCGAGGGCAAATGATGGTACATAACCCTAAACCCGATTTGATGAATCAGCTTTGGAAAGGCCCACACGAAAAGTCCACAAAGGACAGCTATCGATCGAGCTTCAAATATGATTATCTACCGAGAGGCCTTAGTCGCCCAAACCTCCTGAACGATAGGGACTCAGTCGTTTTGCTAACCAAACGTGATTCATCAAATAAAGGCAACCGCCCCCGACCGGGTATTCGATCATCGACCCCTCATTGATACAAACTCTGAAGACCTTTTATCGGTCGAGTGACCAATCAATAGCTAATGATTCTAAAGGAAGGATAGAGTATTCTATTAACTCATGTTTCTTCTTGAGAGCAACATCTTAAAGGCCTTTCAGTTAAAGAAATGATTCCTTCAGAGCACGAAAGTTTCCCAAAAGAATAAGAATCACAATCAATTCGAAATATTGAATTCCCGACATTTTCGAATCAATTCGATAAGGAAAGTAGGGTTGAAGCACATCGACGGCGCATGACTCTCACAGTTATAAGATATCTCAAAACCCACCAAGCCAGACATGTTCTCTCGACCTCACACTTTGGGCACTCTCATTCACAGGGAACCATTCTCTTGAACTCTCATTCTATTTTCTCTTTCATTTGAAAAACCGCTCTTCTTGACTTGAGCGTCGGAGTTTTCTCGCCAGAATATCCTCTAGCGATTTTTGCAGATATTACATCCCTTTGACAATAACCGTTCGAGTTTACAAAGAGTCGGTATCTGTGGAGTCATAATTCACTTCCAACACCCCTCAAAAAAATTTTCCATGATCAAAGAATATCAAGTTTTCAATCATAAAATGTCTTGTGAGAAAGACATCAAATTGACAACTTATATCATATTTAACTAATACATATAGTTTTGCTAGTAAAATCTTGATACCAAAAAATGGGGATCTAATCCTATTTGCACCTGAGTCGGGAGCATTTATTGGTAAAAGAAATAGAATTAAAATTCTAATTGTTGTTGTTGTAAATGGGCTTAGAAATGATCGAAATTGAGTTTATTGAATTCTAATTCTCTTGATGTTTTTGGCACGAGTATAGCAGATGTTGTTTTTCTCATCAATTACATCTATTAGAGATGAATAATGGTCATCTCAATTTTAGAAACTTTGTGGGCGCAAGACGATGGGTTTGAGTGGGCCTCGGCCTCTCTTAAATAGCAAACCCTTTTATATCCGATTAACTCATTTCAAATATTATAGGACTAAATTTAAAAGTTTGTTTCATCGATACTTATTTTTTTTTATTTTTAAAATTAAAATTTGAAATTAAAATTTAATACCTTATCATCACAGACCGAATGTTGGTAGCACCTCATAATAGAATATATTATATTTAGGAATGCTTACTATGATAGTGACAATGATCATAACACCACCCTCTTATTTAGCCAGAAGAAAAAAAAAATAACATTAGCAATGATTTAGATGTTTTCGAGGAGTAAATTTATGGTTTGGTTGGAGAAATAGTCTAATGACTCGGCAAGCACTCATGTAGCCAAAAATAGAGATTTTTTTTTTTTTTTTTGGGCTTGTAGTCATGAATGGAGATGGAATATATTCCCTTGCTCAACTCAACTCAACATAGAAATAGAGCATCTAATACGGTGGAGAGAGAGTGTATTTCATATTCTGGTAGAAATAGAGCATTTAATGCAGTGCATCCCTTTTTTTCCTTTCCGGGTTACAAAGAAGGTGAAGGGGAATGAGGGCTCGAGTTCAAAAGTCAAGAAAGAAGCTTTTAGGACCACTAAATCCGAAATTTCTTGATAATAAACGCATTTGTCCGATGCTTTATATCAATGTCTTTTTAGCAATATTTACCAAAAAAAATGTCCTTTTAGCAATTACTCTTGAGATTCCCTCAAGGAATTCCTTGATAATAAATGCATTCGTTTGGTTTTTTATATCAATATCTTTATACCAATATCTTTTCTTCTTGTTTTTTCAGATCAAGAAAATGTCAAATTGCCATTGATCCATCATGCTTGATTGGTGAGACACAGATATTACTATTGAGAGAGGAAGAGAGAGGAAAGTTTCAAAACAAAACAAGAGGTAGACACGTAAGTTTTTCTTTTGATAAGTGCATTTACTCCGATAAACCCAAACCTAGAAGATCTTTTATGTGTATATATATATATATATATCACTACAAAAAAAAATGGGTATCAACGATGGAAATATCCATCGCTGATACTAAAATGTCCATCGCAAAAAGTCACCTCCGTTGCTAAGCAAATCCGTTGCTAATCAGTGACGGATTAATGACGAAAATCTTTCATCGCTAATTTAATTTTATATTTTTTAAAAAATATTCCTAATTAGCGATGGATTAGTATGGATTATTAACGATGGAAATTTTCCGTAACAAATCCGTCATTGAAGTGAGTAAGAATAAATCAAAGTGAACGAGCTCGGACGCCCGCCCCGCACGCTCCCGCCCGCGCCCCAGCTTTTAATTGTTGAAAATGTGCTCCCACACCGGTTCAAACCCGGATGTGAGAGATCGAATTAAAGAGTCTTAATCACCATACCACCATCACATTTGTGTTTTTAGTTTATTATTTTTCTATTTCTATACTTTATTTGTAACTCTAAATATTAAAAATACTACACTCTAATTTAATAAAAATATAAAATTATATATAATAAAAACAAAAAATTATATTTAATAAAAACACAAAATTATATTTAATAAAAACAAAAAATTATATTTAATAAAAATACAAAATTAGATTTAATAAAAAAATTATATTTAATAAAAACACAAAATTATATTTAATAAAAATAAAAAAATTATATTTAATAAAAAAATTATATTTAATAAAAACACAAAATTATATTTAATAAAAATACAAAATTATATTTAATAAAATTACATAATTATATTTAATAAAAACAAAAAATTATATTTAATAAAAACAAAAAATTATATTTAATAAAAATACAAAATTATATTTAATAAAAACACAAAATTATATTTAATAAAAATACAAAATTATATTTAATAAAAACAAAAAATTATGTTTAATAAAAATACAAAATTATATTTAATAAAAACACAAAATTAAATTTAATAAAAATACTAAATTATATTTAATAAAATGAAAAAATCATATTTAATAAAAAGACACAATTATATATTTAATAAAAACACAAAATTATTTTTAATAAAAACACAAAATTATATTTAATAAAAACAAAAAATTATATTTAATAAAAATACAAAATTATATTTAATAAAAATAAAAAATTATATTTAATAAAAATAAAAAAATTATAATTAACAAAAATAATTTTTTTTTTCAAGTTTTAAGGACGGATTAGCGACGAAACAATTAACGATGGATTTTTTCGTTGCTAAATCTGTCGCTAATTGGTTCAGAAAAGTTTTAGCCACGGATTAGTGACGGAAAATTTCTATCGCTAATTTTAACGACGGATTTAGCGATGGAAAAATTAGCGACGGAATCCGTCGCTAAATCCGTCGCTGATTTTTCCGATATTAATCTATCGCAAATCCGTCACTAATAGCGACAGATTTTTATCCGTCGGTAATTTTCGTTACTGAAAGACCTTTTTTTGTAGTGTATATGTATATATATAAATCAGTGTTAGTCCCGACTAAATTCGGTTCGAATTAAGTGTGACTTTTAAGGATCAAAACTTTTTCAATATCTATTTTTTTCATACATAAAAATTAAATCCAAATTTTTGTTTAAGGGGTATGAGTGCTCAAACTAAAAGATTAATGATCTCTTTTGTTAGGAAATATAAATGTGGCATTAACTATTTCTACCCGATGCTACTTTCAATTATGCACCATATCGTTTTTGTCCATGTCCCTCCCATGTGGGTGAATTTATGGCTTGGTTCGTGTAGCCTAAAATAGAGATCTTTTTTTGGGTTATAGTCAAGAATCCAGATATGGAATATATTCGCTTCCACGACTCAAACATAGAAACCTATAACTGTAAAGCATTTAATGCAGTGGTCTCTCATTTGTGGAGAGAGAGTATTTCATATTTTTAACATTCTCTGTCACGTCCTGCCCTCGAATTATGCATGCGACAACCATCGCATCACCTCAACATATGGGCGGATTCTCCTTATTTATCGAGACAACGCAAGGCATTTAATATATTTAATCATGTTTTTAAAACAATTTAAAATCATATAAGGACCAACTCGGTCCATCCAGTCTCAAATGGCATACACGAAGCCAACCCGACCATTCCAACTCTAATGCATACACTAAACCAATGCGGCCAACAAATATTTCTCAAATAAAATTCAAAGAAAATCAAAGGGGTGGTCCTCAATCTTTAAATATACAAATCACATTTAAATCACAAAACAAATAATTAAAGTTACAAAATAAGTTTTCCAAAATAATTACAAAATTTTTCTCCCATTTAGGTTTACTAAGGATCTCAAGTCATAAAAAACCTATTACCCAATGACGTTCAACGAAACAAGGTTCTTCCAATCACCTTAAGCGTCTCCCAAATCTCATCTAAGCTTTCTCTGTAAAATGGAATGAAAGGGTGAGTATATAATATACCCAGTGAGTGATATACAAGTTGTACAAAGATAAGAATTTGTACTGTGGATATATCAAATTCATAAGTATTTCAAACCATCGAGTCATTCTCAAATTCATTCAATAAAAATAACTTTCAATCATTATTATCAAATCCATCATAATTCAAAATCATGATAATACAACTCATATGCATCCAAATATTTTTACATTTTTAAATCATGGGGCAACCCAAAATCATTTTCCCAACAAAGGTCTACCACGACCTAGAATGAAACCGCCAAACGTTTTATAAATTTTATATTTTAAAATACCCTCATCCTTAGTGTTGTCTGTGGGTTTTAGTTGGTGGTGCACCCCAACATATTCCATGCCCGTAGGCACTATATCCAGTCATTAATGTACTGCACGTGCTCGGCTACATCCCATGGTCTATCAACCCCATTACATCACCTCATCGAGTCGCACCGTAGAGGGAAATGACTAGTCATTTTTATGGAGATCAGGCTCTTCCTCCCCAAGCCAATAAATGCACCATGTCATTTCTATGTGCCATCAATTCAATAATCATTCATAAATAACCAGCATCATAGTATGCATAAATCAATAAATCAACAAATCAACATGGCACATGTACTCATCTAAACCATTAGGATGCATAAAAAATTTCAAATTCATTCCTTGGGATATTCCACACACACTAAAATATATAAAATCCAAGAATTCAAAAATCATTTAGAAAATTTAATGAAACATTTTTTATAAGAATAATTTTTCTAATTTAAGTACAAGTAAGAAATCACTCACCTCTTGGGAGGGTGAACACTCCCAATTTAATCCTTAACGTTGTTTAATCCCTATTTAAATCCAAATACTTTGTGCCTAAGAAAATAAATACCAAGTAATCATTCAATTTCTTGGGACACTAGGGTTATTTGATTATTCTCTAATTTACCTAAAACCCTAATTTCTCAAAAATTCACAATCAATTCAGTTGTAATCTTTTAATTCCTTTCAGGTTCCAATTATTTTATTCTAACACGGTAAACATAAATTTAATATTAAATCACCTCATTTTCCCCTAATTTTGCACAAACCCTAATTTCTCTTAATTCCAAGAATTTGTGTCTTAATTGTACAATTTACACATCATTTATATGCATATACAATTATCATTTAAATTTTTCCCAATTTCATCTCATATAAACCGTAAACCTAAATTTCCGAATCAAATCTCTCGGTTAAAAATCTAATATTTCAAATTCATGTTAGAGAAATATAAATCTATATTGAATGGACAATATTATCTTTAAAGAATTTACAAAGTTCATCCAAGATGAAATTTTGTTCAAACCCTAATTTTCTTTCTCTACAGAATCCCAAAATTTCAAACATCAAAATTAAATTTATAAATAATGGCACTAAATCCTTGAAAGTGATTAGAAAATTACCTTGATTCTTTGGTTGGATTGAGCTTTGGACATCGGATTTCAAAAACTCTAAGTTTTTCCTTTTCGCCCAAACCCTAGATTCTTCCTAAAATTTCTTCGTCTTCTAGATTTGATTGGGGTTTCTAGAATTTTAGTGGAGTGATTTAGCGAGGGTGAAATAAATTTTCTGGAGAAAGAAATCAAGAGCGAATAGGGACAAAAAATGAGAATACAGAGAGGGTTTCATGAACAATCGAGAGAGAAATGAGTTGAACAAATGAAATTGGGGCTTAATTCATGTTGTAGATAGTGGATTTGTGAAGTTACCATTTTGCCCTTTCTATAATTTAAGTTTAATTGAGGTTTGGAGGGTATTTACGTCATTTTCCACTCAGGAGGGCATTTTAGTCATTTGTCAGACTACGCGGTTCCATTGCGCATGTGTATGTCTATGCCCACGTTCGCCCACCGCCTGAGCAACGCACATGGGCAACCGCATGAGCAGTGTGCCCCTCGCGGTTCAACCGTGCATGCTATGCGGTTCCACCGTGCATGCTACACGGTTCCACCGTTCATGCTATTACACATTTTTTTTACCATTTTATTATTTTTATTATTATTATTATTATTATTATTATTATTATTATTATTATTATTATTATTACTGTTATTATATATTTTTTATATATATTAATATTTTGAGTGACGGTGGAGCCATGAGCATGGCGGTTCCACCGTCCCTCTCAACCTGACAATGATTTTTTTTTCTCAATTCACTCTCCCTCTCTCCTCAAATCACTTACTCATTCCATTCTTCATGAATCGACATAGCTTTGGCTTGGATTTGATCCTATGAACCAATATTTCTCCAAAAAGTTTAACACCACCATATCGTCCAACACTTTCATTATCTTTCCCATTTTCATATTCCAAATTTTAAATATTACATTCCAATCCTGAAAATCAGTTACAAATTTTCCCGTATATATATATATATATATATATAAAAGAAAATTAAATAAAAATATTTTAATACCGAATTTTCGGTGTTACATTCTCTATTCCTTTTAAGGAAAATATTAAATTACGTGCAAACTATATAAAACAAATAAAATAGAAAATACAAAATGATAAGGAGAAAAGTTAAAAAAAAAATACCATAAAGCTCATCAACAATGACGGGAAGACATTTCTTTGAAAGAGGGAAAAAAAAGAAAAGACAAACAAAACAAAACAAGGACAAGAGATGGAAGTGGCGCTGGACTGGACCATATATGTTGACTGGTCCTCGAATTCTTCAGGTAGTGGTGTCGAGCTCATACTAATGGGTCCGGACAACTTCAAAACAAAATATGTCATCCGTTTTGATTTTAAGGCCACCAATAACCAGATGAAATACGTAGCCTTGCTGACAGGACTCCGGATTATAGTTGACATGGGAGCTCAAAGTGCTTGGGTATTTACTGATAGCCAGTTAGTAGTCAAGCAATTCGAAGGGGTTTATGAGACAAATGACCCAACTTCACCCAAAAACCTAAGTAAATTGTGCGAAACGATGACAAAACTAGAAAGGGCTGACATCCAACATATCTCTCATTCGAAAAACATGAGAGGCTAACTCTCCAAGTTGGCCAGCTCAGATTCAGTCGCTTCTAGCTAAATAGTCTGTATAAAAAATTTACCATACCCCAGCATCGACGAACCCGAAAGGGTTTTGGCAGCGGACCAACCTCTTAGTTGGAAAGACCTGATCGAAGTATACTTAAAAAATAACTGATTGCCTAACTCATCACTAGAAACAGCTAAACTAAAGCGAAAGGCCGCTCACTACGCGATCATTGACGAAAAGTTATACCGAAAGTCTTTTACTCATCTTTATTTGAGATGTCTAACTTCAGAAGAGGGGAGCTACGTTCTGCGAGAGATCTACGAAGGGATATGCGGCAGCCACATAGGGGCTCACAATCTTGTACACAAAACTTTATGACAAGGATACTACTAGCTGACCATGAAAATCGATTCGAGCGATTATGTCAAAAAATGCGACAAGTGCCAATGATTCTCCTTAGTTCTCAGAACACCTTCTATCAAGTTTAGCCCCCTCACCGGACCGTGGCCGTTGGCTCAGTGGGGAATGGACATTCTTAGACCATTTCCATCGGCTACCGAATAGAGAAAGTTTCTCATTATAGCCATCGACTATTTTATTAAGTGGGTAGAGACCAAACCTCTGACCCAGATAACAGCAACTAAGGTCCAACAGTTCATATAGGCACACATCATCACTCAATTCAGTATACCTCACATCCTTATCACAGATAACGGAAAACAATTTAATAATGCTAACTTCTGAAAATTCCACGCAAAGCTAGATATCGATCATCGGTTCTCATCGGTTATCCATCCACAAACCAACGGACTTGCGAAAATAACAAATAGGACGATCCTTCAAGAGCTAAAGACAATGTTAGATGAAACCAAAGGATGAAGGTTAGACGAACTCTATAACATCCTCTGATCGTATCGCACTACACCCCGAAGAGCAACCAGAGAGACTCCGTTCAGCCTTATATACGAAAGCAAAACTATTGTAATAGTGGAGATCGGGATCCCCTCCCTTCGGGTAACCCAGTATGATTTCGAAAAGAACGAATCAACCTTACGTGAACACCTAGACTTGCTCCTTGAACTATGGGAGTTCGCCTCCGCCCGAATGGCTGCGTATCAGCAATAGATAGCACAATACTACGATCGACGAATTAGATCTGAACATTCAAACCAGGTGACCTGGTATTGAGGAAAGTGGAAACCACTGGCCAACTCCAACCCGGGCAAACTAGCCCCCAATTGGGAAGGCTCTTATCAGATACACTCTGTGGTTTGCTCGGGAGCTTATCGTCTCAACAATCTAGATGGATTGGCCATACCTAGAACTTAGAATATAGAGAACCTGTGAATCTACTATTAGTGAGCCACATCGTTTCTCTTTCAGTAGAGGTACCTGCTATCAAGTAAGCCCCTCATGATTCTCCTTTCGACAGTTCTATCCATTCGACTCCTAACGTTTCCACTTCAGTTAGTGATTACCTATCGAAGGGATCTATCTCCCTGAAGGGGCTCAGTCACCCCGTCTTATCGAAGGGATCTTTCTCCCCGAAGGGCCTTAGTCATTCCGTTCTATCGAATGGATCTATCTTCCCGAAAGGTCTCTTTCGTCCCGTCTTATCGAAGGGATCTATCTCCCCGAATGCATCTTAGTCTCCTTGTCCTACCAGAAGCACCTACACCCCGGAAGGGCCTTAGTCGCCCCGTCCCAGCAAGAGGATTCATTCTCTTGGATGAACTTCGGTCAAAAGAGCCAGCATCATCGGCTAAGTTCGTGACAAAGGGTGAATGCAACATACTCCTAATATGAGTACAACACCCAGTATCATTCGTACAAGTGGTCGGCCACATAAGTGTTTCGACACGTGAAAATAATTTCACCAGACACAACAAAGGACAAGTAAGTGGAATAAGTCTTTCTTATTATGACAAATGCATGTTTGATTACATGAGCAAATACACTTTCAAACTCCCTTGGTCGGGCCGATTACTCTAAGGAATGGTTACATCGTTTCGTTCGAATTTCCCATTCTTCGTCTAAGAAGAATAGTTCTACAAAAGAGAATTATATTTAGTACACAAGGTTAAGTGAAGAATTAATTACTTAACCCCCTGAAAATGAAGTTCCTAACTCCCTAAGACCCATAGGAGACAATTGAAATCATTTGGAATATTTTGAATATTGGATTTTCTCAAAATAATTTCAAAAATAATTGAGGACCTTTTAAAATACTTGGGAATATTTGAAAATCACTCAAACTTTTACAAAAACAAAAGTCTAAACTCTAATACCAATAAAATTGTCAAGCCCCGACCGACAAATATTGGCACGCAACAACCATCGCGCTACCCTAAAAGACATGTGAATCCACCTCGTGTTCAAAGGCGCCGCAAGGTATTCACAATTCCAATAAACCAGAGGCCATCCCGGCCATTCGATATCATTCAACAGCAGAACACATTTCCCACTCAAGAGATAAGAACAAAACCAACAAATGATTCTCAAGAAAATTTCGTGAAAAGAGAAATTAAGGATTTTCAATAATAATTTATACATAAACAAGCCTAATCAAATCCAAAAATACAGAATTAGATAAGTTTTTAACCAAAATGCATTTCTCGAGTCCAACTATCGATATCTCAAAAGAATGGAACAAGATCTATACCAAAAGAGATCTGTGAAGACAATTACCCCAAATCCGTCGCCAAATGACCTTGAGTGTCAACTAAACTTCCTCTGTAAAGAATGGAATTAGGAGAGATGAGTATAATTTATATCCAATGAGTGCATAGCATGCTATGAAGATAAATGAGGGATGATTGTAGATATGTCAAATAATTTCCTCAAAATTATACAATTGTAACCATAGTGAACATGATTTATCATCAAATATCCAATTTAAGCAAGATTTTCAACAATTCATATTGTACAAATCAAATGCATCCGATTATCATAACTTATTTTCTGAAAATCATGGGGTTGACAAAATTTTTCCACCAAAAGTTTGACCCTAACCAATGATAAAATCATTAGGAGGTTTTCATTATCATCAATCACAAATATTTACCCTAACCTTGACTTTGGTTCGGACCTTCATTGGGGTGCAATCAGGCTAGTCCAAAAGGAGAGTTATTGAGGCACCTCTCGAGCATAACTATCTCCTCAGCCAAATAAATGCTCAACCACTTCACTCCGTTGGATCGCTCCATGGAGAGAATGACTATAGTCATTTATCATGCACATAGTATAATTTTGCAATCATCACAACATATAATCAATGTGCTAATAATCATCTAACCAATTTCTCAATTCATGTGTTCAATCCAATAATGTTCAATATAAATTGATAAATATGACACATCATTTTCAATCCAAGCACATGGATGCATATTTCAATCCAAATTCCCTTTTGGGACATTCCACAATCATAAAATAATTTGAAAATTAATTTTTAAAACATTTATAAAATCATTTGTAAAACATTTTTTTACTTAAAATTATAAACATGCATCCACTCATCTTTTGGAAGGGTATCCACTCCTAACTTTTTCAACCAAAAAAGAATTATCCTTTCTTTAACCTTTCAAAATCCTTAACCTAATTCATTGGTCATAAATTAATAATTAGGTTTAAATTCGATATTAGGGTTAATTAGTATTTTATCACTAATTCATAACTTCAATATCCTAATTTCATAATTTCTCAATTTCCCTCCAACATATACATTAGGCACAAAATCTACTAATTTTATCCGAAAATTTTCTAATTCTCAATATAATTCACAACCCTTAAATTTCTAGGGTTTATACATATATGTTTCCAAAATTACTATTGGTATGTAAATATGACAATAACACAATCTAATTTACAAAACATGTAAATTTTCACATATACAATCTATTGTTAAAAATCTTACATTTTTAACATCATCAAACCTATTTGCAAATTCTTCTAATAAACATCATAAATCTAGAAAAATAATCTTCCGTCGAACATTTTTTTCAATTTTATTATTGTACAAACCCTAGACCTAAATCTCCAAACACCACAAAGAAATATCAAATTAGTAACGGATTTAGCGACGAAAATTTCAGAAAAATTTATCGCTAATTTGTTTAGTGACGAAAATATTTCCATGATTAATAGCGCGTCGCAAAAATTTAGCGACGGATTCTATTATCCGTGGCTAAATTTAGCGACGGATTACGAATTCATGGCTAATTTTAGCCACGGATTACGAAATCCATGGCTAAAATTTTCATTCTATATTTTTAATTTTAGAGCCCGTCGGCCCACCCGCCGGCTGCTGCCCCGACCCTTGCCCGCTCGCGTATAAGCCAATATCTTGTTGCTTTATATTTTTGTAGAAAATGTGTATTTGTCCAAATTCGAACCTGGAATTAAGGGGGACGTCTGGAGTGTTCTCAACCACTATACCATATTAACTTATTTGATATATATATATGTTTTTTACTTCATTACTTTCTTTCTAACTTTTAACATTAAAAATATAATTTTCTAATTTAATAAAAATATAAAATATAAAATTATATTTAATAAAAATACAATATTATATTTAATAAAATTACAAAATTATCATTAATAAAAATACAAAATTATATTTAAAAAATACAAAATTATATTTAATAAAATTTCAATAATCTAATTAGCAACGAATTTAGCTGCAGATTTCAAATCCGTGACTAAATTTAGCCACAAATTTTGAATTTTGTGATTAAATTTAGCCACAGATTATAAAATTCGTGGCTAATTAACGACGAATTTTAAATCCGTGACTAAATTTAGCCATGGAATTCGAAATTCGTGATAGCGACGAAAACATAATCCGTTACTAATTAACGATGGGTATAATAGTCTGTCGCTAAATTTAGCTACGGATTATGAATTTCGTCGCTAAATTAGAGATGGATAATTATTTTCGTCTCTAAATTAGCGATGAAAATTAATTCGTGGCTAATTAGCCACGAAATCTATTTCGTTGCTAATTTGAGATGAATTCGATTTTTATCGTTAAATTCGTGGCTAAATGGTGATGAATTTTTTCCGTGGCTAAAATCATGTTTTTTTGTAATGAAATCAAATGCTTCCAATCTCAACATAATAATGTAAATTCGTGCTAGAAAAACATAAATGTAAGTTAGATGAGCAAGATTACCTTTAGAGAAGCCACCAATTTTGTCCAAAACCAAAATTTATCAAAACCCTAATTTTCCCTCTCTACAAAAATCGTAAAATTTCAATATAAATCCCTAATTTGTGCAAAATGATTCAAACCCAAGTTTATGGAAGAGTATTACCTCTATTGGGACCACAAATTTTGCCTCTTGTAGAGCCAGCCCAAAACTCTAGATTTTTCTTTCTCTAGAAAATCTTGAGTGTCTGTCTAGATTTAATCTCCTACGGTTTATTGGAGTTTTTGAAAACCTCAATATGTGGATTTGTGGGTACTTTATGGAGGGGAAGAGGGTGAGAGTGAAGATGAGAGAGGGTAGGAGAGTGTTGAAGGGGAGAGAAAAGAAAGCACAAAAAAAAAAAAAGGAGTTTGGGGAGGGGGAGTCTGGGGTGAGGTGGGGAGAGGAGAGAAGGGAGAAGAAGGAAAAAAGAAAAAGAAACAGAAAAAGAAAAGGAAACAAAGTGTGGGTGGTGGTGGGGCCCACGACATCTTTTGTTATTTTGTTTTGTTTTTTTTTTTTGTTTTTTTTTTTTTTTTTGTCACAGTTTTACAGAGAATTCAGAAATATTATATATTAGAGAATATAAAATACATTTTACATAGAGTCTATATATATAACTGAGCTCATTATACACTACAAAATAAAAGCTTTATCCAGACGGATGAAAACTGTTTGTAAAACCCATAAAAACCGTCAGCAAAACCTTCTCCAACGGATGGGTCTTCAGTTGTCTATACACATGTCGGGATAGGTCTATACCAACAGTTGTGGTAACCGTTGGAGCATGTTACAGACTTTTATTGTTGGTTGCTATGTGTTACTATAAATTACCATCATGTATCATCGGTTCGGTTACAAAATATGTTGTTATAAGTTATTGTGTTATATCGTCGGTTGTCATATGTTACTATAAGTTACTGTTTTGTATTGTTAGTTATAAATATGTTATTATAAATTATTATTTTTATTGTCGATTATCATATGTTACTATAAGTTACTATTTTATATCGTCGATTATCAAATATGTTAGTATAAATTATTATCTTGTATCGTCGGTTGCTAAATGTTACTATAAGTTACTGTCTTTGGTTACCAAATATGTTACTATAAATTATTATCTTGTATCGTCGGTTATCATATGTTACTATAAGTTACTTTCTTGTATCGTCAGTTATATTGTGATGAAACATATCGTTAGTTGCAGTTACTATAAATTATCATTTTATATTATGGATTATCACAAATCTGTTTTGTATGTTTTGTGTCATTGGTTATATATGTTAGTATAAGTTATTATCTTGTCTTGTATCGTCAATTATCACAAATATGTAATCCACAGTCATTTATTTATTATAATACCAAGTTTACAGTCAACATATTTTTCATCACCCTTACAAATATTATATTACAACCCAATATAATAACCAAAGATGAAAATGTTACATTACAACCCAAGATAACAACAAAAGATAAACATAATACACGATATTAATAATATTCATGACAAAGAAAAAAATACATACAAATATATTAGTAACATCTCGGATGGTTAGACTTCTTTACACCCATCTGGATTTTCATATGAACAAAGTGATGAAACAGTGAGTTTAAACATTAAAAGAGACTTTCAGTGATCTTGAGTAAAAGTTTTGGATAGGTATGGATGACGAAAGTATAATATATATTTTGGTTGAGTGAGAGTTTTTGTTGATTATGGATTATGGATTATGGGAAATGAGAAATAAGGTTTATATGTTTCGATGGATTTGGAAAGCTTTGAGAGAATGAGAAGATAATGGATTTTGAGACCTTTGATTGGAGAAAAGGAGAGCTTTCGAGGGAATGAGAAGCAATGAAATGTAGAGCTTTCGAGAGAATGAGAAGCAATGAGAGAGAAGCAGTGAGGGAGTTTTGATAGTTTTAAAGGATGAAATAGTTTCAAAACCCGCCCCTTTTTAAAATTTTGTCTCCCGCCCTACACACACCTTCACTTTTACATTTTACCGCCTATATTTTTAGTTTTAAATTGTTAAAATTGTTAAAAGCTCACTACAGGCTATATACTATGAAAGTAATTCAAAATTGTCTCCCGCACTTTTTAAAATAAGTTTTTGATAATGTTTTTTTTATAAAAAAAGAAAATAAAATGAAAAAAATGAACTACATGATGAATTTTCAATAAAATTAATATTATAAAAAATTTTATATCGATGAATTTCTAATAAAATTAATATTATTAAAAATTTTGAATAAATTGAATTAAAACCAAAATAATAAATCATACAAATAATATTACCAAAAAATAATAAATTTTTAATTTTAAGGTAATTATATATATATTTAATTTTTATTTGTTTATATGAAAGTGAGATAAAAAAATTAAAAAAAGAGTGTAGGAGAAAAAAAAAAAACAAAAGAATGTATGGCGGGCGCCAGGACCCCCCTAGGGCGGGCGCCAGGAACCCCCTAGGGCGGGCGCCCGCTTATGGGGGCCGGGCGCCAGGCCCCCTTCTAGCCTGGCGCCCGCGTATGGGGACGGGCGCCAGGACCCCCCTATGGCGGGCGCCCGCTTATGGGGGGCGGGCGCCAGGCCCCCTACTAGGCTGGCGCCTGCTTACGGGGACGGGCGCCAGACTCTATATACATGTATTACATGTTATTATATATCACTATTTATTACTACATATATTACTTAACTTATCAAAACTCGTCATTTTTTTCACATTTTTTTCCCGCTACTATTTTTCATATTTTGCCCGTCTTTTTTATATTACAATCCTTACCATTGCCGTAATCATTTCATATTTTTCATTTTTAGTCATTCTATATTAAAATTTGAAATTTATAATTAGATTATTTTCAAATCAAATATGTCAAATAATTGGTTTTGCATAAGCAAAATAAATAATAGTTAATTAAACTTACTAATTAATTAATTAATTAATTAATATTTCTTTAAATTAAATATGAAATTTGATATTCAAATTAATATTAATATTACCATTTGTTTTTTTTAATTTATATAAAATTATATAATATTGATAAATTATACAATATTAGTATTATAATAATTATTTAAATATAATATTAGTATTATAATAATCCACCTTTTTTTTATTTTTTAAAAAAATATTTAAAAAAAAAAAAATTTTTTAAAAAAAAAAAAATTTAAAAAAAAAAAAAAAAAAAAATATTTTAAAAAAAAAAAAAAAAAAAAAAAAAAAAAAAAATAATAAAAAAAAAATTTAAAAAAAAAAAACAAAAAGAAAAAAAAAAAAAAAAAAAAAAGAGGAAAAAAAGAAGAAAAAGGGGGGGGGGGGGGGGGGGGGGGGGGGGGGGGGTTTTTTTTTTTTTTTTTTTTTGTTTTTTTTTTTTTTTTTTTTTTTTTTTTTCTTTTTTGTTTTTTTTTTGTTTTTTTTTTTTTTTGTTTTTTAATATTTTTTGTTTTTTTGTTTTTATTGGTTTTGGATTAGGTTTTAAAAAAAAAAAAAAAACAACAAACAAAACAAAAACTAACAAAACAGAGAGAGGGCGGGCGGGCGGGATGCCCGTGCCCGCCCAAAGGCCACTAGCCCAGTATCCCCTGCCTGGTGCCCATCCTCTGTTTTGTTTTTTTTTTTTTCTTTTTATTATTATTTTTTTAATAAGTTTTGAGAATGTAATGGATAATTAATTATATGGGTATAATTAATTATATGATTTTTAATATTATTTAATTATATTAGTATAATTAATTATGTTGGTACATTAATTTTGAATTTTATATAAAATTATATAATATTCTCATTTTTTTTTTCTTATTTGTTGTTTTTGTTGGAATTTATATAAAATTATATCATATAAAATCATAATATAAATTTACTATTTACTACTAGTGATCACTAATTACCCCACTATATAACTATTACTATACTACATAGCCCACGGTTCCACCATCCCCACCGTCCCTCCCACGATTCCACCGTCTCCCATTCTACACTACTACTAGTTACTACTATTTATTATAAATTACCACTAGTTACCATTATAAGATCATAACACTGATTTATTACTATTTACCACTACTACAGTTACTACCACCATATTATATATCCCGTGGTTCTACAGTCTCACATTATCACTCGTAAACTTATAATACAAACTTACTACTAGTTACCACTATATTATTATTAATTATCACTATATTACTACCACTGTATTATATACTACTAGTTACCTTTATATTATTACTACACCTCATAAAGTATTATTATTATATCTCATAAAAGGAGTTGAGACATAAAAAGTTGAGAAATGTATTACATAATGAGTTTATATATTTTTCTTTTTCTTTTTTTTTTAAAGAAAATATTAAATGGCTTAGAACTCTAAGCATATATGCGCTGTATTTTTTATTTTAATATTTTTTTATTTTTAGGAAGTGAAGTTGCTCTTCTTATTTTTATTTTTAGGAAATGTATTAAATGATGAGTTAAGACATTACCTCTCACATTTTTCTCTTATCACCTTTTATTACTACATATTATCACAATTTTACCATATTTTGTTATAGTGATTCATATCATTTGTCCAAATTATCTTCTCAACTTACCATAGTCAATGGTTTTATTATAGAGACAATTTTAAAAGAGTCCCTAAAAGTGCTATATTGAAAACTATTCTAACAATATATTTGAATTTAGTCATTTAGCCCATCTAAATTTTACCAAAAAATTTTCAAAACTGTCTCCCTATAAATTTTCCCGCCATTTTTTCATTTTTTCATTCTTTACTTGATATTATATTATATAACAATTAGTCCAATTATTATAATGTCATATTTTAACACTAAATTATGTAACAATTGTCATATTGATAATTACTAATTTTATATAATTACTAATATTTAAAATTACTAATATTGAAAATTAATTACATCATGTAATATTATTTAAATTACTAATATTAATAAGTAATATAATGATAACTTATGAGAAATTTGTGATAACTATCTGTAAATATAGTCTGATTATATTATTATTTATTGGAGTGAAATATAGTGATAATTAGTGATAATACGGTGATAACATGAGGTGGACTGTATAGGGGTATGGTAAACCGCAACTTAATACTAGTTATCATAATCTTACCACCACTTACTATATGTTATCATAATTTTACTATTAGTTATCACAAACTTTCCGTAATTTAAATTATCACTATATTATTATTAGTTATCACTATATTAATAATAGTTATAGTAAACTTATCACTATTATTATATTACTATTAGTTATCACTATATTACTACTAGTTATTATAAATTTTACCACAATTTATTATAAAATTACAACATGTTACTACTACCTATTATATACTAATAGTGTCACATTTACTGACGACAATTAATAACCGTTTCAATTAGACATCCTTTTTACAAACGGTACAATATATATGTTAGCATAGGTATAGAGTTATGCATATGATATGGTTTATCCGTCAAGAATAAGACTCAAATAGAGACTCTTTTCAAACCGTGACTAAAGTTACCACATTTATTGATAATAAGTGATAACCGTTCAAATAGTAGATGTCGTTTATAGACGAAAAAATATATCTGTTAGTATAAATAAAGAACTTATGCAAACGGTATTGTTAAATAGATAGTACAAAAGAGTTATATAGAGACTTTTTCAAAACCGTCTCTAAACACTGTTACATTTGCTGACCATAAGTGATAACCGTTAAATTTGAATATCGATTTTTATAGACGGCTTTGCTATCTTTACTGACAGTTGATAAATTTATCCTAACGAATAATTTTATACCGTTAGAAAATATATACATTTCCTAACGGTTTCATCAAAAGTGTCTCTATAGGTCATAAAATACCATCATTAAAGCTCATCGTCAATAAAAGTTACCGTCAGCATATTGCTTTAATTTTGTAGTGATAGTACCTTCAGTGAATATACTTTCAATATTCTTTTACCATAATTATATTAATCTTCCCTCAAATTCAACTACATGAGAGTGATACTAAAAGTTTTAAAAAATATTATGTATTATTTAATATTTTATAGAATGTACAAAGTGAGTCTCTAATCTTATAAGTGGGGTTGCATTACGATAATAGTGAATATAATAAGAATATTCTCTAAGTATTGTATTACTAAAATTATATTAAAATGGAAACAAAATGTACTCTATATAAGTTTTGATGTCCAGATAATTCAATTACTACAAGATAGGTAAACTCAAAAATTTTCATGGAACAGATTTTGAAGAATAAAGCATTTTCCATTTAAATATTATTTATATAATCTATATAATGATTTCCTTCAAAATTACAACAAGAAAAAAAAAATCTAATTTACTAGGTCACGAAAAGACAACCCCCCCTTGCTCTCCTTGGGCTGCCAACGTTAGGAATTGGAACTCTAAAAATTATGCTAAAAATGTTATTTTTCAGGGTCAAAAGTGTTCTAGTTCTCCTTAAATGAAGTTTCAACTGTAGCACGTTGCACTGATACTTGAACTAGATTTGTCAGGTAACTCAGATACTAGTGATCAAGTATCCAAAAAAAAGTTGCTTAATTAAATAAGGTAGAATATTATTACATATACACTACCAAAAAATAATCTCTTCATTTTGACAAAATATCTTGAAATTCTTTGGATTAATTAATGTTAATATGGAAATTGGGAAGTGAAAATGAACTATAAATAACTTATATTCTTTTCTAGAGAAGGTAAAAATTAAAAATAGAAAACTATTTAGCTTTTTAGATAATTAACCAACCATTTCCTATCATACCATCTCTGAAATAAAATCACGGATCAACCACAGACACTGCTTTGAGAAAGAGCATATAAACCGTGACAATGAAGGAATACAACTCTGTTCACATGCTTAGATAATAAACTTTTGATGAGAGGGATATATATATATATATATATATGTATGCATGTATGTATGTATGTTGGTCATAAGAAAGTGCAATGTCTTAGAAAGAGGGAGGGATTTAAACTCGAGATCTCAAATTAGGGATAGAGTTTTTTTATAGTAATAGGTTCGCCGGTCTTTGATTGCATGGGATAGCTATAATATATAAAAAAAAAGGGATAAAAGTCCCCTTTTAAAAGAAACAATACATAGTATGCATATATTTTGTAACATTTCGAAGAATACAACTAAAAGTTTCAGAAATAAGGTTAAAGGTCTTGAAAGCTATTAAATTCTTTTAAAATATTATTTGTTTTTTTTTTTTTTTAATATTTTGACCTATGTTCCCTCCACTTTCTATGCTTCCTCTGTATTATACTTTGCCCGCTAACTTTATCACAAAATGACCACCGAGGCCCCGACCATATAAAAAGTTTTGTCCTTTCTAATCTCTCCCCCCCCCCCCTCTCTTTCATCAATTAATTTATCATGGACTTCGCTGTTTAGAATTCATAAAATTGCTCTTGAAGTCTTTTCTGAGTGATAATGCATGAGGTGTGTCAGAGTATTGGCAGAGCCATTCTCTCCTCTATTGACCTCACTCTTGCACCAGAATAAATGGTATTTAACACGGGAGAGATAAAATAAAATAACGAAATTTGAAAAGAAAAAATTTTAAGTTGTCAAAGAATAAATATCACTTTCAAAAAAAATATTATTAATTATAAATATCAAAATAATGAAACACTATAAGTATTTATAAGAAATATAAATCTCATAAATTAAGAAACTATAAAAAATAGAAAACTAAAAAAAATATAAAAATTATAAAAATTATAAAACTAAAACTAAAAAAATTAAAAAACTAAAAAAACTAAGAAACTTTAAATATTAAGAAAATATAAAAATTAGAAACTAACTAAATTAACGGATCCCTTTCCCTTTTCTTGAACCACCCAAATAATTATTAGAAATTTGTTCCACATCAGTCCCTCGTTCCTGAAAGGAACTCGCCCTCGAGTGATACCTCCGATGACTTATAACCATATTCTCAATTTTCTCTTTTGGTTTTCTTGCCCAAAATCATACACTAAGCATGATAGATATTAAAATAACTGTGGTTGCAAGTTCACATATTTTTTTAAAAATTGAGTCCCCAATAGCGTTAAGAAAATTTAGACGTTTCGGAAACTCTGAAACAGCGACATCTTCACTATCGGTATAAATCTAATTTTTTACCTTCACTGACCTATCATTTAAATTAGTTTCATCAAATCTTTCGATGAGAGATTGCTTTTCCCAACCGATTAAAACCTTTTCCAACACTTTGAATGAGTCAAGCTTATCTTTAATATCATATATGTATCCTTCCAAGTTGTCCTTTAATTCCACGACTCTCATTCTCTCTACATCATTTTTGTCCGGTGCTTCCGACTTACCTTTTGTTTCAACAAATGAATCATTTGAAATAGGCATTCCTGGAACCACCATATTCTTGGCTATCGCCAGAGTTTGCACATCATCATCTGAAAATTTATTTTCGTTGATCTAAACCCTACGAGATTGTTGTGATAATATGGGATTGAAGTGGGATCCTTGAACAATTCTCTTGGCGCCACCTTCACCTATTATATTACTTGGTTTGACCGCAACGTCTGTAATTCCATTTCTACTTGCTCTATTCGTGTTTCTACCCACTCTATTTGACGCTCTATTCAACCAGACAGAATTTGAAATGCAGTTTTCGTGATTCACAACTCTCTGAACACGTCAGAAAGAGTAATATCTTCACCGGGTTGGTTGGCCATCGCAAGGGAAAGCCTTAGCTCTAATATCACCTAACACGGGAGAGAAAATCCTAAACTCTAAAAAGAGAATTATCAATTTCAAAAAAAAATATTATTAATCATGAATGCCAAATTAATAAAATACTATAAGTATTTATAGGGAATATAAATCTAATAAATTAAGAAACTATAAAAACTGGGAAACTAGAGAAATATAAAAATTAGAAAAATTATGAAACTAAAACTAAAATAATTAGAAAAATAGGGAAACTAAGAAACTTTAAATATTAAAAAATTATAAAAATTAGAAACTAACTAAATTAACGGATCTCTTTTCCTTTTCTTGAGTCACCCAAATAATTATTAGAAATTTGTCTCACATCAGTATTCCTGTCTATGCTAACTCAAAACCCACTAGTAGACGTGTTGTCCACTGAGACCTGAAAGCCAATCTTATGATCCTTCTAAAGAAGTAGAATTTTCACATTGCTAACGTAACTCTACTATTTAAAAGATAATATAATTTGATAAGAGGAAAGAGAGAATGCTTCACATTACATGTAATTATACCCAAATTTTTATCTAAACTTGGTACTTTTTAAGACAACTTTTTGATGGTTAATATTTCTGATGTACAAAGACTTCTTATTACCAACATTTTTTGTTTCAAAAATAATTCAACATATTAAATTAATTAATATTTATAAAAAAAAGTCTTATATTTTTCTAACATTTAATAAATTAATAATATAATACAAATTTTATAAATATTTTTATAATATAATGGAAAATTTTGAATTTTATTGAATTTCAATTTTAGGGTATTAAATTGGAATTTTTTATATATTTAGAATATCCGTGTTTGTAAATTCGTAGTGCATCTCGTTGTTGATAAATTTGGACTTTTAATGTAATGTGGGTATAAATATATATGAATATATTTATTTATTTATTTATTGGTTTATATATATATAAAAAGGGGCGAAGAGAAAGAGGAGGCACAACGTTTTGGGGCAAAACGCTGCATTCTCCCCTTAATGAAATTAGGGTTAGAAACCCTAATCTCATTCCCTCTCCCCTTCGTCTTTCGTCTCTCGCGATTTCTCTCTGTCTCTCACCACAGCGCACTCTCTCCCTCTCTTCCGTCTCTCTCTCTCTCTCTCTGGCGGACTCCTTTGCCTTCCTCCGACCATCGCACGCGGCCGCTCGTCTCCATCTCTCTCTTTTTCTCTCTCTCTTGCGCGCGACAGAGCTTTTCTCTCTCCTTTGCTCGCTCGCATGAGGTGTTCACTGTGAGCACCTCACTTCTTCCACCCTCACTGACAATCTAAATCAGCGCTCTTTGGATGTTCGTGAACCCTAAGCAACCTGCACTCTCTCCACTACGCAGGTAAGGGTCGATATCTGACTATAGTTCTAGGGTTTCGATTTTTCTTGTTGATTAGGCTTAATTTTTAAACTTTGCTTCGATTTGGAAGCATTGTAGGATTCCGAACTGAATTGAGCGTACACGGAAGTTAGGGCTATGAACTGCGAAAACACTAAGTGAGGGAATTTCTAATCCCTTCAATATTCGAACAAATTTTTACTGAATTTAGGTTGAGAAGACTTGTATATGTGCAGAAAATATGTTAAATTTGAAGGAAAAATTGATAAACCCTAAAATAATAATAATAATAATAATAACTGAAAAATTGACGATAAAATTGTGATTGTGGATGTAAGAAAATCAATTGAAGATCGGAGAAAGATTTTATTGGACTGAATTGTGGAAATAGGGAGTGAATACCCTCTCTATAGGTGAGTGGATGGTTTTGTATCGTATAAATAAGTAAATGATTTTATATGATTTGTAAATTTAATTTTGAAATGAATTTATAATGTTTTGTGATTGTAGTGAGGCTGAAATGAATTTTGTGACAAAAACATGACTCGTGAGTTGAATGATGATTTATTTATACCATGTTTCGATTGAATACTCATATGAATTGTGAAATGTTGCTTTAATTTGCACATTGAGTATGAATTGATTTTGAAATTGAATGTTGTAATATGGTGCTGGAAAATGAAACGACTATAGTCTAAGTCTTGTCACGGACCGGGCCATCGGGGCGACGTGATTAAGGCTAGTTAAATTAGCTTGGGGTAAGTGGGTTGAAGAGCCTCCACAGGCTGCCGGATAACGTGGTAGCATCCCACAGAGTTTTGGGTTAACGCCAAGGAAAAATTGGATTTTATAAAAAAAAAATTGTGAAAAACCCCTTGACGGATCCTGCCAACGACCATTTGGTAGGATAATGATTTCGGCAAATCCTGAAATTGTGGAAAAATGAATTTGGACTGTTTGATTTAATTATATGAGTTATGGAGGTTTGATATGAACGATTGTATTTGGCATCACCACCCTCATCCCTTATTTATATGTTACATACCATTACACTTTACTCATTAGGTATTTAAAATACTCACTCTCTTCATTCTAAATCCTTTTTAGAGGACGTGTAGGGGGATGACGTCCACTTTTGTGGATTGGAAGATTATTTTGTTGAATTTTGGATAGGTATGGATTATGTATTTATTTTGAGAGTTTGTAGGTCATAGACCGTGGAAAAGAAGTTCTGTACATCTCATACCGTGTGGATTTTACTGATACTGGTTGACTTCTTTAGCAAGTATTGGTAAAATCTGACGATTATGATTTGAGATTTCATTCTTTTGATTAATCTATTTTTGCAAAAATGTTTTATCTGTACTGGGACATTTTGATTGAAATTCTAAATTTTGATATTTCCTTTTGGATTTGTGAAATTCTGTACATTTCATATCGTTTGCACTTTACTGATTCTGGTTTGTTTTTTTCAGATAAGTATTAGTAAAATCCCGCGACTATGATTTGGTACTTTTTTTATTATGAAATGCTTGAGGACTCTGGATTAGCTGGGATGGCCACACTGTATGCATTGCATATATAGGAACCCCTCCTCCGATTGTGTGTCAACGTATGCTTGTGTGTACAGAGATGGACCGGATGGGTTTTTTGCATGCGAGTTATTATATGATTTCCTTATTTGGATGGGTTTATTGTTTTGGAAGTTTTATCGTAAAATTAGAATACCTTGTGCTATCTCGATATATGGGGAGGTCATGCCCGTATATCGAGATAATGCGACGGTTGTTATGTGCTCGACGGAAGTATCATAGCATGACAAAAAACTTATATAATTATAATTTTTATGTTTTATATTATTTATTTTATAATTAATAATTATATATTATATGTGTCCCAATCAAATCTCAACTTTATTTAATAGGCGATCATCCTTTCGAACCTGGCATGTTCCATGGATTCTCTTTGAACATTTTTCTTGGGTCATCTTTTAAAAGGGGTTTAAACTATTATGAGTTCACTCTCTCTCTCTCTCTCTCTCTCTCTCTATATATATATATATATATATCTCATATTTCGAATCAAGCATCAGGTAGGAAATAGTTAATGCTACATTTACATTCCTGACAAAGAGACAATTAATCTTCTAGTTTGGGTTTGATGGAAGTAAATGCACTTATCAATTGATCAATCAAAATAAGCAAAACTTACGTCTCTATTCCCTTTAGTGACTTAAGAGGGTGGGGGCTGGTATTATGATCATTGTCAATAACCTAGTAAGCATTTCTAAATATTATATATTTTATTATAAGAACTTAAGCATGCTACACTTACTGTGCAGTTAAGATTAGGGAATAATATTTTTTTTACTAGCATATGAAATGAAATTATAAAAAAAAAAAAAAAAAAAAAAAAAAAAAAAAAAAAACCTAGAGTTACATGATCTCATTGTTAAAATATCCTTTTACTAGTATATGCCTCAGGTTTAGCCTGCACCAAAGAGAACATATACTAAAAGTTTTATTACATTATACCAATTGTATCAATGTATTAAGGATGAGGGTTTTTTGTGAATGTGGTTTCTCTCCAATTCACTACTATATATGCAACTTATTTGAATGCCAATATGATTTGTGAAGGAAAAATAATAAATCAGTAATCTTGCGAGTCCCGCATTGTCATTGCAAACTTATGATGCATCTTACTAACATAGGACATGATACAATTTCTGCGAACAATAAACAATGTACAAATCCTTGTAACAAGCACTTTCTTCACACCGAACATACGACAGCGGATGAGGAATCACAGGAACCAAAATAGAAAGCAGAAAACAGAAATGAGTTGATTTTAGGAAAGATCAAGGATTGTTAGATGTCTGCAGGAATATAGTGTAGACCTGCAGCACTAAATGAAGCTAAAATCCCTCCTTCCAGCACTAAATAGAATAAATTGAAAATGCTGGCCTTTGAAATCTATGAGATAATTATGAAAACTTTCAGGATAAAACTTCTTTGGTATGTCTCCTACATTTGGTGTCCTTGTGGGCGGGTGCCAAGAGTTTAGAGTGACCGAGAAGCAGCGAGGCATCTAGCTTCTCGAGAGAGTATGTCACGCCCTGATCCTCGGATCGAGCACGTAACAACTGTTGTATTATTTCGATACACGGACAGAACCTCCACATATACTGGAACTCCACAAAATTACATTCCTGAATATTTAGACCTCCAGTACACAATCCATCAAAAATAAGGAAAACATGAAACAATACACATGCAAAGGACTCTTCTGGTCCATTCGCTATACACACAAGCATGCGTCTGTAAACAATTGGAGAAGGGATTCCTGTACATGCACGCATGTAGTGTGGCCATCCCAACCAATCAGAATCTCTCAACACAAATAAAACATTTAAAATACAAGAAGTCTCAACTCATAGTCGCGAGATTTTACTAATACTTGTCTAAAGAAAACAAGCAAATATCAGTAAAGTCCAAACGTATGAGATGTACAGAACTTCACAAATCCAAAGAAAAGTATCGAAATTTAGAATTACAATCCAAACGTCCCAATACAGGAATAAACATTTCCAAAAAATAGTTAAATCAAATTAATGAAATCTCAAATCATAATTGTCGGATTTTACCAATACTTGTCAAAAATCTCAACCAGTATTAGTAGAATCCGCACGGTATGAGGTGTACAGAGCTCTCTTTCCATGGTTCTACGAACTACAATTTCAAAAAATCCTGCATTACCAGTTACCTCTACAAATCAACAAAATATCTTTCGCTAGCTCCAACGTCGAGTCTCTGAACTAAGTATCCTCTGTAAAATATGGAGAGAGAGGTGAGTATTGGGGAATACTCAGTGAGTGGAGTACAATGGTATGATTGTGTTCATAAATAATGGGTGAATGTGGGGCAGTCAAAGCATATCTCATAGACATCACTTCATATACATAAAAACATTTCAATAATTCACAATTCGCAAAATATGCATCCACATCTATCATCTTTTCAGAAAATCCTAAGGTCCCATCGAAAACACTTTGTTTTAAGCTGGCCGAAACCCAGACGAAAGCCACCAAGAGTTTTTCCATCCAATGTTTCAAAACATACCCCCTTCTTTGGCGTTGGTTTGTACCTCACCGTGGTGCAATCCTGATATAGCACGACTTCGGCAGAGGAAGGGACGTCTAACTCCCCCCGCACATCCAACCCCAACCACGCCACCCCGTCGGATTGCTCCGTAGAGGGAATGACTATAGCCATTAAAATCCAGCACCTTCATTTCTCTATCAATTCATTTCACAAACAACGTGCGATAATTACCAACAAATAATCAATAATCTCATGCCAAAGCAATTCATAGAGCAATATCAAATAACATATGGCACAGAAGCATTCATAAACACAGTGGATGCATTCATACTTCACAAGCCAGTTCAGACTGCCCACAATCACAAAACAATTTATATAAACATGTAAAAGTCTTTCAAAATCATTTATAAAACAATTTTAAAACAAGTTACTCATTTAGAAACACAATGAACCGTACAGTCACCTCTAGAGAGGGTATTCACTCTCTATTTTTCAATCAAATTCGAATTGATTCCTTTCAAACCCCCAAAAGATTAACCTAATCAAATATTGTAATTTATGATCAAATAAGCTCCCATAAAAGGGTTTTCAAATTTTACTAATTTAATATACCCTTAATTTGTACATTCATGGATTCTAGACTCATTTCATCATCCTAAGATTATTTACATCTCCAATGGACTTTAATTCTCCATATTTTCAATTTTACCCAATTTTCTTTCGAATTTATATAATTATAATACTTTTCATGCATATTTCATATTAAACTCTAGGGAAACTATTATATTCAACCCAACATGATTCTATCATCCCTTAGCACGCTTCTTTCGTATCAAACAGCCCAATTCATATAAAATCCTATATTTAACCTTAATAATCACATATATAATGTCAAAAAATGCATTCTAATCGAATCTAACATACATCCTAAACATATACAAATCTCTTTACCCTACACTTAACCCTAGATTTACTCAATTTATCAAAAGGATCAGAAATCCCCTCACCTAGGGTTTTGGCAGTTCACAGATCTAGCTTCCGTGTGCCATTCAACTCATTCCGGGACTTGCAATACTTCCAATTCGTAGCAAAGTTTAGTAATTAGGCTCAATCACTATGAAAAATTAAAACCCTAGAACTATTAGTCAAGAATTTACTCTTACCTGCACAGTAGAAGAATCGCGACCTAGGGTTTTCGAAGGTCTGCTGTACTGCCAGCTTGGGGCTCTGCGAAGGTTGCAGAAGGGTGGTGCTTGCAGAAAGCAGCACGCGCAAGTGAGCAAGGGAGAGAGGGAGAAGCTGTCGCGCGCGAGAGGGAAAGGAGAGAAACAGAGAGAGCTCTCTGTTCGCGCAGGAAAGAGAGAGCAGAGAGAAATAGAGAGTAACAGAGGGAGAGACAGAGAGGAAGAGGCTTGCGGTGGTTGGAGGTAGAGAGTGAGAGAGAGAGAGATCGCGCGATCGGAGGAGAAAGAGAGAAACAGAAGGTGAAAGTGAAACAGAGAGAGAGAGCAAGCGATCGAAGGAGAAAAAGAGAGAAACAGAGAGACGTTGGAGAGTGAGATACAGCGATTCGAAGAGAGACAGAGGGTGAGGTAGATAAAGATTTTTGAAGAGAGACAAAGCAAGATAGAGAGAGACAGAAAGGGGAAAATCAGCCAGGAGGTGGTTGTGACAGTGGAAGGCGCGGCCATGGGAGGTAGAGAGAGACGGGAGAGAGGCGGAGACCATGGCGGAAAGAGAGAATCGAGTGGGAGGGAGAGAGAACAGAGAGTGAGAGAGATCGATTAGGGCTGAAAGCCCTAATCGATTTAGGGATAGATGGGGACGTGACATTTCGAGTTGAAACGCTGCGTCTCCCCCCTTTTTTTTTTTTAAATATGTATATATACATATATATATATATAGATAAATAATAAATAAGTAAATATTCATATATATATTTATACCCACTTTTCACTGGGTTTTAAATTTCATAAAAATTTGGGTTTACTATAAATTGTGGGCATGACATTTTAAATATACCAAAAATTCTAATTTAATACCCAAAAATCGAAAATCAATAAAATTTAAAAATTTTCTATTTTATTATAAAGATGTTTACAAAATATCCGATATTAGTTTTTCGGTATTACAACTCTTAACCACCTAAAAATAAATTTCGTTCTCGAAATTTCAAAATACAATTTATGCATCAAAGAGTTGTGGGTGTTGCCTCTGTATTGAATTTTCAGTCTCCCAAGTCTCCTCTTCCACCTGATTATATTCTCCACAACACTTAAACCACAGGAATTTGCTTATTTCTTAACTGTTTGAACTGCCGATCTAATATTAAACAAGCTGCACTTTAAAACTCAGATTTGGATTCAATTCTATCAGAGGAGCTTCAATCACATAAAAAGGATCCAGCAAATATTTCTTAAAATATGTTAGGACTGACATATTTTAACTTCAAAATCAATAACCAAGCTATCAAGACTCCAAAACTATGAAAATTCTTTAAATTACCTTTTAAAAGAGACCTTATATAAGAAATGTCTACTACCATGCCATGTCCATATCAATTGCAGATCCAAAGGTAGAGAAAATCCTTATATTTCAAATTTGTGTATGACAAAATGTAAATCAATCTCAATACAACCTAGACTAAATGAGGAAATTTAATCCACTAACAATATTTGAATGCTTTCAAGTTTTAAATCTTTAATCCTTAGCTAGATAACTTTTTAATCAAGGTATTTCTATCATGATCATTCTCTATCACTTTAGTATCATGCAATATCACCAATATTCTATCCAAATCAAATCTAGTACATATATCTGTATATTACCTGGTGTCTGCATTAATATCCCAAAATTATCAAAGTAATAACCACTTCTAGTGTCTGTTATATTTATCACTATTACACTCTAGACATTATAATCTTCTCATCTGCATACAGTACTTTCAATACAACTTTCCTATTCTCTTACAAGGTTTCCTGTTTTTGAAACCAGATTACTTCTTTCCAAAGAAATATTTTCAAAAATACCAAGTCTCCCACATCAATTCTATAATTCTAGTTTCTGTTCATTTAATAACAACTAAAAAATTTCTATTAAAACCAGTAGCTTCTATGTGTCACCCTTACAAACTATAATTTACACAGTCACAAAAGGTTCATGAAATAATATTGAAGCCACGAGTATCAACAATGGAAAACTATCATCATATTTATTTTAATAGTTTCAAGAGCAAGAATCATAATTTTACTTATATCTCATGAGTTACCACTAGACATTAAATGTCACTGGTAAACAAGTCTAAAACTTCATACGATATAACATAATGATTGCTTTGTACTTATTAGATTTACTACTAATCTTACCCACTATTGGTTAAAAGAAGTAAATCTAGAATCACTTCCCATGAAAACACCTAAAACTTTTTGGCAATATCTATTAAGAAAATAACTCATCTAAAATCTCTGCCCATAATATCTTAAATGACTATTTCGGAAATATTCATCTTTAGGTCAAAATTCCTTATGAACTCTTAAGTATATTTAGTGCATTGAGGATGTCTCCTCCACCCTCCTAAAGTATAATTCCAAACAATATATGGGTCTAAATCATTGTCAGAGTAAGGATTTTAGAAAAATGAAACATTCCTCAAACTACCTTACAATATAAATCTACAAAATTCCAATCATTGATTCTACTAAATCAATTATGATAAGACTCCAACGAGCCAGATATCTGAGGGTTTGACTACCATGAAAGTGGACAACAATGATTTAACTTAGTAAACTCGCAAAACTCAATGAAAACATAGTCTAACTTTGGAGTACCCAAGAAAAACCCATTAATCTACTTGTTACTTTAATTTGTCCTTTCCTACACATGGCTAATGCATGTGTAATGCAACTTCATATCTAGAGATGTACAAAGTTCTATAAATGTTTTGTACACCACGACAATGGCTAAACTTTTCATACACTCACTTGGTATTCATACATGCAATCTCATTCCGTCAGATTATCTAAGAACTCATTGTTATCTTCTTAGTAAAGCATTGATAGCTTCTAATTTCTCCCTCTCAATTTAGCTTCTACATATATGTATATATATATATATATATATATATATATATATTATAAGATATTCATTCAACCATTTTCTATTCTTAAAATCCATTTATCATTGCCTACAAACCAGCGCTTGTTAGTATAAACATGCCATAGGAGCATTGCTTACAAAAGTAAAAGATTTGTCCTCCTTGCTTACCAAAAGAAGGTGATGCTTTAGGTGTCATGGGAAACAAGAAACTTGACAAGATGAGAATCCTAGAAGCCAAGGAATCTCACAGAAATACACTTTTAGGGCATTACAACTTTAAGACTTGTTTAGATTGACCACGGGATTTGGGAACCATAATTAGAACAATTGTCATTTCATTTCATTTTTTTTTCTCTCTTTTTTTTTTTCCAAATTTCTAGGATAGCTTTCAAAGAATCTCCCATATATATATTATTTGGAGCAGTTCTAAAAAGAAATCTATTTTCTAGAATAGTTCCTACTATGCTAAGAATTCTTGTTTTTAAACTTGCATTAATATAAATCCCTAGCAGAAAGAAATTTGAAATATAGACACATATGCCTATCGGGTTGCATGTTAATTTAGTATCATAGTTTCTCAGAAAGATTACTAAATCGAAGAGTTGGCCTTAAGGATACACTTGAAATTTAAGCAAGAAAGTACAAGCATTAAGATATTATAACTATGTCTCATCGAAGAAGAAAGAAGAATTCATATTTAGAAGACGATTGTCCTGATTATACCTAAGTTGCTAATTTTTTTAAAACATCTCACTAACCATATAAGGCCTAGATGGGCATTGTAAAACCAACATTGCCTTCCTTTTATAAAAGATGTTTCTAGACCTCAAATAAAGATACAAGCAATTTTTACTATTAGGCTAAGATTCACCTCAGGAAAAAACAAAAGTTTAGAACGTCATTACTATGTCCATGTGAGAACACATTAGAGTTCAGATTAATAGAGTAGGTAACACTATAAACAATGGCCCTAAACAGCTATGTAGCTAGAAGATAAATACATTTCTCTGCTTAAACTTATTTATGAAACTTTGCCTTTTTCCAAATTACAACCATGAACGTAATAATGTCATGTGAAACCAGACAGCAATAGAGTTCTAACTATGAAGTTGTTGGCATGCTTATATCTATCCTTTTAACCCATATATCATCATAGTTTGACCAATCACTATACCATTACCTTGGCCTTGCTATCATTAAGTAGGGCTAGCCATGTTAGTCACCAAATCATGTCTTTTAATACTTCCATTCAACATAGTCAGATATCCTAGTAGCTAACTTTATTCAAGTTTATCCATATCATATCCCCTTAACAAAGATTTTTGAAGAGAGACAGAAAGGGGGAAATCGGCCAGGGGGTGGTTGTGATGATGGAAGGCGCAGCCACGGGAGGTAGAGAGAGACGGGAGAGAGGCGGAGACCATGGCGGAAAGAGAGAATCAAGCGGGAGGGAGAGAGAGCAAAGAGTGAGAGAGATCAGCCCTAATCGATTTGGGGATAGATGGGGACGCGGCGTTTCGAGTTGAAACACTGTCTCCCCCCTTCTTTTTTTTTTTTTTTTTTTAAATATGTATATATACATATATATATATATAAATAAGTAAATATTCATATATATATTTATACCAACTTTTCATTGGATTTTAAATTTCATAAAAATTTGGATTCACTATGAATCACGGACATGACATTTTATATGTACCAAAAATTTCAATTTAATACCCTAAAATCGAAAATTAATAAAATTTAAAAATTTTTTATTTTATTATAAAGATATTTATAAAATATGCGATATTGATTTTTCGGTATTACAGAGTAAGACTGAGAGGAACTAAAGACATGTCATACTTGACCGAGAGGGCACTCAACCGAAAGACCGGGAGCATATTCAATCATTCATGAGTCTTGTGACCCAATGGGCCTTGGTAGTTCTTGGACCTTGAGACAATGGGTTGTTAGGCCATGTATCATCATGTCCCATTGAGAATCACAAATGACCTCCAAATTCTAACCCCACTTATTAGTGTCTTCATACCACCATTGCCACTAATAATAATTTAGCTTCCAAATATGGGCTTGTGACATGTATTTTAGACCAAAAGCTAAATCAACATCAACATGGGCATCCTCCATTGGGAAGGAAAACCACAAGACACTACTGTCGTTTCATTTTTTTTTTTTTTTTTTTGCTTGCTTGAGAATTCGCAGTGATAAGAAATGAATCAAGAAGTTTTATTATAAAGACAAAGATTTCAAAGTATCAGGTGTTTGTTTGAGAAAAGTCTATTGGTTCATTTTTCTTTCTTTTTTTTTTTTTTTACTAATTATTTTGTCATTTCGGTTGAATAATAGTAATAAGATAGCTTTATTTTATAAAATTTATTATGCCCCAAAAGGTCACGGATTGTAGGGTGTTGGGACCAAGTACAGTGGATATTTCTTATGAACAGCCAACCCATAGCGTTCAGTCATGTCTAACTCACTGATAGCCGATCCTTCTGGTAGAACCCAATCAAACCAATACAAGAAATTGGCAAGGGTATAACTCACAGATGCAATTCCAAATGATATTCCTGGACAACCCCTCCTTCCAGAACCAAAAGGAAGAAATTGAAAATCTTGGCCATTAAAATCTATAGGATTCTCTAGGAATCGTTCCGGGTAAAACTCTTCTGGCATTTCCCATAGTTTGGGGTCCCTGTGAATTTCCCATACATTAATCTGCACTTTTGTTTTGGGCGGAATATCATAGCCTTTGAGTTTGATCCATGTGGATGTTTCTCGGGCAACTAAAAGAGGGACAGGAGGATGCAACCTTATAGTCTCTTTGATCACACAAGTCAAGTATTCCATTTGAGCGACATCATCCAAATCTATATGTGCTTTCTTTCCTACAACTCTTCTTACCTCATCTTGTGCTTTCCTCATTTTAGTTGGATTTCTTACAAGCTCTGACATGGTCCATGTAATTGTTAGTCCAGTTGTATTAATTCCACCCATTAGCACGTTCTGCCATTCAAACAAAAGTGTGCATGTTCAAAACCACAAAAAAGTGTTTGACATAGACAGACAAAAGAGAAAACAAGAGGGACTCACCAATAGGACTCCCTTGATGGTTTCTTGAGTGAGATCAGCGCCGTCAACACTTACCTTCTTAAGATTCAGGAGAGCTTCAATGAAGACTTTGTTCTCATTATCATTCTTCATGTACTCATGCTCTTTGATTGCACGATCAAGAAAACCATCTACTAGCTTGAAAATATTTTCAAGTTTTGCATCAAAGCCGGTGATTCTATCCATCCACCCAAAGTATGGAAACAATTCTCTAAGGCTAAAAGAAACAAACAGCTTTGTAACCTTCTTTGCCGGTCCTCCAAATCCGAGTCCACCCATTCCTTCATACCTTTGACCAAGAATACACCTGCATGCTATGTTGTTTGCGGCTGTGGTTGACATGATACTCAAATTAACAGGTTCTTTCTTAAGACATGACTGTTGAATCTTTGCAACCACATGAGTTAGTATTTCTTCACGGATGTCTTGAAATGATTGCACCCTTTTTTGGGTCAAAAGCTCCGAAACACATAGCTTCCTTAGTTTCATCCAACGCTGGCCATATGGTGATGACAGTATGTCATGACCTTCATATAACATAACACCTGCACCCCTCGTAATGTATCTGTTCGAAAAATTGACATCTTGGGTCCTCAAGACTTCTCTAGCCATCTCTGGAGATGAAACAACAAGAGTTCGAACTTTGCCCTCGTGTATGAGCACTAGAGGGCCATACCTGTCCGAAAGGGCTCGGAAAGAGCGGTATGGAAGTGAACCAATCTGATGAAAGTTGCCAAGTAGTGGCAGTTTTAGTGGGGAAGGAGGCAGATTGTATTTGCTAGCTCTGGTGAGCGTCTTAAGCAACAGCAGAAGAGAGAGGAACAGAAGACACAGAATGTGAGGAGCTGACCATGGAGTTATCTGCAGGTCTACACTATATTGCTGCAAGACTAATGGTGGCATAGGCATATTCTTGGAACTTTGGCTTTTTTCAGTTGGTTGAGCTTGCTAGCCGGGAAGACTATGTTATTGAAGATGAAAGAGAATTCAGATATATTATGTATTATGATATGTGAAATAAATTGTAGAGAAAGGTTGCGTATACCACCCAGTTAAGAGTACTATATTTGACAAATATATTTTAAATATTCTTTCCATACACAACAAATATTGTATTACTAAAATAACAAATATCGTGGTAATTAAATTAACATTCCTACTCAGATTCAAGTATGTACAGAGGGGTTGTATTTATAGGTGCAGTCTCTATTAGGGAATAATGGTAGTAATCTTGCTCTAAACTTGAGAAAATTTAATTCGAACATTTGAGACATAAAATCTGTCACAGTCACATTTCCAAGAAAGTTGTGTGACTGGTTAGGATCATTCCATTTCTGGTTGTGTGTGCGACCATGAGAGTGCACCTTCTCTCTCGCTATCAAGTTGCTCCCAAAAGGGTTAGAAATGATCGATCAAGGCAATGTGGTCATCTAGACAGGGGTAGGTAAGAGACTCCAACATATATGCCTTAGAAACTAAGAAAGAGTTTTAATTTTTGTCCACTCTTTAAATGTTCTTAATTATTGTACCATTTATGTCACAAAGAGCATGCCCTTTTCGAAATAAAAAATAAATATTGGAAAATTTTAATAAACACATATACATATTAAATCAAAATTCTTAATTTTTTTCAAAAACTCTTTTATCTTTTTTAGCTATGTACTCATTTGGAATGAAATAAAGAATACCCATGCAAGTGAAATACTACTGAAATGGTAGAAGAGCCAACCTAAAAGCTAGACTAGCTTACTATTCAACATAATTAACATTGTTCAGAAAGGGATTGCGGGGCAATAAATTGGCTTGAATCTACAAAATATTAAATAGGTTTAATGGGGTTAAGACCTTTTGCATTGAAACTTCATCCAAGAATTGAAATAAATAAATAAATAAATAAGTAAATAAAGTTGGTACCATCAGGATTATGGTTTTTCTTGATAATGATGACGAGAGAGATATATAATTTATAAAAATTTCTCAATACTAACGTTACTCTATTTCAAAATATCTATATAATATTTTTCTTTATCAAAATATTTTGATACACTAAATTTGAATAAAAAAAAAACCTTATATTTTTATTAAATTAGGATTAAACATTTATTAAAAACAAGATTATACCTCACAAAACCTAAGTATTAAATATAATATTGTTTTAAAATTTTAAGATAAAAAAGATTTATTATTTTAAACATTTGGAAGGTTCATAACTTTTCTTTGGAGGCTACAAAATTTAAAAGTAAAAATTTTATGCCTAACAAAAAAAATTCAAAAGTCTTGGGGGGCTATGGTGTCACGTCCCGATCCTCGAATCGAACACGTAACAACCGCCGTGTAGTCTCGGTACACGGACAGAACCTCTCCATATACCGGGACTCCGCAATGTTACAAATCAGCATAACAATTTTTCCAATACACAATTCATCAAAATAAGAAAAGCCTGTAATAATACAAATACAAAGGACTCCTCTTGTCACGCCCCGATCCTCTAATCGACCACGCGACAACCGTCGCGTCGTCTCGGTACATGGGTAAAACCTCCCCATCTACCGAGACTCTGCAAGGTTATTAAATTCACAATAAATCATTAAAAGCATAAAATTTTTCAAAAACAAGAAATCACAAAATCATTACACAAGCAAGGAGCCCATCCGGCTCATTCCTGGACGTACAAACACACACATTGACACATCTCGGGGAGTGGGATCCTGTACATGCAATCATACATTAGCACACATCGGGGAGTGAGAACCTGTACATGCACGAGTACATAGCAATACACAACGGGGAGTAGGAACCTATACATGCACGCATGCGACGTGACCATCCTGGCCGCTCTGAAAGCATTTAACAAATAAGATGTCCCAAAACATAGCTGCCGGATTTTTACCAACACTTACCCGAGGAAAACAAGCCAGTATCGGTAAAATCCTAATGGTATGAGTTGTACAGAATTTCACAAAATCAAATAAAAAGTATCGAAATTAAGATTTACAGTCTAAATGTCCCAATACAGATATAAACAGTTTTCTAAAACTAGATAAATCAAAATAAATAAAAACAAATCAAAAATCGTCGGATTTTATCAATACTTACCAACAACTCGGCCAGTATCAATAAAATCCGCACGACATGGAATGTACAGACTTCCTTTTCCATGGTTTGAAAGCTATCAATCTCCAAAAGTAACCCTGCATGCCAAATACCTATACAGTCTGCAAAAATACTTCGCAAACTCCGTCGAGTAGTCTCCTAACTAAATCTCCTCTGAAAAAGGTGGAGAGTGGGGGTGAGTATTGGGGAATACTCAGTGAGTGGAGTGCAATGGTGCAATAATGTTCATAAATAAAGGTGAATGTGGGGCAGTCAAAGCATATCTCATAAATCATTTCATATACATAAAATCATTTCAATAAATCACATTTCACAAATATGCATCCATATCAATTATCCTTTCAGAAAATCCTAGGGTTCCATCGAAAAACACTTCCGTCTTAGGGCAGCCAAACCCAGACGAAAGCCCGCCAAGGGTTTTTCTATCCAATGTCTCAAAACAAACCCCCTTCCTTGGCGTTGGTTCGTACATCACCGGGGTGCACCAGATCTAGTACGAATTCGGCAGAGGGAGGGACGTCTAACTCCCCCGCACATCCAAACCCCAACCCACGTCACCCCGTCGGGTCTCTCTATGGTGGGAATATGACTATAGTCATTTACAGCACCCTTCATTTCTCATTCAATCTATTTCTCAACAATGTACCATGATTTTCAACATATAATCCATAATCTCATGCCAAAACAGTTCATAGAGCAATATCAAATATCACATGGCGCAAAAACATTCATAAACACAGTGGATGCATTCGAATTTTACAATCCAGTTCAGACAGCCCACAATCACAAAACAATTTATATAAAACATGTAAAAATATTTTAAAATCATTTTCAAAGCAATTTTAAAACAGGTTTCTCATTTACGAACACAATGAACCGTCCACTCACTTTTAGGGAGGGTATCCACTCCCTATTTCCGAAATCAATTCAAAACGACTCCTCTCGAGTCTCTAAAGGTCAACCTAGACCAATCAATACAAATAATTATCAATTAAAGCTCTATTAAAGGGTTTTCAATTTCCCCTTTATTTACAATAGCTTTACCTTGCACAATTACATTCCTAAACTTTCGTTTTATCAATTTACTATCATTTCAAATCACCAACGACTTTAAATTTACAATATTCCTCAATTTTACCCATTTTCTCCCGAATTACTTAATATTAATTTAATTCACGCCGATTTCAATTCAAATCTCAAGGAAAACTACGTAATTCAATCAAATAAAACTCTAATACTATCTACGACCTTCTCACATGCTTCACAGTCCAATTTACATCAAATTCTAGACCTAATCTCAGTAATTTCATACAAACACTTAGGGAAATACATTTCTTTCAAGTCTAACACATTTCAGAATATATATAGATGTAATTTCTACCTTAATTCAACAAAAATAATTCGAATTACTGAAGGGCTTGAAAATCCCTCACCTAGGGTTTCTTAGTTTGCAAACCTAGCTTCCAGTCGCCGGTGAATTCAAGCTCAAACCTGTAACGATTTTAATTGTAGCAATCGTTAGAATTAAACCTAACTACTAAGAATATTCAAATCCTAGAACTAAAATCAGAAAATCTCTTCTGACCTATGCAGAGAAAGATTGACAGTCCTGCGGCTTAGGGTTTTCAAGGCTCTGCTATCCTGCGGCTAGGGTTTCTGCAAAGACTGCAGAAGGGTGGTGCTTGCAGAGAGCAGCAAGCACGAATGAACAGGGGTAAAGAAGAAAAAGTTGTCGTGCGCGAAGGGAAGAAGAAGAGAGCAAAAGCTCTCTGTTCGCGCAGGAAAGAGAGAGAGCAGAGAGAAACTGAGTGGGTAGCAAAGGGAGAGAGCCCGATCGAACGAGAGAAGGAGAGAAACTGAGTGAGGTAGGGAGAGAGAGACGTTCAACCGAAAGAGAAAGAAAGAGAGAGAAAGTGAAACAGAGAGAGCGATTGTAGCTTGCGGTGGTCGGACACAGCTGTGCACGGCAGAGGAGCAAATCGATCGAGAGAGAGGGAGAGCGACGGAAAGAGATCGCGAGCTGGAGTGAGAGAGAGACGGAGTGAGAGGGAGTGATTAGGGCTGAAAGCCCTAATCGACTTAGGGGAGAAAGGGGGAGGGTGCTGCGTTTCACGCTGAAACGCAGCATCTCCTCTATTTCTTTTTTTTTTTTTTTAATTATACATGCAAATATATATATATATATTTATTTTTATATTTTTACTATGATGAAGTTTTAAATTTACCTAAAATATAATGCACTACGAATTGTGACTCAACATTTTTAATTATACCAAAACTTAAAAATTAAAACCTCAAAATCGAAAATCAATAAAATTTAAGATTTTCTTTTATAATTACTAAGATATTTTACAGAAAATTTCAAATACCGAATTTTCGATATTACAACACTTAACCCCCTAAAAACAAATTTCATCCTCGAAATTTATAAAAATAAAGTTTATACATCAAACAAATAGGGGTATTATTTTTGCTTTAATTTCTTCGGTCTCCCAAATTTCCTAAAATTTAGTTTGTGGTAAGTCTCTTAGGAAATTACTCTCGTCTCAAATGTACAAGTGCTTGGTTGTCCTTTTGAAATTTCTTAGATATCTCATTTTGATTTGTTCAACCCCCCAAGCAATATATCTTTAAGCACCTAAACCTATTCTTATTCTCATTTACAGCCATATAATTGCTTACTCGCAAATCATGATATCTTAATACATTGTATATATGTATGCACGCTTATCACCTACACTCGCCACCATATTGATAACAAAGTCTCCAATCCCCCAATTTCAAACTACAATTATATTATCATACTCTATAGTATCTCCCAAAGTATTGATAGAAAAACTTGTCTTATTCCAATATGAGTATTTGGTAGGTGGTATTCCTTGAGATTGAGATTCCTTTAATTTCTTTTTTCAAATTGCAGCAATTAAAGCACAAAAATCAATAGTCTCTGAATCACCTTGTTTGTTCTAAAACCTTGAAACCTTGGATATAAAAGGAGCAACACTTTCTCGATTAACATATTCCTCAACAACAATTGGAATAGGCCTCCACCTTGTATCTGCTACAAAGCATTGTAGAAGATCAAAACTGAAATTTTTAATACACATAACATAAATATCTGAAAATACTATCATTGAACTCGACCAATTCAATATATCTCAAAATTTCATTTACAGACTTTCTTACTCCTAAACGGTGCTCAAGTAACCATGCATAAACATTTCTGCCTAGATGCTTATAAGATTCACCATTTCAATATTGTAAAAGCTAGAAGGGTCCATATGACCTCATATTTCCATTTGAATGATGAATCTATCCCAAATTAAAGAGACTTAATTTCAAATGGTTATCTTAAGAACTCTAAACAACTACAGCAGACTGAAACACCAGAGAAATCTCACTACAATGTATAGATCCCACAAAGGCTCATCATATTAGTTTCTCCAAGGTGACTGCATGAAGCAATTAGGAAACTTGTCACTGGTTTTCCATATTCTCAAATGTTCAAACTAGACAACAAAGCTTCTTGTTATCAAGATCACTTAAGATTAAAATTCTTCTCTAAGATGCTACTCATCCAAGAAAGCAATGTCCATTACGAATATTTTTTTTTTCTAAATAACCATCGAAACAAAAAGCTTTCCCCCATATTTATCAAAAGCATAAAATGACAGTTACTTGAAAGAAACATTCAATGCTTACTGAGACCATTCGTCATATGGTTAAAGATTTTGGTGTCACCCAATACTTATAGCAGCTCTTTTTAAGTACTTGTCTTTCTTGATGATCATCAATAAAAATAACAATATAACTAAATGCCAAACTATGAATAAAAGTATACCAGAAATATAAGTGGAGGCTCTAGAACCATAAGTTTTGGGTAATACTCCATAGAGTTCCACAAGATGTTTCAATACATATTATTTTCTTGATTTCAGGTCATTTGAAGTGAGTTATGTTTGGGCTGCTTAGCCGTAATTGAAAATGTCTTATTCTACCTTGACCTTTAATTTACACAGAAACTCCATGGTGCTGAACATACCGGTAACATCTCTTTAAGTCCTACAGCTATCACCACAACATACAGCGCCCCACAACATACAACGCCCTCATTCTGCAAAATATGCCCCAAAACAGATTCAGTTAACTTGATTTCCTCATTTAAATCCTCATCAACTACCACCTCCATCATTCATGTTCCCTAATTTTCTCCAAGAACAAATTGTCATCAGACCCCATAAGACTCAGTAGATCTTCCTCGTGGTTCCTACCTATTCGATCATCAGATTCCTCAAAATTTTGTATACAACCCTCGGTCAAACATCTGTTTTACCCATACATTTTTTTTCCACTGTATTTCACACCCTCGTCCTGCAGTAAAGCCTTAAGAACCTCTTTCAAAACATACAACCCTCTATTCTTCTCACCATTGGGTAAACAAGCTACCTCCCTCCCATCCACTGGAATGGAAAATAAACTCCAAGAATGGACCTCCATTGTTATGACTCCTACTCACCTAGAGGGCACGAGTGTGCTCCCTAAACGCCTTCACTCGAAACTGATTATTCAATTTGTCAAGAATTCTATCCAAAAGACCACTCATCAATCCAGTACAAAAAAATCTATGGAAACAAGGCCAATACGTCTTCCCTTATCTTCCACCAATTAGCAAAAAAATCAAAATTATTACCAATTAAGCAAACCTCAAAAACCTTTATTTTGACTTCGAAAATTGGCATTTGGTCACAATCAAAGATCATAATAACTAGCAATAATAATCATCTGCTGAACCTATTAGCATTATCAGAAAACTAAAAGAATAAAATTCACACTTCCTGATAAAAGTGAAACCATTCCTTTGCCTCCCACCGTTAGTAACCCAATGGTAAAACCTACTATTACAATCCCCTACTTAAAGATATAATGTTGGAGCATATGCTTGAGAAGCATGGAATAACATTCGCAGTCTATCAAAATTAGGATATGACACTTGCGCAGAAAGCATATTCAGGTGAGAACCAAGCATGTTAAATTTGACAGCATTTTCTTAGGAAGAAATCTACACGAAAGTTCTTTTCCACCACAAATATCCAGTTTAAAGATCAACTTCCTTATTTGTTCATCATAATATCGCAAAACTTTATCTATCACAAAATTGCTCTACCACTCTAACCACTCTTTAAGTTCCTTATGAGATAGCCATATGTTTCTTAAACTTGAAAGCAAATCAGACTGAAGTGATGTAATAAAAATTCGAATGGATGGGAAATGATGAGAAGCATTTCAAAAGCGAAGGTCATACTTAAAATTAGGGAGTTAAGACTCCCAGTTGTTTAAAGCAAAGAAAATAATCAATGCAAGACGCTACAGTTCTGTCTTCTCACAGAGTCCAAATTACTTCACTATTACACAAAAGAATGTCTTACAACTCGCCATCCCAAATCAAAGAGCCATGCTAGTCATACTATTAGTACCTCTAACCCCATTTAGTTTTTTAAAAGAGAATCTTACCACACTAAAGTCCCTACTTAGTGATTAGTCCACTAACTCATGCAAATCTGAAGACAATGTGGAGGCAAACTTATAGTTGATTTCTCTAAAATTCCTCATTTAACACATGATATACACCTCTATGAGTTTCCGAAGGCTCCACAGTTATACATATACACCAAACTTCTAATATCAAGATGTAGGTCCGAGGGCCAAAACCACTACTAAGGTCCCCAATATTTGACCAAACAAGCCACAGAAGGTCTTGAGTCACAATCAAGTCACTATTTATAGAGTGATACATTACTAAAGATATGGAGATAAAGAGAAAAATATTTCATTTGGGGTTCCTTATTCATCATCCAAAAAATAAAGTCCTACAAAGAGGTTCTGAACTTAGCAATTTAAAATATGAACTATTCCAAGTGCTTAACCCCCTAAAAATAAGCATTCCTAACTTCCTAGGAAAACCATGGAAAGTTCCGTACATTCTCCGAATACCTTTTTAAAAGATGTAAACATTTTCCAAAATAAACAAAATATTTTAAAGTCTTTAGAAAACTTTTGGGACATTTGGAAACATTTCAAAATATTTCAAAACCATCAAACTTTTAAAATCGTAAACCTGGCTCTGATACCAATAAAGCTGTCACGCCCCGATCCTCAGATCGACCACACGACAACTGCCGCGTCGTCTCGGTATATTGGTAAAACCTCCCCATCTACCGGGACTCCGCAAGGCTATCAAATTCACAATAAATCATCAAAAGTATAAAATTTTTCAAAAACAAGAAATCACAAAATCATTACATATGCAAGGAGCCCATTCGGCTCATTCCTGGAAGTACAAACACACACATTGACACACCTCGGGGAGTGGGATCCTGTACATGCAATCATACATTAGCACACATCGGGGAGTGGGAACCTGTACATGCACGAGTACATAGCAACACACAACGGGGAGCGGGAACCTGTACATGCACGCATGCGACGTGACCATCTTGGCCACTCTGAAAGCATTTAACAAACAAGAAATCCCAAAACATAGCCGCCGGATTTTTACCAACAATTACCCGAGGAAAACAAGCCAGTATCGGTAAAATCCTAACGGTATGAGTTGTACAGAACTTCACAAAATCAAAGAAAAAGCATCGAAAATTAAGATTTACCATCTAAATGTCCCAGTACAGATATAAACAGTTTTCCAAAACTAGAGAAATCAAAATAAATAAAAACAAATCAAAAATCGTCAGATTTTATCAATACTAGCCAACAACTCGGCCAGTATCAATAAAACCCGCACGACATGGGATGTACAGACTTCCTTTTCCATGGTTTGAAAGCTATCAATCTCCAAAAGTAACCCTGCATGCTAAATACCTATCCAGTCTGCAAAAATACTTCACAAGCTCCGTCGAGTAGTCTCCCAACTAAGTCTCCTCTGAAAAAGGTGGAGAGATGGGGTGAGTATTGGGGAATACTCAGTGAGTGGAGTGCAATTGTGTAATTGTGTTCATAAATAAAGGTGAATGTGGGGCAGTCAAAGCATATCTCATAAATCATTTCATATACATAAAATCATTTTAATAAATCACATTTCACAAATATGCATCCATATCAATTATCCTTTTAGAAAATCCTGAGGTTCCATCGAAAAACACTTCCGTCTTAGGGCGGCTAAACCCAGACGAAAGCCCGCCAAGGGTTTTTCTATCCAATGTCTCAAAACAAACCCCCTTCCTTGGCGTTGGTTCGTACATCACCGGGGTGCACCAAATCTAGTATGATTTCGGCAGAGGGAGGGACGTCTAACTCCCCTGCACATCCAAACCCCAACCCACGTCACCCCGTCGAGTCTCTCCGTGGTGGGAATATGACTATAGTCATCTATGGCACCCTTCATTTCTCATTCAATCCATTTCTCAACAATGTGCCATGATTTTCAACATATAATCCATAATCTCATACCAAAGCAGTTCATAGAGCAATATCAAATATCACATGGCACAAAAATATTCATAAACACAGTGGATGTATTCGTATTTCACAATCCAGTTCAGACAGCCCAAAATCACAAAACAATTTATATAAAACTTGTAAAAATCTTTCAAAATCATTTTCAAAGCAATTTTAAAACAGGTTTCTCATTTACGAACATAATGAATCGTCCACTCACTTCTAGGGAGGGTATCCACTCCCTATTTCCGAAATCAATTCAAAACGACTCCTCTCGAGTCTCCAAAGGTCAACCTAGACCAATCAACACAAATAATTATCAATTAAAGCTCTATTAAAGGGTTTTCAATTTCCCCTTTATTTACAATAGCTTTACCTTGCACAATTACATTCCTAAACTTTCGTTTCATCAATTTAGTATTATTTCAAATCACTAACGACTTTAAATTTACAATATTCCTCAATTTTACCCATTTTCTCCTGAATTATTTAATATTAATTTAATTCACGCCGATTTCAATTCAAATCCCAAGGAAAACTACATAATTCAATCAAATAAAACTCTAATACTATCTACGACCTTCTCACATGCTTCACAGTCCAATTTACATCAAATTCTAGACCTAACCTCAGTAATTTCATACAAACACTTAGGGAAATACATTTCTTTCAAGTCTAACATATTTCAGAATATATATAGATGTAATTTCTACCTTAATTCAACAAAAATAATTCGAATTACTGAAGGGCTTGAAAATCCCTCACCTAGGGTTTCTCAGTTTGCAAACCTAGCTTCCAGTCGCCGGTGAATTCAAGCTCAAACCTGTAACGATTTTAATTGTAGTAATCGTTAGAATTAAACCTAACTACTAAGAATATTCAAATCCTAGAACTGAAATCAGAAAATCTCTTCTTACCTATGCAGAGAAAGATTGACAGTCCCGCGGCCTAGGGTTTTCAAGGCTCTGCTATCCTGTGGCTAGGGCTTCTGCAAAGACTGCAGAAGGGTGGTGCTTGCAGAGAGCAGCAAGCACGAACGAACAGGGGGAAAAAAGAAAAAGTTGTCGCGCGCGAAGGGAAGAGGAAGAGAGCGAAAGCTCTCTGTTCGCATAGAAAAGAGAGAGAGCAGAGAGAAACTAAGTGGGTAGCAAAGGGAGAGAGCGCGATCGAACGAGAGAAGGAGAGAAACTGAGTGAGGTAGGGAGAGAGAGACGTTCGACCGAAAGAGAGAGAGAGAGAGAACAGTGAGAGAGAGAAAGTGAAACAGAGAGAGCGATTGTAGCTTGCGATGGTCAGACGCAGCTATGCATGGCGGAGGAGCAAATCGATCGAGAGAGAGGGAGAGCAACAGAGAGAGATCGCAAGCGGGAGGGAGAGAGAGACGGGAGTGAGAGGGAGTGATTAAGGCTGAAAGCCCTAATCGACTTAGGGGAGAAAGGGGGAGGGTGCTGCGTTTCACGCTGAAACGCAGCATCTCCTCTATTTCTTTTTTTTTTTTTAATTATACATGCAAATATATATATTTATTTTTATATTTTTACTATGATGAAGTTTTAAATTTACCTAGAATATAATGCACTACGAATTGCAACTCAACATTTTTAATTATACCAAAAATTAAAAATTAAAACCTCAAAATCGAAAATCAATAAAATTTAAGATTTTCTTTTATAATTACTAAGATATTTTACAGAATATTTCAAATACTGAATTTTCGGTATTACACCTCTGGTCCATTCTCTGTACACACAAGCATGCGTCGGCACACAATCGGGAAAGGGGCTCTTGTACATGCACGCATGCCGTGTAGCCATCCTAGCCAACCAGAATTCTCAATACAATAAAGCATTTAAAATACAAGAAATCTCAAATCATAGTCGTAAGATTTTATTAATACTTGCATGAAGAAATCAAGCTAAAGTCAAGAAAGTCCAAACGATATAAGATGTACAGAACTTCACAAATCCAAAAGAAAGTATCGAAATTTAGAATTACAGTCCAAATGTCCCAGTACAGATAAAACAGTTTTTCAAAAATAGATCAATCAAAATAATAAAGCACAAATCAAAAATTGTCAGATTTTACCAATACTTGTCAAAAACTCAGCCAGTATCAATAAAATCCGTATGGTATGGGATTTACAGACTTCATTTTCCATGGTTTTAAGAACTACAATTCTCTAAAAATCCTACGGTGCCAAATACCTATACAAATCAGCAAAAATACTTCGCAAGCTCCGACGTCCAATTCTCGAACTAAGAATCCTCTGAAAAATGTGGAGAGAGGGGTGAGTATTGGGGAATACTCAGTGAGTGGAGTGCAATGGTATGATTGTATTCATAAATAAAGGGTGAATGTGGGGCAGTCAAAACATATCTCATAAATAGCAGTTCATATGCATAAAACATTTCAGTAAATCACAATTTACAAAATATGCATCCATATCAATCATCTTTTCAGAAAATCCTGGGGTCCCATTGAAAATACTTCCATTTTAGGCTGGCCGAAACCCAGACGAAAGCCCACCAAGGGTTTTTCCATCCAATGTTCAAAACATACCCCCTTCTTTGGCGTTGCCTCGTACCTCACCGGGGTGCAATCCAGATATAGCACGATTTCGGCAGAGGGAGGGACGTCTAACTCCCCTGCACATCCAAACCCCAAACCACGCCACCCCATCGGGTCGCACTGTGGTGGGAATGACTATAGCCATTTACAATCCAGCACCCTTTCATTTCTCAATCAATCCATTTCACAACAATGTGCCAAAATTTTCCAACAAATAATCAATAGTCTCATGCCAAAACAATTCATAGAGCAATATCAAATAACATATGGCACACAATCATTTTTAAACACAATGGATGCATTCATACTTCACAATTCAGTTCAGACAGCCCACAGTCACAAAACAATTTATATAAAACATATAAAACCTTTCAAAATCATTTATAAAGCGATTTTAAAACATGTTACTCATTCATAAACACAATGAACCATCCACTCACCTATAGGGAGGGTATTCACTCCCGATTTCCACAATTCAATCTAATGAAATCTTACTCCGATCCTCAATTGATCTTTCCTAATACACAATCATCATTATGTCATCAATTTCCAAATATTTTTAGGGTTTATCCATTTTCCTAATTTTGTACACATCTCAATTCTCCAATTCATGAATACACTCTAATGTCATCAATTGCATTTCATTTATAAATAAATAACACGATCAAAACCAAGTCTAATTCAACCCTAAAGACCTCTCAAAGTCGGAAATAGGCATGAAATAATTAGTTTTCTACAAAACAGAAATTTTTTGAAAAATCATAAACTTTTTAATTATTATCCAAACGTTTCAAACCATATGTCATTTTCAAGATATAAAGGTCTAGTTTCATAATACGAAAATCGTATTTAGATTGCCTATATGCAGGACAACTTATAATAAAAAGATTACAACAGTCCTTAAACTCTAACCACAATTTTTAAACTATCCTTCATATACATACCATTATGCAAATTAACAATTCAAAAACAACCTAAGAAAGATATTGAATACAACAGTATCCTTTGTTCTACATAATATTTCATTCCAACCCTAAAATCCTAATATTTTCATGCATATTTAGACTCGAACTCTAAGGAAAGCTATGCTAATCAACTCAACAAACTTCTATCATTCTCTAACATGCTTCTTTAATATCAGATAGCTTGGTTCATGCAAAATTCTAGACTCAACTCTAATAATCACATATAAACATTTTAGAAATTGTATTCTATTCGAATCTAACATACATTCTAAACATATATAGGACTTTTCTCCCAAAATTAATCTTAGATTCCTTCAATCTATCGAAAGGATCAGAAATCCCCTCACCTAGGGTTTCTCGATTCGCAGACCTAGCTTCCATTCGCCATTCGATTTAATCTGAAACCTGTAACGCTTCCAATTTAAAGCAAATGTTAGCAATTAAACCTAGCTATAAAGAAAATTTAAAACCCTAATGTAATTGATCAGAATTGTCATCCTCACCTACACTGGGGATGACTGCAGATTCGGCCTAGGGTTTTTAAAGGCCTCCTGCTCCTACCAATTTGGGGTTTCTGCAAGAATTGGAGAAGAGCCCCCGGCAAAGAGAGTAGAGAGACACAGAGAGAGTAACAAAGGGAGAGACAGAGAGGAAGATGAGTGAGAGTGAGAGTGAGAGAGAGAGAGAGACATTCGACCGAAAGAAAGAGAGAGAAACAGGGGAAGACGATGGAGAGGGGGTTGGCGAACGATGGTTGGAGGCGGAGAGGGTGGCAGAGAGAGTGAGCGACTGAGAGTGCGAGAGAGAGTTCGAGAGGGTTCGGGAGAGAGCGAGAGATTTTCAAAGAGAGACAAAGCGAGATAGAGAGAGACGGAAAGGGGAAATCGGCCATGGGTGGTGGTGATGGTGGAAGGCACGGCCGTGGGAGGTAGAGAGAGACGGGAGAGAGATGGAGACCACGGCGGAGAGAGAGAATCGAGCGAGAGGGAGAGACAGGAGAGGCGAAGAGAGGGAATGGGGGAGGGATTAGGGTTTCTAACCCTAATCCTAATTTTGTTTTGGGGACCCAGCGTTTTGCCCCAAAACGCTGTGTCTCCACTCTTTTTTTTTTTAAACATAAATAAATATATAAATAAATAAATAATAAATATTCGTATATTTAAATTTTTTTTTCATATTTTATTAAAACAATCTAAATTTATCATCAAAATAGAATGTACCTCATATCGAAATACGATTATTTTTAAATATACCAAAAATTTAAAATTAATACCCCAAAATCGAAAATCAATATAAATTCAAAATTTTCTATTTTATTATAAAAATGTTTACAAAATGTCTAGCATCGGTTTTCGGTATTACATATGGCCCCCCAAGACTAAACATGGTTTCAAGGTTCAGAAGAGGTCTTTGCTTAGTTTAGAAGTCTCGGGTGGGTGATTTTGAAGTGCTATTCAATAGTGATTAGTCGATTCACTATAAGATGCGGGTCAATAATAACATTATCAAAATTTTGATAATTCATAATTTAATCGAACTATATTAGGAGAGCTATCTCCTAAGATGGTTCAACAGGCTTTTTGCTCGAAGTAATTCTTGATGTTCTTGTGTTCATTGATTGCATGGTCAAGAAATCAATTTAATGACTCGAAAGTCTCTTTCAAATTCATGACAAAATTTAGCGACGGATTGTGGAATTTGTGGCTAAATTTAGTGACAGATTTCAAATTCGTCGTTAAATTTTATATTTTTATTAAATATAATTTTATATTTTGTATTTTTATTAAATTAGAGTATTGATTTTAATTAAAGATAATTTTGTAATTCTATTAAATATTATTTTGTATTTTTATTAAATATAATTTTATATTTTTATTAAATATTTTTATTGTGTTTTTATTAAACATAAATTTGTATTTAATATTTTTATTAAATTAGGGTATTGATTTTTATTAAATATAATTTTATATTTTTTTAAATATAATTTTATGTTTTTTATTAAATATCATTTTATAATTTTATTAAATACAATTTTATGTTTTTATTAAAAATAATTTTGTAATTCTATTAAATATAATTTTGTATTTTTATTAAATATAATTTTGTATTTTGTATTTTTATTAAATTAGGCAATTATATTTTTAATGATAAGAGTTAGAAAAAAAGTAAAGAAATAAAAAATATATATATCATATAATATTGGAAACTCGACGTTAAGTATTTTGTAAACATTTCTATAATAAAGTAGAAAATTTCGAATTTTATTGATTTTCAATTTTTGGGTTTTAATTTTAAATTTTGGTATATTTTAAATTTTCGTATCCGCGAACCGTAATAAATCTCATTTTTATGAAAATTTTAAATTTTATTAAAAAGGAATGTGAATATATATATACATATATATGATTTTTTTTATTTATTTAAATATATATATTGTTAAAAAAAAGGGGGGATGAAACGCAGCAAAACGCTGCGTTTCCCCCAAATGAAGATTAGGGCTAAAGCCCTAATCTTTTCTCCCCCCTCCCTCCATCTCTCTCACTCTCAGCCTCCCGTTTCTCTCTCCCTTCGCGATTCTCCCATTCTCCATCTCTCCCTCAGCTTCGATCGATCGCCACCACCGCGAACCACCGCGGGTCGCCACCTCTCAGTCTCGCGCCATCTCTCTGTCTATCTCTCCCTCACAGTCTCTCGGTCTCTCTCTCTCTTTTATCACAGTCTCTCTCGATCTTTCTCTTTCTCCCTCTCTCCCTCTTTTCTTCTACGCGCGACAGAGCTCATGCTCTCTCCCTCTTTTGCTCACACACTCACGAGCTCTGCTCTCTCTCCCTAGAGGTCTTCCTGCAACCCTATTGTGACAGCCTCTGTTCGAAACCCTAGGCCGCAGACAGTAGAATTCTGGAAACCCTAGATCGTAGTTCTGCAGAGGTAAGCATAGGTTTTCTAATTTTGATTCTAGGGTTTGAATATTCTTAATAGTTAGGTTAAATTCTAACGATTGCTGCAAATTGAAATCTTTATAGGTTTGAGCTTGAATCTACTGGCGACTGGAAGCTAGGTTTACAAACCGAGAAACCCTAAGTGAGACATTTTTTATCCTCTCAATAAATTGAGTAAATTTAGGGTTAAATCTAGGGTAATGAGATATGTATATGTTAGATTAGTATAGGATATGATTTTCTGATATTTGATATGTAATTAGTGAAATTAAGTGATGCATAATTCATAAACTTAGGCTGTTTAAAACGGAAGAAGCATGTTAAGGAATGATAAAATCGAACTGAGTTGATTTGAATAGTCTCTTTATAGTTTCAATTGAAATATGCATGAAAAGTGTTATATTTATGTAAAATTGGAAGAAATTTTGAAAAAATTTGGAAATATTGGTAATTAAAGTCCATTAGAGAAATAAATGATTTTCGGGTGATGAAATCGACATTTAGAAATCATGGATGTGAAATTAATGGTGAATTAAGTTAGGAAAATATGAAAACCCTTGTTATAAAGATTTTAATTGACGATAATTGCAATGTTTGATTAGGTTAATCGATTGGGGACTTAAAAAAGGGTTCTATTCGGATTTGATTGAGAATTTGAGAGTGAATACCCTCTCTAGAGGTGAATGGATGGTTCATTGTGTTCATGAATGAGTAACATGTTTTAAAATTGCTTTGAAAATGATTTTGAAAGATTTTTACATGTTTTATATAAATTGTTTTGTGAGTGTGGGCTGTCTGAACTGGATTGTGAAATACGAATGCATCCATTGTGTTTATAAATACTTTTGTGCCATGTGCTATTTGATATTGTTCTATGAACTGCTTTGGCATGAGATTATGGATTATTTGTTGAAAATCATGGCACATTGTTAAGAAATGGATTGATTGAGAAATGAAGGGTGTCGTAGATGACTATAGTCATATTCCCACCACGGAGTGACCCGACGGGGTGGCATGGTTTGGGATTTGGATGTGCGGGGGAGTTTGACGTCCCTCCCTCTACCGAAGTCATGCTTATCTGGTGCACCCCGATGAGGTACGAGCCAACGTTAAGGAAGGGGATTAGTTTTGAGACATTGGATAGAAAAACCCTTGGCGAGCTTTCGTCTGAGTTTGGCCGCCCTAAGACGGAAGCGTTTTTCGATGGGACCCTAGGATTTTCTGAAAGGATAATTGACATGGATGCATATTTGTGAAATGTGATTTATTGAAATGATTTTATGTATATGAAATGATTTATGAGATATGTTTTGACTGCCCCACATTCACCCCTTGTTTATGAACACAATTATACCATTGTACTCCACTCATTGAGTATTCTCCAATACTCACCCCCTCTCTCCACTTTTTTTTTCAGAGGAGACTTAGTTGGGAGACTACTCGATGGCTTGTGCAGTATTTTTTTTGCAGATTGTATAGGTATTTGGCACATGCAGGGTTACTTTTGGAGATTTATAGTTCTCAAACCATGGAAAGAGAAGTCTGTACATCCCATGCCGTGTGGATTTTATTGATACTGGCCGAGTTGTTGGCAAGTATTGATAAGATCCGACGATTTTTTATTTGTTCTTTATTATTTTGATTACTCTATTTTTGGAAAACTGTTTATATCTGTACTGGGACATTTGGACTGTAAATCTTAATTTCGATGTTTTTTCTTTGATTTTGTGAAGTTTTGTACAACTCATACGGTTAGGATTTTACCGATACTAGCTTGTTTTCCTTAGGTAAGTGTTGGTAAAATCCAACGGCTATGTTTTGGGACTTATTGTTTGTTACACGCTTTATTGTGGTGAGAATTCTGAGTGACTAAGATGGCCACGTCGCATGTGTGCATGTACAGGTTCCCACTTTCCGTTGTGTGCTGCTGTGTACTCGTACATGTACAGGTTCCCACTCCCCGAAGTGTGCTAATGTATGATTGCATGTACAGGATCCCACTCCCCGATGTGTGTCAATGTGTGTGTTTGTACGTCCAGGAATGAGCCGGATGGGCTCTTTGCATGTATATTGATTTTGTGATTTCTTGTTTTTGAAGAGTCTTATACTTTTGATGATTTATTGTAAATTTGATAGTCTTGCGGAATCCCGGTATATGGGGAGGTTTTGCCCGTGTATCGAGACAATGTGGCGGTTGTCGCGTGGTCGATCCGTGGATCGGGGCGTGACATATCAGATAAATTAATGTGGCATAGTGGTTGAGAGCACTCTAAACATCCCCTTGAACCCAGGTTTGAATCTGGGTAAGAGCACATTTTATGCAAAAAAATAAAGTAGTAAGGGGTGGGTTTATGCACGGGCGGGTTGGGAATCGGGGCGGTGGTGGGTGGGGGGCCGGCGGTTGAGCGATGGATTTTGAAATTCGTGTCTAAATTTAGTGATGGATTTTGTAATCTGTGACTAATCCCATATTTATTTTTTTGTAGTGCATCCAACCGATAAGCAGATAGAAATCTTTGGCGCTAAATGCTAGGAGGGTGGTCTTGGCCTTCTGTGCCAGTTCTCCAAATCCAGGCCCTCCATCTCCTTCATACTTTCCACCAAGGACAAACGTGCAAATTTTATTATTCATCATAGAGAGTGACATCTCACTAAGATTAACAGGTACTTTCTCGAGGCATGAATGTTGTATATCTGCAGCCAGACAACCAACTTCTTTTGTGGATGAAGTGAAATGATTGCACCTGTTTGGTTCTCAGAAGCTTTATTATGCATAGCTTCCTTTATTCCCTCCAGCGCTGACCACATGGTTCTAATGCCATATCATGACCTTGATTAAAAAAAAAAAATCACAGCTATGCTCTTCATTATGAACTAATTTGCAAAATCCACATCTTGGAACTTTGCCTACGTATGTGAGCATTAATGGGCCATATTTGTTAGAGAGGTCATGGAGAGCACGGTGTGGGAGCAGACGAAGCTGATGAAGATTGCCAACAAATGCTATTTTTGGTGGTGATGGGGGAAGGTTGTGTTTGCTGGCTCTAGTAACCTCTGGTGAAGATTGCCAACTAGCGGTAGTTTTGGTGGGAAAGGAGGCAAGTTATGTTTGCTAGCTTTTTTAGTCCTGAGATAGAAGAAAACTAGAAACAGAACAAGGTATAGGCAGTATGGCCATTTTCTTATGTGCTCAATTGTGGTGATCATTTTGAATCAATCACTTGAGAGTTCCCAAGACATAAGTTCCTTGCAGTTGAATATCAAGAACGTGTATTATCAAAGGCAAGATGATTTATGTTTTTCAGCAGCAACAATGATTTAATAATTAGATTGTTAGACAATGAAAGTCTATTGAGGCTAAATATTGCGAACTAATGCATCAACAGACAGTGCCATACCACTGCAAACAATTGTGTTTCAGTCATCATGTGAACAAAAGATTGTTAGATTGATAAACCAGTTCACTTGTTTCTAATCCTTTCGTTGAACTAATGCATATTTGCTTGGAACAATAAGGAGTCACATACAACAAATGTGAGGAGAAAAGTTTCTTATAGATCATTACACAGTCAAACGTAGGTACATTTACACAATTAATTGCAAAGACATTTCCAATTTTCTATGGATGAGCAAGTTGCAAAGTTCATTTTAAGACATCCGGTCTTCATCTTCAAAATATATCAATTTCTACCACCAAAAAGTAATCATACACAGCAAACAATTTGCTATGACATGGTTGTTTGTATTTAGAAGTATGAGTAGCAAAGCTGAACTAAATTTTTATCCAATGGCGAATTGACTACTTCCTTGTTCTTGTAAGCTTTAAAGTTGTTGACTTCTGTTAAACATATATCTGTTTACTAAAACAGAGTTAAACAAGCAGATGATTGAACCTAAATACGATGCATTGATATATTTGACCCAAAACAAGAAAACATAAAGGAAAATAGAAATGACCATGAAAATATAAGCTTAAGTTTTTGTCCCTCCCGAGAGCAAGGGGTGTACATGTCCATATTACATATTGGAGAAACAGAGAGGGGCTTATTGAAACACATAGCTCCCAATAGGATCGTACAATTACAGACTATGAGACGTTGGAACCAACTGAAGAGGAGCTTTTTTCCGAGCAACCACATCATATGTCACATTTCGATCTTCGAATCGAGCACGCAACAACCGCAACATTGTCTGGTACACGGGTAGAACCTCCCCATATACCGGGACCCTGCAATGCTACATTCCTGAACATTCAGACCTCCAGTACACAATCCATAAAAAATAAGGAAAGCATAAAACAATACACATGCAAAGGACCCCTATGGTCCATTCCCTGTACACACAAGCATGCGTCAGCACACAATCGGGGAAGGGGCTCCTGTACATACATGCATGCGGTGTGGCGATCCCAGCCAACCAGAATTTCTCAGCACCAATAAAGTATTTAAAATACAAGAAGTCCCAAATCATAGTCGCAGAATTTTACTAATACTTGCATGAAGAAAACAAGCAAATATCAGTAAAATCCAAACGGTATGAGATGTACAGAATTTCACAAATCCAAAGAAAAATATCGAAATTTAGAATTACAATCCAAATGTCCCAATACAGAAATAAACATTTCCAAAAACAGTTAAATCAAAATAATAAAGTCTCAAATCATGATTGTCGGATTTTACCAATACTTGTCGAAGAATTCAATCAGTATTAATAAAATTAACACAGTATAAAATGTACAGAACTTCCTTTCCACCTTTCCATGGATATACGATCTACAACTCTCAAAAACCTTACACTACTAAATACTTATGCAACTCAACAAAATATCCTTCGCAAACTACAACGTGCAGTCTCCTAGCTTAGTATTCTTTGAAAAATATGGAAAGAGGGTGAGTATTGAGAATACTCAGTGAGTGAGGGGTTGATATCATGAAATTAATTCGTGTGGTGAACATAGAGTGTCAAAATCAGTATAATAAATACATTTCTCAAATTTACATGAAAATTTTCAAACAACGCGTTATGTTTCAAGCATACACATCAAACCATTCATATGCATCCAGATCGCTTTTAGAAATCGATAGAGCTGGCCAGAAAATCGTTCCTGACAAGGGTCAACCACGACCAATGACAAGCACATCGGGGGTTTTTCAAATACATGTGAAGTTCAAATCTAGCTCTCTACCCTGACGTTGGCCACGGGCCTCCCCCAATGCTAGATCGCCTATTTTGACGGCTCTCCCCTTTCGGTTCAACTGAGCTAATCCGTAATCTAGGCCACGGGCCTCCCCCAGTGCAAGGCCGCCTATTCTGACGGTCCTCCCCTTTCGGTTCAACTGGACAAGTCTGTAATCTGGGCCACGGGCCTCCCCTAGTGCTAGACCGCCTATTCTAACGGCCCTCCCCTTTCGGTTCAACTAGGCTAGTTCATGATCTATAAAACATGACGTTTGGGGATACCTCCTGCAGAAACGTATCCGGACACAATGAGTGCCTCGACAAACGCCCTTCATAGTAACGGCTGCCCCCGATGGACTATATCATATCCGTCAATTCCCATGGACTCTCAATCCAAGTACTAAATCAATATCAATCAAACACGTCAAGATGCATAGTCAAAGCAGAAATCATGTTTCAAAATTTCAAAACATGACACGATATTATTTTTAACAATTCACGTGGATACATATTATCAATTCATTTTCAGACACAGAGAGGGTGTGCACTCCCAATTCCAAACCAAACCAAATCAAATTCCTCTTTTGAACCCGAACATGTTATCCTAAGGCATTGATCATCAATTCCACTTAAAATCATTTTTTAAAACAATTCAGAATTCGCATTTGTACAGCCACAAAGAAATTGATGTAACTTCTCCTATACATATCGGATCTAGTTCTATCACTCTCATGCTCAAAGTCAAGCCTAATTCAACCTAAATTGCCACTCAAAGTCGAAAACAAGCATATAATAATTTGTTTTCTACAAAGCAAAATTCTTTGAAAATCATAAATATTTCAATTCTCATCCAAATGTTTCAAACAATATGTCATTTTCAAGGTATGAAAATCTAGTTTCATAATAAGGAGATCGTATTTAAGTTGCTTATATGCAGAACAAATTATAATGAAAAGGTTACAATAGCCCTTATAAGCTTTAACCAAAATTTTTGAAACTATCATTCAAATATGCATTCCATCAGGCAATTAACAACTCAAAAGTAACTTAGGAAGGATATTAAATGTAATAGTACTTTTCAATTTACAAAACAGTCCATTCCAACCCTAAAATTCTAATATTTTCATGCACATTTCAAATAGACTTCAAGAAAAGCAATTGTAATTAACCCAACAAGATCCTATTATCCTCTAACATGTTTTCTCATACTAGATAACCTAAAATCCTATAAAATTTCAGACTTAACTCTAATAATCATATATATAATTTCATAAATGCATTCTATTTAGATCTAACATATATTCTAGACATATACAGAACTTCTCACCCTAAATTAATCCTAATTTCATTCAATTTATCTAATGGATTAGAATTTCCCTCACCTAGGGTTTCACAGCTTGCAAACCTAACTTCCGTGCGCCTATAACTCATTCCGGAATCCTGCAATTCGTCCAAATCGAAGCAAAGTTCAGACATTTAGCTTAATCACGAAGAGATATCAAAACCCTAAAACTAATTCATCCTTACCTACGCAGAGAAGAATTCGCGACCTAGGGTTTCTAACAGAGTGCTGTTACTGTCGGCTTGGAGCTTCTACGAAGGTCGCAGAATGGGGTTGTGCTTGTAGAGAGCAGCACGCGTGAGCGAGCAAGGGAGAGAGGGAGAAGTTGTCGCGCATGAGAGGGAAAGGAGAGAAAGCTCTCTGTTCGTGCGGGAAAGAGAGAGCAGAGAGAAACAGAGAAAATAACAAAGGGAGAGACTGAGAGGAAAAGTGAAACAGAGAGAGAGAGAGAGCGCGATCAAAATCGTGAGAGAGAGAGAGAGAGAGCAGAGAGTGAGAGAGATTGATTAGGGCAAAAAGCCCTAATCGATTTGGGGATAGACGGGGACACGGCGTTTCGAGTTGAAACGCTGCGTCTCCCCTCCTTCTCATTTTTTTTTTTAAAATATGTATATATACAAATATATATAAATAAATAATAAATAAGTAAATATTCATATATATATATTTATATCCACTTTTCACTGGGTTTTAAATTTCATAAAAATTTGGATTCACTACGAATCGCGGATACGACAATTAAAATAAACCAAAATTTAAATTTAATACACTAAAATCGAAAATCAATATAAATTCAAAATTTTCTGTTTTATTATAAAGATGTTTACAAAATGTCTAGCATCGGTTTTTTGGTATTACAACTCTTAACCCCCTAAAAACAAATTTCATCCTCAAAATTTCAAAATACAACTTATACATCAAAAAGTTGGGATGTTGTTTCCGCATTAATTCTTCGGTTTCCCAAGTTTGTCCTTTGACTTGATAATATTCTCCACCGTACTTAAAACATAGGAATCTACCTATTTCTCAACTGTTTGAACTGCCGATCTAGTATTAACGCAGGTTACACTTTGAAACTCAGATCTAGGTTAAATTTTATAGGAGGAGTTTCAATTACATGAGAGGGTTCCGGCAAATACTTCTTATAATATATTAGGACTGACATTCTTAAATTTCAGAATCAACAACCAAGCTATCAATACTCAAAAACTATGAAAATTCCTTAAATTATCTTTCAAAAGAAACCCTAAATAAAAAATGGCCATTACCAAGCCACGTCCATATCAATTGTTGATCCAAAGGTAAAGAGACACAATTTATAAGGAACCAGAATGAAAGCTGCTTGAGAAAAGGTAGTGGAAAATCACATTTATCCCTACTTTCAAGATTATTTACATAAACTATAAATACAACCAAAATACAAATATTCCTAGAGATAATAATAACTGAAACTTCCAAGATGGTGCATATGGTAGCCACATAGCTTTAAGACTTAGTCTAAAAGGGTATACCAATCCATATATCATCAAACTTGTAAATGATAAAATGTAGATTAACCTCAATATGGCCTAAACTAAGTGAGAAAACTCAATCCACTGTCAATATTAGAACCCTTCCAACTTTTTAAATCTCAAATCCTTAGTTAGATAACTCTTTAATCAAGGAATTTCTATCATAATCATTCTTAATGAACTTTAGTATAATGCAATATCACCAATATTCTATCCAAATTATATTAAGCACATATATCCGCATATCACCAGTGTCTGCAATAATACCCCGAAATCATCAAAGTAATAATTACTTCTAGTGCCTCTTATATTTATCACTGTTGCACTTTAGACATTACAATCTTCCCATCTACATACGACGCTTTTAATATAACCTTCTATTTGAATTGAATTTCAAAAATTACTAAATGATGACAATTTCCATGTCTCATTCTACACAGTCTTGTATTAGTTTTATATCTATGAGTGGTATGCTTATCTATAAACCACATATCTCTTCTCTAAAATATTCCTAGAACTTAAGTCATCATTCACGCGAGTGTGCTAGGGGCATGAGACAAGTCAAATAGTGCCACCAACCGCTCATTTAGTCCAAATTCTTACCAGCTTGTGTTCCAATACTTCAAAACTATTATATCTCTATGAAAATTTCCAATTTCTATTTTCTCCTATTCCTTTCCAATGTCAAATCGAGATCAACCTCCACCAATCATCTATGGAAACAACATATATAGAAACAATCAGAATCAATATAATCTTAAGCCCAATCATCAAAATGTTTTATCCTATAATAGGGTGTTAACAAAACTAGAAAGATTTTTCAGTGAAGTTCTCAAGATCTCTTAATGAAGTTTCTAGGCAAACACTCATTCAAAACCAACACTTTACCATAGCGAAAATTTATTTATCTATCTAAAAGTATCAATAGTTGGAGCAAAGGAGGTAATAACAAGGGTGACATGTGAGGAAATTCCTTACTCAAAGGCAAAAGCACAATGAAGACATCTGCTCAACAAAGAAATAAGAGAATCAAGTGAGTCAAAGACTACAAGTCATTAATTTCCTTATAAGGGCAATCTTCTCACGATTTCACTACCATCAATGTTTTAGAATTAAACTAATATTTAATCACCCCTGATATTTCCAACATGTTAAAGTATATCCACATTAATCATCTTAACTTAGCCATATAAGTCAAGGGTCCCTTTAATTATAGAATAACAAGTCCTAGAATACATCCAATTTATGAAAATCTCAAAATGCAATGTTCCATAATCTTACAGAGAAATCTCTTTGCAGGATAAGAATCTGTTTTAGTCATACAATATCATCTATCTCAATTTAAAGGAGTCCCAAAACTAATCCCAATGAATTGACCCAACAACAGAAGAAAATCGTGCATGACGTCCCTTCAACAATTCTACCTTAAAAAATAATAATAATTTCTACTCCACTAATCAGGTTCAACATCCCAACTATGAAACCACTCATAACTCTCTTAAACATCTCATTGATGGATTTCATATGAACAGCTGCCTCCACCAGATAGGAGAATCCCCTTTTTATTATTATTGTTATTATTAAGCCTTAAGAACATAATTTTACTTGGTTAGAGAAATCAAACACTATAAATAGACTTTTGTTATCCCTAACTCCAAGTGTTTCTGATCAACCAAGTAGAAATCAAGGGAGTTACTTTGAGCAAAGACGACGAACTTTATTTACGTGTTTAACAATCCCTAGAATGTACCCAGAATTGAAGCACACAAATGCTCCCAATCGACACCGCAACAAGTTCTATCAGCATAAGGGGATTTCTAATTCTAGAAATGCTATGATTATTGTACAAGTCAGAGAAGTTAGAACTAAAAGTAATGACTTTGCTCCAATTAGGTCAAAGGAAAGTAGGTCCTCTACTGATAAGAAATACTTGAAACTAAATCATACTACATATACTTCAAGAACATATATTAGACCGTCTATCCTAAATTTTCGTAAGAAAGGTTAGACCAAACTGTCAAGATGCAAATTTTTCACACAAAGTCATTCAAGGATGGTACTCTTCTTCACCCCAAATATTTCCAGAAGTTTCAAATCCTAGTAATACCTAATTTGCCATCAATAATCAGACTCCTATATTCTTTTGGCTCCTATAGGACCAATTCGAAAACTTTAAGAAATTATCTTCAGTAGGAGTAGTCCTAACTCTCACATTCTTCAAATGGGATGACATCCAAAAATCCCTTGCTAAGAGAGGTCAATAATCGGTTGAAGTGTTTAACAAATTCTGTACTTATAAGTGAGTTACTAGACCCGGGAAATTAACACCTATGTATTAACTCAAAAATATTTATCATACTTAATAAGATAACCCATCAAAACCTTTATCAAGTCCCAATATCTACTCACAATTGCAATCTCTCAAGAGTATTTTACTTTATATCCTAATCATAAACAATTCCACATTGTCATGCCTAGTAGACAAGTGTGTCAAACTTTTAACATCAAGATATTAGTCCAAAAGAATTACTACGAGGGTACTCACCATTTGGCCAAACAAGCCAATGGAGATCTTCAATCACAATTGAAAAACTATTCATAGAATGATACCTCACGCGGGTTGTGGAGGTGGAGTGGGGAATATCCTATTCGGATTCTTATTCTTCATATACGGAGCAAAGCTCTATAGAGAGGGTCTAAATTTACCAATTTAAAATATGAACCAACACAAATGCATAACCCCCTAAAAATAAAAATCGATCATAATCCCTAAGAATCCATAAAAAGTTTTTGTACATCCCTTGACAGATAAACCTTTAAAAATCACAATTTTCAAGATAGCAAAACTTTCAAACTCTTTGAAAAACTTTCAGGGACATATGGAAACATTTCAAAACCATCAAACTTTTAAAATCGCGAGCCTAAGCTCTGATGTCAATACAGTTGTCACGCCCCGATCCTCGGATCGAGCACGCAACAACCGCAACATTGTCTCGATACACGGGTAGAACCTCCCCATATACCGTGACCCTGCAATGCTACATTCCTGAACATTCAGACCTCCAGTACACAATCCATAAAAAATAAGGAAAGCATGAAACAATACACATGCAAAGGACCCCTCTGTTCCATTCCCTGTACACACAAGCATGCGTCAGCACAAAATCAGGGAAGGGGCTCTTGTACATGCATGCATATGGTGTGGCCATCCCAACCAACCAGAATTTTTCAGTACCAATAAAGCATTTAAAATATAAGAAATCCCAAATCATAGTCACAGGATTTTATTAATACTTGTCTGAAGAAAACAAACAAATATCAGTAAAGTCCAAACGATATGAGATATACAGAACTTCATAAATCTAAAGAAAAATATCAAAATTTAGAATTACAATCCAAATGTCCCAGTACAGAAATAAACATTTCCAAAAACAGTTAAATCAAAATAATAAAGTCCCAAATCATAATCATCGGATTTTACCAATACTTGTCGAAGAACTCAACCAGTATCAGTAAAATCTACAAGGTATGAAATGTACAGAACTTCTTTTCCATGGATATACGATCTATAACTCCCAAAAACCTTACACTACTAAATACTTATGCAACTCAGCAAAATATCCTTCGCAACCTCCAACGTGTAGTCTCCCAACTTAGTATTCTCTAAAAAATATGGAAAAAGGGGCGAGTATTGGGAATACTCAGTGAGTGAGGGGTTGATATCATGAAATTAATACGTGTGGTGAACATAGAGTGTCAAAATCAGTATAATAAATACATTTCTCAAATTTACATGAAAATTTTCAAACAACGCGTTATGTTTCAAGCATAAACATCAAACCATTATATGCATCCAGATCGCTTTTAGAAATCGATAGAGCTGGCCAGAAAATCGTTCCCAACAAGGGTCAACCACAACCAATGACAGCCGCATCAGGGGTTTTTCAAATGTATGTGAAGTTCAAATCTAGCTCTCTACCCTGACGTTGACCACGGGCCTCCCCCAGTGCTAGACCGCCTATTCTGACGGCCCTCCCCTTTCGGTTCAACTGGGCTAGTCCGTAATCTGGGCCATGGGCCTCCCCCAGTGCTAGACCGCCTATTCTGACGGCCCTTCCCTTTCGGTTCAACTGGGCTAGTCTGTAATCTGGGCCACGGGCCTCCCCCAGTGCTAGACCGCCTATTCTGACGGTCCTCCCCTTTTGGTTCAACTGGGCTAGTCCGTAATCTGGGCCACGGGCCTCCCCCAGTACTAGACCGTCTATTCTGATGGCCCTTCCCTTTCGGTTCAACTCGGCTAGTCCATGATCTATAAAACATGACGTTTGGGGATACCTCCTGCAGAAGCGTATCCGGACACAATGAGTATCTCAACAAACGCCCTTCGTAGCTACGGCTGTCCCCGAGGGACTATATCATATCTGTCAATTCCCATGGACTCTCAGTCCAAGTACTAAATCAGTATCAATCAAACGTGCCAAGATGCATAGTCATATCAGAAATCATGTTTCAGAATTTCGAAACATGGCACGATATCATTTTTAACAATTCACATGGATACATATTATCAATTTATTTTCAGACACTCCATTATCACAAAACATTTATTAAAACTTTTAACAATATCATTTTTCACACAAATAAATCATGTCATTTCTGAAAACGGTAAAATATGGTTTGATATTAATAACATGATATCGTAAATCTCACTCACAGTTCAGGGAGGGTTTGCACTCCCAATTCCAAACCAAACCAAATCAAATTCCTCCTTTGAACCCGAACATGTTATCCTAAGGCATTGATTATCAATTCCACTTAAAATCATTTTCTAAAACAATTTAGAATTCGCATTTGCACAGCCACTGAGAAATTAATGTAACTTCTCCTATACATATCGGATCTAGTTCTATCACTCTCAGGTTCAAAGTCGAGCCTAATTCAACCTAAATGGCCACTCAAAGTTGAAAACAAGCATATAATAATTTGTTTTCTACAAAGCAAAATTCATTGAAAAATCATAAACATTTCAATTCTCATCCAAATGTTTCAAACCATATGTCATTTTCAAGGTATGGAAATCTAGTTTCATAATAAGGAGATCACATTTAAGTTGCCTATATGCAGAACAAATTATAATGAAAATGTTACAATAGCCATTATAAGCTCTAACCAAAATTTTTGAAACTATCCATCAAATATGCATTCCATCAGGCAATTAACAACTCAAAAGTAACTTAAGAAGGATATTAAATGTAATAGTACTCTTCATTTTACAGAACTGTCCATTCCAATCCTAAAACTCTAATATTTTCATGCACATTTCAAACGGACTTCAAGAAAAGCAATTGTAATTAACCCAACAAGATCCTATTATCCTCTAACATGTTTTCTCATACTAGATAACCTAAAATCCTATAGAATTTCAGACTTAACTCTAATAATCATATATAGAATTTCATAAATGCGTTCTATTTAGATCTAACATACATTCTAGACAAATACAGAACTTCTCACCCTAAATTAATCCTAATTTCATTCAATTTATCGAATGGATTAGAATTTCCCTCACCTAGGGTTTCACAGCTTGTAGACCTAACTTCCGTGCGCCTATAACTCAGTCCAAAATCCTGCAATGTATCCAAATCGAAGCAAAGTTCAGACATTTAGCTTAATCACAAAGAGATATCAAAACCCTAGAACTAATTCATCCTTACCTACGCAGAGAAGAATTCACAACCTAGGGTTTCTGACAGAGTGCTGTTACTGTCGGCGTGGAGCTTCTGCAAAGGTCGCAGAATGGGCTTGCCGAGAGCAGCACGCGCGAGCGAGCAAGGGAGAGAGGGAGAAGCTATCGCGCGCAAGAGGGAAAGGAGAGAAACAAAGAGAGAGCTCTCTGTTCGCAGGAGAAAGAGAGAGCAGAGAGAAACAGAGAGAGTAACAGAGGGAGAGACAGAGAGGAAGAGTGAAACAGAGAGAGAGAGAGCGCAATCAAAGGAGAAAGTGAGAGAAATAGAGAGTGAGGTAGAGAGAGAGAAATCGTGAGATAGAGAGAGACAGAGCGACAACGGTGACGGCAGAGAGATGACGGTGGCGGAAGGCAGTGACGGAGGGAGAGGGAGGCGAAAGTGAAATCGCGAGAGGGAGAAAGAGAGCAGAGAGTAAGAGAGATCGATTAGGGCTAAAAGCCCTAATCGATTTGGGGATAGCTGGGGACGCGGCGTTTCGAGTTGAAACGCTGCGTCTCCCTTCCTCTTTTTTTTTTTTTTAAATATGTATATATACAAATATATATAAATAAATAATACATAAGTAAATATTCATATATATATATTTATATTCACTTTTCATTATGTTTTAAATTTCATAAAAATTTGGATTCACTACGAATCGCGGATACGGCAATTAAAATATACCAAAATTTAAATTTAATACCCCAAAATCAAAAATCAATATAAATTCAAAATTTTCTGTTTTATTATAAAGATGTTTATAAAATGTCTAGCATCGGTTTTTCGGTATTACACCATACACTTCCCTAATGTCCACGTCCTCCTCGTTTGCTCAATCCCAGTCAAACCAATACAGAATTTTGGCAATGACATATTCCACCACTGAATACTAAAAGGCATTCCTGGGCACCCCCTTCTTCCTGATCCAAAGGGAAGGAATTGGAAATATTGGCCATTAAAATAAACTGGGTTGTCCCGAAATCTCTCAGGCCGAAACTCTTTGGGCATGTCCCAAATTTTGGGATCCGTCTGGATTGCCCATGTATTAATGAACAATATTGTTTGTGGTGGAATATCATATCCCTTGAGTTTGACCCATGTAGATGTTTGTCGAGGTATCAGGAAAGGACCAGGAGGATGTAGTCTTAGACTTTCTTTGATTATGCATCTTATTATATCATCCATATCTATCTTTGATTTCTTTCCAACCACTCCCCTTATCTCTTTTTGGGTTTTCTTCATTATACTCGGGTGTCATTGCCTCCGGTAAGCATGTCCTGAATTCAAAACAGATTAGCTTAAACACTCCGTATATTTGGGTGCATGCTTTGTGTGTAAACCATTAAAGAGAGAGATATAGAACGAGAGACATGCCACTAGAATTCCTTTGAGTTGTTCTTGGGTAAGATTGAAGCCAGCCTTACTATCCTTTCTCATCTGAAGAAGAATATCCACAAAGTCTTTCTGGGACTGTTCATTTTCACTCTTCAAGGACTCATGCTCTTTGATTACTTGATCAAGGAACTTGTCTAATTCTTTAAAAGTCCCATTTAATCTCCCAACCAGCCCTGTGAGTTTATCCATCCAATGGATATAGGGAAAGTAATCTCTGAAGAAAAAAGCTGTCAGAAGCTCAACAATCTTTTGTGACACATCTCCATATCTTGTCCCGGGCTTTTCTCCTCCATAATTCTGACCAAGAACAGAAGAACAAATTATGTTGTTTGAGATGGTAATAAACATCTCACGAAGATCGACAGGAGCTTTTTCATGACAAGACTTTTCCAACTTTGTGATCATGTTCGCCACTTCCTTTTCGCTGATGGAATGAAATGACTGCACCTTGCTCTGGCTCAGAAGCTCTGAAACGCAAAGCTTCTTCGTTTCCTTCCAGAACTCATCGCATGGAGAAAATCCTATTTCATTACCCCCATAGAATAGTACATCACCAACCATTGGCTTGTGCCTATTTGCAAAGACAGTGTCATGAGTCTTCACAATTTCTTCAGCGATCTCCGGTGATGAAACAACAAGTGTTCGAGCAGAGCCCATGTGTAAGAGCAACAGAGGGCCATACTTGTCAAAGAGGGTGCAAAAAGTGCGGTGTGGAAGTGAACCAAGCTGGTGAAGGTTACCAATTATCGGTAGTTTAGGTGAGGATGGAGGCAAGTTGTACTTCCTAGCTTTACTCTTTTAACCAACAAAAGAAAAGAAAAGAAAGCAAGGAAAAGAATTGAAGGATTAAGCAGAGCTGTTATTTGAAGCTCCTTCACATATTGTGGCAACATAGGCAGTCTAGCCATTTTCTTTTTTTCCTCTAATATTCTTTGTTTTGGTAGTTAAAAGCTCCATTTAGCATGAATCTTATAAACACTTTGATGCTGAGTCCAACATAAACAGAGCTACTTAGTCAGACTAGGCTGTTTCTGAGTGGGGCCAAATTTAGTAACTTTTCTTCAAATTATAATATAATGACAATTTTAAATTTGCGAGGACTAATATTTATTTGCCTCCATTTGACCTTTGAAAATTTCATGTCTCTTTTACATTAAAAGATATACTTAGAAATTTTGGGTTGGGGTGGGGCTATGGCACCCTTTGTTCCCCCCTTTGGGCCGCCATTCTAGAGCATTCATGATTTAGCACAACCTTTGCTCATGATTCATGATACCCTGTTCGATATTATAAAAACCATACCTCGTGCATGTTGGTGGAAAGGTAACATCAAGGTGTGTAATCAAAGGAAATAATGCACGAATATGTTAGATTATCCCGGACCGGGTACCTCTCAATTCAGATTGCAGTAGGCATAAACATCAATAGAGAGTAATCTCCCAATCCTAATGGCTGCCTATTATATGTTTGACAGCAATAATTTATTTGCTTGGTCCATCCCAGCCGGCAAATACCTGGTCAAAGGTACAAACTTAAAGGGTTATCTCATCTAACATGGTGAATCCCATTTTCTTATATTTTCAAAGCATGAGCAAATGAACTAAAGTACAACAATTCAACTTCCATAATATTTTTGCCAACATGGTCAACGACATCTCCCTAAGATTAACAGGAACCTTTTCATTAACACGACTCACTTGTTGGACTTCTGGTATCACGTCTACGTGGAAAATAGCAGATAGGGGTCAAAATTTATATTCACTTTGTGTGAAAAACGAATTAAGTGAGAGAAACAAAAGGGAAAAGTATGTTTTGCTAGAACTAACCAGCAAACTTGTTTTGGATGATCGGATGTTGAAACTTTTTCCGATCGGTGTGAAATTTAAACAGTACATCCTCAATCTGTACGGTAGGACTTTGCACCGGTGGTTTGGATTGTTTTCGACTTCTTATTCTGTATCACTTTGTTAGTGATTGTTGATTGTCGGAGTGTTTGTTCTTGTGTAAATAGACTACGTTGAGCCCTTGTAAGACCCCATTTGTTGATTTAGTGAAGATTTTTTGCGTTTTGGCCTCGTGATGTTTACTCTTCAATATTGGGAGAGCTTCTCGACGTTAAATCTAGGTGTTCTTGTTTTGTTTATTTTGTTTGATTTATCGTGTGGACTGTTGTGGTTTACATGGTTGTTTCCTTGATCAACTAACTGAAAAAATTTGTAAACTTAGTTGTATGTTCCTCTCATCCTATCTATGTCTTACTTTTGCAATCATAATTTCTATTTTTTTCTATTGCCATGAAGTATATGCAGCTAAAACAAGCTCAGAAACGATTGTTTCCTTCCGGTGCTCACCATGTGGAGAAATAATATAAAAATGACATTGATATAACAAATTAAAAATTAGTTGAAGATAGAGATTGATTAAATTTTTAATATAATAATTAGGATTTTGGTGATTAAAACAAAAAGGGAAAAAAAAAAGAATCCAAATACTTGGGCGACCAAGCATCTGATGGCCAGTAGCTCTATCACATCAACCGAAAACAGGGAGGCGGCCGGTTGCGGGCTAGTGTTTACAGAGTAAACATGGTGTGGCAAAAGAGGCATAAGAGATGCATGGCATGCTCAAGAGATGAGACGGTAGCAAAGACTTGTGAGTAGTAACACTGGATAGATCAAATAAATCATATGTTTCTTATTAGTTCGGCGCAATGAGTAGGGCTTATGGGGTAAAATGCTGGCTCGCCCGGTCCAAGAAGGGAGTTGGGCCATGTTCCTTGGGTGAAGGCCTGAGGGACGTGGCCCTTAGAGCAGAGGGAAACGCGCCAGGCTAGGTTCACGGAGCAGCGAACACCTCTCCCTCTCCTTAGAGCACAGGGCCGTCTCTTTGCAGGTCCACCTACGGCCACCTACGCCCACTGACCCACTCTCAAACCCACAATAACCTTTTAAAAAGTTTATATCAAAAAAAAAAAAAAAAAAAATTCAAAATCAAAATTTTATGTTGGGTTGCAAAATACAAAGTGCACGGGCAACAGGCTAGAGGCGTCAAACAGCATAATTCGTAGAGAACAAATAGTATTTTAAAATTTTTAATAACTTTTTAAAAACTTCTACCATCATTTTGGGTAGCTTGTAACGGCAATTTCGAATAACAACTTTTGATATGCCGCTGGAAGAAGACTTTTACCGACATATTCTGTATGACTTTTAGAAGTATTTTTTAGATTTTTTTTTTTTTTTTGAAACATAGCTAAAACTGTACGTATTATGATTCCCCCCCCCCCCAAATTTTAGAGACTTTATCCCTACTTATGTATATTTTTGAAAAGCACCCGCCTTATCCCAATGTCTCGTGAGCACGCCCAAAAAATCTTAAATGGCTGCCCCATTCAAAGGAGAAAAATCTAAAAAGGTCGAGATCAAGAAATCATATCTTCAGATCACAAAACATACCACGTGAAACCAGACCCAGTATCCAAATTCTAGGCGGAAGATGACACAAACAAACAGTCAGAAATGCAGTAGAGGCCAATTCTAATGGTGCCTAAGCTTTTTTCTCATAAACATATATTATCTTCTCCTTTTCAAGAGAGTATTTTTCAAATCACTTGCATAAAAGATACCATACTTTCCGAGTATTTTTAATCTAAGTAGAAAGCTATAGTGCTAAGGGTATTGGATGTGTCTAAAGCTATATAAGTCCTTTGCCCATAACAAAAAAGGACTTTTTCTAACGCTTTTTCCCGACGTTTGAGGACTTCTCACCGCTATTTTTGCTTTCCATGACATTTTGATAGAAAATGTCGGCAAAAACACTTTTCCACAATGTTTAGGTGTCAAAACGTCACAAAAAATCGTTGCTGCACAAAAATGAGTGATAGAGGAAATTTTTGTTGACGTTTTAATCCTAAATATCGGTAAAAACTTTTAGTTGTCTCTAAACTTCACAGGACAAGGAGGGTTAGCAGGGGCCATGGCCCCCTCCATTTTTTCCCTTTAAGTTGAAATCTTATATGGTATTGTTTTGGTGAACACAACTTTTTCTTTCTCTTGACACTTTTTGATAACGTTTGGGTGTCAAAACGTCAGAAAAATTTTCAGTTTTCCCTAAACTTCGCACGACAAGGACAGAGGGATGAGGGGCTAGCATGGGCCATGGCCTCCTCCATTTCGTTTTTATCCCTTCAAGGTGAAATCTTATATAGTATTGTTATCTGTGAAAACGACTTTCTCTCTCTTGACCTCTTTTAATCCATCTATTCATTTAATTCAGATCTTTCTTGTATGCTTTCTCTCCATATATATTAATTTATGATTTTTTTCAATTTTTAAATTTGTTTACGTTTTTTTAGGATTTGTTTAATGTTGAATATTTAATAATTTTCTATTAAATGTGTAATATTAATACAATAACAGACAATATTAGTACTATGAAAGTTTAAGAGAATTCAATTTAAATAAAATTGTTACTTTGTTTAACATTTTTCATTACAAATTTTTTGTATTTTTATTTTGTTCTGCAAGAAAATTATTGTCCACCATTTTAGTAGCATGACATCTACTCTTCCCCCCCCCCCCAAACAGGAAAAACTTTGAGGATCATTAATGTCCCCACTATGCACCACTCACGAGTTTGAATTATCCTCGAGTCAAAGTTTATAAATCAAGTGCTCTGCAAATAGGTGTTAGATCAAAAAGGATATACGGCCATAAATTAATTGTAAAATGCCATAAAGCACAGAAACTTAAACAGATGATTGATTAAAAAGATAGATTATGTTTCAAGGACTATAGGGCGTTGGCACCAAACGGAGGGGGATCTTCTTTTGAACAATGGCACCCTGAGCTTCACTCATGTCCAAGTCCTCACCCTTCGGCAACTCCCAATCAAACCAATACAGAAGGTTGGCAATCACATACTCCAGCATCGTCAAACTAAGTGATATTCCAGGGCATCTCCTTCTTCCTCCACCAAAAGGAATGAACTCAAACTGTTGTCCCCTGAAATCCAAGGGATTCTCACGAAATCTCTCTGGTTGAAAATCATCAGGCATGTCCCATATGTTTGGATCTCTATGAATTGCCCATGCATTGATGAGCACGTTTGTTTTTGGTGGAATATCATAGCCTTGGAGTTTCACATATGCTGATGTTTGTCGAGGAAGCAACAGAGGAGCTGGAGGGTGTAATCGTAGAGTCTCCTTGATCACGCATCTTAGATATCCCATTTGACTCATGTCATTCTCACCCAACTCTGTTTTGTTTCCCACCACTCTTCTTACCTCCTCTTGAGCTATCTTCATGGCACTTGGTTTTCCTGCTAATTCAGCCATCACCCATTCCATTGTCGTTGCACTATTATCAAGTCCACCGCTGACCATGTCCTGAAATTAACCAAAAAAAAAAGACATATGCCTAGATGTAAAAATATGTGTTTACACACGAGGAGAGAAACAAACCAGAATGAGAGCTTTGATGTTGTCCATGGTGAGATCGGCTCCGGCCAGGCTTCCATTTTTAAGATGAAGAAGAACATCCACACAGTCTTTCTCCTCAAACTGCTCAGCTCTGCTCTTCATGTGACGCTCATGTTCTTTGATTACCCGATCTAGAAAATCATCAATTTCCTTCCAAGTTTCTTCCAATCGCGCATCCAAACCAGTGAATTTATCCATCCATCCCATGATGGGAAAGAATTCTTTGAAGCTAAAAGCCAGAACAAGCTCGGAAATTTTCTGAGCAAGTCTTGTAAATTGTTTACCATATTCTTCTCCTCCATAGTCTCCCCCAAAAACAAATTCACAGAATACTGTCGCAAACATAGAAAACATCATCTCGCCAATATTGACAGGAACTTTTTGATTTACACATGACTGTCGTATTTTTGCAATCATAAGTTCTACTTCCTTTTTTCTATTGTCATGTAGTAGCTGCAGTCTCCCCTGGCTTAAAAGCTCAGAAACTAAGATTTTCCTTGCTTCCTTCCAGTTCTCATCATGTGGAGAAAATACTACTTCATTTCCCCCATAGAAAAGTACATCAGCGGCCACCGTTTTCTGTCTATTCGCAAAAATGGTGTCGTGGGTCTTCATGATCTCTCTCACGATCTCTGGTGATGAAACAACAACGGCTCGAGATTGACCCATGTGTATAAGCAGCAGAGGGCCATACTTGTCAGAGAGCAAGCGGAGAGAGTGGTGAGGAAGTGAACTAAGCTGGTGAAGGTTTCCGATTATAGGAAGTCTTGGCGGCGAGGGAGGTAACTTATATTTCCTAGACTTGGTAAGTTTAAGCAACAAGAACGCAGAGAAGAAGAAAACTAGAAAGAGAACAAAGGGATTGAACATCGTTGTTATGCTAAAGTCCTCTATGGATTGCTGCAAAACTGATAGTATGGGTATTTTAAGATTCTTTGATGGTAACTATGAGCTCATCCGTGACCTCTATCTCCATTGTTTATCCCATTGCACCGAATTCCATATGATAATAGAATAAAAACACAATTTTGACCCTGAAAATTGAGGTAAGTACAAACGAGTTCTTAAAATAATCTTTTGTCTAAAAACTTACCATCAACTATGAAAAATTATAATTTTAAATAAATAAATATTTTTTTAATTATAGCCAAGTGTCACATATATAATTTTAAGGACAAATCTTAACAAACAATAACTAAAATTGTCACGCTCTAACTCTCGGATTGAGCACGCGACAACCGTCGTGTTACCTCGAAATATGAGCGAGTCTAACCCGTACACCAAAGTATCGCAAGACATTTATCAATATCCATTAATTTTTCAAAATAATTCAATAATTCCAAGGAAACCAACATGTTTACAACACACAAACAAAGATCATCTAGTTTATCCTTATTTAAATGCAAGCATAAGGCCAGTCTGATCATCCATAATCCAATCACACAATATAAAACAAGTCTCTACTTAAGTGATCCAAACCCGTCAATCAAAGATAATTTCTAGCATATAGTTTCGAAAATCAAATAAATTCTCAATACATGTTCACAGAACCAAATGAACTTCAAAGTTCAAAATCTACAAAAATAGAATTTATATTAGTATTTCAAAAACAGTTACAACCAACACCTCCACAAGAGTCAACCAATACCTCAAAATAAAATTAAAAAAATCGATACCCGAAGAGGTACACAAAATATGTTCGGCCTAGTTCAAGGCAAGAACTAACCTTCAAACTAAACGTCCTCGTAAAAATGAAATGGAAGGAATGAGTGTAAACAATACTCAGTGAATGAAATTACAAATTATGACAATAAATGACGAGGTGATTGTAGACATGTCAAATACAATTTCAAATCATTGTCATCATATTCATGAATTCTATAATTTCATTCCAAATATCAAATACAAATGAATTTAAATAAATCATGAAGAATAACTACCAACAATGATTTACCGCAATTAAGGGCGGAACCGTCAAGGGTTTTCAAGTTTTTCTAACTCACAAATATCCTCAATCTTGGCATTGACTCGAGCCTCTCTTAGGGTGCTACCAAATTAGTCCAACGAGATGATCTTGAAAGTACCTTTCGAGTGTGGCTACTTCCTTAGTCATATAATCTCTAACCACGTCACCCTGTCGGGCTGCACCGTAGAAGAGAATGACTATAGCTATTTCATTAGACACCATTTCACAAATCCATAACATGCATCAAAATGTGCTAAAATAATTCAAACATTTTATCAAATCATGAATTCAATACCAATATGTCCAATATAAACCAATATACATGGCACATTAATTCAAGTCCATACTTATATGCATATTTCATTTCAAACTCTCTTTCGGGATACTCTATAATCACAAATTAATTTATAAACCAATTTTAAAAACATTTATAAAAATCACGTAAAGGTATTTTCTCATTCAAAATCATAAACGTGCATCTACTCACCTCTTGGGATGGTAATCACTCTCAATCCATAATCTAATTCAAGATAAATCTCTCTCGTCTCAAGTTAAGACAATAAATACAATTTCGTCACTCAAATGTAAGTCAATATTAGGGTTAACTAAAATTTCTCTCATTTGTCTCACAACTCAAATTTTCCTGCACAACAATAGCTTAGAAAAACTATCATATCTTAACCTTCAAATTTTGGATTGAGGTGATTCTAATTGGTATTTAAAGTTAAGATATAAAGCTAATTCCAATCACACAAAAATACACAAATCTATGAATATGTTAGAGCTAAATTTATGACTCACATTTCTGCAGTCACCGAAAAATTGTCATAACTTTCACTACACATATCGGATTTAAGTGATTATTGTCTCAAATTAAAGTTTAGACATAGATTTACAAATTTGATGTTTAATATTTAGCATAATCTTCCCAAAAGACATCAAAATTCCAAGGTAAATCCATGGCCAATTAAATAAGACAGGGAACAGAACAGTTCTGCAGAACAGGTGTATTTGAAAAATCACAAAAAATCCAATTTTCATATAATCCATTCGAATCATATATCATTTTAAAGTTTTAGATGTCTAGTTTCTATAAAAATAAACCCTACTTCATTTACTATTGTGCAAAGAAAGTTACGATTGAAAAACTATAATAAGGTCCAGATGTCCATTATAGATATTCAAGTTTTTGTGCCTATTTTAATATTACCAAAACTCAATAGGCTAAATACTTATATAATAATATAAATTTAAATTGAGAGACATGATTTACCTCAAACCCTAATTTCTCTCTCTCTCTACAAAAATATCAAAAATTACATAAATCAACAATAAAATCTTAAATAATTCAAATATGTGTTGGGAAAGTATTATTATCTTGATTTGAGACATCAATCTCATCCAAAACCCAAAATTTTCAAAATTCTAGATATTCTCTCTCTAAGATTTGATAGATTTCACACTAGAGTTTTGTTCTAAAATTGATATTTGGATATTTGGAAGCCTTTGATTTTGAGTATAGTATTGATGATTTTTAGAGAGATAGGGAACCGAAGGGGGAGAATGAGGTGAGGGTGGGCTTTCGTGTTGGTGCAAGGAGAGAGGGAGAGAGTAAGGAAAATATATTAATAAGTTGAGAGTGGGTTGGGGGTTTTGTCCCCACTTTTTTTCTGTTTTTGTTTTTATTTTTGTCTCTTCTTTCTTTTTTTTTTTTTTACGGTGTTACAATTCTTAACCCTCTAAAATAAAATTTGTCCTCAAAATTTGAAAATAAAATCATATCTCAAAGAGATGAGGATATTGCTTTTTCATAACATCTTCAGGCTCCCAAATTTCTTCTTCCACCCGATCACTTTTTCATTGGATCTTAACAAGAGAGACTGGTCTATTCGCAATTTCCTGATTTGTTAATCAATGATAGTTATGGGTTGGACTTTGAAGTTTAAGTCTTCCTTTAGTTTAACTAGAGGAATCTCTAAAATATGTGAAGGGTTTGGCAAATACTTCTTCAACATTGAGACATGAAAGATATCATGGATCCTCTCCGATTCCTATGGCAACTATAACCGGTATGCCACTTTATCAATTTTGTCAATGATCTTGAAGGAGCCAATATAGCGAGAATTCAATTTTCCCTATTTTCGGAACTAAATTACTCCCTTCCAAGGTGATATTTTCAAGAACACAATATCTCTCACTTCGAACTCCAATCGTCGTCTTCTCTTGTCGGCATAACTCTTTTGTCGTTCTTGGACCGCCTTCATTCTTTCTCAGACTATCTTTACTTTCTCTACAGTGGCCTCAATTAACTCAATATTCTCAATCTTCCTCTCTCCTATTTCATCCCAACACAACGGAGTTTGATACTTTCTTACATATAAAGTCTCATAGGGTGACATATCAATACTTGCCTGGTAGCTATTGTTGTATGCGAATTCAATTAGTGGGAGGTATCTATCCCAACTCCCTTGGAAGTCCATCTCACATGCCCTAAGTATGTCTTCTAGGGTTTGAATCGTGCACTCCGATTGTCCGTCAATTTGAGCATGGAAAGTAGTGCTGAACTTTAACTTTGTCCTCAAGGATTTTTACAACTTTAACAAAACCGTGAAGTAAATCTAGAATCACGGTCTGACACAATCGATATCGGAACTCCATGAAGTCTCACAACCTCATCAATGTAGAGTTTGGTTAATCTCTCTAAAGAGCATGTGTTCTGAATCAGAAGGAAATGGACTGACTTAGTGAGTTGGTCTACTATCACCCAAATAACATCATGATGGCTCAGAGTACATGGCAAACCAACCACAAAATCCATGGTAATATGTTCTCATTTTTACTCGGGAATCGGTAATGGTTGGAGGACACCGACGGGTTTCTGATATTCGGCTTTGATTTTTTGGCACACAAGGCACTTAGCTACAAATTTGGATATTTGCCACTTCAACCCTGACCACCAATAAGTTTTCTTAATGGTTCGATACATCTTGTTACTCTTGGGATGCATCGCATATGCCGAGAAATGTGCTTCCTCAAGAATGGCCTTCCGTATTTCATCATTTTTGGGAACACAAATCCGTTTCTCATACACAACCATTCCATGATCCCGGATTCTGAATTCACCACCTTCACCATTGTGAATCTTCTCCACTATACCCTTTAGCTCCTCATCGATTGCTTGAAGCTCTCTAATGTGGTCTACTAATGTTGGTTGTACTTCAAATTTGGCCAAAAGTACACTATGCTCATCATTGGCCAACCCAACTTTAAGTGTACGGAGTCTTACTAAGCATGAGAGATAAGAACTCCCACAAGATGCCGAAGAAGGAAACTTGCAGCTTAAGGCATCTGTGACTACATTTGTTTTTCCCGGGTGGTAGTCTATCACTAGATCATAATTTTTTATCAACTCCAGCCATCTCCGTTGCCTTAAGTTAAGCTCTTTCTGCATGAGCAAATATTTGAGACTTTTGTGATCGGTAAAGATTCGGCACGTCACACCATACAAATAATGTCACGCCCCGACCCGTGGGTCCGAGCACGCGACAACCTCCACATTACCCCGAGACACGAGTGAACCCCACTCCGTATCTTGAAGTACCGCAAGGCATTTCCATCATCCCAAATATTTCAAAGTAATTCTGAATCATCCATTAGTCAACCCGGTCATCTCAACAGTTCTCAAGAAATCAAAATAAAATTTGCAAACATAAAATAAGTGAACATTTAACATTCCAAAGTTTAACACTCAAAGTATAAATCTAGATTTTTAAAGAAACATGTATATAAAATATTATACAAAAAGAGTTTTAGAAAATACCCTCCAATGGATCCAACTAGATGCCTCCAAAATATTCACAACCAAAAATGGACCTATACCGACGAGCGGTCCCGAATGGCTACTCTCTTCGACTGGATCTAACTACCGATCGACTGGGTCTAGCTACCGATCAACTCTTATCTCTACGTTTCTTCTGAAAAGGGATAAGAGGAGGGGTGAGTATGGAAATATCCAGTGAGTAGAGTGCAATGTATAGCTATGTAAGTGAGTTAGTGGTGAGTGTGGAAATGTCAAACAATAATCTCAAAACAGATTTATTTTCCAACAAAAATATCAAGTAATCATTCAAACAATTATAACAAGAGCCATGACTTTTCCACGACACAAAATACACTTTTCCAATACTATGGGTTTGCCTCAAAATCTCTCCACCGATGGCTTGGCTCGGACCATCCGATGGAACCGCCAATGGTTTTTCATTACCATCGATCATAAAACATCAACCCCGACCTTGGCGTTGGCTCGCGGCCTCTTCGGAGGTGCAACCGAATAACCTCGAAATGGACTTGGGGGCATCTCTCTACCGCCGCCTACCCCCTCAAGTCCACCAAGCTCTCCACGCCACCCCCTCGAATCGATCCGTGGAAGCTTAAACTTGACCGGTCATCACATAACTGGGTGCTTGCACCCATACATGCACCATGGGGACTCAGACTCATACGCCTAAGCCAATACATAAACCATTTTTCAAACATCATATCACATGCAATAAAAATCAACAAGTTTCACAATTCATAAACTCAGCAAATGTTTCCGCAGGAAAAATTCAACATGTTTCAAAATGAATCTCATGGCTCAAATAAAACACATTTTTAGGGACATTCCACAATCATAAAACATTTCATAAAGTCAGTTTAGGAAAAATCATTTTCGAAAATCATGAAAATCATTTCTCATTCACAAACACAACAAACCGTCTACACACAGTTCTTAGGGAGGATAGTCACTCCCAGATCTGTCCGCGGCAAAGGTCCTGTCCCGATCAGCTTGTCCAGACCCTATGGGATATTATCATAAAATCAAAATCATCACTACTGATTATCTCTCGTCAACCCAAGAACCCTAATATCCAAATCCAAGATTTTCTCCCACTTATTGTGACTTAAAGATCTCCTAAACCCCAACAAATAAATGATTAAATAAGGCAAAAACTTGGGTTAGAAAATTATATTACCTTATTGGTGTCTCCAAAAGTCCGTCCGATCTGAGTGTACTAAAACCCTTGATTTACAGCACCAGATCCTTAAGCTTCTCTCCAAGATCAAGACTAAAATCTAATTTTTATAGAGTTGACTGAGTAGTTTAGAGACTTTGCTCTAAAGATTTGGTGTAAATCGATTGAGGTTTGTAAAGAGAGAAAAAGAGAGACCTGGGTTTTCGTAGTTTTGGAAGTCCACTTCTCTATTTATTGTCAAATCATTTTCAATAATTATTTAGTAGTCCTCTTAAATTCCTAAATTGCATAAATATCCTAGGTCATTGGGAAAGTCACCAAATAGCTTTAAAATGCTCAAACTTGTGTTCTGCTGAAGAGATGTGTTCGGTACCGAACAAGATGAGTTGATATAGGTATTACACATTTACAAGAAACAAACTAGAATTATAGAAATTTTGGGATACCCACAAACATGGGATATAACATAAATTTGATAATATATGATTATAGAGGTTGTATGGCTCGGTGGATAACATGCTCAAGCTTTTGGGATCAATTCCCAATGGCTACACTCAACGACAATTATTGAGAAAATTGGAAAAAGTCAAAGTTCAAGCCAAAATGGAGCAAATCGAGCGGTTCTATCGAAGAAGAAGAAAATTGGATGTGATATTGTACCATTCGATCAGTTCAATTGTCGTTGGGCGCAGAGTGTAATTCGATCAAATAGAAGATGATCGAACGACCAAAGGGCATATGGATTAAATTGCTCGAACAAGAAAAATAAAATCATGATACGGAACGGTAAATGAAAATGATCGAATAAGAAAAATAAAATCTGATATCGAACGGTAAATGAAAATATATTGTACTGGACAACCAAATAATGATAAAGAAAATCTCATATCGACGATGCACGTTACCGATCATAGATACACAATACCGTTCGGTAGCAAAATAATCATTAGATATTGGACATACCGATGGGCATATAAAATTATAAAATAATAAGTTTACCCAAAATTACAACTTCCTCCGTTTACCGATGGGACCTAATTGTAATGTACTGATGATAGGGAAATATACCGACAGTCAAATCATTTATTTCACAATATACCGATGGGCTCTTACTATACCGACGGGAGTTCCAATACCAACTGGTGAGTAAATGACCAACAGGAGTTTAGAAACCTAGTACCGACAGATATAAACTTCATCTTCACAATCTGATGGGTGTCTCATAATTATTGATCCGCAAATGATTATCATCGACAACTGACAGGAAAACCAAAAATTTGAGGGATTGTTCACTAAACTTAAATCTCTACTGAACACTTAAATTCCTCTGAATATCGAACGGTTAAAATCCACCAAGTACCGATTGTCGAACACCCAAATAACCAACTGCTCTGGAGATCAAGACTCCAATGATCGGTAATTTAGAAAATTTTAAAATCCATCAACTAAGTGTTTTAAAAAGATTTGACCATTCTGAATAACAAAAATTTATATTTTTATTCTAAATAAATTATTCTCCCATATTTTCATATATATATATATATATATATAAAAATTTTCCAATTGTTTATTTAAAACAAAATCATAATCCGAACGTGTCCGGTATTACAATTTCTACCCCCCTAAAAAAATATTTTGTCATCAAAATTTCAGCATCTGACCATTCCTCAAACGACTGGAGGTTCAGCTTACTCATGACTTCTTCAAATTCCTAAGTCATTTACTTTGCTAGAACCTTATCAACAACTCCTTAGCTTACTGTTCTTGGATTTTCTATCACTCTGATACCAATATATTTGTCTAATATTTCTAACATCATGTAACTTGCTCAATGATACTCACACATTTATCACATCACAATACTAACAATCATCACAATTAATTATACAAAATCAATACTCAAAATTGACTCATCAATTATCTCTATCGTGCAGTGATTCAATACTTCTAGTAAGCCTTAAAAATCAAAGGACACCAATAATATGTTTTTCAAATCAATGAACTCATAATTAATCAAATTTACCTGTAGCAACATCAGGAATGTTTTGTTCCTCTTCATTGGTCATCGCATAGATTCTAGTTTGGATTCAAGGTTGAGGACGGCAGGGATTAGTAGCCACAGTGTTGCTGCCAGTCCCCGTCCTTAGAGTTGTGTTGGAAGGAGATGCGACAGGGTCAGCTGGTCCACTCCTGGAACCACTAGGAAGATCAAGGTTTTGTTAACTCCCTTGTACTTTTAAACCCAATTCAGGACAATCATATCAGAGATGACCCTCCTGTCCACAATGGAAGCATCTTCTAAGTTCATTACAAGGTCCACAATGGAATTTTTTGCAATTCTTGTAACGGACTTGGTTGTTTCCGATCGACTTGGTTTCGGACACAACACTATTGTTCGAAACACTCTCTCTTAAAAAGTGTTGGTCTTTGGGAAAGCCAATGGATCCTGTACCGGAGACACCGCTATAAGAGGTTGTACTCTTACTTTTCTTAGAACTCTGATCTGAAGTGGTTTCGGTTCTCCTTTTCCTTCCAAATGCTTCTCTAGCCTTTCCTCTTTCTTCAACCATCTTCTCTGCTCTCAAAGCTAGTTGCAAAACATCTTTAAAGGCATGGCCCTCGATAACCGACATCTTTTCTCTAATACTCAAATTCAATCCTTTTTCGAACTTAAAGCATAAATATTCTTCAGAGGCCACAAACTCTGGGACAAACAATGACAACTCCCTCAACTCAGTCTCATATTCTACCACCAATTTGTTTCCTTGCTTAAGATAGAAAAATTCTTGCCTCTTTAAGTCCTGATAAAACCTAGTATAGTACATCTCATCAAATTTCCTAAGGAACTCACTCCATGATATGGGAGTAGATGATCTCCTCTTCAGGTTCTCCCACCATGTTCGAGCACTCTTGTCAAGCAACCTTACAGCTACCATTAACTTCATCTCATCGTCTAACCTCATGTCTGCCAAGGTTTCCTGAACTCTATTAATCCAATCTTTCGCTACCGTAGCATCACTAGTGCCCGAGAAAGTCTCACAGCCTAGTTGTCTTGCTTGCTCAATCAACTTGGACAATTCAAAGGTTGGACGGGTAGTTGGTGCAACTACCAATGGAGGAGGAGCTACTGGTGCTAGAGGAGTGTTGGTTGGGACGGTAGTGTTTGATGGAGGAGTTTGCACTGGAGTTTGAGTTTGGAACTGAACACCATACTTGCTCCACCATTCCATACACTATTGGAATGCGGCAAGTGGTGGTGGAGGAATCTCAGACGGTGCAACCGAAGGCTCAGGTGCACTAGGAGGAGGAGCATAGGATGATGACATAGCCTCATGCTCAGAACGAGGAATCTCAGACAAAGTTCTTGTTTTTCGACGAGGAGCCATTGAATTTCTACAAGAAGAGAATCTTATCTTAGCTCACTAAATTAGATAAACCAATAATGCACTCATGCCTAATGTGACTAAATTTCCTAGAACCCATAGGAGGCTTTTGAATCATTGCCTCAAGATATTTTGAAACATAAAAATCTTTGAAAACATTTAAAAACTCAGAAAACATTTAAAAATGTTTCAAAAATATTTTACCAATATCAAAACCTTAGCTCTGATGCCAATATATTTGTCACGCCCTGACCCGTGGGTCCGAGCACGCGACAACCGCCGCGTTACCCCGAGAAACAAGTGAACCCCACTCCGTATCCCGAAGTATCGCAAGGCATTTCTATCATCCCAAATATTTCAAAGTAATTCTGAATCATCCATCAGTCAACCCGGCCATCTCAACAATTCTCAAGAAATCAAAATAAAATTTGCAAACATAAAACAAGTGAACATTTAACATTCTAAAGTTTAACACTCAAAATATAAATCTAGATTTTTAAAGAAACATGTATATAAAATATTATACAAAAAGAGTTTTAGAAAACGCCCTCCAATGGATCCGACTAGCTGCCTCCAAAATATTCACAACCAAAAATGGACCTATACCGACGGTCAGTCCCAAACGGCTACTCTCTTCAGCTGGATCTAACTACCGATCGACTGGGTCTAGCTACCGATCGGCCCTTATCTCTACGTTTCCTCTGAAAAGGAATAAGAGGAGGGGTGAGTATGGGAATACCTAGTGAGTGGAGTGCAATGGTATAGCTGTGTAAGTGAGTGTACGGTGAGTGTGGAAATGTTAAACAATAATCTCAAAATAGATTTATTTTCCAACAAAAATATCGAGTAATCATTCAAACAATTATAACAAGAGCCATGACTTTTCCACAACACAAAATACACTTTTCCAATACTATGGGTTTGCCTCAAAATCTCTCCACCGATGGTTTGGCCCAAACCGTCCGATGGAACCGCCAAGGGGTTTTCATTACCATCGATCATAAAACATCAATCCCAACTTTGGCATTGGCTCGCGGCCTCTTCGGAGGTACAACCGAATAGCCTCGAAATAGACTTGGGGGGATATCTCTCTACCGCCGTCTACCCCCTCAAGTCTACCAAGCTCTCAACGCTGCCCCCTCGAATCGGTCTGTGGAAGCTTAAACTCAATTGGTAATTACATAACGGGGTGCTCACACCCATACATGCACCATGAGGACTCAGACTCATGCCCCTAAGCCAATACATAAACTATTTTTCAAACATCATATCACATGCCATAAAAATCAACAAGTTTCACAATTCATAAACTCAGCAAATGTTTCCGCAGGAAAAATTCAACATGTTTCAAAATGAATATCATGGCTCAAATAAAATACATTTAGGGACATTTCACAATCACAAAAATTTCATAAAGTCAGTTTAGGAAAAATCATTTTGGAAAATCATGAAAATCATTTCTCATTCACAAATACAACAAACCGTCCACTCACAGTTCTTAGGGAGGGTAGTCACTCCCAGATCTGTCCACGGCAAAGGTCCTGTCCCGATCAGCTTGTCCAGACCCTATGGGATATTATCATAAAATCAAAATCATCACTACCGATTATCTCTCGTCAACCCAAGAACCCTAATATCCAAATCCAAGATTTTCTCCCACTTATTGTGACTTAAAGATCTCCTAAACCCCAACAAATAAATGATTAAATAAGGCAAAAACTTGGGTTAGAAAATTATATTACCTTATTGGTATCTCCAAAAGTCCGTCCGATTTGAGTGTACTAAACCCTTGATTTACAGCACCATATCCTTAAACTTCTCTCCAAAATCAAGACTAAAATCTAATTTTTAGAGAGTTGAATGAGTAGTTTAGAGACTTTGCTCTAAAAATTTTGTGCAAATCGATTGAGGTTTGGAAGGAGAGAAAAAGAGAGACATGGGTTTTCGTAGGTTTTGGAAGTCCACTTCTCTATTTATTGTCAAGCCATTTTCAATAATTATTTAGTAGTTCTCTTAAATTCCTAAATTGCATAAATAACCTAGGTCATTGGGAAAGTCACCAAATAGCTTTAAAATACTCAAACTTGTGTTCTGCTGAAGTGATGTGTTCGATACCGAGCAAGATGAGTTGATATGGGCATTACAAATTTACAAGAAACAAACTAGAATTATAGAAATTTTGGGATACCCACAAACATGGGATATAACATAAATCAGATAATATATGATTAGAGAGGCTGTATGGCTTAGTGGATAACATTTTCTTTTTGGAAACTCAAGCTTTTGGGATCAATTCCCAATGGCTATACTCAACGACAATTATTGGGAAAGTTGGAAAAAGTCAAAGTTCAAGCCAAAATAGAGCAAACCAAGCGGTTCTATCGAAGAGGAAGAAAATTGGATGTGATATTGCACCATTCGATCAGTTCAATTGTCGTTAGGTGCAGAGTGTAATTCGGTCAAATAGAAGATGATCGAACGACCAAAGGGCATATGGATTAAATTGCCCGAACAAGAAAAATAAAATCAGAGAATGATACGGAACGGTAAATGGAAATGATCGAACAAGAAAAATAAAATAAGAGAATGATATCGAACGGTAAATGAAAATATATTGTACTGGACAACCAAATGGTGATAAAGAAAATCTCACATTATCAACGGTGCACATTACCGATCATAAATACACAATACCGTTCGGTAGCAAAATAATCATTAGATATTGGACATACCGATGGACATATAAAATTATAAAATAATAAGTCTACCCAAAATTACAACTTCCTCCATTTATCGATGGGACTTAATTGTACTAGAATGATGATAGGGAAATATACCGACAGTCAAATCATTTGTTTCACAATATACCGATGGGTTCTTACTATACCGACGGGAATTCCAATTCCAACTGGTGAGTAAATGGCCAACAGGAGTTTAGAAACCTAGTACCGACAGATATAAACTTCATCTTCACAATACCGATGGGTGTCTCATAATTATCGATCGGCAGATGATTATCATCGACTACTGACTGGGAAACCAAAAATTTGAGGGATTATTCATTGAACTTAAATCTCTACCGAACACTTAAATTCCTTTGAGTACCGAACGGTTAAAATCCACCAAGAACCGATTGCCGAACACCCAAATAACCGACGGCTCTGGAGATTAAGACTCCAATGATCGGTAATTTAGAAAATTTTAAAATCCATCAACTAAGTGTTTTAAAAAGTATTGACCATTATGAATGACAAAAATTTATATTTTTATTTTAAATAAATTATTCTCTCATATTTTCATATATATATATATATAAAAATTTTCCAATTGTCCATTTAAAACAAAATTACAATCCGAACGTGTCCAGTATTACAAATAATGTCGTCAAATTTTCAAAACGAAAATTATCGCAGCTAAATTTAGGTCGTGAGTGGGGTCATTCAACTCATGCTTTTTCAATTAGCGAGAGGTATAGGCAATCACCTTATCATTTTGTATCAAAACGCAACACAATTCTTACTTACTAGCGTCACTATATATAACATTTTCACCACTACTAGTCGGGAGGGCGAGAATAGATACAGATGTGAGTCTCTTTTTGAGTTTTTGAAAACTCTCTTCACATTTATTACTCCACTCGAATTTGACCCCCATTCTGAGTCAAATTGGACAATGGAGCTGTAATCTTGGAGAACCCCTCAATAAATCTTTGATAATATCCCTCCAATCCAAGGAAGCTTCTCACTTCGGTGATATTTTTCGGTTGTTCCCACTTAAATATGGTATCAACTTTCTTCGAATCAACAAATATCCCATCTTTGGATACCACATGCCTTAAAAAGCCGATATCTCTTAACCAAAACTCATACTTAGGGAATTTGGCGTATAACTTATTCTCTCGAAAGTTTGCAATACTATCCGAAAATGCTCAGAATGCTCTTCATTATTTCTGGAATATATCAAAATGTCATCAATAAAAACTATAACAAATTTATCAAGATAAGAGTGGAAAATCCGATTCATCAAGTCCATAAAAACGGTGGGAGTATCAGTCAACCCAAAAGATATCACTAGGAATTCATCATGGTCATACCGCGTTCTAAATGCAGTCTTGTGAATGTCATCCCCTTTTATCTTCAATTGGTGGTACCCCGACCTCAAGTCTATTTTTGAAACTAATGAAACCCCTTGAAGTTGATCAAACAAATCATCAATCCTTGACAATAGGTACTTGTTTTTGATAGTCACCTTATTGACTTTCCGGTAGTCTATGCATAATCAGAAGGTGTCATCCTTCTTCTTCACAAATAAAACCGGAGCATCCCAAGGTAAGGTACTCGGACGAATGAACCCTTTCTTTAATAATTCTTGGATTTGCATATTTAGTTCCTTTAACTCTACGAGTGTCATTCTATATGAAGGGATTAAGATTGGAGCAGTGCCGGGAACCAATTTAATGGCGAAGTTGAATTCTCGAATCGAAGGCAAACCAGGCAACTCTTTCGAGAAGACATCTGGAAAATCCTTTACCACCAAAGTATCATCCAAGTTTGGACTCTCCATCATGGTGTTAATGATGTATGCCAAGTAAGCTTCACACTCCTTATGCATCAATCTCTGTGCTTCTATTGTCAAGATTACATAAATCGACATCACTTGTCGTTCACCAACGAATACAAGTGTCGGACGACCCGGTTTTCGAAACTCTACTTTCTTGGTGAAACAATCCACAGATACCCAGTAGAAGTATAGCCAATCCATACCCAAAATGATATCAAAATCCACCATATCTAATGGAATCAGATCCACCTCAAAATCCACCAATTCGTTGAAAATCGTGAATAAAAAGAATTTTTCGTTGTAAATTTCGTCACAACCTTAGCGAGGAAAATATAAACTCGTTACTAATTTAGCAACAAAAATAATGATCCGTCGCTAATTTAGCGACGAAATTTGAGATCTGTTGCTAAACTTAGCGATGGACTGTTATATCCGTCGCTAATTAACAACGGATTATATTTTCGTCGCTAAATTTAGCAACAAAAAAATTATCTGTCGCTGATTTAGCGATGAAATTTGAGATCTGTCACTAAATTTAGCGACGGACAGTTATATCCGTGGTTAATTGGTGACGAATTATATTTACGTCGTTAAATTTAGTTACGGATTTTAGTATCCATCGTTAAATTTAGCCACAGATTTCTTATTCATCACTAAATTTATCAATGAATCAAGTTTTGTGATTAATGTCGTCGTTAATTAGCCACAAAAAAATATTTATCACTAAATTCGTCGCTAATTTTTTTACTATACTTAGATATTCATAGCTAATTTCATGACTAAATTCTTTTTACACTCTATTATGAAGTATTTTCAATTGTGTCTCTCTTCTTGACCTTTTTTGTGTAAGAAAATCGAGTTGAATACATAATAAATGTTACAATTCTCACTGAATTGACAACTTTAGACAATAAATAATTCAAAAGTACAATAATAGAACTTTCGAAAATCAAATACTAATATATACAATAATATAATTTTATTTATATAAGCATATATTTTATCTTTGTACTAAATGCAAGAGTACAGTTGGTATCGAACAATTCTTTTAAAGATTAGGTAAGAAAATTGTATTCATTGAAAATCTTAACAATCATAATCTTACAAAAAATATTACAAATTTTGTTATAAATTTTCAAAAACTACTTTTGCATTATTTATTTTATTGTAAATAGCCTATTTATTGTTAAATTCATTAAAAATGGTGAATAAAAAAATTTTTATCACAAATTTCGTCACAAACTTAGCAACGAAAATACAAATTCGTCACTAATTTAACAACAAAAATAATTATAAATTTGAAATCTGTCGCTAAAATTAGCAACGGACTATTATATCCATCACTAATTTGCGACGGATTACTTTTTTGTCACTAATTTAGCAACAGATTTCTTGTTCGTCGCTAAATTTAGTGACAATCTGCCGGATTCATGGTTAATGTCATCGCTAATTAGCTACAAAAAAATATTCATCGCTAATTAAGATATTGATTTTTATTAAATATAATTTTATATTTTTATTAAATATAATTTTGTATTTTTATTAAATATAATTTTGTGTTTTTATTAAATATAATTTTGTGTTTTTATTAAATATAATTTTTTAATTTTTATTAAATATAATTTTATGTTTTTATTAAATATAAATTTATATTTTTATTAAATATAATTTTGTGTTTTTATTAAATATAAATTTTTATTTTATATTTTTATTAAATTAGGGTATTGATTTTTATTAAATATAATTTTGTATTTTTATTAAATATAATTTTGGTTAAATATAATTTTGTGTTTTTATTAAATATAATTTTGTAATTTTATTAAATATAATTATGTGTTTTTATTAAATATAATTTTGTGTTTTTATTAAATATAATTTTATATTTTGTATTTTTATTAAATTAGGGTATTGATTTTTATTAAATATAATTTTGTAATTTTATTAAATATAATTTTGTTATTTTATTAAACATAATTTTGTATTTTGTATTTTTACTAAATTAGGGAATTGTATTTTGAATGGTAAGAGTTAGAAAGAAAATAAAAAAGAAAAAAGAAAAAAATATATATCAGATAAGTTAATGTGGTATAGTGGTTGAAAGTACACAAAACATTCTCTTAAATCCAAGTTCGAATCTAGGCAAGAGTACATTTTCTGTAAAAAAATAAATCAGCAAGGGGCGTGGGCATGTGTACGCGGGGACACAGGCAGGGGCGGGCGGGTGGGCAGAAGGGTTTTCTATATTAAAAGTATAAATTGCTAAATTTAGCCACGGATTTTCGACTCCGCCGCTAAATTTAGTAACAGATTCTACAATCTGTCGCTAAATTTAGCCACGAATTTTGAAATTCATGGCTAAATTTAGCTATAGGTATTAAATCTATTGCTAAATTTAGTCACGGATTTTCAATCCGTCGCTAAATTTAATCACAGATTTTCAATCTATCACTAAATTTAGTCATGAATTTTGAAATCCGTCACTAAATTTAGTCACGGATTTTAAATCCATCACTAAATTTAGACACGGATTTTAAAATCCGTCACTAAATTTAGCCACACATTTCAGAATCTGTCGCTAAATTTAACAACAAAATTATTATTCGTCGCTAATTTTACGATGAATATTTTTTTTTCATCACTAAATTTTTGCGACGCGTTATCAGCGACGAAATTTTTTCGTCACTAAATAAATTAGCGACAAATTTTTTTAAAATTTTTGTCTCTAAATCCATTTTTTTTTTTTGTAGTGGGTGCAAAAAGAGCAGTGAGGAAGTGAGCCAAGCTTGGGAAGGTAGCCAATTAAGGGAAGTTTTGGTGGCGGCAGAGGCAACTTATACTTGCTAGATTTAACAAGTTTGAAGAACTAGAAAAAAGAGAACAAAAGTAGAAGTAGCGCAAAGAATTAAACGTAGTGAAGTTTGAGAATCTTCCATGTATTTCAGCAAAAGTTTTATGGACATTTTCACCATCTTGCTCGAGACTATGAGCTCAATTCATGAAATTTTATCAGTTCATATGCTTTATTCCAAGGATACTCAAGTCTAAATGTAAGTTGAATATGATATTCTGGCCAAGGACATTGTGACATTATGTATGACTCATGCATTCCAAGGATGCATTTTTGATTAATTTTTTCAGAGATTTTACTCCACTCGAATATCAGAACACGCACATCAATTAGCAACGAAAATCCAAGGCCTTGAGGGTCACATGAAAGATACCGTGATTACTCTGGAGTGTGAGATAGTTAAATTTTGCAGTGTCCTATGCTATCATATATTAAATTTTGCAATGTCCTATGGTATCATATATTATTCACTACAAAACAACCAAATCACCCTTTCTTATCCTAAGGAATCTTTATGCTCCATGTGACAGGCCGGGGCTATTGTTTGAGAGAGAGAGAGAGATGGTTATCACAGAGGTGTCCTTTTTTTTTTTTTTAAGTGCTATGGTTGAGTCATCATTCAATATTCGGGATTTTGTTAATTAATTCGGATTGACTTGGTGTTTGACCCATTTTTGAAAGGTTACTTAATGACATCTTTTCCGTTCCTAAAGAACAGACATGTCCATCATGCACCATGAAAAGCAGCACCCGGTTTCTCACACACATGCACGCACGCACACACCTTCCAAATTAAGAATGTACCATGGTATATGAAAAATTGGGATAACCCTAATTCCTTTTTTGCTTCCGCTTTAAATTTTGACTCAACTTTTGCATTAAAAGTATGCGTTAGATTTGTTATGCATTCTATCGTTTACTCCACTCAAATATCAGAATACGCACGTCAATTAGCAACAAAAATCCAAGGCCTTGAGGGTCACATGAAAGCTACTGTGATTACTCTGGAGTGTGAGATAGTTAAATTTTGCAGTGTCCTATGCTATCATATATTAAATTTTGCAATGTCCTATGCTATCATATATTATTCACTACAAAACAACCATATCACTCTTTCTTATCCTAAGGAATCTTTATGTTCCATGTGACAAGCCGGCGCTATTGTTTGAGAGAGAGAGAGAGAGAGAGAGAGAGAGAGAGAGAGAGAGATGGTTATCACAGAGGTATCCATGATACACCATGAAAAGAAGCACCCGGTTTGTCATACACACCGAATTAAGAAGGTACCATGGTATACGAAAAATTGAGATATCACTCCTTTTATAAATTTCATTTTTTATTTTTACTTTATTTTATTTTATTACAGGCAAAAACTATTTCAATTAGAAACTCACATTTATCGATTATTATTTTTTGTGTATAAGCTTTGTAAATTACTATAAAAATTTAAATCTCATACATCATTAGGTTGATTACATTTAATATTTAAATCTAATGTTTGGGTAGGGAATAAGCCCTGTATTCAAGCCAGGCTTGAACAAATACCTTTTTCTTTCGGCCTGACAATATCTGGTCCGTGCCCAACCAGGCCTGCCTAATGATCAGGTCCACAACCTAGATAGATGAGTTCAATCACTAAATGTTAAGGCATAAATTATTATGTCGTCGTTCCTTTGTCAGCAACCCCAAGAAAGAATGACTAGACGAGAGTCTGAATAGGCTGAGATGAGTTTGTATGGCCCATGAACCGACAGGCGTAAGCGTTGTTTTCTGGAAACCAAGATGAGTGACAAAGAAAGCCACAAATTTTTCGTTCCCAGCTCCAGAGTAAACGACACGTGAAGTTAATAAAAGTAAGGTAGGATTCCATGAGACCAGCTGGACTTTTGTTTTCACTTGCTAATAATGTGTGCTTCGTTTAGGGCACGGCTATATCCGATCCAATTTAATAAATATTTGAAAATTCTGATTTAATAAATATCTAAAAAATTTGATCCAATAGATTGAGTTTTTTTTTTAAAAAAAATCAGGTTAGAATTAGACTAGAATCAGATTTTAATATTAAAATGATCGATTCAGTTTGGATACAGATTTAAGTTGTAAATAATTCAATCCGATCTAATAATAATTTATAATAAAATAAAATTTTATTTTAATATAATATTATTAAATAAAATAAAAAGATTTTTAAAATTTGTTATAATTTGTAAATTTTATTTTCATTTTTGAATAAATATTATTAAATTAAAAAAGAAGATATTGGGCTATAGTTTAAGTCAGGTATGGGTCAGATTTGTGCAGAACATAAATCGGTTTAAAATCATAGCGGAACAGTTTTTTAAAAATATGTAATATATTGGGTCAGATTTGACTTTTAGAAAAATTCACAAGATCGGTTATGAATTTTTTATTTTTTAACCCAAATCGAGTTAGAGTCGCATATAATATTAGACTTAATATTTAAGATCGGATATAATATTAATATAACGCGCACCATAACCGATTCCCCTAATTCTATTAACATCTTTGTGTCCTGGAATATTAATGTCAGTGGCCTCAATGTTATATTCTACTGAATTTGGACTCGCAATGCACCAAATATCAATTTTGCGGCCAAGTAAAACATGGAGGATCTTCTCAAAACACCAATGTTTGATCCTTTGGTTCTCTCTGCAGTATTCTTCTCTGGTGGGACATGGTCCAAAGTCCAACTAGAAGGGTCAGCTCTTGAAAAACCCACATAAGATAACTACCGATCAATATTCAAATATTTCTTATGACTATCCGCCGAAAGGTCTCAGTCGCCCAGATCTCCCGAACGATAGGAACTCAGTCGCCCCGAATGTGATTTATCAAGTAAAGGTAATCATCCTGATCGGGTTTCCTACCGCTAGGTCCACCGAAAGAACGGGCTCCAAAAACCTTCCATCGGTCCAGCGATTAATCGATAGCCAACAGCTCCAACGATTCCAAGGAAAGTCAAATTATCCTAATAAATCCGATTTCCTATTTGAGAGCAGCCTCTCTAGGATCTTTCCGTTAAGGAAAGAATCCCACAAAAAACGAAAGCTTCCCAAAGGATGAAAATCACAATTAATTCAGAATATTGAATCCCCAAGATTTTCGAATCAATTCGATAAGGAAAGTAGGGTTGAAGCACCCCGACGACGCACGACTCTCGCAGGTATAAAGTATCCTAAACCCTTCAAATCAGATACACTCTGGGGGCCTCACACATTTGGCACTCTAATCACAGGGAATCATCCCTAGAACTCTCAGTCTGTTTCAATTTCATCCAAAAACTGCTCTTTCTGACTTAAGTATTGGAGTCTCCCCGCCGGAGCACCCTCTGGTGGTTTTTGTAGGTATTACATCTCTCCTGACGGCGATCATTCAAATCTACAAGGAACCGGTATCTATAGAGTTACAACTCACCTCTAACAGATTGGCGTCGTTCTTGGGAACAGAGTAGAACAACTTCTGTTGTAATACCAGACAAGTCTGAATTTTTTAAACTCAATCTAAATGGAAAATTTAATTTTTTTTATATATTTTATGAAAATGTGGGAGAAATAATTAATTTGAATATAAATGTGAAACTCTGTCCTTTGATTTGTTCAGGATGTTCCTTAGACTCTTGATCGGTAGATATTTTAATTATAAGTGATCAGTTAGTAGAGTATTGGCTTGTCGGTAGAGACTGCTCCTGGGAGATTGTCATCCCTAGACCATTTCTTTATTTCTATCATTCGGTATATATTACAGTCGGTTAAAATTGAACTCTCTATTGGTACCAACCTGTCAGTGACTTTCAAAAAATTTCTCAATATTCTTAGTGTTAAACATTTTCATAAACTTATCTGTATCTTTGCCTCATTGATATGTTTAAATAATTAATTCTCATCGGTCCATTGACCGAATAGCATTACCAATCTCCAATCGGCACCCTCCATTTCTCTTCGACACCGTTGGACAATTTATATTCGACACTTGAAGTTAGAAATTTTAAATAACTCTCATCAGTGCCTTTCTATTCTTGCTTCTGTACCATTCAACATAATTTTCTTAATTTACCGAATGGTCTATAATATTTCCCTTCGGGTATTTGTCAATCCATTCGGACATAAATTCTCTCTAATATTCCTCCCTTCAATGTTGACTGAGCGGCGTCCATTACATTTCCCTTTGGTATTTACAAATCCATACTGAACAATGCACTATGTGGAAATTTAACAATTTTCTTGATTGACCGAATGACCTTCAATTCTTGCAATATGACTGAACGGCACCGAACAGCATCATCACCATTTTGTACACCACCGGATAGCATTTTCTTTTGGCATTATGACCGGACAGCACCCTCCTTTGGCATTTTCTTCACACCCACAACCGAACAGCACATTACACATCCAATTTCTCTCTCATCGGCTATTGTGAACACATATTTTATTCTTATTTTATTTTTCTATTTCCTATGCTGCCTCCGTAACGTGTCTACCACAATTTGACTTGCCTTATCAAGTTTGCAAATTTGCTTGTCATTGTTGAGATTTGATCCTATCCACCAAGTACCAAAAAGAATGTTCTCCACCAAGCCACTTTAACTCTAGTTATTATAATACCCAATCTATCTTATATTCCTCATTTTTGGAGTATTCCAAATTTTTATAATCATAATTTATTTTCCATAAATTACACTTTCATTCCAATTTTCTGAACCCGTCGGCTCCTAGAACCTGACCTACAGTATTTAATTTCATTGAATGACTTTCCCAATGACCCAAGAGAATATATTGGATATTTGTGCAAATTGAAAATGTGAGAGGGCCATTAGGCAAATATTGAAAATGGGTTATAAATGAAGAGTAGTGGTAGGACATTAGAACTCACAAAAACCAAACTTCATTTTTTCTTCTTCTTCCTTTTCTCTCTTGGTTCACACATTCTCTCTCCCTCTCTTCTTGTTTCTTCCAAAGATCAATTAAAATACCACTAGAACTCGCACTCTACAGGTTCAAAAACCTCTAACCCAACCTCCAAAAAGTTCACTCTGGTGGGAGATTAGAAGTATTCTAGTGAGAGAAAACCTAGGGTTTGACGGTAGTTTGGTTTGAAGAAAAGATGGTGACAACGAATTAGGTAATCGTCATTTTCTAATTTGGGTTTACTTTAAATTATCATTGTCATGCCTCAATTCTCGATCTGAAACCGTAAGCAGCCACCCGTCACCCCGTATGCTGTCACCTCACGACATACATACCGAGGCAACGAAGGCTATCATTGTAATACCGAAAAACCAATATCGGATATTTTGCAAACATTTTTATCATAAAATAGAAAATTTTAAATTTTATATTAATTTTCAATTTTGGGGTATTAAATTTAAAAATTTTTAGTATATTTTAAATGTCGTATCCGCAAATCGTAGTAAACCCTATTTCTATGAAATTTAAAAATTTAGTGAAAAATAGGTGTAAATATATGTATATATAAATATTTATTTATTTATTTACTTATTTATTTATATATATATTCATATTTATATATATATATATATATATATATAAAGAGAAAAGGGGAAAGCATAGCGTTTTTGCAGAAAAGCTGTGTTTCCCCAATCTTCAATTCGATTAGGGTTTCAAATCCTAATCGAACACTCCCTCTCTCTTCCTCTCCTTTCAACCGAGCCTTCTCTCCCTTTCCCTCACCCTCACATTCTCCGACGCCCTCTCCGCTCTCCGCTGCTTCAACCGCCATCATCCACCACCTCCATCACCTCTTCGTCTCTTTCTCTCTCTATCCCTCCTGCTGTTTCACTCTCTCCTGCGCAACTCACTCTCTCTTCCGCTAGTCTCTCTCCCTCTCTTTGCTTCCTCCACCGCACAGCCATCGCTCCCTTCCGGCACCCATCACCACCGCAGGCGGCGGACCACTTCTCTCTCTACCTCCCCCTCTGTTTCTCTCTCTTTCTCTTCCCTTTCTCTTCTCCCCCGCACGCGACGAACACTCTCTTCCCCTCTCCTTTCGCGCGCGACTGTAGCTTTCTTCTCCCTTTGCTCGCTCACGAGTGCTACAACTCACTTCTGCAACCATCACAGAAGCCCCAATCAACAGCCATTGTCAAGCTTTCAAAACCCTAGGCCAAATCTGCAAACTCCATTCACTCCAGGTAAGGGCTGAGTTCAGAATCTTAGTTCTAGGGCTTTGATCTCATTTGATGATTAGGCTAAATTACTAAACTTTACATCGGTTTAATAGTGTTGCAGCATTCAGACTAAATCGAACAGCGCACAGAAGCTGGGTCGGCGATCCGAAAACCCTTGGTGAGGTAAAATGCTAATTCCTCTCAATAAATTGAGTAAATCTAGGATTAAATCTAAGGTAAAGAGATTTGTGTATGTTAGATTAGTTTAGAATGCATTTTCTGATATTTTATATGTAATTAGTGAAGTTAAGTATTACATAATACATAAATTAGACTCTTTGATACGGAAAAAGCATGCTAAGGAATGATAGAATCGAATTGAGTTGATTTGAATAGTTTCTCTAGAGTTTAAATCAAAATATGCATGAAAAGTATTATAATTATGTGGAATTGGAAGAAAATTAAAACAAATTTGGAAATATTGGTACTTAAAGTCCATTAGAGATGTAAATGATCTTCAAGTGATGAAATCAGTATTTAGAAATCGTGGATGTGTAATTAAGGGTAAATTAAGTTAGGAAAATGTGAAAACCCATGTTATAGGGATTTTATTTAATGATAATTACAATGTTTGATTAGGTTAATCATCTGGGGAAGCCGAAAGGACTCAAATCGAATTAGATTGATAATTAGAGAGTGAATACCCTCTCTAGAGGTGAGTGGATGGTTCTTTGTGTTCATAAATAAGTAACATGTTTTAAAATTGCTTTATAAATGATTTTAAAAGATTTTTATATGATTTATGTAAATTATTTTGTGACTGTGAGCTGTCTGGACTAGATTGTGAAATATAAATGCATCCATTGTGTTTAAGAATGATTCTGTGCCATATGTTAATTGATATTACTCTATAAATTTATTTGGCATGAGATTGTTGATTATTTTATGAAAAATTATGGCACATTGATTGTGAAATAGATTGATTGAGAAATGAAGGGTGCTGGATTGTAAATGGTTATAGTCATTCCCACCACGGAGCTACCCGACAGGGTGGCGTGGTTTGGGGTTTTGGATGTGCGGGGGAGTTAGACGTCCCTCCCTCTGTCGAAGTCGTGCTATATCTAGATTGCGCCCCGGTAAGGTACGAGCCAACGCCAAGAAAGGGGGTTTGTTTTGAAACATTAGATAGAAAAACCCTTGGCGGGCTTTCGTTTGGGTTTGGCCGCCCTAAGACGGAAGTGATTTCGATGGGACCCCAGGATTTTCTGAAAAGATGATTGATATAGATGCATATTTTGTAAATTATGATTTATTGAAATGTTTTATGCATATGAACTGCTATTTATGAGTAATGCTTTGACTGCCCCACATTCACCCCTTGTTTATGAACACAATTGCACCATTGCACTCCACTCACTGAGTATTCCCCTATACTCACCCCTCTCTCCACCTTTTTCAGAGGAGACTTAGTTAGGAGACTACTCGACAGAGCTAGCGCAGTATTTTTACGGATTGTATAGGTATTTGGCATATGCAGGATTTTTGGAGAATCATAGTTCTCAATACCATGGAAAAAGAGAAGTCTGTATACTCCATACCATGTCGATTTTATTGATACTGACTAAGTTCTTGGCAAGTATTGATAAAATCCGACAATTTTTGATTTGTACCTTATTATTTTGATTTCTCTATTTTTGGAAAACTATTTTATTCTGTACTGGGATATTTGGATTATAATTGTTGGCTTTTGCTATTTTCCTTTGATTTTGTGAAGTTTTGTACATCTCATACCGTTAGGATTTTACCGATACTGACTTGATTTCTTCGGGTGAGTGTTGGTAAAATCCGACGCCTATGTTTTGGGACTTCTTGTTTGTTAAATGCTTTATCTATGTTGAAGATTTTGGGTGGCTAGGATGGCCACATCGCATGCGTGCATGTACAGGTTCCCACTCCCCGTTGTGTGCTGATGTGTACTCATGCATATACAGGTTCCCACTCCCCGATGTATGCTGATGTATGATTGCATGTACAGGATCCCACTCCCTGATGTGTGCCGATGTGTGTGTTTTTTTATTCAGGGATGAGCCGGATGGGCTCTTTGCATGTGTATTGTTTATATGATTTTTTGTTTTGAAGAGTCTTATGCTTTTGATGATTTATTGTAAATTTGATAGCCTTGCGGAGTTCCGGTATATGGGGAGGTTCTGCCTGTGTACCGAGACGACGCGGCGGCTGTCGTGTACTCGATCCAAGAATCGGGGCATGATAGTTTTATTGGTATCAGAGTCCAGGTATACGATTTTAAAAGTTTGATGGTTTTGAAAATTTTGAAATGTTTCCAAATGTCACAAAAGTTTTCTAAAGAGTTTAAAATATTTCGTTTATTTTGAAAAAGGTTTACATCTTTTAAAAAGATCTTCGAAGAATGTACAGAACTTTCCATGGTTTTCCTAGGAAGTTAGGAATGCTTATTTTTAGGGGGTTAAGCACTTGGGTTAAATTCTATTTTAAATTGTTAAGGTTAGACCCTCTTTGTTGAGTTTTGCTCCCCATACGAAGAGTAAGGAATTCGAATAGGATATCTTTCACTTTACCTTTGCAACCTGAGTGATATATGAATAGTTTTCAATCATGATGGAAGACCTACCTTGGCTTGTTTGGCCAAATGATAGAGTACCCTTGTAGAAATTCCTTTGAACTAATATCTTGATGCTTAATTAGGTTATAGTGTAAAAGTCACTTCAAGGGGCAATGGTGTAGTGTAATATAATGGTTGTTATGCTAGGGTTTTATGATCCATCAACACAAGTACCATATCAAACTTGTTATTTGTAGAGCCCATGTTGGAATTTAGTACATGTACGTGATATGGCTTAGGTTCTTCTCATTTTAAGAGATCTTTAAGTAAAATCGATGTCTAGAGTACATGACTGTACCTATATTGACTCATGATGATATGTTATGCTTGTAGCAGACCAATGCAAATATTCGCCCACTGGTCCAAAGTATTTTCCGTCTAATATGGGCGTTTGACTTCTTTAGGTCAGTATTCTAATATAAGTTTCTTTATTCATCTCTTGCTAATGAGGAAGAGGACAGAATTAATGAATAGCATTTACGTGAAGATATAATCATGAATATTTAGCTTGTAGCAAATATTAATGCATATGTACATCTCTTAATGTGTCATTTGAGTATGCTTCTTGGTGATCTCATACTTGGTAGTGTGAAACGCTACAAGCCATTTGTCCTATGACCTAAGTCAAAATCAGGTGTAAACATATGATCATTGACTCCTTGTGACGAAAGATAAATATCCCAAGATACCGACTCATAAGAAGATTTTGTTCTATCATTTCTATGTATAGTGTCTAGAAATAAGAGTCAGAAAAAAAAAAAAAACTCTATATGGGTCCCTGGTAGGTGAGACTAAAAGGATTTATTCTTTGCGATCATAAGGTCCAATGTATTGTATTGGTAAGCAATGAATCCTAGTGAGGTATTGTAAAAAATTATTGGTCATTTGCATGTGAGAACTTGGGGGGATGAAAGGAGTACTGTGGCTTGATGGAAAATTATTATTTGGTGTCTTTAAATTGAATTTTACAATACATACTCTTTGGTTTAGTTACATACCTGAGCAAGATTGTGTTGAACATGAAAAGGTGAACAATAACAGTAAAAGCTCATTTTTTTGAGTTTCTTCTGGTTGGTCTTTAATTCTCCATAAAACATAGTTAAGTCTTTCATTCTCCACAAAATATAGTAAAGGACAAGGAATCAAAATATTATGAAAGTGGTAACTCCAAGTTCCTAGTTGAAGGAAAGAACGGCAATGGACTAGTATTATTTAGTCATGAAATTTCTATGGTAGATAAGTGTGATTTACAACAAGGTTTACCGTGGAAATCTCTATGGTCTCCATCTTTGTATATTTCATCTCTGTTGTAAGCCTAATTTTTTCTCTTTGTTCCAAATTTGTTGCCAACTGATTAAGAATATAGACTCTACCCATGCTCAATCTACTACAACAAGTGAAGGTTGGTAGCCTTATATTTCTAACCCTTATGCATATAGGAATTAAGTGCAATCCTGTGGGTAGCTGTAAGTATGTTGATATTTATATTTGTTTTGTTAGCTAGTGCTTGTTTTCCAAAAGAACTAGCACTGACAATTGCATCAACTACATTGGCTTATGTCAGAACTCTGAAGTGTGAATTGAATAGGACTATTGCTACATAATATCAGAGTTTCTCTTATAGAACTTTCTATGGATTTATTAGCACCTCGCAAGGATTAGAGGAATTTGACTGACTGGTTTAAAGAAACCTCTTTGACTTGCTGGTAAGTGATGTTTTTTCTGTTACACTAGCGAGTTGGTGACACATAGGGTTTCTTAAAAGAATGCTGACGACTTGTGTGGTGCTTGATGATATCACTTCTTGTAAACAGATTGCTCTTATAGGAGGTCGATTTTGGGTCTAGCCTTAGTTGCTAATAAAGTAATTGATTATGTTAAGAAGCAAGATAAGGATGTTTCATAGTTTGAATGTTTAAAGTGCTTGCTTATGATCTTTATTTGTCAGAAGATGAGTTTTAGATAAAAGGTAAGGCATTCGTACTCATTTTATTTACACACTCTATTCGGAAGTTACAAGCATTGGGTGTTTTCTCTCATGGTAATGTAATCCCTTTCCATTTTTGAATGTCACATTTAGATAATGCTAAAGAGATTAGAGGTTCTTGGTGTAAAAAAAAAAAAAAAAAAAAAAAAAAAAAAAAAAAAGAAAGGAGAGAATGAGGGTCTGAAAAGTATCATGGAAATTATTGATTTTCTCAATAAGTATTATCAATTCAAACATTAGCTATTTTATATACTATATGAATTCAAGGGTTGTTTTGAACTATATTATATGAGATGTGAATTTGGAACATTAGGTAGAATGAATTAGAAGTTGGTAAGAGTAGATGGAAAGGGTATTGGTAGAAATAATTAGAAAGTTCCTTCTAATTGTCTATAACCAATGATTGTGATTCTTTGAAGGGGTATTTATATTGTGAGGATAAGGTTAATATGCTATATATGTGGACCCATGGTTACTGAATTTGTAATGGTTAGTATTGTATGATTAAAACAGATTCTTATACTGCAAGGAGATTTCTCTGTAGGATTATGGAACATTGCATTTTGAAATTGCCATAAATTGGGTTTACTCTAGGACTTGTTATTCGATAATTAAAGAGACCCTTGACTTATATGGCTTGTGGTTTGATTTCCTGTAGGAGAATTGATTGCTTGTAAGAACACTATAAGAACTATCGTGGCATATAAAGATCTAAAATTAAGTTCTTGTTGGCAGTCATATAGGAATATGAATATGAGGTACTGAAAAATAGACTCAAAAAAAAAAGGTAGAGAGTTATGCAGATATCCTACTATGGTTGCGGATGGCTAAATTAAGATGATTAATGTGGATATATTTCAACAAGATGGAAATATTTGGAGTGAAAATGAAATTTTGGTGTATTTTGTTTATGACTTCCCCTCTATTTAATGTCAAATATATTACAACATGTATGTGGTTTACAGATAAACCTACCACCCAAAGATACAGAACTGATACAAGATTCTATGTGGAATGAGACGTGGAAATTGTCATTATTTAGTAATTTTTGAAATTCAATTCAAATAGGAATTTGTATTGAAAGCGCTGTATGCAGATGGAAAGATTGTAATGTCTGGAGTGCAACAGTGATAAATATAAGAGGCACTAGAAGTAATTATTACTTTGATGTTATTGCAGACATTGGTGATACGCGGACATATGTGTTTAATATGATTTGGATAGGATATTGGAGATATTCAAGATGCAAAAGTTGATCAAGAATGATTATGATAAAAATTCTTTGATTAAAGAGTTATCCAACTAAGGATTTGAGATTTAAAACTTGGAAGGATTCTAATATTGATAGTGGATTAAGTTTTCTCACTTAGTCTAGGCCATATTGATGTTGATCTATATTTTATCATATACAAGTTTGATGATATATGGATTTGTATACCTTTTATACTAAGTCTAAAAGTTATGTGGCTACCATATGCATCATCTTGGAAGTTTTAGCTATTATTATCTCTAGGAATATTTGTATTTTGGTTGCACCTAGAGTTTATGTAAATGATCTTGGAAGTAGGGATAAATGTGATTTTCTACTACCTTTTTCTCAAGCACCTTTCATTCTGGTACCTTGTAAATTGTCTCTTTACCTTTGGATCAACAATTGATGTGGACGTCGCTTGGTAATGGTCATTTCTCATTTAGGGTTTCTTTTGAAAGATAATTTAAAGAATTTTCATAGTTTTGGAGTCTTGATAGTTTAGTTGTTGATTCTGAAGCTAAAATATATCAGTCCTAACATATTTTAAAGAAATATTTGCCAGATGCTTCTCACGTAATTGAAACTCCTCCGATAGAGTTGAATCCTGATCTGAGTTTCAAAGGGCAACCAGTGTAAATCATTGACCGGCATGTCAAGCAATTGAGATCCAAACAAATCCCCATCTTTGATGTATAATTTTTATTTAAATTTCGAGAACGAAATTTGTTTTTAGGGGGTTAAGAGTTGTAACACCGAAAAATCAATGTCGGATATTTTGTAAACATTTTTATCATAAAATAGAAAATTTTAAATTTTATATTAATTTTCAATTTTGGGGTATTAAATTTAAAAATTTTTAGTATATTTTAAATGTTGTATCCGCAAATCGTAATAAACCCTATTTCTATGAAATTTAAAAATTTAGTAAAAAGTAGGTGTAAATATATGTATATATAAATATTTATTTATTTATTTACTTATTTATATATATTCATATTTATATATATATAAAAAAAAAAAGAGGGGAAAGCACAGCGTTTTTGCTGAAGCGCTGCGTTTTCCCTATCTTCAATTCGATTAGGGTTTCAAACCCTAATCGAACACTCCCTCTCTCTTCCTCTCCTTTCGACCAAAGCCTTCTCTCCCTCTCCCTCGCATTCTCAGACGACCTCTCCGCTCTCCGCCGCTTCAACCGCCATCATTCACTACCGCTATCACCTCTTCGTCTCTTTCTCTCTTTATCCCTCCCGCTGTTTCACTCTCTCCTTCGCAACTCACTCTCTCTTCCGCGACTCTCTCTGTAACACCGACACCGCGGTGTCCGTGCAAGTATCCTGTTCACGAAATTAAATAAAATATTTCTCCGTTTACATATAGAGAGAGAAAATTTTAAATTTTATTGATTTTCGATTTTCAGGTATATAATTTGAAATTTTTGGGATATTTAAAATATCTGTATTTCCGATTTGTAAAATAAAGTGAGTATAAAAAAATATATAGATGATTATTTATTCATTTATTAATTTATACATTTACTCACTTAATTCTTGATCAATTTATTTACAAAAAAGAAATATAATAATAATAATAGATATTAAAAAAAAAAAAAAGAAAGTCAAAATTAGGGCTAAGCCCTAATTTTCTCATTCTTCTCTCTCTCTCCCTCTTTCTCTCCCTCGCCGCCTCTCCTCTCTCTCCCGCGACCGTTCGCTTTCCCCCTCCTCCCCGCGGCTTCCTCCGCCGCCGCCGCATCTCGCCGCCACCACTCGGCCGTCCGACTACCTCCTCTCTCCCTCACAGTCACTCTATCTCTCTCCTTCTCTGCTCCGTCTCTCTCTATCTCCCGCGAGCCTCTCTCTTCCTCTCGCGGATGTTCCACCACCGCAAGCCACCGCGGTTCTCCACCGCCGACCCGCGACCACCCGCAGCCACCGCGACCCACCACGGGTCACCGCCCCTCTTTCCTGCTCGCGCGCGCGACTGCGTGTAGCGCGCGATTGCTCGCGCGGCGCGCGGCAGCCGTGCCTGCCGCGGCTGCGCTGCCTGCGCGCGCCAAAGCACGAGACCGTCCCCTCTGGCGCGCGTGCACGGCGTTCTGCTCCTGGCCCGAGACCGCCCGCGCGTGATCCCGCAGCGACCGGGCCTGCAGGGCGACACTTCTTCGGCGCGATTGCTCGCGGCCGACCGCTTCCTGCGAGCGATTTTCACCACTGCGGAAGCCCAACCGAAAGCCCTAGGTCGATTGTGCCTTGTTCACTGCAAAGGTACGATCAAACCCTAACCCAAATTCTAGGGTTTCGATTCCTTAATGATTATACTAAATTACTGACTTTTGCTTCGAATTGGAAGCATTGTAGGTTTCGGACGAAATCGAATGTCGCACGGACGTTAGGGTTTTGGATCGCAAGTGAACCCTAGGTGAGGGAAATGCAATCCTTTCGATATTTGAGTTATTTTATCGAAATTTAGGATTGAAATTAGAATTGGAAATTTTATGTATGCTTTGAAATAAGTTAGATTAAAAGGAAATGTACTTTCCTGCAATTTCATATGAAATTATTTATGTTAAGTTTAGAAATTGATATAAATAGGGCTGCGTTGCAAAATAGAATGTATTAGATAATGATACAGGTTTGTTTGATTCGGTTATATAGCTTTAGTTGAAAATTTAATTGAAATTGGTATAAATTAAATAAGGATTATGTAAATTCGGGAGAAATTGGTAAACTTGAGGAATATCACTTGAGTCTTGTGGATATGTTGTAAGCATAACTTTCTCTACAAATGACGTGAGGTTGTCTGCCTTAGACACTAGACATCCTTAGCTTTAAAAAATGAAATAAGAAACCTTTTGATTTGTAAAGGTGTATTAGAAGTTATAGCCTATTTTCTATAACTGCGCAGGTTTGAAACTTGCAGATTACATACATGCGTAAGTGTTGGATGTCTTGATCGAGGGGAGCACTGTTTCGGCACTTGTTGTGCATTGTAGGGAGTGATTGACCCTCCCGTATACAGTGAGTGGGTTTTATTGAAATGTTTTCGTTTAATATGCAAACTCTGTTTTACAACAGTTTGATAAATGAGCATGATTTACCGCATGCTTAAAATGTTTTGACTGGCTTTGAAAATGATTTTTGTGAACCGATGGAGTGTCTGAAAATGTGGTTGAATTATGAAATATGCATCCATGTGTTGGAAATGTGAAATGTGCCATTTTATGATATATGTTGCATTTGGTTTATGAACCTGATTACGGCACATGTTTGATATGAAATTGATTTTGGCCTTGAGGGCCGTGATATGGATTGATGATATTGATTTTGGCCTTGAGGGCCTGGATATGTATTGTTCCGTAGCTACGAAGGACACCGTGAGAGGCACTTTGGTGGCGTCCGGATATGCCTAAGGCCTGGGGTATCCCACGAGTTGTCGGGATTATATTTACGACACGGTACTAGGCAGGTTGAACCCGAAAGGGGGAGGATTTGGACACTCTCCAAATCTAGCACCTGGACGAGGTCCGTCGCCAACGCCGGGGTAGAGAGCACTTTAAATAAAATCGCATATAACACCCCCGGTGTGCCTGTCATAGGTCGTGGTAGACCTCTGCCGGGAGTTTTACGTGACTGCCTCTATGATTTTGATGAAAGTATTTTGGATGCATATTTGATTTGCTGATGCGTGTTAATGATATATTGTTGAAATGAAAAGCATGATGATTTGAAATATGATTTGAATACTTATGTTTTGACACTCCAGTTTCACACCCCATATTACACGATTACATTGACCCACTCACTCACTGAGTATTCTTCCCTGAGTACTCACCCCTCCTCTTTCCCTCCCCGCATGGGATTTGGCGACGCATTTGGCTTTAGAGGCTTGATGGCTTGATGGTGGATTTGGGTGATTATCGACGGTGAGATTTGAGTTTTAATTGAAGATATGAATTTCATATTTTATTGTCGACCCTGCGTGGTCTTGTTGAGGTCCGTAGTTGACCGTGTACATGTTTTGGGATAACTGTATAATTTTGGACTTCTATTTGTGAAACTCTCATTTCACTTGCATTGAGGCATTTGTAAATGTTTAAAGTGTAAACTTGGGAATTTGTATTATAATTGTATAACTTTAGGCCCGCTCGGTGTAGCGGCTGCTCATGCTCTAGTTGGGCATGACAGTAGAGGTCTGTGGCTAGGACTGTTGGTGATTTGTTAGCCTTGCGTTGTCTGGATGTCGGTTGGGAGATTTGGTGGATTGGTTGAGGCCGGGATGGCCATGTGTTTAAATTACATGATGATTTTTAATTTCACAGGTTTATACAGGTTTAATTGTACATGGGAGACCTCCGATTTATGGGGAGGTTTTGCCTGATTTTCTGTAGAAATACAGCCGGCATCCAGGTCAACGGGCGGCTGTTCACGATTCCCGGTTCGGGGCGTGACACTCTCTCCCTCTTTTCGCTTCCTCCACCGTACAGCCACCGCTCCCTTCCGCCACCCATCACCATCGCAGGCGGCGGACCACTTCTCTCTCTACCTCACCCTCTGTTTCTCTCTCTTTCTCTTCTCTTTCTCTTCTCCCGCGCACCCGACGAACAGTCTCTTCCCCTCTCCTTTCACGCGCGATTGTAGCTTTCTTCTCCCTTTGCTCGCTCACGAGTGCTGCAACTCACTTCTGCAACCATCGCAGAAGCCCCCAATCAACAGCCATTGTCAAGCTTTCAAAACCCTAGGCCAAATCTGCAAACTCCATTCTCTGCAGGTAAGGGCTGAGTTCAGAATCTTAGTTCTAGGGCTTCGTCCTCATTTGATGATTAGGCTAAATTACTAAACTTTACATCGGTTTAATAGTGTTGTAGGGTTCGGACTAAATCGAACAGCGCATAGAAGCTGGGTCGGCGATCCGAAAACCCTTGGTGAGGTAAAATGCTAATTTCTCTCAATAAATTGAGTAAATCTCTGATTAAATCTAGGATAAAGAGATCTGTGTATGTTAGATTAGTTTAGAATGCATTTTCTGATATTTTATATGTAATTAGTGAAGTTAAGTATTGCATAATACATAAATTAGAATCTTTGATACGGAAAAAGCATGCTAAGGAATGATAGAATCGAATTGAGTTGATTTGAATGGTTTCTCTAGAGTTTAAATCGAAATATGCATGAAAAGTGTTATAATTATGTGGAATTGGAAGAAAATTAAAAAAAAATGGAAATATTGGTACTTAAAATCCATTAGAGATATAAATGATCGTCGGGTGATGAAATCAGCATTTAGAAATCGTGGATGTGTAATTAAGGGTAAATTAAGTTAGGAAAATATGAAAACCCTTGTTATAGGGAATTTATTTGATGATAATTGCAATGTTTGATTAGGTTAATCATCTGGGAAAGTCGAAAGGACTCAAATCGAATTAGATTAATAATTAGAGAGTGAATACCCTCTCTAGAGGTGAGTGGATGATTCTTTGTATTCATGAATGAGTAACATGTTTTAAAATTATTTTATAAATGATTTTAAAAGATTTTTATATGATTTATGTAAATTGTTTTGTGACTGTGGGCTGTCTGGACTAGATTGTGAAATGTAAATGCATCCATTGTGTTTAAGAATGATTTTGTGCCATATGTTAATTAATATTGCTCTATAAATTGATTTCGCATGAGATTGTTGATTATTTGATGGAAAATTATGGCACATTGATTGTAAAATTGATTGATTGAGAAATGAAGGGTGCTGGATTGTAAATGGCTACAGTCATTCCCACCACGGAGCGACCCGACGGGGTGGCGTGGTTTGGGGTTTTGGATGTGTGGGGGAGTTAGACGTCCCTTCCTCTGCCGAATTCATGCTATATTTGGATTGCACCCTAGTGAGGTATGAGCCAACGCCAAGGAATGGGGTTTTTTTGAAACATTGAATAGAAAAACCCTTGGCAGGCATTCGTCTGGGTTTGGCCGCCCTAAGACGGAAGTGATTTCGATGGAACCCCAGGATTTTCTGAAAAGATGATTGATATGGATGTATATTTTGTAAATTGTGATTTATTGAAATGTTTTATGTATATGAACTGCTATTTATGAGTAATGCTTTGGCTGCCCCACATTCACCCCTTGTTTATGAACACAATTGCACCATTGCACTCCACTCACTGAGTATTACCCTATACTCACCCCTCTCTCCACCTTTTTCAGAGGAGACTTAGTTGGGAGACTACTCGACGAAGCTAACGCAGTATTTTTACAGATTGTATAGGTATTTGGCATATGCAGGATTTTTGGAGAATCATAGTTCTCAGTACCATGGAAAAAGGGAAGTCTGTACACTCCATACCATGCGGATTTATTGATACTGGCTGAGTTCTTGGCAAGTATTGATAAAATCTGACAATTTTTGATTTGTACCATATTATTTTGATTGCTCTATTTTTGGAAAACTGTTTTATTCTATACTGGGACATTTGGATTATAATTGTTGGCTTTTGCTATTTTCCTTTGATTTTGTGAATTTCTGTACATCTCATACCGTTAGGATTTTACCGATACTGACTTGATTTCTTCGGGTAAGTGTTTGTAAAATCCGATGGCTATGTTTTGGGACTTCTTGTTTGTTAAATGCTTTATCTGTGTTGAAGATTTTGGGTGGCTAGGATGGCCACATCGTATGTGTGTATGTATAGGTTCCCACTCCCCGTTGTGTGCTAATGTGTACTCGTGCATGTACAGGTTCCCACTCCCCGATGTGTGCTGATGTATGATTGCATGTACAGGATCCCACTCCCCGATGTGTGCCGATTTGTGTGTTTTTACGTTCAGGAATGAGCCGGATGGACTCCTTGCATGTATATTGTTTATATGATTTCTTGTTTTGAAGAGTTTTATACTTTTGATGATTTATTATAAATTTGATAGCCTTACAGAGTCCCGGTATATTGGGAGATTCTGCCCGTGTACCGAGACAACGCGGCGGCTGTCGCGTGCTCGATTCGAGGATCGGGGCGTGACAATCATCAACAACTGTACAAAATTGTTTAAAACATGTTTTCCTCAAAATATCATTTTCCTAAGTAAAGAATGTAAAATGCAAGACATTTGCCTTAATGCATAAGTATACAACATATCTGAGAGTTTCAATTACATTACATAATATAATTACAGTCATCCCAATATAAATATACAATGGTCATTCTATAGATCTCAAATATGTACATCATCATCAAATACATCAATCCAACATCATTAAATACAACACTGTGGAAGAATGGTCGATACCATACCCAAGTCCAAGGTCTCCAACTATAAACCAAGTGTGTCGACTCACTCGACCCGTCTCTCTCTCTGCCAAGTCTACAACTGAAATCAGGGAAGAGTGAGGGGTGAGTATTATGGGAAATACTCAGTGAGTAAGGGGATCGACAATATGTTCTCATTCATACGTGTGAGCATGGAATGTCGAAATACATTTCAAAGTATAATGATATCGAAACCAATATGGCATTTCCAAAATCAAGTAATCGCATATCACACATCGTAGTGTCAAAAGATGCATCCATTCACAATTCCAAAAATCATATAGAACTTGCCAATAAAACATTCCCTGCAATGGTCTACCTCGACCAATGAAGGGCACATTGGGGGTTTTTCATATGCCAATGTATATAAAATTTAGCTCTCTGCCCTAACGTTGGCCACAGGCCTCCCCAAGTGCTAGACAGTGGCATAACACATGTACTCCCTACATTTGGTTCAACTAGCTAGCTCGTGTTTATACGTATATCCAATAATCAAGTATAGTACCTCACTCGGAGCTAGACTGTGGCGTAACACACGTCCTCCCCGAATTTTGGTTCATCCGAACGCAACTATACATATCACATTCACAACATTTGGGGATACCTCCAGCCGAAACGTATCCGAACGCACATGGGGTGCCTCTACAAATGCCCTTCATAGCTACGGAATCCATCAAGAACATCATCATATCATCATATCCGTCAATTCCATGGACTCTCAGTTCAAGTATCAAACCAATATCCATCAAACGTGCCAAAATGCATAGTCATGTCAGAAATCATATTTCAAAATTTCAAAACACGGCACGATATCTTTTCATCATAAATCACGGATGCATATCATTTGAAATCAAATCATTGGAGACACTCCATTAATCATAAAAGCAACATTTGCAAAACATAATCAAAATCATATGTTTTCACACAAGTCAAGAAATATGTCATTTGAAAAGTTGTAAAACATGAGTTTTTGTTCAATCGAAAACATAGCATCAAAGTCCCACTCACAGTACTATAAGCAATAGTCACTCCCGGGCGTCTCTGCAATGAATGTCCTGCCATGTTCAGCTTTCGACAACTCCTAAGGGACATAACCAAGTATCCATCATCATCAATATCAATTTTTTTCAAGAAAACCCAAAACCCTAACATTGAATACCCAAACCTTTCTCTCACTTACGGTGACTCCAAAACCCATCAATTTTTTTTCATCAATTTTCAACATAACTCCAAAGTCATATAGAGGAAAATAAACCCAAACTAATATTAAAAATATTACCTAAATTTCAGTTTTTGATTTTTCTCAAGCCGGATCACGATCAAACCCTAGATTTTCTCTCACTAGAAACCTCAACTCCCATACTAGCTTTAACTTGCTAGAGGTTGAGTCATGAGTTTTGAAACTTTTAGAGTGTGGGTCTAGAGGTATTTTGATTGATTTTTGGAAGAAACATGAAGAAAGAGAGAAATGAGGTGTGAACCGAGAGAGAAAAGGAATGAGAAGAAAAAATGAAGTTTGGCTTTCGTGGGTTCTAATGTCTCACCCTTCTCTTTACTTATAAACTCATTTCTTGAATTTATTTAGTTACCCTCCTTCACTTTCAATGTACTCAGGTGCCCAATATGTCCCTTTTTGGTAAATTTGGATCTCAATATAATGAAGTTAAATACTTAAAATTTTATTTATTGAGGAATGTGTGATTTGTGATGTACTTGGGTTGAGTCTCATCGGTATAGCTGATCATCAGTTAAAGAGAAAAAATGTTGTCCAGGAAAACTGATCGGGAAGGTTGACCAGATAGATTGCCCAGGAAGACTGATCAGATAGGTCACTCAGGAAGGTTGATCAGATAGGTCGCTTGGGAAAACCGATCAGATAGGTCGCCCGGGAAGACTGACCAGATAGGTCGCCTAGGAAAACTGATCGGATAAGTCGCCTGGGAAGACTGATCAGATAGGTCGCCCAGGAAGGCTGATTAGGAAGATTGATCGGAATGGCTAATCAGGAAGACTGATCAGGAAGACTGACCGGGATAGCCAATCGGGAAGATTGACCAGGATGGCCAATCGGGAAGACTGACCGGCCAACCAAATGAGAGTGCTTCCTTGTGGCTAGCCGATCAGTAAATAGAGGGACACAGACTCCTCAAAATTACAAGTGTATATGGACAGGCTCTTGACAGCACCAAAAATTTATTGTCAACAGTACCGAATAGGATTTACAAATATCTGAAGAGAAATGAAACAGACTGTCCAGTAAATGAAGAAAATTATGCCGAACGGGTGTAGGAGCAAAATTGGAAAGCACCGGTAAGAATTATTTAAAATTCCAAATTTCAGGTACCGAATAGAAATTTCCCAACAGTGCCGAAGAGAAACGGAAGATGCCAATTGGAGATCGGAAATGCTATTTGGTCAATAGACCGATGAGAAATAAATATTTAAACATATCAGTGAGGCAAAAATACCGATCAGGAATTAAATTATAACCGACGATAATATACCGAACGATAGAAGCAAATAATTGGTCTAGAGATAACAATCTCCCAAGAGTAGTCACTACCGAACAAACCAATACTCTACCAACCGATCACCTAAAATTTAAAACATCAACCGATCAAATATTTAATGAATTTTCTGAGTGAATTTTGTTCTATGAAATATGAAGAACATTATATATAAATGTGAGGAGAAATAAAATATGAGTACACCGAAGTATCGGTGTTACAATCATGACTTTGGAATACATGCTGAAGTTTGAGAGATTAGTTGGAGGAAAGTCTGCGTCACGAAAGTGAGAGAAAAGTTAGATTTTAAATGTTAGACTTGTGGGTTGTTATGAGATGATAAATATTAATGGGTTGGTTATGTAATGAAATTTCATAGGAGCTGGACAAACCAATCAAGGCCAGACTCTTGCTGTCAGACAAACAGGGAGTGACTACCCTCCCTTACACAGTGAGTGGATACATGTTTATGATTTTAAGTAAGAAAATATTTATACTGATTTTATAAATGTTTCTAATGATTTTACAAATATTTCTAAAATTGTTTTAAATTTGTTTTATGATTGTGGAATGTCCCAAAAGGGGATTTAAATTACGGAATGTATCCATGTGTTGTTTAAAAAAAATAATAATGTGTCATGTTTATTGATTTGTATTGAATATGACTGATTGAACTCATGCACTGAGAATTTGTTGAATAATTGTTGGCACATTTTGATATATGTTTTGATGATTGCGAAATGGTGTTGTATGCATGATTAATGGCTATAGTCATTCCCTCCACGGTGTGGAGCCCGACAGGGCAACGTGGTTGGACAGTTGTTTGGATGAAGAGGTAGATGCGATCGAGAGGTGTCTCTGAATCCCACCCTTCGAACTAGCCTGGTTGCACCCCAGGGGACACCCGAGCCAAAGTCAAGGAATGGAGTATTGTGTATGATTGATTGATGTTGACGAGAATTCCTTGGTGATCTCACCATTAATCAGGGTCAAGCCTTTGGTGAAAAGATTTTGGCAAGCCGTGATTTTGGAAAACAAGTCGTGATGACTGGATGCATATGAATTATATACCATGATTTGTTGAGATTTTACTTATATTGAGATTTATTGATACGATCATATGATTTTGAGAAAAACATTTGACATATCTACAATCACCACTCATTTATTATCATATCATATTATGTACTCACTGGGTATTTCGATACTCACCCCTCCCTCTCCATTTTACAAAGAAAGTTTAGTCATTTCGCGAAGTCATCTAGAGCAGGATTTTTGGGAGGACTCCTATTTGAGACTTCTTTGGGGTATAAACCCACTTTTGTTTTGAAGGTATTGATAGTTGATCCAAGGAGGGCATTTTGTATAAAAATTTTAATTATCGACTTATGTAATTCGATATTTTGATACTAAATGGATTTGGTTATATAAAAACGTTTCTTGAGAACCCTTAATTTTATTTATACAAAATTTACTTAGCAATCATTATTGGTTCTGTATTCTATTTTAGAGAGGAAATTACGATTTGTTTGGTTGATGGCCGGGATGGCCTATGGTTTAATTTTGTATTTTGAATACCTTGCGATGCCTTGGAGTACGAAGTGAATCTCACTTGTATTCAGGGTAGCGCGGCGGTTGTCGCATGCTCGGACTGCGGGTCGGGGTGTGACATCTGTTGTTCTGACAACTATGCCTCCTAGAACCAGAGCATTTTCAAAAGCCGCCCCTATTGTAGAGGGAAGCACTGCAACACATTCTGAGACCACCCTTCCTATAGCACCCGATCACCCTGTTCGTGATCGTGCGGCCTCCCCTTGCCCACCTCATCAGGAACAAGCCCTACAACCTACTATCCCCATCTAGTCGATTGCGGCCCCTGCTCTAGAGGGAATCAGCCACCCCAGATGAAGAGGCTGGAGTCAAGGATTCAAGACATGAGCAAACAATTGGAAAGCCTTAGTCGCACCCTTAGGCCTGAGAGCCAGTCTTCCATTGGGGGGTCTAGGCGTCCCTAGCGGCAACCATCATCCCCGCCCCATGAAGTATCTGAGAACTCCAGATTAGCCGCCTGCGATCTTCGAAAGCAAGTGAGCAACTTGTTGCCGACGAACTCAGGCGAGTCAATGCCCAGGGAAACCTGATCTCCCCCTATTCTCATGCTTTACCTTTCAATCCCAAGGTCTTTTCAGAGCCTATGACTCGTAACGTACTCCTATCCCCCATAGAAAGGTACAATGGGATAACAGACCCCCGGGATCATATGATCCATTTTGTGACTGTGATGATTTACAGAGACATGTCCGATGCGGTCATGTGTAAGCATTTTCCCACCACTCTTTCGGGAAACGCACTAATTTGGTTTAATTCTCTTCCGCTGTTGAGCATAAGGACCATCTCCCAATTACGAGAACAGTTCGAGTCATATTTGGTGATAAATAGAGGGGTCAAGAGAAAGTCCACCTCACTGTTGTCACTATATCAAAAGGAAAAAGAGTCCCTAAGGGACTTTCGAGAGAGATTCAAAGTAGAAATGATGAGGGTTCCATCTTTGAGTCACTCGATCGCGCTAGCTACGCTATTAACAAGACTACGGTCTTCCGATATGAAAGTGTCGATCACGAAGAATGCTCCTACTACTATTCAAGAATTTTATATCCGAGCCGAGAAATATATTGCCGCTGAGGATGCTGAGGCATTCGACCATAGGAGAGATCAATCCGTTCAAAAGAATCCGTACATCCGATGGCCCCCACGGTCGACTGAGAATATTTCAACAATGACAGAACCAAATATTGTCATTTACACCATGATTATGGCCACACAACAGATGACTACAAGAAGTTAAAGGATAAACTAGAATTCTTGGTACTTGAAGGGAGACTACAGGAGTTCGTCATTAGGAGGGGAGGAGATCCCCCTACCGATCACCGGCATGAACGGTCGCGACGTGACCGGGCAGAGGACCAGCAAGCCGCTCGGCCCTCGGCCGATAGGAGTGATGGAGTAATACTCCAAATCCAGGATGGATCAATCCTTCAGAAGCTTTCTTGTTCTTTCGATAATCCATCAGATAATGAAGCATGATGTCTGACCATACCGATCTTCTATTTCCCAAAGACTCTTCCTCCTACACCACAAGAAATTCTAGCGACAGACGCTGATAAACGACCTGAGGAGAAGAGACCCATCATTGGTTTTACGGATGAAAACCTAGTCGGAATAGATCCAAACCGACACGACCCCCTCGTGATGACCGCCAGGATTGGGCAACATGAAGTTAGAAGAATTTTTGTCGATCATGGGGCAGGTTGTAACCTCCTATACCGGGATGCCTTCAGACGAATGAGGTTTACTTCTGCCTATCTCCAACCCCACGCAAGCCTAGTCAGGGGGCTTTCAGACGAACGGATATATCTCGAAGGTATTATTTCACTTCCGGTTATACTCAGGACGCCTCCTAACCATGCGACAACTTCTGTCATATTCAACGTGGTGGATCTTCCTTCGTTCTACAATGTCATTCTGGACAGACCGGGTTTGAATGCCCTGAAAGCTCTGCCTAGCACTAAGCATATGAAGATCAAGTTTAGAACACTGTTAGGGATCGGGATACTGTCATGTGATCCGAAGCCCTCGACTTCTACTTCTAAGTGATCATCAGTCTCTATTGTCATTGGCTCTCCCTCCGGACTTCGAGGGTATTTTTCAAATTACTAAAACACCAAACTTAATGGATTTTCTGCAAGTACATTTCCCGTTCCTATCGAATGGAGGGCCTGAGCCGCCCAGATCTTATCATTCATACGCATTGTCAATAAGGGATGGAACTCCCCAGACGGGTGGACGCGACCCCTCTATCTAAAAGCTTCCTATCAAACGAAGGGCCTAAGCCACCCAAATCTTATCATTTGTATGCGTTGTCAATAAGGGATGGAACTCTCCGGACGGGTGGACGCGGCCGCTCTATCTAAAAGCTTCCTATCGAACGGAGGGACTGAACCGCCCAGATCTTATCGTTTGTACGCGTTGTTAATAAGGGATGGAACTCCCCGGACGGGTGGACGCGGCTCCTCTATCTAAAAGCTTCCTATCGAACGGAGGGCCTGAACCGCCCAAATCTTATCGTTCGTACACGTTATCAATAAGGGATGGAACTCCCCGAACGGGTGGACAGGACCCCTCTATCTAAAAGCTTCCTATCGAATGGAGGGTCTGAGTCACTCAAATCTTATCATTCGTACGCGTCATCAATAAGGGATAAAACTCCCCGGACGAGTAGACACGGCCCCTCAATTTATCATTTCTACCGAACGGAGGGCCTAGATCGCCCAGATCCTACCGATCATACGTGTCATCAATAAGGGATGGAATTTTCCGAACGGGTGGACACGGCCCCTTATCTAAAAGCTTTCTTACCGAATAGTGGACCAAAGTCGCCCTGATTATATTGGGCTAATGCGACAAGGAGTGCAACTGAAAATAGTAAGATGATCTCTATCGATGAAAAAACAAAGGTTTCTTATTGAACAAACGAAAGTCATCGGATACAAAATTTTGAATGAAAGTCATACATGATCAAGGAGGGAAGACAGCTGGACTCTGAGTCTTTGCCTCAGTCGGGGGCAAAGTGTCGCTTAGACCCATACGATGGATTATCTTTTCAGCGTACTTTAATCTCTCGGACAATTTGCATTGAAAATTTTTAAAGATAGTGGCATCCTTCGCATGAGATTCATAAATCTTAACTATTTTGCATTCCACCTTTCGAAGAGACTCTTCAAGAAGTTGGGCCAACTTTTCGAACGATTGAAAATGTGCCTCACGCACCATAACCTCTGATTTTAACCTTTCGTATTGCCAATGATACTAGGCCAATTCCAATCGAAGGTTTCTTAGCTCTTCTTCCTCCTTATTGAGCTATGCACCGGACGCACTCTCGGCTTTTGCGGTCTCTTCCTCCCGAACAGGAACTTCTTCCTGCGCTTGAGCCGGATGAATTAACTTAGAGAGACACCCCTTTAAGTGGTGTATCACCTGCCTCCCTTGTTGTTCTTGAAATTCTGCAAGAGCTATTGTCTGAAAGAAAAACTGAATCAATAAAGGTAAGAATGAGAAAAAAAAAACCTAACGAGTATAGAGAAAGCGATGCCATTTATCCTAAAGACTTAAGAGCCCCGCCGACTTGCTCGTAAGACATCCTACGGAAGTCGAGCTGGCACTGATGAAAGTCTAACCGGTTGGCGATGCGATCTGCCTCATCCACATCTATGTAGCTATATCGCATGTCTCCAACACAAACGGTGACGATTTCGCATTCTTTTAACGCCTTCTTCCCATCAAAGGATAGAATGGGGATGGTAGGCAGAGAAACTGCTCCTTTGAAAACCTTGCGTTTTCCCTTACGTGAAGGCCGAACCGGAACAGCAGAAGAGGACCCTACCATCTTGCCAGTTATGGCCCTAGAAACATTCGCTCTCACCGTAGCGCCAGATGAAGGATCATCTCTCGATCCTCCTAATTCGCCTATATCAGCACTCATTCCACCTATCGAACTACCTCTATCCAAGACATTAGTTTCCCTCGGTGTAACTGCTGACGGAGCCGAACGCTCAGGTAAAATCGCCAATGCGTGTCCGAATGAAGGCGAGGGAGAAGAAATCATCCTCCTCTTCAATAAAGGAGCTGACAACTCTCGAAGGGCATCAGATGCCCTAGTAGAACATTCTAGGAGGGCCTTAGACACCCCGATGTCCTCCTGAAGAGATCTCTTCACGCCCAGTCGAACCAGCTTATCAACAGTAACATTCTCTAGCACGGTATCGTCAAGAGAATCCAAGAAATCAACCAGTTCAATTTCCAATCAGCAGGCCGGCCAAAGACTGCATCTGATCATCCAGTAGAGACTCGACCCATATATTTCGACCGGTGGACTTGCAACAACCACCAACTAACCGAATGAAACGACCGTGCTTTGATGTCGTTGGGGGCTTCAGTCCCAAAGAATGCACCTCATCGGCTTCAGGCAACATGAGCATGTGATCTTTATTCGAGAACTCAACATAAAAGAATTTCTGCACCTAACTCTTGTCAATAGACTCCTTATTGCAAAACCTCCAGCTGGATTCAAGTCGAGTCTGTAACTTGTATCAACTCTTGGTCGAGCCACTGTTTCCACATCTCATCAAAATGAAAATGGACGGCAAGATGTCAAAATCAAAGCGAAGACAACAAAACCCTAATAGGGAAGTCACAATAACTACCAAACACCAGACACTTAGGATCAGAAGAGTCAAAAATATGTTCCAACGACGTAGTACCTCCGCGAAATGACCCATGTATGGAACTTTTAATCCATACCTAACTGATTGAAGGTACATCGGTACGCAACCCTCTGGCACCATATTAGCCCTATCGGTTTCTATGACAGACACCAAAGTGTAATTGTCTCCCATCAGCATCTCAATTTACACCTCTTGGAGTTCATTCATAGATATAGTACTCGCAATATCACTAATGTCTGGGAAAGTCTGAGAAGCGAACGTTTTCGCCATTGTTTTTGGAAATGACTTCTCTGACAAATCTCGAAGGAGGATTAAAAGAGCAACGAGCAAAAAAGCTGGGGTATGTGATCCCCTGATAAGTGCGAATCATTATGAAGCGTACAAGAGACGATTCATGAAATCGAGGCGACAGGAGTCACACTAAAAAAGTTCCGTGCCTTTTTTAAAAATCCTTACTCACGGCGCCTCTTTATCAAGAAGGCCCTGAGTCAGAGGCAAATGATGGGACGTGGTCTAAGGCCCAGCTAAAAGGGTTGGCTCTTGAAAAACCCACAAATAATAGCTACAGATCAATATTCAAATATTTCTTATAACTATCCACTGAAGAGTCTTAGTCGCCTAAATTTCCCGAACGATAGGGGCTTAGTCGCCCTGAACGTGATTCATCAAGTAAAGGTAATCATCCCGATCGGGTATCCAACCGCCAGGTTCACCGAATGAACAGGTTCTGAAGACCTTCCATCGGTCCAGCGGTTGATCGATAGCGAACAGCTCCAACGATTCGAAGGAAGGTCAAAATATCATAATAAATCTGATTTCCTATTTGAGAGTAATTTCTCTAGGATCTTTCCGTTGAGGAAAGAATCCCACCAGAAAACGAAAACTTTCTAAATTAAGAATTACAATCAATTCGGAATATTGAATCTTCGAGATTTCTGAATCAATTCGATAAGGAAAATAGGGTTGAAGCATTCCGACGGTGCCGACTCTCGCAAGTATAAAGTATCCTAAACCTTTCAAGCCAGATACGCTCTAAGGGCCTCACACATTGGGCACTCTAATCACAGAAAATCACTCCCTTAAACTCTTTGTCTATTTTTATTTTATTCGAAAACTGCTCTTTTTGACTTGAACGTCAGAATCTCCCCGCCTGAGCACCCTCCGGTGATTTTTGCAGGTATTACATCTCTCCTGACGACGATCGTTCAAATCTATAAGGAGTCGGTATCTGTAGAGCCACAACTTATCGCCAACATTCTCTATTCTCTTCTTCCTTAAATGTGCCAAACATAGAAAAGCACCAAACTTGCCTCCATCACCTCCTAGGCTTCCCCTAATTGGAAACCTTCACCAGCTTGGTTCACATGTACACCAATCCTTCCGGGATCTCTCCGACAAGTACTGTCCTTTGCTGTTTTTATACTTGGGGCAATCTCCTGTACTTGTTGTTTCATCTCCAGAGATTGTGAGAGAAATCATGAAGACCCACGACGCCATCTTTGCAAATAGGCAGAATACTGTTGCTACTGATGCAGCTTTCTTTGGAGGTAATGATGTTGTATTAACTCCATACGGTGAGAAGCGGAAGTTTCTAAGGAAACTCTATGTTTTTGAGTTTTTCAGCCAGAGAAGGCTGCATTTACTTCATAGCATTAGGAAAAAGGAAGTCGAAACTATGACTGCAAAAATGCGAAGAGTCCTATGTTCATGAGAATGTTCCGGTTAATCTTTGGGATATTCTCTTGGTCATGTTAATTAAGCTACTTTGTGAATTTGGTTTTGGTGAGGAATTTGAAGGAGAACATGCTAAAAAGTTTAAGACACTTTTGGAAGATTTTTTGCATGTTTCTGTGTCTTTTAGCTTCAAAGGATTCTTCCCCTCCATCGGATGGATGGATAAATTCACCGGCTTTGATGCAAAATTACAAGAAATTTCAAAAGAACTTGACGCTTTCCTAGGAAATGTAATCAAAAAACATGAGCACTCTATGAAGAGGAAAACTGCAATCAAAGAGACTATAAATCAAAAAACATGTGTTAATCAATTGGAATACCTAAAATCAAAAAACTTGACGCACTCTATAAGTCAATTGGAATACCTAAAATCTGCGATCAAAGAGACTCTTAAGATTACACCCACCTGCTCCTTTGATGCTTCCTGGACAAACATCATCCTGGGTAAAACTCAATGGGTATGATATTCCACCAAAAACCAAATGTGTTAATCAATGTGTGGGCAATACAGAGAGACCACAAATTATGGAACATGCCTGAAGATTTTCAACCAGAGAGATATTATGACAATCCGGTAGATTTCAAGGGTCAACATTTCGAGTTCCTTCCGTTTGGTTCTAGAAGAAGGGGATGCCCTGGAATAGCAATTAGTCTTTCAACAGTTGAGTATGTTCTTGCCCACCTCTTGTATTGGTTTAATTGGGATTTACCCAAAGGTAAGGATTTAGACATGAGTGAAAGTTTTGGTGCGATTATTCATATGAAGAATTCTCTCCATTTGGTGCCAACACCATACTGTCCTTAATCCCCTAAACAGATCCTATGTTGTTCTTCATGTATTCCATTAATCATCCATCCAATGTTCTTTTCATCAGCTAAAAATTGTATTATTTCATCTTCCTCATATTGATCTTGGTTCCCCCCCCCCAAATGGTGGTTGACCCACATCATTACAAAATTTTATTAGTTCTACCTTGTTGGTTATTTTAACCCCTTGGTTCTCTCTGACGCAAATACCAATAGGATTTGATCCCCCACAGCCCCTTAGTACTATGACGAGATTTTACAAACTAGATTATTTGAAGCTAGTGTATTGATCTTGCTTTGCTGCAACCTTTTTCCTTGGATTTTCTTCTTATAGTCCCGCAAATAGTTGTCTGCTCAAAACGATATGACTGTCCTTTGTGATGAGCTTTTTGTTTGAGGATAATTTTCTCCTACAATGGATTCAGGCCATGTGAGAGCAGAGAACTATGCTTGCTTTATCTTAAAAAGGCTGATCTTCCAACCCTTTTGACATATCCACTGAACCTGCTTCATGGAGATTGAACCTAAATTTTAAGAAGTACCAATTATGGGAATATCAGGGGCAGATGGAAATGCGAGTAAAGTCACTTTTGTGCAAAAACAGGATAATTTGAACTATAATTACTCATAGTATCAATACCAGTTTGGCATAACATTTTTTGGGTTTAAAACCTGGTTAACCAAAAATTAGGAAAAAAAAAAAAAAAGTTTTTCAAAATTGCTTGAAGAAACCCGAGACAAGATATAAACTCTTGATAAGAGCTTTTACTTCGATTTTTTAATAAAAATGTCAGAACTAATAAAATTGTCCTTAATTTTTTCAACTATCATAATTATAAACCTTAAAAAGAACTTAACTATTTCATCATGGATGAAAAATATAAATTGTTACTTTATTAATTTTTTATGAATTTAATAAATCTTTCAAAAAAATGTATATACTTTAAATACTTATGGATATTTGTAATATTTATGAATTTAAAATATTTTTGATTAATTTATAAATATTTTAAAATTATTTATGAAACTATTTACTTTATGAATTATTTTTAAAACTTTAATTTCAATGGACTTTTATTGTAACTTAGTTCACAACTGGCAGAAGAGTTAAAATATATATATATATATATATATATATATATATATATATATATATATCTGATAGTTTATCACTTAAATTTTCATTTAAAAAAAAAAAGTCAGATCGAACATCCTCACGAGATATTTGGTTAAAGTGAATCACAATTAAAAATCAAAATCGGATTGAAATTTATATAATTTGTTTAGGTTAATGAAATTAAAACAGATTTTAGGAATGAAATATAGAGTTTCTGAAATCCAAGTGAAAATATTTTTTGAAATTTATTTTCAAAGTTTTTTATTCAAAATTCAATTTTAATTTTCGAGTGTGAATCAATACTCCCACAGACTCTTTCAAAGTCCACTGCAGTATTAGGGCAGTCGTTCATCCCTTCGTTTTAAATGCTTGTAACCTTTGAATGATTTTTCTTTCACTTTCTATGCGCTCATCAAAAAATGCAAAAGCCAAAGGGTTATTGAATCTTGAAGGTTTGATGGTGTAATTTCCACTAGACCTACAGCCGCAACCAATTTGTCTTCAAACAAAAACCTCTATCATATAAAACAAAATCATATGATTTATGTATTTCGTACAGCAATAATTGAGGTAGGAGGATACATATTTAGTATGTACTATAAAGTTCAGATTCCACTGACAATAATATATTAAATAAATAAAATATTGTGAAAACAACTGACATATATATCAAAATATTTAAATCCTCCATGCATTGCTGCATTCGATCCTTTGGCATTATTTTACTTACTGATTCCCAGTGCACGCGCAGCCCTATGACATTGCGAGATGGTAATGTCGGATCACACATCGTGAAAGCTACCATTATAATAATTTCTCAATTTTTGTTAAGATTTTTTTTTCAGTTCTAATAGAGATCAATATTCATAAAATCCTTGACATTAGAATTGAACCGCTATAAGTTTTTAGATAGTAAAATAATTAAGACTAAACATCTTCCACCATCATCTAGTTGGTCTGATAGTTGAATAACGATTCCCTTTACCAAAGTTTGATATTCTAGTATATGAAAAAAATAGGTGTAACAACCCAATTCAAAAATTTGGTGAATTGAGCTATTGGTTGAAACTATGTTAAGAAAGGGGAAAAACAAAGCAAGAAAATAACAGGGGAGGTACGAATTAGAATTCAGAGTGGAGGATGAAAGGAACACGATGGATGGGTAGAATTGATGGAATTGAGGTAGAAGAAGAGATTGAGATGAAAATTGAGAGATATAAGAGGTAGAGAGAGAGCAGGGCTAGAGAGAGAGAAAAGCGAGAGGAGAAGAGACAGAAGGAGAGAGAAATTCACAACTTTCTTTGATTTTCCTACCGATCTTTACAAACTTATAAATTATTTCCAAATAATTTTCAAACTAATTCTAAAGAATTTTAGTTAGGTGGTTTTATAACTGTTTGAGCTAATTGATTTTCAAATAGTAATTTATCTAATTAGTTATTATAATAATAGGTGTTAAAAAAATTTTGTTTTTAAAAAACTTAATTAAATTTGAATTAAATTTAATGAAAACTAACATAGTTATTGATGGGATTTAAAAAAGAAAAAAAATTGTTAAAAAAAGGGGCCAAATATCATCCTATATGCTATAGAATCTGTAGATTCGCGTGTAATCCAAGACAAAAATCTACGTGTTTCACCTTTTGCCTAAACAAAGGGGCTAAGAGGGCAATTGTGCCTCCATGAATTTTAGAAAAATAAATTTTATTTAAAAAATATAATTTTAAATCTTATTTATTTTCTTAAAAGTTAAAACATCCACCTCTAAAAACATAGCCTGAAATAAATTTGTGGTTTCTATCGTGCAAACAAGTCTTTAGAGGAAGCACAAGTTTTTCAAAGAAGTTGAGCCTTGAAAAGGGAAGGAGAAGATGAATAGCATCCTTTGGGAACCTAACTCTGCCCATCAATCCGACACTTGTTTTTGCGGCCCCATGTGAAAATGAACAGCTGGCAGGGACCGACAGTCGCCTACTGGGGACACTTGGAGCCTTATGGCTGATGCTCACCGTCGATTTCAAATCCGTCAATTTAAACCTAGTGTTCCAAAATCGACAGTTTTCACACCCGTGTTAAGTCCTTCCAAGAGCAAGATTTAGCAAAATCTCCATTTTTTTTTTTTCTAATAATCAATGGAAATTTAGAAAAAAAAAATTTAATATAATTTTTATCATTTTTAAATTTTTAATTTAAAACTTAATTAAAAAATTTAATATTTTTATCGAATAAAACAACTGTCTATTAGCAAATCTCTCACCTTATCAATCCCAGGGGTAGCAAAATCATACCTTCTTGTAGAAATTTCTTTTGGACCGCCACGTGCTATTGCTCTTACAAAAAAGGTGTGGATAATTCGCGAGAGAGAGAGAGGTGTTGATAATTAACACTTGTTGCATAAACTCCAAAAATGGAACAATGAGATCTTGAAAATTGTTATTGAATGGGAGGCTAAATTCATTAGCTGGAAAAGAGTATGAAGACAAGCGACAGTCTCGTTAATCACTAAGGCGAATTGGTCCACTTCAATGATGTACTGTATCTCTAAATCTGATTTCTTTTGTACTACCCGCCTCTCCTTTTTACGCCTTTATCAATATACTGTAAGGTTCTTTACAATCTCACCATATGAACATCACCATAAACATGAGAGGACTATTCACAAGTGAGGATACAACTTTCCACATTGGAAAATAAAAGGTACCTTAATAAGTTTATAAGTCATCAAGCAACAAATCAATTGAATTTGGTGGAGAAATGTGAATTGAAAGGAATTTTCAAAAGATGGCACTTGGGCACAGAAACAGGAAAATTTTCATATTTTCGTGCCATTAACAAAAGGAAAAGTATGACTTGGATATCCTGCCAGCAGCATAGTGGAGAATAATTTGGAACGGTGTTCGTTTCACGTACAAGTCTATTCATGCTTTTGCATTTCGAATCCATTCAATTTTTTTTCCCAACAAAATCAAGTAGAAAGCTACGAGGCATGGACTTAAACAAGGAGCATGCAGGAAAATATTTATACTACTGAATTGGTATTCAATCTGGTGGTATTTAGCAACTGCATACAATATGTCCACGACACAGAAAAAGATCTGATAGAACTGTTTGGTGCAACATAGGCACAAAGTATGAATAAAAGGAAAACAAGTAGAAATGCATTAGTTGAATATATAGATCAAGGTAGCTAGATTGTCTCTGGGATTCAAGGATTATAAGCTGTTGCCACCAAATGAAGTGGAGTTTTCTTACGAAGAACCACACCGAGAGCTTCATCCATGTCTATGTCCTCCCCATTTACGCCCACCGGCAAATTCCAGTCAAACCAATACAACAAGTTGGCAATCACATACTCAACAGTAGCAATGGCAAGTGATGTCCCTGGGCACCCCCTTCTTCCTGAACCAAAGGGAATGAATTGAAAATATTGCCCGCTAAAATCAACTGGATTGTCATGAAACCTGTCAGGGAAGAAATCTTCTGCCATGTCCCATAATTTGGGATCTCTCTGAATCGCCCATGCATTGATGAAAATTCTTGTTTGCGGTGGGATATCATACCCATCGAGCTTTTCCCATTTTAATGTTTCTCGAGGAAGCAACAAAGGAGCAGGAGGATGTAATCTTAGAGTCTCTTTGATCACACATTTTAGGTACTCTATTTGCATGATATCAGTCGGATCTATCTCCAACTTATTTCTTACCACTTTTCTTACTTCTTCTTGAGCTTTCCTCATTGCAGTTGGATTTCTTGCAAGCTCGGTCATCACCCACTCCATTGTCGCTGAAGTTGTATCATTTCCACCAATAAGCATATCCTGAAACAGAGAACAATGTTAGATCAAATACATTCTTAGACACTTACACACATAAATATACATAGAGAAAGAAGAGAGAGACCAGAAGGATTCCTCTCATGTTGTCTTGAGTGAGGTCAAAGTCAACCAACTTATCCGCTTTCAGATGAAGAAGAACTTCCACAAAGTCTTTTGCCTTGTACTCCCCATTCTTGCTCTTCCTGCAGTACTCATGCTTTTTGATTGCTTGATCCAGGAAAGCATCTAATTCTTTGGAGGTTCCTCTTAATCTTCCAACCAAACCAGTGTACTTATCCAACCATCCCAAAAAGGGAAAGTAATCTCTGAAGCTGAAAGCAAGGAAAAGATCCGCAACATTCTCAGTTACTTTCTTAAATCTTGTCCCACATTCTTCTCCATTACTTCCACCAAGGACAGATGCACAAATCATATTACATGAGATTGTAGTCAAGAGCTCACTAACATTGACAGGAACCTTTTGGAGACATGAATCTCGTATCCTTGAGGTCAAATTTTTCACTTCTCTTTCCCTAATGAAGTGAAATGACTGCACCCTCTTGTGGCTTAAAAGCTCGGTCACACATAATTTCTTCATTTCTCTCCATTTTTCACCACAAGGAGAAAACCCGATCTCCTTGCATCCATAGAAAAGTGCATCAGCAATGATTGGTTTGTGCCTATTTGCAAAAATGGTGTCACGGGTCTTCATGACTTCTTTGGCCAACTCTGGGGATGAAACAATAAGAGCCGGTGCTTGGCCTAAGTGTAACAGCAAAAGAGAACCATATTTGTCAGAGAAGTTACGGAAAGAGCAACGCGGAAGTGAGCCAACCAGCTGGTGGAGGTTGCCTATCAACGGTAGTTTTGGTGGGGATGGAGGCAATTTTTTCCTTTTTTTGCTATTAAGCAACAAGAGAAGAGATAAGACTGGCAGTGCCAAAGCAAGACAAATGAAGGGTTGGGTCAGGTGCAGTTCTTGCACATTTTTCTGCCAAAATCTTGACATGCTCGTGTGCTCTTCCTTCTTGTTCTAGTCCAAATGTTTGAGACTAGAATAATCAGAACCTTGAATGCCATTTAAGCACATTTATATTAGTGCTTTCTTCTAATCGATCTATAGTCCTGACCACAAGCATCACTCCCGCACCAAAAATGTGTATTCAAATCTTGGTCAAACCATATGCCGGCCGCCTTGTGTTATTTGTGGATTATAGTTATCACCCTATTGATTTAGCTATACACATTCCAAGTCACCGGTAATATCATGAAACAAAAAACTGATAACCGCAAATTTAAGTCAACTCTTAATCTGTTCATTAATTTTTATTGAAGCCAATTACCTTACAAAACTTTAAAGTAGAAGTTGATCTCATAAATAAAAAAGAGTTATGATTACTTCCCACCTGCATCCTCTGCTCGGCGAATGAGAGGGAGCAAAGGAGAGAAAATACAAAGATTCATTTAAAATTAAATATGAAAATTTGAAACATTATTTATCAAAGAGGGAAAAAAAAGCCAGAATCAAAACTTGGAATCATCAGTTAAGGTATTCCAAATTTTTTCAAAGATAAGAAACTATAATAAAAATTTAAAAGATTATTTGAAAGTAATTCAAACAAGCAAGACTTATTATGATCCGACCCGAAAGAAAATCTATTAAAAACAGCCACCTCCCAGCTGATTCATGCAATTTATAAAATAAAGGTAATCTGGGTGTTTACTTCCATACATTAGTATTATATATATATATATATATATAAATATATATATATGTTTTAGTCTATGAAGAATCAGATTCCTGCCTCTTGAAATAGTCAGAAATCAATTAAATCAAATGGAAAATATGAAGACCTGACGTGTGCTGTAACAGCAAGGAAAATCATGGGTTAGTTACAAATCAACATTTTTTATTCATTCCAGCCAGGAAAATGGGCAGATTGCCTAGACTCGCGGAGCCATGACATAAGGAAAACTGACTACGATGTTCCTTTGTGCCGATCATTTGAGCCAAAGCCAAAGTTGGAAATGCCTGCCATCAGCAAGAGTTGATCTTAGCCAAATGGACGTTGGCACAGTAAGAACGGCATTACAATCCTTCAACCAAACATTACTTCGATCCTTTTTTAGAATAGAAAAAACCACGTTACGGGATCTTCTCCTAAAAAAGAGCCCAACAACAAATCAACCCGAATTAGGAGCAAAACTCCAAATACTGAGGTCAAAAGACCAAAAAAAAAAAAACAAAAAAAAACAAAATACAAAAAACAAAAAACCTAGCCAAACAGACGACAAGAGACTACAGAACAGTTGATAACAGTTAAAAGAGATTTTCGCGGCCGTTTGGCCCCCTCCTTACACCAATTTAACAGGACATCCGGCATTCGCCAATCTCAGAATAGAGGACAATGCAAGAGACAATCATCTGTTTTGCCCTCATGACCATCCTTCCGGAGGCATGCAACCGAACATCACTCCATACTTGCAGGCTTTTGCTCATGTTCATCTTCTTGAACAGAATAAACAAAATTTATAAATAAGAGGTACACAAAAAGTTCAGCGCCCGACAACATAGCGAATATAGGGCGCAATGCCATGTCCCAACACTCGTTGCTACCAATTTGCATATCGAACCCCCCGAAAAGAGACAATGAATGTACAAGGAACATTAATGTTCAACAAATGGCAATGAAAAAATAGTAATCTCTTTGATACAGCTACGAAGATGGTTCTGACAGGTTAGAAGCTATTCTCAATTACATTCATCTCCAGTAAAGGGTGTAAAGGCTGTTATAACAAAATCGTTAAATTTGACTCTCTGGCGCTCGAAAAAAATATATATACAAAGCTGTGGCCCCCACTGATGTTGCTCCATGACGACCACTTTACAATCTTTGGAGAAGATGGCATTAGACCTCCCATCAGCCTGCCCCAGAGCAGTTGTAAAGCTTGGTTTGCTAATGAGGTCTGCCAAGGTCACCACATGCATTTCCTCCAGGGCCCTCCTCGTATGCTCAAGACCTCCTAAGATGGTCCCTAGTAAAAAACACATGCCTTAGGGCTTCACGTGCTGTCAGCCTCTCAGAAGGTTCATACTTGAGCAGACCCTGCAATAGATGAATGAGATCCCCAGCCGAATGATCAACATGTTGCATCACTAGATTCTGCCAAAAAGAAAAGGCCAATCCGTTAGAGACGTTCAATATATCTAAGAAGGCATATGCATCTACAGACATTAAAGACATATAAAAGGATCAAGATCGTACACCTGTAGGCGAGGTAGCTTCAAAACAGCTTTTATACTCTCTCTGGAAGGAGCACTTTCGGGCCAATCCAATTTACCTCTTCTAACATACTTCTCAGCATGTCGGCTGAAACAGCAAAACAACAGTAAATATAAAAATCATTAAGAGCAACCAACAAAGATCTACCATGCTGTCCATGACTATATCAAGAGACTTACTCCACCCTCTTCAACATGTGATGTGGTAGGGGACCAAGCACCCTCTCCATCATGGCCAAGTGCTCCAGGTTCTCATGAGTTTGAAATAAGGCCTCTCCCTGTGCAAAGAACTCACTGAGCACATAAACTATGAAGAACTACATTAGAGAACAACAGTACTCAAATCATAAACATACCGAACACAACTCAACCAAGATGCAACCAACACTCCATATATCGCAGGGATAACTCCAACCAAGACCTACAAAAATTTATTAAAATCAGATATAGGAACACAGACAATTGCAGAACGATATATAACTAAGTAGAAAGCAACATACCAAGGATAACCTCTGGTGCACGATAATGCCGAGTTGATACAATATAACTCTGATCTTGTCGATCATATGTTGTACTACCAAAATCAATGACCTTTATGGCACTAGACTTTGGTAACCTCTTAAAATAAGATCCATCCTTCGGTGTGCGAGATGAAACCTTCAAATACAAGGAGACGGTTAAGACCCCTAAAACAGGTACTTTGGCTTAATAAATGATAGCAGACGCCGACATTAGCAGATGATGCAAAATGTGCTACATTATCACCTAGCAATATAAATAGGGAAAAAAAAACATACAGAAATATAACATAAACAAGTCCACAGCAATGGAACTGAATATACCTTGTAATCTGGAATCTTCACGTACTCCGGAGAAACAAGAAGAATATTCTCAGGCTTCAAATCAGTATGTATGAGGCGCAAATCATGCATAACTGCAAACAAGTAAAATAAGACCCGTGTTAGAACTCAATAACTAGGTAAATATTGATTTATGGTAGTAAACTCCTATATCACACAAAAAGAAATTATCCACTGTTAAGCATTTTATTAGTAGTCTTTGAAAACATATGGCAGCAGTAAGACTCCACCGTCAAATATCCAATGTCACTATTATTGTCAAAATACCTGAAGAATTAATCTAACACAGAACCAGAAATAGAAGGCATCATATATGTTGAATGAAATTAAACTAGTATGAAGTAATTACTATACATGCTACACAATCCAACAGTTGTCTGCCAATCTCACGGACAAGATCAATGGGAAATGGGCGATAATTGTTTTTGCGTAGAAAATCGTATAAGCTTGGTCCAAGCTTCTCAAAGACCTGTTCACACCATTTGAATCCACCCACACATCTTAACCCCCAAAATATTGGTTAATATTGGGGAAATTAATCCATCACAAATCAATAGCATACTTACAATACAGATATGGTTACGATAGTCAAACCAGTTCCGTATTTGCACACAACTGCAAAGAATAAACCCATTTAACCATTTGAAAAGAGGCATTACACAGCCTGCCAGGTGAGGGACTTCACGGGATGGAAAAGCAGATTTAAAAGACCAAATACTCACCAATTTCCACCCTTGTCATTCTTTCCAAGTTGTTGTAATACCTCAATTTCTATCATAGCTGCCTCTCGATATTTTTTAATACCACGAACAATCTTGATAGCAACCATTTCTTTTCTTTCTCTGTCCCAGCATTCCAAGACCTGACCAAAGGTACCTACAGAATCCACAGCATTCATCTAAGATAACAGCTCCAATTTCCAGATAAAGATTTAAAGTTTATACAACACACCTTCACCCATTTTGCTGTGGATCTTATCTGCAACATCAAAACAAAGAGAAAAACAAAAGAAGATCAGAAATAAATAGAGATCAACTCACCTTTCATATATTAATGTGACCCTAAATAACCTAGTTCCTCAAAAACTACCTTGGAAAAAGCCTCATTTTATAAAGTACCCAAAAAGGTAAATATTCTCAATAACTTTGCCTTAAATACATTTACCATGAGAAGCATTAATAATTTGTAAAGGATCCCAAGAATCCTTTAACAGACCACCATATGACCTACTTCATACAAGCAGTAACGTTCACTCGGTGGTTCCAGTCAGCTGAAAATTCTTAAACCAATGGACACATGCCCAACACCCCATAGGGAAATAAGATAAGTTCCTTTATGACACCATCAAACAACTAAAAAATGAACTGATTGGCAGTAAAGGGTAATTACAGCGTGAAGTTAAATTTTCTCCAAGCGCAAACATGTAATGGCCATCTTTGTCATCATCACGCCATGGGGGAGAACCATTTTGAGCAACTCCCTTTACAGACACAGAGGAACTAGTAGTATGGTCTGACGGTGCCTTTGAAGATGCAAAGCTTGTCACATTCCCAACCTCTTGTGCACAAAACAATCCTAGCTGAGCCTACACATAGCCATCCATTTCATATTCTGCTCAAGTTATACAAATTAAATCCCCAACCCAAACAACAAAATCCATTTCTTCCCTTCACAGTTAAATATCCAATTACACCTTTCAACATATCATGAAAAATATTTTTGGTGGGAAACGAAACATCATAAAAATTTCTATTCACAAATCAACATTAAAATAATTAGGATTAATTAACATAACCGATATCTGAAAACTCTAAACAATAGAAAACACAAAATCTCGATACAAATGAACCTTTTTATTTGATAAAAAAAACGCAATTCAAAAAAAATAAATTTTAGGTGATAACACATCACTGAAAGCAATTAAATTCTAAACTGAGTAAAAAAAAAAGTGAGAGAGGGACGCAGAAGAAGACGAAGACAAACCCCATATCACAATATACACAAATCAATTTTTCAAATAGACTCAAACCAAATCAAAACCAAGCTAGATGGAAACAAGATTCAAGAAAATAAAATACTGAACATACGAATAGATCTTAATAGAGAGCTTTGTACAGAATTAACACTATTTAAAACGATATATTAAAACAACACAGATGGAGAAAGAATTTCAAAACTAACACCCATATGTCGAGTCTCGAATACTCAACATATATAGTGAACAATACATGTCGAGTCTTCAAGACTCAACATGTAGTGTTCGTCTTCTAAACTCGTCTTGAAACTGTCAAGGACTTCAGATATCAAACCCAGCCACCATCCCTTACCGTACCAAGCATCAACAGCTTCAAGTTGTTTGAAAGGTTTAAGAAGAATTATTTTGGGAGGAATAGGCCTTATGTGCCCTAGATCATCCTCCTCTACAAGGAACTGGGACTCATCATCTTTTTAGGGTTTGATGCTGCACCAGAAATTTGTTGCTCCCAATTGAGACAATAACGACTGCTATGCTCCCAATAGAGTTCAATAATTGAACTGATCACTTCTGACATCTAATTTGTCCCATTGCTGAACTTCTTCATCGATTTTTCTCCTTCAAATTTTATTTTCAATTTTGGTTTTGTACATTTTGGCTCTGCCAGAGAAGGCCGAACAAGACATCACCACTTTTTTAAAATATGTCGGGTCTTGGAAGTCCTGAAGGCTTGACATATGGGCATATGGGCGTATGGGCGATAGTTTTGAATTTTTTTCTCTATCTGTGTTGTTTTAATTTTTTTTTTTTTAAATAGTGTTAATTCCGTACAAAGCTCGTTAACAGATGATAATAGAACTCATTACATGAACCATAAATTAAATTAAAACAGATCGACCCAAAAATTAAAAAAAAAAAAAAAAACCCAGAGCACAAAGTTCAATTCTTTCTTTGGAAGAATTCATAAAAAGACCTAGGACAAAAAATTCAACCCACAAACAAATCAATTAATAATATCACAACCGTAAACTACAAATTAAATTAAATCAGGCCTAGCCCCAAAATATAAATTAACCCCACAAAATCCATTTTAATTTTACATAAAAATCAAGCTCCATCACAAAAATTTCGAATACAGAAATGAATCTTATCAGCTGATGACAGAATTCAACACATGAACCATAAATTAAATCAAAACAGATCAAGCAACATAAAAGACCCAGATCAAAAGTTCAATATTTCCTCATTCCATGAATCCACTAGATCAATAATATTATAACCACAGAGATTTAAAAACTAAATCAAATCAGGTCTAGACCCAAAACATCCCACAAAATACAATTTAATTTCACATAACAAATCAATCTCTAGATATTCACGTAAACATGAAAGGGAAAACCATACCTGAGAAAACAAACACTATAAACAATACAAACTCCACCAGATTTAGCAAAAACAAGAGCCAGAAAGCAAAAAGAAAGAAAAGAAAATTAAGATATGAAGAAAAGGAGGAGACAATACCTTAGGACGCTGCGGAAGAACATCCCAAGCTAATCTCGGCCGCTTTCTCGGTCGCCGATCCATGAGTGTATGTGGAAACTCCGTCACGCGTTCCATCTCCATGATTAATCGCAGAGAGAGAGAGAGAATCGTGGGTATAATGAGGAAAGAATGAGAACCGGGAAACCCTAAATTTAACCTCTCAAGAAAAAGAGGTGAGGCGGTCGTGGTGAATCCGATTCGTACACGTGTAATAGATCTAGAGGAGGGATTGAGTGAATTTAACTATAGTTATGAATTCTGATTCGGCTGGTCTTTTAACCCTGGTTGGATTTGTTTTTGTATGAGAAGTTAGAATAAGGAAACATCAAGTTTGACGAAACGTCGGTACAACTCGGTTCCATTGGACTGAAAACTAAAATTTGAAAAGATCTTAATATAAAAAATAATTCTTAATTTAAAAAATTATAAATAAAATAAGGTAAAAATAAATATAATTAAATAAAATCTTTTCAAAAAAAAGAAATTGAACATTTTCTTGCCAATTAATTATTTCACATTATTTTATTTAAGATAATTTTTTATTCAAATGACAAAATATTATAAAAGTAAAATCCTTTCACCAAATTAAATTTTTAGATTTTTTAGAAAAATCTACTCATCAAAACTTTTGATTTATTAAAAAATCCTACTTTTACTTTTTAATAGTATACAAATGATACAAATAATATATCAATACATAATTGAATCATTGATGCAAATTTAAATTCTGCATACGAAAAAGATAAATATTTATCTCCTAAAAATCCAACATAGTTAGGATGATTTATACTTAAAAGAATAAGCTAATAATAATAATAATAATATAGAATTTTGATTAATGTATTTTTTAAAGTTTTTTTTTTTGGGTGCATATGTATTTTTTAAAGTTGTGGGGGTACCAAAACCCTATGAGGGGAAAGGACCATTTCATGTTAGCCTTGGGCCTCAACCGACGCAATGGGGCAACTAAGCTCGCGGGAACTCACTGACATGGCTCTTAATTGTAAGCCCATAGGCATCAAAACTTTCAAAAGGGAAGAAAACCTGGCTTACGTGGGTTTTGTGGCTGAACCCATACAAGCACACAATTTAATTGGTATGAATTCGAATCGAATTAATCGAAATATGAATCTGAATATCGATGATAATTTATTAAAAAAAAACTGGTGTGAGCTCATTGGTACGGGTAAACTATGTGATGAAGGTGGGTTTTGACTCCTCAGATACCAACTCTTTGTTGACTCGAGCGATTATCGTCGATGGTGGACACATATACAAAAACTGTCGGAAGATGTTCCGGCGGGAATACTCTGACGCTCAAATCAGTAAAAAGCGGTTTTCGTTTGAAAGAAACAAACTCAGAATTGAGGGAAAGTGGTTCCATGTGATCAATATGCCCTCTGTGTTAGGTTTAGAGAGTGTACATGATGTCTAAAGGTTTGAGATCTCTTATACCTGAGAGAGTTGTGCGCCGCTGAGAGACTTCCACCCTACTTTCCTTATTGAACTGATCTCGAGAATTTCAGAAGTCAGTATTACGAATTGATTACTATCCTCATATATCGAGAAACCTTCCTCTTTGGGAGGGATGTTTTCTTTATCTGAAAGATTTCGAAATTACTGTTACAAAATAAGAAATTGAAATCAAGGAAGTTCTGACCTTCATTTTTTAATTGATAGGGGTGCTGCCTCTCGTTCGGTTGCTTGACCGATAAAGGGTCTTTTGAGACTTGTCCGGTTAGAGGACTGACATTTGCTTGGCTGATCGAGGTGACTATCTCCGTTTGATGAGTCACGATCGGTTAATTGGAGCGACTGAGACCCTATCGTTCGATAGATTAGGGCAGCTAAGACCCTTCGGTAAATCGATCGAGGCGACTACGACCCTTCAGTAGATTGTTATTGTGGTCAATAGATATTGATGGCAGGCACCTTTTTCATGGGACCTTTGGGAATTAACTCCTTTGGACTGGATCTTGGATTACGTCCCATCATTTGCCCCTGACTCATGGTTTTCTTAGAAAGAGACGCCATGAGTCATGATTTTAAATCGGAGGTTAGAGGATCCTTTAATGCTGCCGCTGTCACTTCGGTTTTAGTAAACCATTTATCATACATCTCATAAGAACTTCTCTTGTTGCTGCTTTCTCCATCTCTTCCACCTTTTTCTCTCACTCTCCTTGTCAAAGAGTTTTTATCGGTGACAAAGATGTCTACTCCTCAGGCTTTTTCGAGCATTAGTGATATTACAAGCGTCATGTCAGCATAAGAGCTCCAAGAAATACAAACTAAGATGCTGTTAGGGGATGATTACTCTCTGTTGTCTGCGACAGAGGTTAATAGGGCTAACAGGGTATTAGAGAACTGTGTGCCGATGTATCTCTAATCGGTCAAGTACGGTTTGAAGGTTCCATATACAGGTCCTTTTTCTGAGGTTCTGCGTCAGTGGAACATATTCCTGACGCTCCTGATTCCCAGTGCCTGGCGGTTAGTGGTCGCGGTAGCTTCTTTATTAGGGTTTTGTCATCTTCATTTCGATTTTGACTTTTTGTCCTCAATTTTTATTCTGATAAGGTGTGGGAGTAACGGGTCGACCAAGGGATGGTACAAACGACAAACCCGGCTTGAGTCATGTTGGAGGTTTTTCTAAAATGAGTCCATCGATAAGAACTAGATGCAAAAGTTCTTTTTTGTCGAATTCTTGGACAGGAATCGCATGCCCTGACTTCCCAAGGCTGATGAGTGGCCCAATATAGGGCTGAAACCTCAGATTGCTTCGAAACATGATCGTTTTATTCGGTCAGTTAGCGGCTATTGCAAGTCCACCGGCCAGAGTATATGGGTCGAGTCCTTGCTGGACGATCAGATATTATCCTTGGCTGGTTTACTGTTCGGGGAAAAAAGAAAAGTTGATCGGCCCCTTCTGTTGGGGAGAGCGAAGATCGAGCTAATCGATTCTTTGAGTCATCTTGACGACAACTTGTTGGAAAGTGTCACTATTGACAAGTTAACTCGTCATAGCGCTAAAAGACCTCTTCAGGAGGATCCCGGGGCGTCTGAGGCCCTATCTAAGTCTTCTTTAGGGGCGACTGGGATCTTTCGCGGGTCACCATCTTCTTTGGCGAAAAGGAGGAGGGCTTCCTTGCTCCCATCTACGCTGGGGGCTCTAAGTACCCGGAGCTGACAGAGGCTATACCAATAGAGGGAGCTATCCCAAATAAAGATAACCCATTGAGTAGAACAAATGTTGATGCGAACGAGTTAGGAGGAGCCGGAGGTCTTCCTTTACTTGATGCCGGAGCGAGAACGAATGTTTCTCGAGCTGCAAGGGACAGAATGGCGAAACCTTCTTCCGCTGTTCCGGTCTGGCCTTTGCGTAAGGGAAAACGCATAGTTCTGAGAGGAGCATCCTCTTCATCCTCCATCCCTATTCGGTCCTTCGATGGAAAGAAAGGCTTAAAAGAGCGAGGAATCATTGTCGTTTGTGTTGGAGACATGCAGTATAGCTATATAGATCTGGTAGAAGCGGAGCGCATTGCTGGGCAATTTGACTTCTATCGCTGTGAGCTTAACTTTCATAGAATGTCTTGCGAACAGGTCAGCGGAGCCCTTGAATCCTTAGGCTTGATGGTAATAATCTCCTTTCATATCTTGAATTCTCCTCTCTTTTTTATCATTTGTTAATTTGGTTTTCTTTGCAGACCATGACCCTTGCTTGATTTCAGGGATAACAGGGGAGGCAGGTAATAAGCCATTTAGAAGGATGGCTCTCTGAGTTGACTCGTCCGTGGGAATCAGTCTCCCTTCGAGGAGGAGAGTTTTTGGTCACTAAAAACGTATCCGGTGCCATATTCAATCAGAAGGAAGAGGGGTTGAGATCCCTTCGATCAGAATTGATCCAGTGCCAAGGGCAATGTGAAAGGCTGAAGTCAGAGGCTTTGGTCCACAAGAAGTTGGCTCAGTTTCGTGAGGAATCTCTTCGAACAGCAGAATACAAGATTACAGAGCTTGAGGAGTCCTGAGCAAGGGAAGCCATCATCCAGAAGGATTCTCAACATAGACTGGTCGAGAGATTAAAATGTACCAAAGAGATAATTCGTATTATGGGTCTAAGTGAGGCTCTGCCTTTAATCGAAGAAGAGATCGATACTCCAAATCTAATTGTATAACCTCTGCCCGGGTTTTTATACTAAGTGGCCTCTGTTCGTTTAACGAGAGATTCTTGCGTTTTTTCCGATAGAAGTCATCTTCTTTGTTTTTCAGTGCATTGTTTCAGTAGAACCAAGGGGACTTTGATCTTTTTGCCTAGCTTAGAACGGGACGATCATGCTTGTTGTTTCGAAAGGCTGTATAACTCGTCAGTGAAGCACGCAATCCACTGGGGCTGAGCGGCTGAGACCTTTTGTACGATAGAGGATCTTTAAATAGTTGGGCTGTGTTTGCTCGTCGGGGAAGTTACATCCCCTCTTGACGGCGCGTACAATCGGTAGATCATGGGCTACTAAGACCCTCCTAGCAATAGGAATTTATTTTAAGTTGTGGGTCGCGTCCACCCGTCCGAAGAGTTACTTTCCCTATTGACGATGCGTATGATCGGTAAATACTGGGTGACTAAGGTCCTCCTAGCGATAGGAATTATTATAAGTTTTGGGTCATGTCCAACCCGTCCGGGGAGTTACATCATCTATTGACGACGCGTACGATCGGTAGATCTTGAACGACTAAGGCCCTCCTAGCGATAGGAATTTATTGTAAGTTGTGGGCCGCGTCCACCCGTACGGGGAGTTACATCCTCTATTGACGACGCGTACTATCAGTAAATCTTAGGGGACTAAGGCCCTCCTAGTGATAGGACCAGGACAAGGAGATATAAGAGATCTGTTGATAAGTGATTTCACGAATGTTGGGAAATACCCATTGCAGCTTAGAGAAATACCAGCAATAAAATCTTATGACTATTTAGGAGCGGAAGTAGAAGGCTCCTACTCACATGTGAAAGTCTCAATCCCTAATGACGTTCTGAACTTGATCTTCATATGTTTGGTCAAGGTGTTCAGACCTGGTCTGCCCAAGATGGCATTATAGAGCGAAGGGAGGTTTACTACATTAAACACGACAGGAGCCATCGCATGATTAGGAGGTGTTCTAAGGGTGATTGGAAGGGAGATAATACCGTCGGGATATATCCATTCACCCGAGAGCCCTTTAATCAAGCCTGCATGGGGCTGAAAGTTGGCAGGAGTGAATCTCATTCGTCAGAAAGCATCCCGATATAGGAGATTACAGTCGGCTCTTTGATCGACAAAGATCCTTCAAACCTCAAATTGTCCAATTTTGACAGTTATCACAAGGGGATCGTGCCGGTTCGGGTCGATCCCAATGAGATCTTTGTTGGTGAAACCAATAACCGGCCTTTTTTTCACCTTTTCGTTTGTTGGTGCTCGCTGCTAAGATCTCTTGTGGTACAAGAAGAATTGCCTTCGGGTAATAGAAAATTGGTGTGATTAGGCACCATGCCTCATTTTCTGTTGGTCTATCGTGGACTTAAAGAATCACCTGATCCCTTCGGTCGGTCGGAGGCCTAGCAGTTTGGCGTTCCTCTTCTTGGTTACGTTGCGGCGGTTCACGCCAATGATCGGTAGGAGGACCTCTTTCCCTTCTTGCGACGAACTCCCATAGTCTTTCTTCACGTACTAGGAATTCTAATTCGTCTTTCAGTTTCTTGCAATCATCGGTCGTGTGACTGTAGTCACGATGAAAGTGACAGTATTTCGTTCTGTCCTTGATGGAATCTTCCGCGGTTGATCGCGGGGGCCATCGAACGTATGGCTTATCTCTGATAAGGGCTAAGACCCGGCCAAGGGTCTCACTCAGCGGAGTGTAGTTGTTGTATCTCCTTGGAGGAGGGGGTTTCGTCCGGTTTCTCCTGGGTGGAGATCTTCGGGGTGACTGGTTCCATTCTTTTCGGGCAGTCTGATCTCTTCTATGATCGGATGTTTCGGCATCCTTGGCAGCAATGTACTTTTCAGCTCGAGCATAAAATTTTTGGATAGATGCAGGGGGTTTCTTTGTGATAGACACATTCATATTGGAGGGTCGCAAACCTGTTAATAGCGCAGCCAATGCGATCGAATGATTCAAAGAAGGGACCATCATCATTTCCTCTTTGAACCTTTCCAGGAAGTTCCTTAGGGATTCCTCTTTACCTTGATGCAGTGATAGCAAGGCGATTGACTTCCTTTTGACTCCTTTGCTTATCACAAAGTGTGATTTGAACTGTTCGCGTAACTGAGAGAAGGTCTTTATACTCATCGGCATGAGAGAGTTGAACCAAGTGAACGCATTTCTCGAGAAAGTAGTGGGAAATACTTACACATGGCTGCGTCGGGCATGTCCCTAGAGATCATTACGGTTATAAAATGGGCCACATGATCCCGAGGGTCCGTTGTCCCATTATATCTCTCCATGGGAGGCAGGAGTACGTTGTGAGATATGGGCTCTGAGGAGATCTTGGAGTCAAATGGCGAAGCGTAAAAATAAGAGGGGATTTGGTCTCCTTGAGGGTTAGCCCGCTTTAGTTCCTCGGCTACCAGTTGTTCGACCTGCTTTCGAAGATCATCCGGAACTAGTTTGGAGTTTTCGGATGCTTCCCCACGTGGGAGCGACGGTCATTGTTAGGGACGTCTAGATCCCCCAAAAGATTATTGGACTTCAGGTCTGAGGGCGTGACTAAGGTCTTCTAGTTGTCTACTCATGTCCTGAAGTTTGGATTCTAGCCTTTCCGTCTGGGGGCTATTGACTCGTTCTGGAATGGGGTCGGCCATGGGTTGGACAGGAAGCGTGGGTTGTAAAACCCATTCTTGATAAGGTGATCTCATGGGAGCTACCGGATCGCGGGTGGCTGGATCAAGCGCCGCAAGGGGAGCAGTTTCAGAAAGCGTGGCAGTTCGCCCTTCCACAGGAGGGACGACTTTTGAGGACACTCTGGTTCTCGGAGGTATGATCATTGCGAGGAACAGGAACTACTCTAATCTGTTTCCCACGGACAGCACCAATCTGATGGAGGTGGGTTTTAGCTCCTCAGATACCAGCTCCTTGTTGACTCGAGTGGTTGCAATCGATGGTGGATATACCTGTAAAAACTGTCAATGGGTGTTCCAGCGGGGAGACTCCGACGCTCAAGTCAGTAAAGAGCGGTTTTCGTTTGAAAGAAACAGACTCAGAGTTGAGGGAAAGTGGTTCCCTGTGATCAATATGCTCCCTGTGTTAGGCTTAGAGAGCATACCTGATGTCTAGGGGTTTGAGATCTCTTATACCTAGGAGAGTTGTGCGCCGCTGAGGGACTTCTACCCTACTTTTCTTATCGAACTGATTTCGGAAATCTCGGAAGTTAGTATTACGAATTGATTACGATCCTCATATATCGGGAAGTCTTCCTCTTCGGGATGGATGCTTTATTTATCTGAAAGATCTCGAAATTACTGTTACGAAATAAGAAGCTGAATCAAGGAAGTTCTGACCTTCCTTTTTTATTGATAGAGGTGTTGCCCCTCGTTCGGTTGCTTGACCGATAAGGGGTCTTTTGAGACTTGCCTGGTTAGAGGACTGATATTTGTTTGACTGATCGAGGTGACTATCTCCACTTGATGAGTCACGATCGGTTAATCGGGGCGACTGAGGCCCTATCGTTCTGTAGACCAGGGCGGCTAAAGCCCTTCGGTAGATCGATCGGGGTGACTATGGCCCTTTAGTAGATTATTGTTACGGTTGTTAGATATTGATCGGCAGACATCTTTTTCGTGGACCCTTTAGGAATTAACTCTTTTGGACTGGACCTTGGAATACGTCCCATCAGTATAGAATTGGTCAATCAAAGTGGTGGTGTTGAAAACGTAGAGCACCAAAACTTTAAGAGATGAGAGAACTTTAGCTCACATGGGCTTTGTGTCACAACCCACACTAGCACATTACCCACCTCGCTTGAGTGTTGGCTCCAAGTTTAAGTCAAGCTAGTGTTGCTAAGTTTGTAGGGAAACATAAATCAAAACTTTTAGAGGAGAGAGGACCTAGCTAGTGTGGGTTTTGGAATTCAAACCCACATAAGTGCGCATTTCTCAATTCTCCATGAAAATAACGTGATTTCTTATATTTCAATTTTGTTGCATGGTATATTTATCAAATTTGATTTAGTTGTTACATGGTAATATCATGAATTAATTCTTAAAAAGGTCAAGTTGATAGTAAATTATACGAATTAATTATCTTGTTGTTTAGTTATTATTTGATTATGATATAATTTTAGGCTTATGATTTTATCATCACATTTATAGTATAAATCATGCACACAAAATCAATAATTTAGAAGTGTTATTTTCCAAGTAAATTAATTAAAATAAATAAGCAAATTTATTTATTTTTTAACATGACCACATCAGAACTATAAAGAGATTTGAGTAAAAACTCAGCCGAAAGTCAACCAGGGACTCTAATTATTGGACTAGATACATTGAATATTGCCTTTGAAGAATATTTGGTGTATATTTGACTTAGTCTTGTAATCTTTCTAAATTAGGTGAGTTAACTATTTAAAATATTTGGTGTATACTTGATTTAGTTTTGCAATCTTCTAGATCAGGAGAGTTAGCTATTTAGAAATATTTTACTTCCCTCATTTTTAGTTTTTCTAATTGTGATATTAGTTGTATATAAATTTTTGTATCATTTTCAATTCAATCTAATTAAGGCAACCTTCTCTACTCAATCATGTTGATATCAGAGCCATTAGCTCATGCCCTCACCAAATAAAACTTGCTCTTAATTCCTCCCTTCAGAACAATCGTTGCTTGTTTAGTACAACTATTACCATGGAATCACAATCCTCGTTAGCGCACACCACCTCCTCAGTTCCGTCCACAGATGTTGCCATCATGGTTGAACCGGTTATGGCTGACGTTAATCTATGCACAAGTGCTGTTGAAACTTACCTCCTCAAATTACCTTTCTGGCGCTTACAATTTTCAACTCTTCTCACCAAATATGATTTGCTTGATTTTGTCGATGGCACATACACATGTCCTAAGCAAACAATCACGGTTAATGGTGTCACAACCATTAATCCACATATCGTATATGAGTATGTCAAGATCAATTTATCTTGAATTCTATTATTGGTTCATTGTCCCCAATCTTGATTCCCTTTATTGCAACTGCCCGAGCGTCTCGCGATACTTGGTTGACCTTAGCTCTTACATATAGTAAACTAACACGTGGTCGAATAATTCAATTGAAAACCCAATTAAGTCATCTGATCAAAGGTTCTTAAATAATCACAGAGTTTATACAAAATATTAAGACAAAGGCGGACGAACTTGTGTTAATGAATGCGTCGGTTGACATTGAGGATCTTAGCATCAAGATCTTTAATAGTCTTGATGAAGATTATAAAGAACCTGTCAATGCTATTCTAGCACAAGAGACAGCGATCACATTTAAAGAATTACAGGAAAAGCTCCTCAACCATGAAACATGACCTGCCGTCAAGAAGGGTAGTCAAATGACTCTCCCGGCTAATGTCAACACCGCTACAAAATATGCATCATCGAACAGGTTGAATAATCGCCTCATAGGTCTTCCACATACAAGTGCTTTTCGACCTCCTGCGGCCTGAACTCCATGTCCACCACAATCATAGAGCCAATGTGTCCTCATCCTTATCTTAGGCGCTGCCAACTATGTGAACAACAAGGACATTCTGCCAAGAGGTGTACAATTTTTAAATATTCTCCATGGACTGATTTGGTTGCACCGTAAACTCAAAATAGGCTAGGTCATACTTCTCTTCAAGCCAATGATGCAACCTCTTCCCTAGCTCCATCCTCTTCTGAATGGCTTCTAGACTTGGCCGCCTTACATCATATGATAATTGATCTGGCCAATCTCTCACTTCATTCTCCATATGATGGATCTGATGATGTAGTCATCGACAACAATGCAGGTTTGAAAATTACACACATGGGTTTACTCTAACCACCTTATATTTCTTTATCTTTTAAATTTTCAAATACCCTTTGTGTACCTTCAATGAACAAAAATCTGTTATCTATTTCCTAATTATGTAAAACTAATAACATTATTGTTATCTTTATCTCAACATACTTTTAGGTAATGCATCCTCGCATGAGAACCATACTCCACTAAGGTCCACTTAAAGATGATATCTATTATTGGACCCCATCTTCGAAAGTATCGGCATCACCGCTGGCCCTTTTTGCATCTCTTGAGTCTTTCTCCTTATGGCATAGCTATTTAGGTCATCTGTTTAATAGAGTCACGCATCATTTGTCATCATCTCTATTAGGATCCTTCTCTTTTAGTCAATCAACCAATTTTCATTGTAATGCCTATCTTTGTAATAAAAGTCACAAATTATCTTTTCATAATTCCTCACTCATATCTAATTCTCCTCTTGATTTGGTGTTTTCGGATGTATGAACTTCTCCAATTTTATCATGTAATAACTATAGATATTATGTAATTTTGTTGATCATTATACAAAATATATTTGGTTTTACCCACTTAAAAAAACGTTTCAATCGTCTTATAGTCATCCTCTATACAAACAATGGTGGGGAATATATAACTCTCAAAGATTTTCTCAGGACTCATGATATTCAATATTTGACCACTCCACCCCACACACCTGAACACAATGGCTTTTCAGAATGCAGATATCATCACATAGTTGAAACTGGTTTAACCTTACTTCACCAAGCATCTATTCCCTTCTCATTTTGGCCCTTTGCATTTACCATTGTTGTCTATCTCATTAATCGTATGCCCAAACGAAATCTATCCATGAATCATCCTTTAAGTGTCTCTTCCAAACCTCTCATAATCTCTTTAAACTTCAATTGTTCAGGTGTCTACGTTATCCTTGGTTACGCCCTATACATCTCACAAGTTGGACTCTCGTTCTTGTCCTTGTCTATTTCTTGATTATTCCCTTACTCAAAGTGCATACCTACGTTATGATATATCTTCTCAAAGAATCAATATCTCATCATGTTCTATTTTTCAAGATTGAGTTCCCCTTCAAATCATCTTTCTTGACACAATGTTGGTGCTGCTTCTCATAGAGGACCATCGGATATGGTACCATCTGAGGTGACCAAGGGGGCCTTTGTATAGGGTGCTCCTTTACCCATTCCTACACCTCCACTTTATGTTGAATGTACCTCGCCCGGTTCATCCATCACCTCCTGTGGGACATCTCCTATTCACTCCTCCAGCAAGATATCTCCCATGAACCCCCTGTCTGACACCACCTAACGTAATCTCCCCCACAGTGACCCACTTACCCCACCAGATAATACCTCAACCCATCCAATGGTAACACGCTACAAGAGTAATATTTTCAAACCGAACCCAAAGTATAGCCTCTTTGCTACTACCACACTGGAAGAATCTGAGCCAACTTCTCACACTCAAGCTCTCAAAGAACCATGTTGGCATTTAGCTATGTTCAAGGAGTTTAATGCTCTCCTTCTTAATGGTACCTGGGACTTGGTCTCTCATGATAAGTCTCAAAATATAATTGGCTATAAATGGGTTTTTCGTATCAAACGGGAACCCAATGGCACCATAGATCGATTCAAGAACTAGCTTATAGCGAAGGGTTTTCATCAACGACCTGATCTTGATTATCATGACACATTTAGTCTAGTTGCTAAACCATAACAGTTTATCTTCTTCCCTCCTTAGCAGTCTCACGTGGTTGGCCTCTTCGCCAGATGGATAACAATGCCTTTCTTCATTAAGATGTTTATATGTCTCAACTACTAGAATTTGTTGATCCCAATCTTCCTACTTATGTGTGCAAGTTAAATTAAGCCATCTATGGTCTTAAATTGGCTCCTCAGGTTTGGTACAACGAGTTATGCCATTTTCTTCTTGCAATTGACTTTATAAATTCTCAGTCAGATGCCTCTTTATTTATTTATCATTGAAGGACACTACTATGTATCTACAAGTATATGTTGATGATCTTATCCTTACGGGGAATGATGATGTGGCTATCCTAAGTTTCGTTGAACAATTGAGTTTTCATTTTTTAAACAATGATCTAGGTACCTTAACATATTTTTTTGGCATTGAGGTTGCTTCTTGTTCATATAGCCTACGCCTAACCCAACAGAAATATCTCTTGGATATCCTTGCCAAACATAACATGGACAATTTCAAGCCTGTTCAGACGTCATTAGTCACCTCCTCTTCCCTATAACTTCTAGATGGCTCACCCCCTGTGGATGTAACACTTTATAATCAAATAGTTGGCAGCTTGCAATATCTTCTCATCACTCATCCTAACATCGCCTTTGCTATCAACAAGCTCTTCCAGCAGTTTATGCATGCTCTGATGACTCATCACTGGAGCGCTATTAAGCGTCTCCTTTGATATCTAAATGGTACACGGTCCTATGGCATTCAATTGCAGTGACATAATTCATTGTCCCTCTATGCCTTTTGTGATGCAGATTGGGCAAGGGATCCTGATGATCGTATCTCCATGGGTGCCTATGTTGTCTTCCTTGGTCCTAACCCGATTTCTTGGAGTTCCAAGAAGCAACATTCTATTGCTTACTCTTCCATCGAAGCTGAGTATCAAGCAATTGCCTCTGCTGTTGCAAAACTACAGTGGGTACGCTTTCTACTTGAAGAACTTTGCGTCTCAGTTAGCTCTCCACCTACTCTCTATAGTGACAATTTGGTGCAATGTATTTATGTGTGAATCCAATTTTTTATTCACTCATGAAACATATTGCCCTGAACTATAATTTCATGCGAGAACTTATGCAAAATGGTAGCCTTCGAGTCTGTCATGTTTCATTTGAAAATTAGTTGGCTGATACTTTTACCAAACCACTCTCCCATTATCAACTCCAGAATATTTCTCTCAAGATGGGTGTCTCCACTGAGACACCATCTTGGGGGGGCCTATTAGACTAGATACATTGAATATTACCTTTAGAGAATATTTGGTGTATATTTGAGTTAGTTTTGCGGTCTTCTAAATTAAGAGAGTTAACTATTTAGAATACTTGGTATATATTTGATTTATTTTTGCAATCGTCTAGATTAGGAGAGTTAGCTATTTAGAATACATTTTTAGTTTTTCTAATCATGATATAAGTTGTATATAAATCTTTATATCCGTTTCAATTCAATTCAATTGAGACAATCTTCGCTACTCAATCTTGATACTATTATCAAGCTGTGCCTAGCTAACTTTTAGACTATGTATTTTATTTAAGATCAACTTTGGTATTAAGGATCGCTTAGTTTTCAATAAAAGTTAGAAATTGGCCACTTAGTTTTCTATTTATGCTAATGATTTGAGCAAAAAGGTTGATTACTTTATAGATGAAAATTTTAAAATTTAATTTTATTCACTTTTGAATTTGAATTACATTACTACAACAGAGCACACAAAATAAATAGAAGAAACTACGACTTATACCGGCACATAATGCAACTATTCTATTAAGGTACAATTGGTTTATAAACTTCTTTTTTACCAGTAACATAAACTTCTTCTTCTTTTTTTCCTTTTCTTTTTTATTTTGTTTCTTTCTGAAAAATGCTTCATCACAAGGAAAAAAGTTAAGCTATAATTTTCATAATCAGAAGAATATAACTGTTATTTTATATATATTTATATATATATATATATATATATATATATATTTATATAACTTTTCACATAACTATCCGTTATTTGTCACTACAATAATGTCGAATCCAATCATTGTCATATACTAAAACTTGCATAATATTTTATAACAAGTTCTTTGTGAATAATGAGAATTATGAGAGAAAGCAAGCCTGGGTTTGGTTTGTATACTGATATTGGTTTGTTGTATAAGTTGTGAAATCTCTAGACTAACATTGACATCAACTAGGAGTAGTATTTCATATTTTGCTTTTGTTTTCTCCTAAGAGAGATCTATTGAGATGAGAGAGAGGATAGGAGATAGACAACGGTTTTGCTCACAAGAGATGTGGATAGTCTTGTAAATTCGATTGATCTCATCATTTCGATATATATATATATATATATTATCATTTTCTATTTTGATTAATAGTAATCATTTTCTTTCTTGATCTCGATTGTTGATCAATGATCTGGACCTCGAGAGATAGAAAACTATGTGTGTGTGAGAGAGAGAGCGCTAACGGTCAACGGATGAGACGAGAGAGTAGAAGAGAAAGAACATGTTTAGAGAGAGCAAAAGATAGAGATAGAGAGAAGAAGAGAGAGACATACTTGAACTTTAATTGAGTTGGAGTAATTGGGGAAGATATCAAATAGTCTTGGTATTAGATGGGACTCAATGATTTAAGGCTTCAAGGGCTATCTCTTTTGAGATTATTCGATGGTGGACTTCTACCGTTAATGACACGCTTAAAGAGATTCAGAGTACTCTGAAGATAAAAGAGAGTTATAGCAAGAGAGACGTTAGATGGGGGGTTTAGTTGGGGTTTTAGCACGATCTTGACGAGAGAGTGATCTAATCGTGGAGAGTCGTGGGTAAGGTGATGGCAGGAACTATAAATTGTAATGGTATAGATGTGTGTGGGAGTTATTTCTTTCTGTTTTTGATAGGGTTTGGTTGGGTCCAGCCAATTGTAAAACTCAATGAACCAAACTTTGTCATGGTGCCAATCGTGGGGTATAATGATTATAATCAATTCATGGAGGATTGTTCTTGATGTAATTACAACGAAGTTAGATACAAAATAGTATGACTTGAGCACAATATTCTGAGTAAACGTATTAAGAATCCAAGGGGATAATTTTGCATCTCTTTTGGTGACTTGAGCATACCAATGTAGAGTCCATTGGGTAGACATAGCGTTGAGCAAACTGAACCGCACACTAGTCAAGCCCAGGCAAGACTCTGGCAGAAATTTCTCAATCAATGCCAGCCTTTCGAAAAGATTAGGCCGATTATGATTGTGATTTTTAAGGTTGAGATTGGACTTGGGCAAGACTACAAACGATGTCATGTGATTCTCAAGGAGATTCCTACATAAACACCCATTGAATGAAACTATTTTCAACAAATTGCCCTCTCTCTCTCTCTCTCTCTCTCTCTCTCTCTCTACCAAAATGTCTGAGCAAATAAAAGCTGTTCTCTATATCTTTACTTTGCCGGCTTTTGAAATTACCATTCTTTGTTCTTTCTTCAATTGGGCCACTTCACTTCTAATTGAAGAAATGGAGCTTGAATCGAAGACACCCATTTTGCAATAGAATGCTAGTGCTTAAACTCCCTTTGAATGAAACTATGTTCTGGAAATTGCAAGAAAAGATGAGAGAGCCCCTCGCTTCACATTAATCAATTTTTATTTATTGGATAAACTGAAGTAATTCTAAAAATATAAAAGAAAAACGTGAAGACCCAAAAATATTAAATTAATATAGTGATCATTTGTATTTATTATTATTATTATTATTATTACTTTTACGACACCACAAATCTTATTGTCCACTGAAATCTGGCCGTACCTAGGGAGGACAGCACATCAGAGGGATAAACTTCTTGCCACCTCAAATAGCACCATAGACTTTTCAATGGCCTAGAACAGATTGACCATGAGCACCATAAACAGTTTTCTTTTACTCATCCACTAGAAAATGCATTTTCTTGGGACTAAGGAGGTTCTTTTACACCCCTTCTCTCTTCTCTTCTTTTTCCTTCTCTTTCTTGTTCTCAAGGGTTTTTCACCGCACAATCAAGCAACAAAAACTTTCCGCCTTCACCACCAAAGCTTCCAGTCGTCGGCAACCTCCACCAACTAGGCTTGTCCCCACATCACAACCTCCGCTCCTTATCTCAGCGCTATGGCAAGCTCATGCTGCTGCACCTCGGAAGTGCACCAACCCTTGTGGTGTCTTCACCCACCATAGCCAGAGAAATCATGAAAACTCAAGATCTTGCATTTGCAAGCAGACCCGATTCTAGTATAGCAAGAAGACTTCTCTATGATTACAAGGACTTGGCTACGGCTCCATATGGCGAGTACTGGAGACACATGAGGAGCATATGCGTGCTTCATCTTCTTAGTGCGAAGAAAGTTCAGTCTTTTCAATCTGTGAGAGAAGAAGAAATTGCAATTATGATGAAAAAAATCGAGCGGTCTTCAGTTGCTTCCTCTCCTATAAATTTAGTTGAATTGTTGGCTTCACTTACCAATGATATAGTATGCAGGGTAGCTTTTGGAAGGAAGTATAATGAAGGCGAGCGAGGAAAGAAGTTTAAGGAGCTCTTGGGAGAGTTTGGAGGCTTGTTGGGTATTTTCAATGTGGAAGATTTCATTCCATCACTTGCTTGGTTGAACAACATCAACGGTCTGAATTCTGGGGTGGAGAAGGTGTTTCAAGAACTTGATCACTTCCTCAATGAAGTTATCGACGATCATATGGCACGATTGGAAAGAAAAAATGCTGATATGCGAGCCAGAAAAGAAGATCAAACGGACTTTGTTGATGTGTTGCTCGAAATTCAGAAAGATAACACAGATGGAGTGTCTGTTGGCAGAGAGAGCATTAAAGCTCTTATACTTGTAAGGACATTTTATTTCACCTCTTATATGTCAGTTCTCCAATTTGTTGAAACTCTCATTTCATGCCTGCAATTCAGACATGGTTAACTAGGCCACAATAAATTCCCTAGCATAAAGAAGCAAGTAGAACATAGGACATCATAAAGAAGCAATAAACTTGTCTTCTCTCAATGTTTCAAACATTTAGGATATGTTCGCTGCTGGAACTGACACAACATACACTGTCATGGAGTGGACGATGGCAAGGCTTCTTGGACACCCCATAATCATGAAAAAGGTGCAAGCGGAGATAAGAGAAAAAGCCGGAACAAAGGTAAATATAACTGAGGATGATGCAGGAAACTTTCCATATCTGAATGCAGTAATCAAAGAGACCATGCGGCTTCATCCACCTATTCCATTGCTTGTTCCCCGCGAATCAACCAAAGAAGTGAAAATACAAGGCTATGACATTGCTGCGAAGACTAGGGTCATTATCAATGCTTGGGCAATCGGGAGGGATCCAGAAACATGGGCTGAGCCAGAGGAATTCAAACCAGAGAGGTTCTTGAATAGCACTATAGACTACAAAGGACATGACTTTCAACTTATACCATTTGGAGCTGGAAGAAGGGGGTGTCCCGGGACTTCATTTGCTACTGCCATAATTGTGCTTACGCTCGCAAATCTTCTGCTCAAGTTTGATTGGACGCTGCCAGCTGGGGAAGCTTTAGATATGAGTGAAAGTACTGGTATTACAATTCACTTGAAATCTCCACTCCGAGTTGTTGCATCTGTTCATAATTCCAATCACGCATGATCCAAATCATATGTGATTGTTAGAATATGAATAACTTAAAATTAATATCTGTGGAACATTCAAGAATTGGTCCATGTATTAATAATGAATACAAGTACAAGTTTATTCTATTGTTAGGAACACAGAAATAAGTAATCCAAGAATCTTGAGATGTATGTCCAGAGTTGCATACCACTTTGGAAGTGGGGGAGGATTTTCAGGTCCATGATAGCTGCCGGAGTCTGAGTAGCCAGCTGGGGAAAAGAACCTCAATATTATCAAACTTGGTCAATGTATTAAGCAGAAAGAAGTTCATATCTAAGCTATCCTAGACAATCAAAGAGGAAGATAAAATTTGGGAGGCTAATTTATCAGCAATTGCAGATTCGAATAGGAAATGCAATAATATTAAATCCATAGGCAACACACATCATAGAAGCACGTCATGAGAAGACACAGCAGGAACATTATGTTGGAATGTTTATTTTTTAGGAATATTTATTTTAGGAAAATAACTATAATTTTTATATTATTGATTTGTATGATTGATCTAGTTCATATTTTATAGTTATAAATTAGGAGTAAATTAGGGGTTAGTTTCTTATTCTCTTTTTATCTATTTGTATATATACAAGGTACATCACCTTTTATGAATAAGATAGAGATTATTTGGCTAGGTACTGTAAAACCTACCGATTCCACATGGTATCAGAGCTTTAGGCTCGTTTCTGGCATCAAAGTCCTGCCATAGGATTTCATTATCTTTTTCTCCTCCATTTTTCTGCAGGATTTCTCATTTATTATTTTCAGAACAACCTACCATGTCCGGCACATCTAGTGTGGGTGACCACACACTTGATTCTAGTTCAACAAAATCCTCTTCTTCAAAAACCACTCTCTTGACTCATGATAACCTTTCCGCTTAACCAATCACTAGCCACAAACTCAATAGGAAAAATTATCTCCAATAGTCCCAATCGGTCAAGCTCTTCATCAGAGAATGAGAAAAGATCGGTTTTTTAACTGGAGCAACGTAGAAACCGGAGGAAGATCTTGAAGCAATTGAGATCTAGGAATCAGAGAATGCCCAAATCATGTCATGGCTAATAAATTCAATGGAGCCGTCAATAAGCAAGACGTACATGTTTCTTGCCACCGCCTAAGAAATCTGGGAGGCTACAAATGAGACTTTCTCAAATCTGGGAAATTCGACTCAGGTTTATGAAATTTCTACGCAGATTCGGAATACAAAACAAGGTAATCTAAGTGTCTTACAATATTATAATACTTTGAGAACCTTGTGGCAGGAGTTGGATTTATTTTATGATTATGAATGACATTATCCACATGACAGTACCATATTTAAGAGAATGATTGAAAAAGAACGTGTTTTTGCTTTCTTTGCTAGTCTGAATAATGATCTTGATGAGATTCGTGGAAGAATTCTTGGACGCGAGATCTTGTCATCCACTTGGGAAGTGTTCTCTGAAGTCCACAGGGAGGAAAGCAGAAGGAACGTTATGCTGGGAAACAAAACTCGAGAGACTCTTGAAACGGAATCATCAAGATCTTTGGGACCAAAAGCAATCGATTCTCTAATGCCTCAAATGGAGGAAATGACAGTCGGAATAAAAAGGGAAATAGACCCTGGTGTGATTATTGTAAAAAACCTGGTCATACTCGTGAGACTTGCTGGAAGTTGCATGGAAAGCCTCATCATTTAAAAAATGGACAATCTGATCAAGCGACCAGCAGAGCTCTTCAAACAGCTTCAGAAGAATCAGCACCCGAAAGTTCTCTAGTTTCTCTCAATAAAGAACAGTTGGAAAGTCTCATGAAACTCCTGAATTCAACTTCTCTTCTATCTGCCTCTATTGCACAGAAAGGTAATTTTTCTCATACCTTCAATGTGCTAACAGAGGATAAAACTCATTGGATCCTAGATTCTGGTGCCTCTGATCATATGACAGGTTGTTCTTCACTCTTCTCTACTTATACTCCTTGTGCTCGTAACTTGAAAGTAAAGATTGTTGATGGTTCATTAGCCACTGTAGCAGGGAAATGATCAATTATTTTGTCGAGAAATCTGACCTTAAAATCTGTACTTCATGTTCCTTTGCTTATATGTAATTTGTTGTCTATTAGCAAACTCACTCATGATCAAAATTGTGTGGCTAAATTTGGTTCTTCTTCATGTCAATTTCAGAAACTGGTTTTGGGGAAGATGATTGGCAATGCTAAAGAGTGTGGAGGACTTTACTATCTTGACAAGGAAAGCTCAAATAGACAAAGTTCGGTTTATAAATCCTTTTCTATTTCTTTATGTGAAAATAATGTCATGTTGTGGCACTATAAATTCGGCCACCCTAGCTTTTCATACTTGAAAATTTTATTTCCATCTCTTTTCAATAATAAAGATCCCTCTTCCTTTTAGTGTGAGATTTGTCAGTTTTCTAAACATCATCGTGTACCTTTTCAAGCCTAGTCATATAAACATTCTACCCCTTTCTCAATAATACACAGTGATATTTGGGGTCCTTCACGAATCAAAAATTTCTCGGGGGCTAGATGGTTTATTACCTTTATCGATGATCATACTAAACTATGTTTGGTATATCACTTGAAGGCAAAATTTGAAACAGGGCAAGTCTTTAGAAACTTTCACTCAATGGTCAAAACCCAATTTCAAACCCAAATCTAGATTCTTAGAATAGACAATGGGAACGAGTATTTCAAAAATATTCTTGGGGCATTTCTTCAAGGAGAGGGAATCATTCATCAAAGTAGTTGCATAAATACTCCACAACAAAATGGGTTGACAGAAGGAAAAAACAAACACTTAGTTGAGGTTGCTAGGTCCTTAATGTTCACCACTACTGTACCAAAAATCTTTTGGGGGGAAGCTATTCTCACTGCCTCATTTCTCATTAATAGGATGCCTACCCGGGTTCTAGGATACAAGACTCCTCTAGAAGTGTTTCAAGGTGTCTATCCAACAAATCGCCTAATTACCAATTTACCACTTAGGATTTTTGGGTGTACCTCATTTGTTCTTATCTATTCTCATAACCGAAGCAAATTTGATCCAAGAGCTGTCAAATGTGTTTTCCTAGGATATTCACCAACAAAGAAAGGATATAAGTGCTTTGATCCAATAACAAAAAAGATGTTTGCTAGTATGGATGCCTCATTCTTTGAGAATCAACCTTACTTCAACCAAAACTCACTTCAGGGGAAGAATATGACCACAGAAAAGAGTTTTTGAAATTTTTGGGATACATTTTCGACCTCTAAAAGTGTCACATTTCCTACTCCTATTCCTCCTTCAGACCAAGAAATACTCACTACACTTACCAAAGAAACAGAATTAGAAATCTAAAGTCCAAAATTACTTGTCTATGAGAGACGAAAAAGAAAGAAAAATGAAGGAATTCACACACTTGAGCAGAACCAGTCATTGGATCCACCAGTTCTTGATGATGCGTCAAATCAGAACTCTCCTACACATCATGCCACTTGTGAAAATCCAAGTAATTCAACACCTGTTGAGTTTTTAGATATTCCTATTGTTCTTAGAAAAGGAAAAAGAACTTGTACTTCTCACCGTTTTTTAGATTACATGTGCTATAGCAGTATATCTCCTCCCTATCGGGCTTTTGCTACTAATCTGACCAATATAATAATTCCCAAATCAATCCAAAAAGCATTGAGTATTCCAGAATAGAAGGCAGCAGTTATGGAAGAGATCAAAGCACTGGAGAAAAATAGAACTCAGGAGTGTGTTTCAATACCAAAGGAAAAGAAAATAGTGGGGTGCAAGTGGGTATTCACAGTGAAGTATAATTCAGATGGTTCAATTGAAAGGTTCAAGGTTCGCTTGGTTGCAAAAGGATTCACACAGTCCTATGGGATAGACTTCCAAGAAACATTTGTCCCGGTAGCAAAGCTCAATACTATTCATGTTCTTCTCTCTGTTGCAGCTAATTTAGACTGAAAAATTTCACAATTAGACGTCAAGAATGCTTTTCTAAATGGGGAATTGACAGAAGAAGTTTTTATGGATATTCCTCCTGGTTTTGAAGATGTCTATGGCAATGATACAGTTTGCAGACTGAAAAAATCTCTCTATGAATTGAAACAATCTCCTGAAACCTGGTTTGATCGTTTTTCAAAGACAGTGAAGAAATATAGCTATACTCAAACTCAAACTGATCATACTTTATTTTTTAGAAAGTCTCAAGATGTGAAGATCTCAGTCCTAATTGTGTATGTTGATGATATTTTACTTACAGGGGATGATACAACCGAAGGAGAAAGAATAAAGAAGGTTCTAGCCAAAGAATTTGAAATCAAGGATCTCGGACCTATGAAGTATTTTCTTGGTATAGAAGTTGCAAGATCAAAGAAAGGGATTTATGTATCACAAAGAAAATATATCATTGACCTGCTCAGAGAGACAGGTTTTCTGGGAAGTAAACTGGTTGACATACCAATTGAAGAGAATCACAAGTTGGGGTATAAAAAGGGAGAGGTCCCTATTGATAAAGGTAGATATCAAAAGTTGGTGGGACGTTTAATTTATTTATCTCATACACAACCCGATATTGCCTATACCGTTAGTGTGGTTAGCCAATTTATGCATGAGCTTTATGAGGAACATCTAAGAGCAGTTCATCGTATTTTGAGATACCTTAAGGAACTCCTGGGAGTGGACTTTTCTTCAAGAAAAATGATTCAAGGAAGATAGAGTCATTCACTGATACTGATTGGACTGGGTCAGCTAGTGATAGAAGGTCTACTACTGGGTATTGTACATTTATATGGGGCAACCTAGTGACTTGGAGGAGCAAAAAGCAACCAGTGGTAGCAAGAAGCAGTGTTGAGGCTGAACTTCTGTCACGCCCCGATCCTCAGACCGACCACGCGACAACCGCCGCGTCGTCTCGGTACATGGGTAAAACCTTCCCATCTACCGGGACTCCGCAAGGCTATCAAATTCACAATACATCATCAAACTCATAAAATTCTTCAAAAACAAGAAATTTCAAAATCAATACACATGCAAGGAGCCCATCCGGCTCATCAAGGATGTACAAACACACACATTGACACACATCGGGGAGTGGGATCCTGTACATGCAATCATACATTAGCACACATCGGGGAGTGGGAACCTGTACATGCACGATTACACAGCAACACACAACGGGGAGCGGGAACCTGTACATGCACGCATGCAATGTGACCATCCTGGCCACTTTGAAAGCATTTAACAAACAAGAAGTCCCAAAACATAGCCGTAGGATTTTACCAACACGTACCCGAGGAAAACAAGCCGGTATCGGTAAAATCCTAACGGTATGAGTTGTACAGAACTTCACAAAATCAAAGAAAAAGCATTGAAATTAGAATTTACGGTCCAAATGTCCCAAGACATATATATACAGTTTTCCAACACTAGAGAAATCAAAAGAAATAAAAACAAATCAAAAATCGTCGGATTTTATCAATACTTGCCAACTACTCGGCCAAGATCAATAAAATCCGCACGACACGGAATGACTTTCCTTTCCATGGTTGGGAAGCTACCAATCTCCCAAAAATAATCCCGCACATCAAGTACCTATCCGTATGCCAAAAATACCGCACAAGCTCCGTCCAGTAGTCTCCCACTAAGTCTCGTCGAAAAATGGGAGGAGAGAGGGGTGAGTATAGGGGTATACTCAATGAAGTGGAGTGCAATGGTGCATTTGTGCTAATAAATAAGGTGTGAATGTGGGGCAAACAAAGCATATCTCATAAATCATTTCATATACACAAAATCATTTCAATAAATCACATTTCATAAATATGCATCCATATCAATCATCTTTTCATAAAAATCCTGGGGTTCCATCGAAATATGCTTCCGTCTCAGGACGGCCAAACCAAGGACGAAAATCCGCCAAGGGTTTTACTATCCAATATCTCAAAACAAACCCCCTTCCTTGGCGTTGGCTCGTGCCCCTCACCGGGGTGCACCAGGATATAGCACGACTTTTGGCAGAGGAAGGGACGTCTACTCCCCCGCACATCTAAACCTCAAACCACGTCACCCCGTCGGGTCGCTCCGTGGTAGGTATATGACTATAGCCATCTACAAAGACCCTTCATTTCACAATCAATCCATTTTTCAACAATGTGCCATGATTTCCACAAACAATCCATAATTTCATGCCAAATCAGTTCATCAATCAATATCAAATATCACATGGCACAAAAGCATTTATAAACACAATGGATGCATTCATATTTCATAATCCAGTTGGCAGCCCACAATCACAAAATAATTAACATAAATCATGTAAAATCTTTCAAAAATCATTTCTAAAGCAATTTTAAAACAAGGTTTCTTATTTACGAACACAATGAACCGTCCACTCACCTCCAGAGAGGGTAATCACTCTCAAATTCTCAATCAAATCCGAATCGACCCCTTTTTCAATCCCCAATCGAGTAACCTATGCAAACATTGCAATCATCGACAAATAAAATCTCTACATCACGGTTTTCACATTTTTCTCATTTAATTCACCCTTAATTTCACATCCACTATTTCTAATTGCTGATTTCATCACCCAAAACTCATTTATGTCTCAAATGAACTTTAATTGCCAATCTTTCCTAATTTTTCCAAATTTCTTCCAATTTCACATTAAATCTCGGAAAATCGCATCGTATACGAATCTCACACATTTCAGAACATATATGTTATCATTTCTACCTAATTTCAACAAAAATCATGCGACCATCGAAGGGATTGAAAATCCCTCACCTAGGGTTTTTGTAGTTCGCAAATTTTCGTTCCAATTGCCTGTTCGATCCATTCTAAGATCTGCAGAGTGTTCAATTTCGAGATTAGGGTCGAAATTTAATTTGATTACTGTGGAAATTTCGAAACCCTAGCTTTACCTTCGCAGAGGGTGGTTGCGCGTCTTGACCTAGGACCGTCAAGGGATCCCAAGGCCTGGATTGTTCGTTGGCGGCAAGGGAGCTCACAAAGGGAGCTCGCAAACGAGCAACGAAGGGCGGCAGTGGAATTTCTGCCATCGCGCGCGGGAGAGAAGAAGAGAACTTCGTTCGCGCGGGAAATGAGGGAGAAAGGATCGTCGCGAGAAGAGAGGGAAGCTCGTCCGTTCGCGCGAGGAATAGAGCGACCGTGAGACTGAGAGAGACTGCGACAGAGAGAGATGTGAGTAATGGAGAGAGACCGAGAACGACGAAGAATAGAGAAAGAACCGAGAGGTGTTACCTGCGGTGGTTCGCGGTGGGGGTCACGGTGGTGGTTGCGGCGGCTTGCGGTGGTGATCGATTCGCAGAGGAGAGACGAGGGAGGGAGAACAGAGCTCGCGGGAGAGAGAGGAGGGAGAGAGAATGTCGAAGAGAGAGAGAGGGATTAGGGTTTTCACCCTAATCTCTTTACATTTGGGGGAGATGCCGCGTTTCACCCCGAAACGCAGCACCTTCTCCTCTCTCCTTCTCTTTTTTTTTTTTTTTTTTTTTTTTTTTTTTTTTTTTAGTTTCGGTATTACAACTCTTAACCCCTAAAAACAAATTTCGTCCTCGAAATTTCAAAATACAATTTATACATCAAAAAGTCTGGATGTTGCTTCCGCATTAGTTCTTCGGTTTCCCAAGTCTGTTCTTCAACTTGACTGTTCTTCCACAGCACTTTCACCATAGGGATCTGTTTATTCCTCAACTGTTTGAGCTGTCTATCTATTATCTGTACGGGTTGCACTTTAAAACTCAAGTCTTCTTTCAATTCTATTGGAGGAACTTCCAATACGTGCGAAGGATCCGGTAGAATACTTTTTCAACATTGAAACGTGAAAGACATCATGAATCCTTTGCAATTCTAAGGGCAATTCAAGTCTGTATGCCACCATTCCAATTCTTTCAAGGATCTTGAAAGGTCCAATATAACGAGGGTTTAGTTTTCCTCGTTTCTGAAATCGAACTATGCCCTTCCAAGGAGAGATCTTCAAGAACACCATATCTCCCACTTCGAATTCCAAGGGCCTTCGCCTCTTGTCTGCGTAATTCTTTTGCCGATCCTGTGCTGTCTTCATTCTTTCCCGAATGAGCTTCACCTTTTCCTTGGTAGTTTCAATCAATTCTATGCTTTCAATCTTCCGTTCTCCAACTTCATCCCAACAAAGTGGAGTCCGACATTTCCTTCCGTAGAGAGCTTCATAGGGAGGCATTCCAATACTAGCTTGGTAGCTGTTGTTGTATGCAAATTCAATCAGCGAGAGATGCCTATCCCAACTTCCATGGAAATCCATAACACACGCTCTCAACATATCTTCCAGAGTCTGGATTGTACGTTCAGATTGCCCATCGGTGGATGAAATGCAAGGCTTGAATTTCGGTTTGGTACCCAAGGCCTCCTGTAACTTAGGCCGAATCTAGATGTGAATCGGGGTCTCGATCTGATACAATCGAAACAGGAACCCCGTGAAGTCGGACAATCTCATCAAGGTACAATCTTGCTAACTTCTCCAAGGAATAAGTAGTCTGAACTGGGAGAAAATGTGCCGATTTTGTGAGTCCGTCCACTATCACCCAAATGGAATCATAACGACTTGAGTACGTGGTAATCCTACCACAAAATCCATAGTAATATGCTCCCATTTCCATTCAGGTATAGATAATGGTTGAAGCATTCCGGCTGGTTTTTGATGCTCGGCTTTGATTTGTTGACAAACCAGACATCTTGCCACAAATTCAGCTATTTCCCGCTTCAAACCTGACCACCAATAAGTTTCTTTGATGGTTCGGTACATTTTTGTGCTTCCGGGATGCATAGCATAAGCCGAAGAGTGTGCTTCTTCAAGAATAGCCTTTCGAAGCTCATCATCTTTGGGAACACAACTGTTTCCCATACATGACTGTACCATTCTCCCGAACATGAAAATCACTGATTTCACCTTTGCGAACCTTTGCCACTATCTGCTTTAACTCTTCATCCGTGGTTTGGAGTTCATGTCACGGTCCACCAAGGTTGGTCGAACTTCAAATTTCGCCAATAACACACCATTTTCATCACAAGTTAGTTTAGCTCCAAGAGTACGAAATCCCACTAGACATGAGAGATAAGAGTCTCCCAGAATCAGAGAAGAAGATGAAGACTTGCGGCTTAAAGCATCCGCAACTACATTTGCCTTGCCCGGGTGATAATCAATCACCAAATCATAATCTTTGATCAGTTCTAGCCATCTCCTTTGCCTCAGATTGAGCTCCTTCGGGTGAGCAAGTACTTGAGGCTCTTGTGGTCGGTGAAGACTCGCAAAAGGTCCCATATAAATAATGACGCCAAATCTTTAATGCAAATACGATTGCAGCCAATTCTAGATCATGGGTAGGGTAATTCAACTCATGCTTCTTTAACTGTCGAGAAGCGTAGGCGATAGCTCGGTTTGCCCTGCATCAAAACACATCCTAACGCCTGTTTACTAGCATCGCCGTAAACAACATAATCATCACCGGTAGTAGGAAGGGCAAGTATGGGAGCCGACGTGAGTCTCTGTTTGAGTTCCCGAAAACTCGCTCACATTTACCTGTCCACTCAAACTTAATTCCTTTCCGTGTCAAACCAGACAACGGAGCTGCAATTTTGGAAAAACCCTCTACAAATCTGCGATAGTAACTCGCCAATCCGAGGAAGCTTCTCACCTCGGTGACGTTCTTGGGTTGTTCCCATTTCAGAATTGCCTCAACCTTCTTCGGATCAACAAATATCCCTTCTCCGGATACTACATGTCCCAAGAAACCAATTTCCTTCAACCAAAATTCACATTTTGAGAATTTAGCATATAAATGCTTGTCTCGGAGAGTCGGTAGCACCATCCGAAGATGATCTGAATGCTCTTCGTCATTTTTGGAATACACAAGAATGTCGTCAATGAAAACAATGACGAACTTATCGAGATAAGAGTGGAAAACTCGATTCATAAGGTCCATGAAAGCTGCCGGAGCATTCGTCAAGCCGAAAGGCATCACCAAGAATTCATAATGCCCGTACCGCGTCCTAAACGCAGTCTTGGAGACATCATCTTCCTTTATCCGCAATTGGTGATAACCGGACCTCAAATCAATCTTGGAGAAGACACTCGCCCCTTGGAGTTGATCAAACAAGTCATCAATTCTGGGCAAAGGATACTTGTTCTTGATGGTCACTTTATTTAATTGCCGGTAATCGATACACAATCGAAGAGTGCCATCTTTCTTCTTTACAAAGAGAACCGGAGCACCCCAAGGTGAAATGCTCGGTCGGATGAATCCCTTATCCAACAATTCTTGAAGTTGGACCTTCAACTCCTTCAATTCCGCCGGTGCCATTCGATAAGGAGTAATAGAAACTGGTGTCGTGCCGGGAATAAGATCTATAGCAAAATCCAACTCCCGGATCGGAGGCAACCCAGGTAACTCTTCTGGAAAGACATCCAGAAACTCATTCACCACAGGGACGTTGCTCAAATCAGGGCTTGCTGCCGTGGTGTCAATGATATGAGCCAAATACGCTTCACAGCCCTTATGCACTAATCTCCGTGCTTCAAGAGCTGAAATTACGCAGCTCGGCAATACCCGCCGTTCACCAATGAACACAAGTAATGGATGTCCTGCCCTATGGAATTCCACCTCTTTAGTGAAGCAGTTCACTGAAGCTCGGTGAAGACTTAGCCAGTCCATGCCTAGGATGGCGTCAAAGTCCTTCATCTCCAACGGAATCAAATCCGCTTCAAGGATTGTTTCACCAACTTTCACTTCACAAGACTTATATACAGAATTCCGAATTAAATGCTCTCCCAATGGAGTAATGACCAACAGCTCATCATCAAGAGGAACTAAATCCCTATCAGAGTGTTTCGCAAATCCCGAATTCACAAATGAATTATTCGAGCCAGTATCAATGAGTATACGAGCATCAACTCCAAAAATTTTCATCATACCTATGAATGTAAACCATAAACACAAGTATATCAAAGATACTGTAATTCATAATCACAAATCATCAAATCATAGTTATAAACCACGGATATCACATTTTCAATTTCCAAACTTAATTTTTAAATAAAAATTACCCGTGACTATGTCGGGATTAACTCGAGCTTCTTCATTTGTCATAGCAAAAACTCTAGCTCGTGCTCTCTACCGGAGTCGCCGAGAAGAAGTAGAAACTACATTGCTTCCCGTGCCCGTCCTAGGGTCGGTCTTGGTAGAAGGCGTCGCCGAACCAGCCGGACCATTCCGGGGGCCACGGCGGGAGGGACCTCTAATTTGTCGACTCCCTTGCCCTTCTCCTATCAACTCAGGGCAAGAATAGCGGAGGTGTCCCTCCTTTCCACAGTGATAGCACTTCTTAGGTCCTCTGCACGGACCTGTATGATACCCTTACAACTAGGGCAAATGCAGGTCCACTTCCTCTTGGTCTAGCTCCCGATCCAACATATCCAACACTAGGAGCATTCGGCCTGCGAATTGGTTGGCTTTGAGGAAATCCAACCGATCCTGTAGCAAATCCACCGCTTTGAAAACCTGTAGGTCTGATGTGCTAGAGCTCCGGCCCGGTGTGAAAGCTCGGACCTCTTCTTCCCGCTGTAGGCCCGAGCCTTTTCCCTTTCCATCACCATCGGTTCGGCCCTCAAGGCCATTTGCAACACTTTCGATAAGTGTGCTCATCTCGACATGGACATCTTTTCTCGGATGCTTAAATTCAGTCCATCTTCAAACTTAAAACATCTATACTCCTCGGATGTAATCAACTCGAGTACAAAGGAGGATAAACTCCTAAACTTGGCTTCATATTCTCAGCAACCGACATATTCCCTTGGCGAAGGCCGAAGGAATTCTCGCCTCTTCACATCCCGATCAAAGCGGGTGTAGAATCTCGATCGAATTCCCTAAGGAAATCGTGCCAAGTAAGAGGTGAAACTGCACTATCCTCTAATCCTTCCCACCATGTGCTGGCATCCTCGTCCAACAACCTTGTAGCTACTAGCAGCTTCACACTATCCTCTAACCCCATATCTGATAAAGCTTTCTTCACCTTCTTTATCCATTTCTTTGCTTCTGCTGGATCACCGGATGCCAAGAAGGTTTCACAACCAAGTTGTCTTGCTTCTTTAATCAACTTAGACAACCGGGCCGGAGAGTGGCTTGGAGCAGCAACCGGAGGAGTGAGTGCTCGTGGGGCACTAGGTGCAACAGTGGCACCGAAGAAAGAAGTGGTGGAACTGGTCGGGCCGCGGAGCTCGACATCGCGCTCCAAAAGTACTCCACCACTCCATCACTTCCTGAAGAGCAGCTACAGGCGGAGGAGCAGTCCCGGTAGGAGGAGCCGGGTGTGTGGAAGTAGTCGGAGGTAGAGCATGCGAGGACGACTCATCCTCGTGCTCCTGTGGAGGAATTTCACTCACATTCCTCAATTTCCTTCGCGGAGGCATTGCAATCTATTCAAAATAAGAAACTATAGTCAAATCAAGGGTTAAGCAAAGACTAAGACTTAACCCCCTAAAAATAATATTCCTAATTCCTTAGGAAACCATGGAAAGTTTGTACATTCTCCATCAAAAGAAACTCAACATTTCAAAGTCGTTTGAAAACTTTTGGGACATTTGGAACACATTTAAAAACATTCAAAATCATCAAACTCTTCAAATCGTAAACCGTGCTCTGATACCAATAAAGCTGTCACGCCCCGATCCTCAGACCGACACGCGACAACCGCCGCGTCGTCTCGGTACATGGGTAAAACCTTCCCATCTACCGGGACTCCGCAAGGCTATCAAATTCACAATACATCATCAAACTCATAAAATTCTTCAAAAACAAGAAATTTCAAAATCAATACACATGCAAGGAGCCCATCCGGCTCATCAAGGATATACAAACACACACATTGACACACATCGGGGAGTGGGATCCTGTACATGCAATCATACATTAGCACACATCGGGGAGTGGGAACCTGTACATGCACGATTACACAGCAACACACAACGGGGAGCGGGAACCTGTACATGCACGCATGCAATGTGACCATCCTGGCCACTTTGAAAGCATTTAACAAACAAGAAGTCCCAAAACATAGCCGTAGGATTTTACCAACACGTACCCGAGGAAAACAAGCCGGTATCGGTAAAATCCTAACGGTATGAGTTGTACAGAACTTCACAAAATCAAAGAAAAAGCATTGAAATTAGAATTTACGGTCCAAATGTCCCAGTACATATATATACAGTTTTCCAACACTAGAGAAATCAAAAGAAATAAAAACAAATCAAAAATCGTCGGATTTTATCAATACTTGCCAACTACTCGGCCAATATCAATAAAATCCGCACGACACTGAATGTACTGGACTTCCCTTTCCATGGTTGGGAAGCTACCAATCTCCCAAAAATAATCCTGCACATCAAGTACCTATCTGTATGCCAAAAATACTGCACAAGCTCCGTCCAGTAGTCTCCCACTAAGTCTCGTCTGAAAAATGGGAGGAGAGAGGGGTGAGTATAGGGGTATACTCAGTGAGTGGAGTGCAATGGTGCATTTGTGCTAATAAATAAGGTGTGAATGTGGGGCAGTCAAAGCATATCTCATAAATCATTTCATATACACAAAATCATTTCAATAAATCACATTTCATAAATATGCATCCATATCAATCATCTTTTCATAAAAATCCTGGGGTTCCATTGAAATATGCTTCCGTCTCAGGGCGGCCAAACCCAGACGAAAATCCGCCAAGGGTTTTACTATCCAATATCTCAAAACAAACCCCCTTCCTTGGCGTTGGCTCGTGCCTCACCGGGGTGCACCAGATATAGCACGACTTTTGCAGAGGAAGGGACGTCTACTCCCCCGCACATCTAAACCTCAAACCACGTCACCCCGTCGGGTCGCTCCGTGGTAGGTATATGACTATAGCCATCTACAGCACCCTTCATTTCACAATCAATCCATTTTTCAACAATGTGCCATGATTTCCACAAACAATCCATAATTTCATGCCAAATCAGTTCATCAATCAATATCAAATATCACATGGCACAAAAGCATTTATAAACACAATGGATGCATTCATATTTCATAATCCGATTCGGACACCCACAATCACAAAATAATTAACATAAATCATGTAAAATCTTTCAAAAATCATTTCTAAAGCAATTTTAAAACAGGTTTCTTATTTACGAACACAATGAACCGTCCACTCACCTCCAGAGAGGGTAATCACTCTCAAATTCTCAATCAAATCCGAATCGACCCCCTTTTTCAATCCCCAATCGAGTAACATATGCAAACATTGCAATCATCGACAAATAAAATCTCTACATCACGGTTTTCACATTTTTCTCATTTAATTCACCCTTAATTTCACATCCACTATTTCTAATTGCTGATTTCATCACCCAAAACTCATTTATGTCTCAAATGAACTTTAATTGCCAATCTTTCCTAATTTTTCCAAATTTCTTCCAATTTCACATTAAATCTCGAGAAAATCGCATCGTATACCGAATCTCACACATTTCAGAACATATATGTTATCATTTCTACCTAATTTCAACAAAAATCATGCGAATTACTGAAGGGATTGAAAATCCCTCACCTAGGGTTTTTGTAGTTCGCAAATTTTCGTTCCAATTGCCTGTTCAGTCCATTCTAAGATCTGCAGAGTGTTCAATTTCGAGATTAGGGTCAGAAATTTAATTTGATTACTGTGGAAATTTCGAAACCCTAGCTTTACCTTCGCAGAGGGTGGTTGCAGTCTTGACCTAGGACTGTCAAGGGATCCCAAGGCTGCTGGATTGTTCGTTGGCAGCAAGGGAGCTCACAGTGAGCTCTGCAAACGAGCAACGAAGGGCGGCAGTGGAATTTCTGCCATCGCGCGCGCGGGAGAGAAGAAGAGAACTTCGTTCGCGCGCGGGAAATGAGGGAGAAAGGATCGTCGCGCAAAAGAGAGGGAAGCTCGTCCGTTCGCGCGAGGAATAGAGCGACTGTGAGACTGAGAGAGACTGCGACAGAGAGAGAGATGTGAGTAATGGAGAGAGACCGAGAACGACGAAGAATAGAGAAAGAACCGAGAGGTGTTACCTGCGGTGGTTCGCGGTGGGGGTCACGGTGGTGGTTGCAGCGGCTTGCGGTGGTGATCGATTCGCAGAGGAGAGACGAGGGAGGGAGAACAGAGCTCGCGGGAGAGAGAGGAGGGAGAGAGAATGTCGAAGAGAGAGAGAGGGATTAGGGTTTTCACCCTAATCTCTTTACATTTGGGGGAGATGCTGCGTTTCACCCCGAAACGCAGCACCTTCTCCTCTCTCCTTCTCTCTGTTTTTTTTTTTTTTTTTTTTTTTTTTTAGTTTCTGGTATTACAACTCCGAACTCTTGTACAAGGAATATGTGAACTTCTATGGTTAACAAGAATTATAAATGAGCTTTCGCTTCTAGATGAGAATCCTATGCTACTGTACTATGACAACAAGTCAGCAATCAGTATTGCACACAATTCAACTCACCATGACCATACTAAACACATAGAAGTGGATAGACATTTCATCAAAGAGAAGATTGAAGAAGGATTTGTGTGTATCCCCTACATTACATCCAAGGGACAACTTGCGGATTTCTTAACAAAAGGCTTATCACGAGTCAGATTTGAAGAAAATTTATCCAAGTTGGACATGATTGATATCAATGCTCCAACTTGAGGGGGAGTGTTGGAATGTTTATTTTTTTAGGAATGTTTATTTTAGAAAAATAACTATAATTTTTGTATGATTGATCTGGTTCCTATTTTATAACTATAAATTAGGAGTAAATTAGGAGTTAGTTTCCTATTCTCTTTTTATCTATTTGTATATATACAAGATACATCACATTTTATGAATAAAATAGAGATTATTCGGTTAGGTATTGTAAAACCTATCAATTCCGCACATTATCTGTGGCTTGAAAACTTTTGGATTCATCTGTACAAAATTCATGATAATCTATTATAGAAGATGGCTCGTCTTGATTGCAATCACCAACATCAGTTATACTGTACCAAAATTTGAATTTCAAGATAACAAAAAAGTGGCATATAAGCAGAAAAAGAGAATAATCAGCAAATGCTTGGTAGTATATCATTTGAATCTTTTGAGAACATTGTACCTTCTTGGACTCGAGAAGAATTGCCATACTTAAATTTGTAATAGAGGCCGTCTCTACTGCTATAATACCAGCCAGTACTGGATCAGAAAACGTAAGTTTCAGTCACCGGAATTTACACCAATCACTACACTGAAGAAATATATGTCAAATCAATAATAATCCTAGCCTCAAGCGGGAAATATGCTAAAGCTAGATTGATTTCAAGTCGAACTTCATGATAATCCTGTGATCATAGAAAAACAAGTTATACTGTAAATCATCTCAATTTGTGTGCATTAGTGACTATCTTTGTAACATGAGTAATCCACATAGAGCTCTACTTCCAAATTTAACGCTTGTGTGCGTAGTCTATGCAGAGTAGGTGCTATATTCAGCAATACAGGAGCTAATGCTTATTGTGCATTTTGGTTTGACGCTGCTTCATGCCCAATATAAGCTATGTAGCTTACTTCAAGAGAATGAATATACGACATGGAACTGCTATGCACACTTTTGTTTACAGAGGGTTCTAATCCCTCTCTTCCCGTAACTTTGCCTAAACTAATCGCAAAAACCAATGACTTCGTACAAGAACAAACTTCCCTAATTGCTAAAACTGGTTTCAAATGTAAATAAGATCAAATCTAAATATCAGCTATGTAATTGTATGCCTATCTATCAACACTATCCAATCATCCCCACATAAAATCCTTCAAAACCCGAATTCTAAATTTTTTTCAAATCAAGAAAAATATTTTGAGCATACCCAATATCATAATCTCGAGATTTAACCTTTTCTTAGTATCAAAATTAAAAATTCAACATCGAACCATTAGGGAATAAACGTGCAAGAGTATCATGGTCAGAAAGATACTAACTTTCACTTATCTATTGAAACGGGAAAAGGGTATAATTCGAATTGTTAATTTCTTTTGTACCAGAAAAACTCGAATAAAAAACAATGACCAATTTTTTACTGAGAAACAATTAAAGAATTTCGTATTTGTCATTGACCTGGCATGGAAATAGAGTTGAGATTGTTCGTCGCACACGAATGAACAATCGTCTTTCTGCAACTCCTGCGCATCGTAATCTTCTCTTCCCGCCAAATCTTTGCCGTCCTCTGCCATCTTATAGAGACACAGAGACTCAAAGTGCACCGAGCATGAGCCTGTCACCGCCCGCCCTTTTTTTTAAAAAAATTTTTGAGGCTTGCCGGTGATTTTAGGCCCACGGGCCCAATCAAACTAGGCTCGAATCTCTTAAGCATTGGTATGCAAAAATCCAATTACTGAGGTTTAAATAGCCGTGGATGTTAATTTAAAAATTAACTCTCATGCTATTTATTTTTTTTTTTTTAAATTTTAGATAAATGAATTTAGTATCTTATTATTAGAGTGATCTTTCATAACTTGAGTCTTTTCCTGTAGAAATGAACTTTGTTCATGGTTTCTTCGTGTACCTGGCCCGGCCAACTAAATATGAACAATGCAAGAGACTAAATAAGTCCAATTGTGTAGTTCTAACAATTTTTTTTTTTTCAGAATTTGAGATTTTCTTATTTTTTGCTAATATAGAACTAACATAGGATTTTATCCATTTACCGATGATTATTCGATAAATATAACAATACAGTATTATTTTAAAAGTGTTTTACTTTGTTAAATTAATTTATATTTTTAAATATTTTAAAAAAATTGAATGGAGATAGGGTTGAGCTTAGATGTTGAGATTTTTTTATTGAGTTCCACTTAGATATTAATTTGCAAGGTTATTCAAAACATGACCCTTTGTCCAGCTCGAATGGCTCCTACTCGCACTTTGCCAATGGGTCCTTCCCGATTCTCTGGTATTAGAGAGAGAAAAATCTCTCAATGTTCTAGTGCCTACACTAAATATGAACCCCACTATTCTACACTTGGCTCATGTACCATTGTAACCTTCAACAAGTTCGACCGGAGATTGCCTGCTGGTTTACAGGTAGAGGATCTGGACATGACTGAATGCATTTTTTTTTTTTTGGTATTATATTAACGGGTATTTAAAATCAGATTCTAATTAATATGATTTAAACATTTGTTGAGCTCATTTTAAGAGACAATTTTTATTTTTTTAATTCTTAAGTTTTGAAATTAAGATTTAATTAAAATATTTAATATCCTTACTAACTCGACTATCCGTAGGTGACATCACTGAATATACTGGCCTCACCATCCACAGGAAATCTCCTTTTCTTGCAGTTGCAACCCCATTTTCTAGCTAAACCCCACCACATATATCAGTTATCCTTTCTTCCTTCTTTTTTTTTTTTTTTTTTCTTCATTTCATGCCAAAAGATGGAAACTATTCCTGCTTGGAAGGACCAATAGGGCCTCCACTCAGTAGACGAGCTAATTAAGTAGCACGAAAGGTGGCATGGGTAGCTGAGGGGAAATTCCCACTATTAGCAGAAAAAGGATCTCCCTAGTTTTGAAGGATAATCTCTCTTTGTTGATTTCTATCCAACATATTGTAGTTTACAAGAAGTTTATATTAAATTGGGACAAGGGTTTTTGAACCATTATGGGCTTTAGGAAATTAAAAAACTTAAAAACACAGGAACCCAATTTGAGTTAAGGTTTATTTATCATTTTTAAGGTAAACTATCTTTGTTTATAAAATCTCAGTTTAATTTAAGGTTGATCATGTCCCTGTCAACTTGACCATTGTTGATTGCATCAATTCTCTAAGAATAGAATTGCGCCCAGGAGTACTCCTGTTGTTGGTTCAGCACACGAAGTAGTTTTTGATAATGGGATTGTAGCTGTTTAGGCTATTGTTGAGTCTAGGGAAGTAAGCTCTGCTCTCATCTAAGGTTCTGGAAGAGGAAGATAGATATAGAAGCATGGCTAGAAATTTATTTTAAAGAAAGAGCGAAATACAAAATATAGGAAAACAGGATGAAGGGAGTAAATATTATAGTTTTTAGGGGGAAAAATAAGTAGTATTGGTATTTTAAGAATTTTACTTGTGTATTAGAGTTTTTTCATGATATTTACGTGACTTTTAACACCATTTGTAATAATTTTTAAAAATGTCGCTAAAAGTATATGAATTAAATTTTTCTTCCTAAGGTAAGGGTTACCCTGGCTCCGCTGCTACGATTCATACCATGAAAATAAACATCCATCCATCATTCTTCAGAGAGTAGATGTTAAAAGAATTTGTTATGGGACGACCATGGAGTATATGAAATAAAGATTCTAATTTAGGCAAAGCATGCTTGAACTGTGGACTTTATTTCAGATTTGAATTTCGTTGCAGAAAAAAAAAAAAGAAAAAGAAAAGAGTTCATTTCTAATTTAACAAAAATGAATCTCACATTGTAAATGAACTCCACAAGAATTTGTGGAGTCCACCTACTTTACCTCTCTTTTATTAATATTATCCTAATTAATCTTGATTGAGAAAATTTTGAAATAATTAAGTAAATAGTCATATTTACAAATAAATCCGATATTTTTCTTTCACTGTTCCGAGCATGGAATTTTAATTTTTAACTTTTAATTCAAAAGAATTCCACAGTTTAGTTCAGTTCCAATATAAACGGCGGGTTATGCTTTGCATTTTCTGCTATACCGATCCTTTTTTATACGTATTATTTTACTTATATGATGGTCAGTGTTTTCATTTGTTGATTTGTTTTTACTATGTTTTCTTGTTTACAGTTCAGATGACTTTGCTGAGGTTGTGAATGGCAACCCTGCACAGGTTTTCTTTTTCTATTTTGCATCCCCACCTTACAGTCATGCATTGCTTGTTTTCTGATTTTAGGTGGACATCTCGCACACCATCCTCTGAGCCATAGCTGCTGCTCCGGAGATATCTTCGTCTTCATCATTTCTTTCTTTTACTTTGATCCTGACACCATCCTATGCTGAGGTTTATTAACCCATGATTATCGCAGGTTTGGAAATTTAGATTTCATTTATTTATACCGATATTTTTATAGTTTTTTAACAATCTTGTCATGCTCATTATCCCCACCAGAGACCTTAAACTGGCATTCTCTTTCTAATTTTTCTGCATGACATTCCTCAATAAAAAACTCATTCTGAATAAAATATATAAAAAAATTGCTCATTTACTCAGAGAAGTCAAGTCAGATCAGCAAGTGGGCTAAACATCCAAATTAAGCCCTAATGGTACCATATTATAATAAAGTCGGTCAATAGGTACTCTTTCCATTTGGTACTTCTTCCTTTGAAAGGAAGTTAATCAAATTATGATAAGAGGTGGGGTATGCCGGTGAGTTCTCAATTGGTACAATTCAAATTTAAATCTTTTTTATATACAGAAAAGTAATAGGTGAGATATTGGCTATTAAGATAATGATTTCTTTATTTGATTGTAAAATAGTTTAGTAGTCAAGAAAATAAAATGAAGAAATAAATTAAGGTTTCTTCTCTTTTTGTCAACATGTGTTACACCCCATATGTTCATTGGGATATACCTAAAGCTATTTCTTATCATTCTTATGATAGAAAATGACACTCATACCCCCAAATATCTCTAGCAATTTAAAGAATTAAACTTAAAAATGAGGCTTTGTGTAGAAAAAAATAAATAAAAATAAAAATAAAAATAATCCAAAATACTAAACCTGAGGTATGAATATTTTATCATGAGATCATGTCAATCTAGGTTTTTTATTATTTTGTAATATTATTCCCTAATATTTTCCTTAAAATGGAATTAAAAATCTTATAATAACATAACTTTATAGTAAGTATAGTTTGCTGAAGTTCTTATAATAAAATAACAAAAACATTAGCAATGAATTATAAGTTTTCAATTAAGCGAGCGAGAGACAAAGAGACTATTTCAATTGTATACCATTTTTTTTTTGTGTATGACCGATCAATATCCAGATTATCCAATTAATTCAGTTCTAGTATTATAGAGTCCATTTAGGGATTGGCTCTCCCAAAACTTTTAATTTATTTATTTTCTTAATTGCACACCATATCATTTTTGTCCATGTCCCTATCATGTAGGTGAATTTATGGCTTGGTTGGAGTCAGTTAGTCTAATGAGTAAGCAAGCACTCGTGTAGGCAAGAATAGAGACCTTTTTTGGTTTTGGGTTATGGTCAAGAATGGAGATTTAGAATGTAACGCCGAGTTTTTGTAAATATTTTCATAATATAAAGAAAAATTTTAATTTTTATTGATTTTCAATTTTTGGGTATTAAAAATTAAAATTTTTAGTATATTTTAAAATGTCGTATCCGCAAATCGTAGTAAACACTATTTTTTATGAAATTTAAAAATTTAGTAAAAAGTAGGTGTAAATATAAGTATATATAAATATTTATTTACTTATTTATTTATATATATATTTAGTAAAAAAAAAAGGAGAAAAAAAAGGGGAAAGCACAACGTTTTTGCCGAAATTCTACGGTTCCCCTATCTTCAATTCGATTAGCGTTTCAAACCCTAATCGAACACTCTCTCTCCCGACTCTTCATCTCCCTCTCTCGCCTGACGCCCTCTCTGTTTCCTCTGCCCTCCCTTCGCCGAGCACAGCCGCATTGTCCACCTTCATCGACTGTCGGCCATCATCGCGACACCTTCTCTCCCTGTTTCTCTCTCTCTAACACACTCTGTTTCTCTCTCTTTCTCCTACGATCGCGCTCTTTTTCTCTCTCTCTCTGTTTCACTCTCGCTCACTGCCTCTCTCCCTCTCTACCATCTCTCTCTACCTTCCATAGTGACGCCTCCTCCGACCACCACACACGGCTCATCTCTCTTCCCTTCCTCACTTTCCCGCATGCGAACAAGCTTTCTCTTCCTTTCTCCCACGCGCGCAATGGTAGAACTCTCACTCTTTTCCTCTTTCCTTTCGCGTATGAACAGAACACCTGCTGTCCCTTACTCACGTGTGCTCTGCCATCTCTGTGCCAAGAGATCTTCCTGTAACCCTACTGCGACAACCTCTGTTCGAAAACCCTAGACTGAGACAGAACCCCATTCACTACGTAGGTGAGGATGACAACTCTGATCAATTACATTAGGGTTTTGAATGTTCTTTGTAGCTAGGCTTTAATTACTGACATTTGCTTCAGTTTGGAAGCGTTACAGGTTCTGGACTGAAATGAGAGGTGCATGGAAGCTAGATCTACGAGCCAAGAAACCTTAGGTGAGGGATTTCTAAACCATTCGATTAGTTAACTGAATTTAGGGTAATAAGTATCACATATGTTAGAATATATATTAGATTTGATTATGATGCATTTTCTGAAATTTTATTTGTGATTATTAAGGTTAAATATAGGATTTCATATGATTTAGGCTGTTTGATACGAAAGAAGTATGCTAATGGATGATAGAATCATGTTGGGTTGAATAGAGTAATTTCCTCATAATTTAAATTGAAATTTGCATGAAAAATATTATAATTATGTAAATTTGGAAGAAAATTGAAAAAAAAATGGAAATATTGGGAATTAAGGTTCATTGGCGAAGTAAATGGTCTTAGGTTGATGAAATGAGAGTAGAATTTGTAGATGTGCAAATTATGACAATACGAGATCTTATTTGATGATAAATTGCGATATTTGATTAGGTTAATCTTTTGGGGACTTGAAAGAGGTCAATTCGGATTTGATTGATAATTAGAGATTGAATACCCTCTCTAGAGGTAAGTGGATGGTTCATTGTATTCATGAACGAGTAACATGTTTTAAAATTGTTTTATAAATGATTTTGAAAGATTTTTATATGGTTTATGTAAATTGTTTTGTGACTTTGGGCTACCTGGACTGGATTGTGAAATGTAAATGCATCCATTGTGTTTAAGAATGATTTTGTGTTATATGTTAATTGATATTGCTCTATAAATTGATTTGGCATGAGATTGTTGATTATTTGATGAAAAATTATGGCACATTGATTGTGAAATGGATTGATTGAGAAATGAAGGATGTTGGATTGTAAATGGCTATAGTCATTCCCACCACGGAGCGACCCGACGGGGTGGCATGGTTTGGGGTTTTGGATGTGCGGGGGAGTTAGACGTCTCTCCCTCTGTCGAAATCGTGCTATATCTAGATTGCACCCCGGTGAGGTGCGAGCCAACGCTAAGGAAGGGGATTTGTTTTGAAACATTGGATAGAAAAACCCTTTGCGGGCTTTCATCTGGGTTTGGCCGCCCTAAGACATAAGTGATTTCGATGGGACCCAAGGATTTTCTGAAAAGATGATTGATATGGATGCATATTTTGTAAATTGTGATTTATTGAAATGTTTTATGCATATGAACTACTATTTACGAGATATGCTTTGACTACCCCACATTCACCCCTTATCTATGAATACAATTGTACCATTGCACTCCACTCACTAAGCATTCCTCTATACTCACCACTCTCTCCACCTTTTTCAGAGGAGACTTAATTGGGAGACTACTCGACGGAGCTTGCGCAATATTTTTGTAGATTGTATAGGTATTTAGCATATGCAGGATTTTTGGAGAATCATAGTTCTCAGTACCACGGAAAAAGGGAAGTCTGTACACTCCATACCATACGGATTTTATTGATACTGGCTGAGTTCTTGGCAAGTATTGATAAAATCCGATAATTTTTTATTTGTACCATATTATTTTGATTGTTCTATTTTTGGAAAACTGTTTTATTCTGTACTAGGACATTTGGATTATAATTGTTGGCTTTTGCTATTTTCCTTTTATTTTATAAAGTTCTGTAAATCTCATACCGTTAGGATTTTACCGATACTGACTTGTTTTCTTCAGGTAAGTGTTGGTAAAATCCGACGGCTATGTTTTGGGACTTCTTGTTTGTTAAATGCTTTATTAGTATTGAAGATTTTGGGTTGCTAGGATGGACACATCGCATGTGTTCATGTACGGGTTCCTACTCCCCGTTGTGTGCTGATGTGTACTCGCGTATGTACAGGTTCCCACTCCCCGATGTGTGCTGATGTATTATTGCATGTACAGGATCCCACTCCCCGATGTGTGCCGATGTGTGTGTTTGTACGTTCAGGGATGAGCTGGATAGGCTCCTTGCATGTGTACTGTTCATATGATTTCTTGTTTTGAAGAGTATTATGCTTTTGATGATTTATTATAAATTTGATAACCTTGCGGAGTCCCGGTATATGGGGAGGTTCTGTCCGTATACCGAGATGACGCGGCGACTGTCACGTACTCGATCCGAGGATCGGGGCGTGACAGCTTTATTGGTATCAGAGTCCAGATTCACGATTTTAAAATTTTGATGGTTTTGAAATGTTTTGAAATGTTTCCAAATGTGCCAAAAGTTTTTTAAAGACTTTAAAATGTTTTGTTTATTTTAAAAAAGATTTATATCTTTTAACAGGTTCGGAGAATGTACAAAACTTTTCATGGTTTTCCTAGGAAGTTAGGAATGCTCATTTTTAGGGGGTTAAGCACTTGGATTAATTCTCATTTCATTTTGCTAAGAATAGACCCTCTTTGTAGAATCATGCATTTTTTATATATTTGATAAGGAGAGTTGGATATTGATTGGCTTTACTCCAATGAGGTTGTGTAGCGAGTTTCTCCACACGTGAATCGAATACCCTGACCCACAGATCTTGTTGGTAGTTAAATTATGGTGGGCTTATTCAAGATTTTGTACCCTTTCATTGATATAATGATCTTTCACTAGATCTAAATCAAATTGTGAGTTTTAGATTTTAATATTTTTCAGGACTTACAAAAACTGAGTAAGTGTTTGCATATATTCTAATTGTCAGTGGTTGTAGATAGCAAAAACATATGAATCCAATTAAGACCTTAACTTAGTTAATAGATTGCAGTCATAGGATTCTTGTATATGATATATTCATGGATTGACAGATCCCCTTGGTATTAAATAAAGAACACCAAATTGTTTTCTAGTTGCCAATGATATTTTCTTACTAAAGAGATTTTAACTTTGTAAATTATTGAAGAAAATTTTGGGTATAGTAGGAAAAAATTACAAGGTTGGTAGCCAGGTCTATTTTGCCTTTGAAGAGAGCAAACTACATATATTTTAGAATTTAAGCATCTTGAGGAATTCTTATATGCAAAACTTGAATTGGTGTTAAACATAAATAAGAAGGAAATGATGTTCTTAATAAAGGAGCCAGAGATGCTTAGTATAGGCACATATATATATATATATATATATATATATATTTAATTGTGATTGAAGATTTTCCTTGGATTGTTTGGCTGAATGGTGAGTACCCTTGTAGTAATTATTTTGGACTGACATTTTGATGTTAAAAGTTTGATATTCTTGTGTAATAGGCATGGCAATATAAGATTGTTTATGATTAAGATATAGTGTGAAATGCTCTTGAGAGATTGTAATTGTGAGTAGATGTTGGGGCTTGATAAATGTTTTCATGGTTTATCTTGTTAGCTATGATGAGTATTTTTGAGTTAATATACGGGTGTTAATTTTCATGGAGTCTAATAACTCATCTATAAGTATGGAGTTTGTTTAGCACTTTAATCGATTCTTAACTTCTCTTGGCAAAGGACTTTTGGATGACGCTGCATTGGAAGAATATGAAAGGTAAGACTACTTCTTCTATTGAGGAGAATTTCTTAAAGTTTCCAAATCAGTCCTATAGTGACCAAAAGAAGGTAGGAGTTTAATTATTGATGGCAAATTACGTGCCACTAAGATTTAAAATTCTCTTTATCACTCTTACTCATTGTTGTCATTGATCATATGCCCTAATGATGACACTATCATAGAATTCATCGTATTTCTCTGACCTTTATATTATTTGGCGAGGTTAGCCAATTCTGTGGTTCAAGACTGCAATTTGATTAGAAAATGTGTAAATTTAGTTGGAGAAAAATTTAGCAAATGCACTTGCAATTATGTTATGCTGCTTGCAGCTACTCTTAGATACATATAACATGTATGTATTCTATTTGTCCAAGGTATTATGGACAGAGGTCTTAAAAAAAAAGAAATAGATGTCAAGTGCATCATAAATTTAAAGAGTCTCTGAAAGTTGGATAAGGAAACTTCTGGAAATATTAGGGTAACGAAGAGTACCATTCTTGGTCAGATGAATATTTCATAAGTTGAATATTTAAAGTGCTTGCTTAGGATCCTTATTTGTGAGAATGTGAGTCTTAAGTAAAAGGTAATGCCTTAATACTCATTTTATTTACACATTCTATTCGGAAATTATAAGCATTATATGTTTCCTCTCATGGTAATGTAATCCCTTTCTATTTTTGAATGTCATCTTTGGATAATGCTAAAGAGGTTAGAGGTTCTCGGTATAAATTTCAAAAAAGGGAATGAGGGTATGAAAAATATATTTATTATGGAAATTAGTATCTTTTTCTTTAGATAGTAAAGTTATAAGACTATCAATAAGTGTTATTGATTCAAGCATTAATTATTTTATATACTATATGAATTCAAGATTGTTTGAACTATATTATATGGGAATTTTTATTTATAGAGCCCATGTTGGATTTGACTATATGTAAATGTTAATGCGTCAACTTCTATTCATTTTAAGAAATCTTTAAGTAAAATTGATGCTTAGAGCACATGACTATACCTATTTTGATTCACGACGATATGACATGTACGTAGTTGACCAATGTAAAGATCCGCCCACTCTGTCCAAAGTGTTTCCCTCTAATATGGATGTTTGACTTCTTTAGGCCATCATTTTTGTATAAGTTTCTTTTATTCATCTCTTGGAAATGGAGAAGAGGACAAAATTAATGAATAGTATTTACATGAAGATAGAATCATAAACATTCAGCTTATAATAGAAATTAGAGCGTATGTGCATTCTTAATGTGTTATATTTTTTGTTTTAGCATGCTTCTTGGTGGCCTGATACTTAGTGGGTGATGATTACTTCAAAGAAAGTAAACTTGAAACTAGGCATATGTGATAGAAGAATGAAATTCCATATGGAAAAGTATTATGATATAAAAGATTATATTGTGCAAAACTATGAGTAAGATTATGTATACCTTGACTTCGATACTTCTAAATCTCCCATTAAGGAATTATTAGTCCTTAAACATATAATATCACTAGAGACTTGGGAAAACTAAGGAGGTAGTGAAACATTGTGCATTAGCTGCAAGAGCAAATTATTAAAGTCAGTTTATTTTAACGCTAGCAAGAACATTCACCATGGTGGGTTGTTTGAGTGCATCAGGTGAGACAAACTGTGCAAACCTTGGAGATACTTCATGACTGTGAAAATGTTGGAGTCATTAAAGATTAATAACAATTGTTGTGGAGGATTAGTGAAGAAACTGAGATTGCTTCCCTAATAAAAAAAAATTAGCATTGATGCTCGTGCATTTATCGACATGGAGTTCATGGGTTTGATATGGAATTTGAACAAAAGATTGTTTGTGTTCTATTTTCTACCAATGGAAATGGAAAACTTAATATTTAGTTATTGGATTCTTCTGTTTTGAGGTTAGTATTCTCGTTATTCATTCATGTTCATTATTTTGTGGATCATTGAATAAAGTAATATAGAGAGTGTTTGAGTCTATGTCTTTTTGGTCCCGAAGTTGGAAATAATGTCTCTTGTGACAATAGAGTTAGGGGTAATGAGGTATGCATTTATTATCTCTAAATCTTGATAAGTTGGGAGTATTAATGCAAACACTAGGTGATATGTGGTTTTATGTGCTTGATTTGATTTGCATAGAATATCAGTGATATTACATGATACTAAAGTTGATTGAGAATGATCATGATAGAAGTACCTTGATTAAAAAGTTATCCAATTAAGGATTTGAGATTTAAAACTTGGAAATGTTCAAATATTGATAGTGGATTAAGTTTTCTTACTTAGTCTAGACTATATTGGTGTTGTTCTACATTTCATTATACACAAGTTTGATGATATATGGAATTGTATACATCTTACACTAAGTCGTAAGACTGTGGCTGCCATATGTACCATTTTGATGGGGATTATTGAGTTTTGGCTAATATTATCTCTATGAATATATGTATTTTGGTTGCACTCATAGCTCATGCAATTAATTTTGGATTGTAGGGCTTTCACTTTAAAGTCCTAAAATAGCGAAAATATTATGTTTACAACTAAGGCAATAATATTGAAGAGGGGTTGAAGCACCCATGGAAAGGTATTACATGGTCAAATAATAAGTATTGAGGATAGCTATTACAGCGCAAATGAGATCCACGTGGTTCAATATTTTTCAATAAAAAATTATCCAAGATTAAGGAAAGAAGACTAAGACATAGGATGGTAGCTGTATGAGTGGAAATCTTAGTTGATAGTAATGTATAAATGACAAGGAGTGAAACAATGGATCCAATTTTATGAAAGTAAAATGTTGTTAGGTGATTAAATAAGATTTTACTTGACAAAGAAATTTGAAAGATTGAAGGAACAATGTGGAAATAACACCCACCATTTTTTATGTATAAATTGTATTTTGAAATTTTGAGGACGAAATTTGTTTTTAGGAGGTTAAGAGTTGTACACAGCGTTTTTGTAAATATTTTCATAATATAAAGAAAAATTTTAATTTTTATTAATTTTCGATTTTAGGGTATTAAAAATTGGAATTTTTCGTATATTTTAAAATGTTGTATCTGCAAATCGTAGTAAACCCTATTTTTTATGAAATTTAAAAATTTAGTGAAAAGTAGGTGTAAATATATGTATATATAAATATTTATTTATTTACTTATTTATTTAGATATTGATATTTATATATATTTATTAAAAAAAAAGAAAAAAAATGGGAAAGAACAGCGTTTTTGCCGAAACGCTGCACTTCCCCTATCTTCAATTTGATTAGGGTTTCAAACCCTAATCAAACACTCTCTCTCCCGACTCTTCATCTCTCTCTCTCGCCTAACGCCCTCTCTGTTTCCTCCGCCCTCCCTTCGCCGCGCACAGCCGCGTTGTCCACCTTCATCGACTGTCGGCCATCATCGTGACACCTTCTCTCTCAGTTTCTCTCTCTCTAACACACTCTGTTTCTCTCTCTTTCTCCTACGATCGCACTCTTTTTCTCTCTCTCTCTGTTTCACTCTCACTCACTGCCTCTCTCCCTCTCTACCATCTCTCTCTACCTTCCACAGTGACGCCTCCTCCGACCACCACACACGGCTCATCTCTTTTCCCTTCCTCACTTTCCCGCACGCGAACAAGCTTTCTCTTCCTTTCTCCCACGCGCGCAATGGTAGAACTCTCACTCTCTTCCTCTTTGCTTTCGCGTATGAACAGAACACCTGTTGTCCCTTACTCATGTGTGCTCTGCCATCTCTCTACCGAGAGATCTTCATGTAACCCTACTGCGACAACCTCTGTCCGAAAACCCTAGACTGAGACAGAACCCCATTCACTACGTAGGTGAGGATGACAACTCTGATCAATTACATTAGGGTTTTGAATGTTCTTTGTAGCTAGGCTTTAATTACTGACATTTGCTTCAGTTTGGAAGCGTTACAGGTTCTGGACTGAAATGAGAGGTGCATGGAAGCTAGATCTACGAGCCAAGAAACCTTAGGTGAGGGATTTCTGAACCATTCGATTAGTTAACTGAATTTAGGGTAATAAGTATCACATATGTTAGAATATATATTAGATTCGATTAGGATGCATTTTCTGAAATTTTATATGTGATTATTAAGGTTAAATATAAGATTTCATATGAATTAGGCTATTTGATACGAAAGAAGCATGCTAATGGATGATAGAATCATACTGCGTTGAATAGAGTAGTTTCCTTAGAGTTTAAATTGAAATATACATGAAATGTATTATAATTATGTAAATTTGGAAGAAAATTAGAAAAAAAAATAGAAATATTGGGAATTAAGGTTCATTGGCGAAGTAAATGGTCTTAGGTTGATGAAATGAGAGTAGAATTTGTAGATGTACAAATTACGACTATACGAGATCTTGTTTGATGATAAATTGCGATATTTGATTAAGTTAATCTTTTGGGGACTTGAAAGAGGTCAATTCGGATTTGATTGATAATTAGAGAGTGAATACCCTCTCTAGAGGTGAGTGGATAATTTATTGTGTTCATGAATGAGTAACATGTTTTAAAATTATTTTATAAATGATTTTGAAAGATTTTTATATGGTTTATGTAAATTGTTTTGTAACTGTGGGCTGTCTGGACTGGATTGTGAAATGTAAATGCATCCATTGTATTTAAGAATGATTATGTGTCATATGTTAATTGATATTGCTCTACAAATTGATTTGGCATGAGATTGTTGATTATTTGATGGAAAATTATAGTACATTGATTATGAAATGGATTGATTGAGAAATGAAGGGTGTTGGATTGTAAATGGCTATAGTCATTCCCACCACGGAGCGACCTGACGGGGTGGCTTGGTTTGGGGTTTTGGATGTACGGGGGAGTTAGACGTCCCTCCCTCTGCCGAAATCGTGCTATATCTGGATTGCACCCCGGTGTGGTGTGAGCCAACGCCAAGGAAGGAGGTTTGTTTTGAAACATTGGATAGAAAAACTCTTGGCGGGGCTTTCGTCTGGGTTTGGCCGCCCTAAGACGGGGGTGATTTCGATGGGATCTCAGGATTTTCTGAAAACATGATTGATATAGATGCATATTTTGTAAATTGTGATTTATTGAAATGTTTTTTGCATATGAACTACTATTTATGAGATATGCTTTGATTACCCCACATTCACCCATTGTTTATGAATACAATTGCACCATTGCACTCCACTCACCGAGTATTTCTCTATACTCACCCCTCTCTCCACCTTTTTCAGAGGAGACTTAGTTGGGAGACTACTCGACGAAGCTTGCACAGTATTTTTACGGATTTTATAGGTATTTGGCATATACAGGATTTTTGGAGAATCATAGTTCTCAATACCACGGAAAAAGGGAAGTCTGTACACTCCATACCGAGCGAATTTTATTGATATTGGCTGAATTCTTGGCAAGTATTGATAAAATCTGACGATTTTTGATTTGTACCCTATTATTTTGATTGTTCTATTTTTGAAAAACTATTTTATTCTGTATTGAGACATTTAGATTATAATGTTGGCTTTTGCTATTTTCCTTTGATTTTGTGAAGTTCTGTACATCTCATACCGTTAGGATTTTACCGATACTGACTTATTTTTTTCGGGTAAGTGTTGGTAAAATTCGATAGCTATGTTTTGGGATTTCCTGTTTGTTAAATGCTTTATTTGTGCTCAAGATTTTGGTTGGCTAAGATGGACACATCGCATGCGTGCATGTACAGGTTCTCACTCCCCGTTGTGTGCTGATGTATACTCGTGCATGTACAGGTTCTCACTCCCCGATGTGTGCTGATGTATGATTGCATGTACAGGATCCCACTCCCCGATATGTGCCGATGTGTGTGTTTGTACGTTCAGGGATGAGCTGAATGGGCTCCTTGCATGTGTATTGTTCATATGATTTCTTATTTTGAAGAGTCTTATGCTTTTGATGATTTATTGTAAATTTGATAGTCTTGCAGAGTTCCGATATATGAGGAGGTTCTACCCATGTATCGAGATGATACGACGATTGTCACGTGCTCGATCCGCGGATCGGGACATGACATGGAATATATTTGCTTGCCCAACTCAACATAGAAACCTATAATTACAGTGCATTTAAAGCAAATGATCTCTCATTTTGCTGGGAGAGAGAGTATTTTACATTTTTAGCTTTCTCTGTTCCTTTTCTCTTGCCTATATTTTAAAAAATATCAAAATATTGAGTTACATACAAACTAAATATAAAAATAAAATAAAAAATAGAAAATGATAAGAAGAAAGTTTTTAAAAAAACAAAAACATAAATGTCATATTGCCATTGATCAATAAATGCATTTGTTTGATATTCATTTTAAGCTTTAAATCAATATCTTTTTACCAGTTTAACTCTTGAGATTCCCTCTTATCTCTTATCTCTTCTCTCTCTCTCTCTCCCTATTTTTTTTTTTTTTTTTTTTTTGTGTTCTCTTCCTCAAGGAAATGTCATATTGCCATTGATCCATCATGCTTTATTAGTGAGGAACGAATATTTCTATTAAGAGAGAGTTGTTATTGAGACACGTAAGATTTGCTTATGTTGATGGACCAATTGAGAAGTGTATTTACTCCACCAAACCCAAACTAGAAGACTTTTAGGTATGAAAAACGATTTTTGATAATCATTAAATTCTATCCGAGTTAAATTGAAACTTAAGGTCAAATCTCTCAAAGTATTTGTTTTTTCTATATTGAAAACTCGAAGGTATCATTGCCAAGCTAGAAGATTATTAGTCTACTCTTTTGTTGGGAAACATAAATGTAACATTAACTATTTCTTCCTGATGCTTTATTCAAAATGAGAGAGAGAGAGAGAGAGAGCGTTTCAATTGTGTACCATTTCATTTTTGTCCATGTCCCATCATGCAGGTGAAATTATGGCTTGGTTGGAGTCAAGTAGGCTAACGAGTAAGCAAGCACTCATGTAGCTAAGAATAGAGACCTTTTTTTTTTCTTTGAAGACTGCCAAATGAATGCTTTTTTTTTCATTATTTGTCTCTCATATGATCAACCCCAAATTTTGAGACAGAATGTTTAGATTGTTATTGTTGTTTGTACCGCCAAATGAATGCTTTTTTTTTTCTGATTACACAGAAGGGCGAAGGGAGAATGAGGGCTCGAGTTCAAAAGTTAAGAAGCCTTTAGTGTTATTAAATCCAAAAATCCTTGATAGTAAATACATTTGTTTGATATTCAGTTTATGCTTTAAATCAATATCTTTTTACCAATATTACTCCTGAGATTCCCCATTGTCTCTTCTCCCTTTTTTTTAGGCTCAAGAAAATGTCATCCTATCATTGACCCATCAAGCTTTATTAGCGAGATAAAGACATTACTATTGAGAGGAAGAGGAAAGTTTCAAAACAAAACAAGAGGCCAAAGTATGGTGAAGTCACTAAAGGAATGGAGACACAAAAGTTTTGGTCATGTTGATTGACCGTATTTATTCCACGAAACCCAAACTAGAAGATTAAATATCTCTTTGTTAGGGAACGTTAATGTTGCATTAACTATTTTGTTTTATTTGAAATGAGGGAGAGAATCAACTCCTAGTCGATATTGTGACTGCATTGTTGCCTTTTATATAATATTTATGCCTTATATATAGAAAAAATAGATATCAAGAAAATTTTACTCTTTAATGATTCAACCAAATTTGAATCGGATTTATTTAAATCCAACATAATTATCGAATAATAGTAATTTATTTAAAAAATGAGAGAGAGAGAGAGAACTTTTCAATGGGTAATAATAGTTTAAACCCTTTTACAAGATGTCCCCAAAAAGATGTAGAAAGAGAATCCATCGAAGATATCAGGTTTGAAGGATGAAGATGAGATTTGAGTTTTCGATAAACTTTTCATCATAAAATACTGATATAATAATAGTTTAAACCCTTTGATAAGAATATTGATTTTCATTTGTAATATTTATATTTTTTTTGGTAAGTTAATATTCTCCAAACAGCACCGCTATCCATAACATGATTTCAGAACAAAATAAAAAAATAAAATAAAATAAACAAGCATCAATGCTTCTGGACACTTTTTTTTTTTTTTTTTTGATTTGAGATCACAAAACTTTGTCCAGTCTTAGCAAGATGGGTAAGCTTGGACCGCTTTCTCTAGATAAGAAGCATTCTCCCTCTAATTATAAATAGGTGACAAAAGTATGAACTCTTTAACTTTGGTAGAGGGATTTCAATGGCTTTCCTTCGAAGCCTAGAGGAACATATACCCTCAAATGCCATTTTACAGATCTCGCTTTTCACATCAATCATCTTACTAGTGGTTCTGAAGATTTTCCCGAGAAAAATATGGAGGAAAACTAGACCCAATCTCCCACCAAGCCCTCCAAAGCTACCCTTCATAGGCAACCTTCACCAGCTTGGTCAAAGGCCTCATCTGTCTCTTCAACGCCTTGCAGAGAAGTATGGCCCCATATTTTACTTACGACTTGGAGAAGTCCCCACAGTCATTGTTTCCTCAGCTGAGATGGCTAAAGAAGTGTTCAAAACCAATGATCTTGCTCTCTCAAATCGTCCCCAATTATTTTCAGCCAAACTCCTCCTTTATGACTGCACTGATATTGCTTTCTCCCCATATAGCGCTTACTGGAGACATATTCGAAAAATTTGCATACTGGAGCTCTTAAGTGCAAAAAGAGTCCAATCATACAGCTTTGTAAGAGAAGAAGAAGTTTCTCGTTTGGTTCATAGGATTGCAGAGTCATATCCGGGCACCATCAACTTAAGCAGAATGCTTGGACTGTATGCAAACGATGTCTTATGCCGGATTGCAATTGCCAGAGGCTTCTCAGAAGGAGGGGACTATGATAGGCATGGCTTCCGCAATATGCTTGAAGAGTTTCAAGATCTGCTTGGAGGATTTAGCATTGGAGATTTCTTTCCATCAGTGGGGTTTATCCGCAGCTTAACTGGCATGAAATCAAGACTTCAACACACGTTTAGGCGTTTTGATCAGTTGTTTGACGAGATAATAAAGGAACATCTCAATAGAGGGAGAGGAAAAGAGGAGCACAAAGATCTTGTCGATGTTTTGCTTGAGATGCATAGGAATGGGGAGGTTGAAATACCTTTGTCCATGGATAATGTGAAGGCCATCATTTTGGTTAGTGTCACCTTTCTTGCTTTCATATATTTAATTGTATCCAACAAACCAAAATTACTGGTATTAATTTGCATGATCATCCCTAACGAGCTATCAGGCACAAAGAAGGACACACATGGGAGAATCCATAATAGCATGGTATTTTTGTGTGTCATGTCTATGTATCCGAAGAATGATTTGACATGCATGACACAGACACATTCAAATCTAGAAGTATCCGTGCAACATGTTTAACTAGTATAGTTTGTGCCATTGCAGGATATGTTTGCTGCTGGTACTGATACAACTTTCATAACCTTAGACTGGGGAATGACAGAGCTAATTATAAATCCCAAAACCTTGAAACAAGTACAGGCCGAAATAAGAAGTGTCATGGGGGAGAGAAGAGTTGTCCTAGAGAGTGACCTGCGTAAACTGAACTACATGAAAGCTATTATCAAAGAAACCTTCAGATTGCATCCTCCTGCACCACTATTAGTCCCAAGGGAATCCATGGAAGATATAAGAATTGATGGATATGATATTCCAGCAAAGACACGCATTTTTGTCAATGCTTGGGCAATAGGGAGGGACCCAAAATCATGGGAAAATCCAGAAGTGTTTAAACCAGAAAGATTTTTGGGTAGCTCTATTGATTTCAAGGGTCAAGATTTTGACCTAATACCTTTTGGCACCGGAAGAAGAATCTGTCCCGGTATTACATTTGGAATAGCGACTATTGAACTTGCTCTAGCTCAACTTCTCCACAGTTTTGATTGGGAACTTCCATCTGGTGTTGATAGTAAAGACTTGGACATGACGGAAACTTTAGGCATCACAATCCACAGGATTTCTGATCTTGTAGTTGTGGCTAAACCACGGTTTATGTGATATGCAAAATACACGCACACACGCGCACGCGCACGCGCACGCGCACGCGCACTCGCATACATATATATATATATATGTATATGTATACATGTATGTATAAAAATAAGAGCAGTGTTCCTACCTTCGTTTAAGTTTTGAAGTCAGAAGTGAAAGTGATCCGTTAGAATTCCTCTAATCGGAAATAAATAGCTACAAAATTGATGCATCAGACCTGGGCATGCACCAATCAATCTGAAAGCAATGCCACAAATACAGTAATTAGAAGAAACACTGGGGTTAATATTTATTTCAATTAGGGTTCTTTCGAAGGTTCTTTTTTTTTTATTGGCCTTCTTGGGGATATTTATGTCAACATTGGCACACAATATTTGAGAGTTTTTCCAGAGACGATTTTCTTAAACTTAGGATTTTAAAAAATGAATTCTTGGTTATTTTCCCCAAATTTTTACCCAGTTTGTTTATTGCTTTAGTACTTATTAGTTTATCTAATCTCTCTCTCTCTCTGTACATTAGTTTTTCTAATCTCTCTCTCTCTCTCTCTCTCTACTATGGCTGTATATGATTTGCAATATGGATGAGAGAATGGTATGCAGGAAATTTCTTCTTTTTATCAAAATGGCGCTAGCATTCAAAATCATGGTAATGTTTTTGATGTGTTACATCCCTTTTTATTTGGGATGCTTATGTATATGTTTTAGAAGCATCCCATTTGGAAGGAACCCCATAACAAATTGGGGCTACAGCAGCATTAGAAGATATGAAGACGGTTTTTATGTAAAAGGGATCTTCAAACCTTACTTATGCCAGTGGGGTCCTTAGGGTGACCTGATATGAATTGACTAATTACATTTCAAGCAGTTTAGAATTATTTGATTTTATATAGTTTAATGGGCAATCTTTTGATGGTATGAATAAAGAGTTTTTATTTGTTTATCTGTTGATTTACAAGAATTAAAAGTTTATATTTAATATTTTGCTTGACGTTAAAATGCATATTATGGAATAATAAAAACATACGGAAAAAGCGAAAAAAGATTTGGATATGTATCAAGTTTGTCCTAATAATGTACAAGAGTTTCTAATCTTGTAGTCATTGCCAAAACCTCACCAGAGAATTATAAGAACATGAAACAACTCGACCATGCTGACAACCAAGTAACTGAAGATATGCAGCACATCGCACAGCTGTAGAAAAATAGAACCGAAGAGAAGTAATGTTTTGTGCAAGTAACCAAAACACGCACAGAGGATCGGCAATTGGGTCAGATTAACCCGAGCTCGGCCCGTTTTGAAGGATCGAATTTGACTCTTTTTAGAGTTCGGTTTTGAAATATCGAATTTGATATTTTTTAAAGTCGGGCCGAGTTTGACCCATTCTTTAAATCCATTTTAATTATAAATGTATCTAAACATCAATAAACTTGATCCATTATAGACTTGGTCCAGAACAAAAATAACAATCATGGCAATACCAAAGTGAACCAACTCCAAGTCCAAGCCAACGGAAAGAAGTAGGCCCAAAAATCAAAAAACAACTCATATTTTTCTGACACCGTCTCCCTTCCCCCAAAACTCGACATGTACATTCCACGTGCCCCCTCATCACACACAATCTGTTCAATTTCCTCCATAACACACACACACACACGCATTGCTTTAGATCCCCCGCACTCTCTCTCTCCACCCACAAAGTCTAAATGCCTCCAATCTGTTCACACGCCCAAAGCCCTCTCTCTCCCATCAAAGCCAAACCAAACTCATCTTTTTCTCTCTCTCAATCAAATGGCTGAAATGAATGGAAAAAATTCAAATAGAAAGCAACCGAACCGGCTCCAAAGAAGAGCACCAGCTTCAATACAGATCATGCCGGTATCGGACTAGAAAGTGGCCAAATCTCTTATGTCTCCATTGGCAACATCTCCATCATTCCCGCCCAGAAAGTTGACGGCTGAGGCTAAATCAAAAGAAACCAGTCAAAGTGAACAGAGTTTAGCTGTCACTGTAGCTGTGGTGTCGACGGCTATTGATGCCGAAAAAGGGGATTCAAGTTGAAAGTGCTGAGTTCCCCTCTTTCACCTCTCTCTCTCTCTCTCTCTCTTTCTGGGTTTTTAAAGTTTTACCGTTCCGAGCTCGAGTCTTGATTTTTCTAGCCGGCTGGACTCAAAAAGCTCGACTGCCACGCTTACACACACATACCCCCACCCACCCACCTAGACCATACACAGACTTCTAACACTGTTTTTAAAACATTTCATAAATTTGTTTTTAAAATATTTTATTATATTAAATTAATTAATATTTATATAAAATTTTTTATATTTATATATTTACATATATTTTTCCATATTTAATAAATTATTTACTTATTTAATTATAATTTTTATCTTTTATATTATTTATTTTATAATTAATAATTACATTCATTTTATATTTTTATTATAAAAGATAATTATTTAATTATTTTTATAAAATAATTAAAATTTATATGAAAAAATATTTATATTTTTATATTTATATATTTTCATATATTTTTATTTCATATATTCTTACAAAATATAGTTTTTCATATGGTTGCGTATCCATTTCTACGATCTAAATCAAGACATGAAATTGAAACTACAGAAATGGTGCTTCTTGAGTGCTCACAGACACAAACCATGAACTCCTCCATCTCTCAAATTAGTATATCAAAGAACGGCCATCTTCATATCTCGCCAATTAGAGGGATAAAATGAGATCAGACCAATATAAAGTGCACAAAAAGAAGGGGGATCATTTTTTTATTTGTATTATTTCTGATTAAAGAGATTAATTATTTTCTTTAATTGTCTGATTAGTGTTTCTAATTTAAATTATAGTTGCTTTTGATACTACTATTTATTACGTGAACGTATTCTTAATAATTAATATTAAAGGCATGCAATATTTATTTATATTGTAGTCTTGTGAAGCATTATCGTAAGTTTGAACTCACAATAAAACTAATATAATTATTTAATATATTAATATTATTAACTTGTAAATTGTCATCTCAATAACGAAAGAAAAAGAGAAAAATGCGAAATTATTTCTAAATTTATGATCGAGTATAAACTGCCCTAAACTGTAAATATTTAATTCAGAGTTGAGGGGGATGTTATTGAATAAAAAGAAGTTTAGAGAGCTTTTTGTACCTCCAAAACTCGGGACGATTTTTTTTTTTTTCAAAAAATAGGAAAAGTTAAAAAACTTAGGCATGCACTTAATAATTTTTTTATAGTCTAATCTTGATAAAAACCAGAACGATATTGAGATGGATGCCATGCAGAAATTGAGAATAGTAATCAAGTCTTATCAAAACCATAAGAAAAACTTTGCTGTCTAAGCATTAGGGATGTATAAATGAAGTTAATATGTTTCCAAGATGACAATTTAGTAATCACAATCTCTTCTTCTCCCAATCTGAAGATTTCATTCCCCCAATATGAAGATTCCATTGAATTCTTGTGTAACCTAAAAAGGAAAAGTAATTGAAGTTAATATCATTATATTTTTGTCTGAAAGGCAGAGAAGAGTTGAGGACAAGCTTTGATATTTACAAATCAAACCGAAGATCATTGTCTTATAGTTGAATTCCCAAGATATGCAGTGTTTACTTGAACCCTAGAGTTTGCACCAGTAATCCAGAGCTTTTTGAGGTAAAGGAGCCACTGAACCAACTCTGCAATACCCTTGTTCTCTAATGAAAGCTCTGAGCCCACCACATATGTTGCAGATAATGCCACGCAACTGTTCTTTGAAGTTGATTTTCATCGTCACACATTTTGCTTTTATCTGGAATCATATTTCAATTAATTCAATTTGTTTGTTTATAGAAACCTTATTTAAGATACAACTCTTCCAACGTAATCTTTTATATTCATAAGTTTTAAATTTAAAATTTGATTAATTAAGAGATTTATCACTTTATTTTATGAGACCGATTATCCGTTGATTCAATGGTCAAAATTTAAGCATTTTTTTCCTTGAGTTGGGCCCATTGGGTTCAGCCAAGCTTCGGCCGAACAAAAGTATTTTATGCCTAACGCCAAGCCCATTTCACATATAGGCGTCAATGTATTTCACAAATAATTTTATTATTGGGACCTGTATAAATTGGGTAACAGTGGGTCAAGCCCAATTATTCCCACTCTCTTGGGAATGTGGCTGACCCATCAGAAAGGCCGGTCATAATTAGACCTGACAATCGAATTTTCTGAATCGAGCTTTACAAAGCTCAAGTTCGGCTTGTTTAAAATTTTATGGGTTCGAATTCAAGCTCGGCTCGAAAAACCTTAAAAAATGTAGACTCAAACTCGGCTCAAAAATTTAAAAGGGCTTTGGACCCATTTCGGACCAGACTCGAACTCGAATAATAATTTTTTTTTTACCTACAAAATTTCTTTAAATATACAAAAAATCAACTTTTTTTTTTAATTTTAATAATTTTAAATTAATCAAAATATTTTTAGAGCAAATCAACTGAATTATTTTTTACTCTTGGGCTTCTTTCTTCTGTGAGACAAAAAATAAAAAAGACCAAATATAAACAGCTACCCACCCTACACTACATACGGCTTAATGTTAAACGACCCAAACTTTCATCGAGCCGAACCCACTTATGTCCAAACTCAGCCCGTAATTAAATCAAGCCTAAAAATTAGGCTCAAACTCGACCTGACTCTAAATGAGTCAAGCTCGACCCTTTAAAACGGGCTGAACTCAAGCCGACCCGACCCAATTGCCAGTTCTAGTCATAATCACAAAAAAAAAAAAGAAAAAGAAAAAGAAAGGTAGGTCACATGGCCTATTTTTTTTTTTTTTTTTTACTTGATCACTGATATTCAGAAATTGGATTAATTTGATTTGAATAATTACAAAACCCAATTTAGGAGTTTACTCTCCCATGCCTATTTTTCCATTTATAAAATCCGAATTCAAAATTTTAATTAAAAAAATATATAACCATGGTACTAGACCCATATGTCATATAGTCAAGTTACCAATACTCCATGATGCATATCTAAGCATCGTAGAATGCCTACTTTGCCTGAAAATCTATAGGATTGCTATTGAGGTCTCACAAGTTACATTAATTGTGAAGTGTCAATTATGTTTCTTTCCAATTCTCACTCTTATCATCTCAAAATCTAATCGTAAAATCTAAAATATAAATTGACTTTAAAATTGAGATTATTGCACTTTGCACTTTTAACTCCATAACCAACTCAAAAATGATTTATACAAATCTAAACTTGTTAAATATATCCTAAAAATAAATAAATAAATAAATTGCAAGAGTATGCCTGCACAAAGCTCTATTTTGGGGGTGACAAAACTAATTAATTTTGCAAGAACTATTCATTCTTAATTACACCAAAAACACAAATATACTTCTTAGGTGAAATCATCGTCTCCCTTTTATCTGTTGCTTAGTTTGCAATCTAGTCGATGTCTATTATATAGAGTACAAGATTATCAACCAAATAATTTCATGAAAAATGAGTTCAACCTTGGTAGGAGTATATTAAGTAGTAGGCTCCATCCATGGTGGCTAAATTTGAATTCTAGGTTTGAGCGATTTAAAGGCATTATTTGACTCTACAATGGTGGGTTATGGCACCCAATTGGTGATATGAGCAATTGGTATCCTTTGGTTTCCCATGCTAGTATGTAAGGATCATAGATCAATATCTAGTAAAAACCTGAATAATAAAGAAAAATATTTTTAACCACATGAAATAATGAATAGTTCTATAAGAAAATATGACTGAAATAACCAAAATAACAAGTAGATTAGAAAGAATTTTAGCTTTAATAACAAATTTAAATAATAGTGACACTTTAAAACATTTTTTTTAAAATTTTTTTGAGCTAAACCCAAATCAAAAAAACCACATTGGAGAAGCCCCTTTGACAATTGTGTACCGTAATTTAGAGTAAAAATATAAAAATAAAAAATGTCATAATTTAATTAAAAAGTTTTAAGCCTTACCTTCTCTGTTCTTTCCTGCAACCACTACAAATAATTTCTCAATAGATTTTTCAAAAAAATTCATATAAATTTCTTATCAATCATTATAAAAATCTAAGCCGAAAAATGCTAAACTTAAACCAAAATTCGAAAAATTAAGATCACTTGATTGCCTAATGAATTTCAAGCACTTGATCCAAGTATGTCCAGGTGATAAAACAATAAAAGCACATTCCAAAGCATGAAAAATTCAGCGGGTGGGGATAAAGGAAGCCATTGAAGTTAAAAAGAGTTCAAATGATACTTGTTAAAGGAAGAATGCCAAGTTACCATAAGAAATTACTTTGGATCTCAAGCAACACTCTGTCTCCATTATGAAAGCCAATGACGTACATGATTTATGCATAACTATGGGCAATGCACAAATAAATTTATACCATCCTCAAACATATAGATATCGAAAGGATTTAATTTGAGCAAGTTTCAAATCCAAAGAAAAAATTATTGATTTGTTAGAATTGATAAAACTCTTTTGATTAAAAGTATCACATGAGAGTCAAAGTGCTCCAACGATTCTTTGATGGAAATAAATCACAAAAATAAATGGGGTGGATATGCATATGAAAACCTTATCTAAGAGGAGAGAAAGAAGGGAGAAAGAAAAAAGAAAAAAGAAAAAATTGAGAAAAATTATTTATGCATGATTGAGGGGCAATATATATGATATGTGTAACTTTATGTACAAGGTATAGTAGATTGCCATTCAAGATTTCCAATTCCATGCAAGCATGCGGGGAGGGCTAGTTGTGACATCTTCTGCAAGAATACCATGGTAATGCTATAATAAATTTAAAGTGGTGGAGATGCATATCAGGACATTGTACAAAAGGAAAGAAAGAAACAAAAAATAATCAATACATGAACCTGCTAATTAATGCATGAAAATCAAATTATGTGCTATGCATTCATCAAAATGAAGTCCTAGGCACAAAGTTCATATGATGGTTTAAATGTCCTACAGACCAAGGTCACATGATAGGCCCACGCATTTGCAGTCTTGCTTGAGATCCAGAACCATGTAGTTTTGCTTGGCATCCATAATTTAACAAAATTTATCATACCGGCATTCTACCTACATCCTCCTCCCCTAAAAGAACAATAGAACAAATCAGACTTTTCATGCTTTTCAATATGTTTTCACTGTTCCATAATAAATATTTTAACCATACAAATCAACAAGAAAAACAAACAAAAACTATTTGTTCATACCATGAGAGAATTGCCATAAGACCTTAAACCATTTAAAGTCGAATAATTCCAAATTGCTTCAAACCAAAGTGAATTTGAATTCAGTCACCCTCACGAACCTACTTGCATATATACACGAAGCAAGGTATGAAGACCATTTTATATAGAATTCTTGGGGTGACAAACTTGTTCTCATATATAAAGACAATAGACAGACTATGGACTAAGCAAATATAAGGAAGATAATGATCTCAACTCTAAGGCATATTGACGTTTAAGTGTTATCAAGTTTGAATAGTCCTCGCAAAATCAAATCAAGCATTGCCACCATAAATGAAGCTAACGTGCATGCTCCTATTTCTAAAAAGTTTTATAGATCTTTGTCATATAATTATTTTACTTGACAAGTTTGGCATGACTTGCATTAGATTTGCTATTAAGCTGAATGGGCAAATTGCAATGATGTCAATGACAAAATCGATCCACATTTTAGTATTTCAAATTAGGTTTATTCTAATAAGGGGAAAAAAATGATATTCCAAGCATAGTCAAGTTAAACGATTCTATCATACGCATAACAAGTACAACTTTTTTACAAAGTGATTTCGGGATCATGCTAAGACATTATACCTAGACAATGGGACAGCTTACTAATGATATGCTATATCTTGACAAGCTTAAGTTTGCATCAATGGTCTTGAGGAGGTTTGCAAAAGAAAACTATCCTTGACCCAAGTTTTAATGTGCTCAATTTGCTCTATTCAATTTTTGACCCTCTCAATTAGAAGTAACCAAGTCACCAACTCAATATCTAGAACACCATAATTGCCCCCCCCCCCCCAAAAAAAAAATTGCACACACAGGTACAGAGGTGCTGGCTAGCATCTAAACAATGAAATTGGGGCTACAGAAAAGCTGCTTACACACACCATAAATTCCTCCCATTACGTCTCCTATCTGTTAATGTAGCTGTAGCCCCAATTTCCTTTAGGGTTTCTTCCAAATGGGATGCCTACATTTATTAATTCATAAAATAGGCGCAAAAACCATACACATAAACATCCCAAATAAAAAGGGATGTAACACATTAAAAATATTACCATGGTTTTGAATGCTATCTACTATTCTCCTCCAACATTCTCATCCAACACAACCCTGAAAAATCATTAATAGCCAAAACTTCTTGCATACCATCCTCTCATCCACAGGGCAAATCACATTCACAATAAGAGAGAGAGAGAGAGAGAGAGAGAGAGTAGATGAAATAATAAGTATTAAAGGCAATTAACGAATTGGATAAAAATTAAAAATTTGGGAAAAAATTAAGAATTCAAATTTTTTTTTTTTAATTAAACAAGGGTAAGAGAATTGTCTGATAATCTCTCAAATATTGTGTGGCAAGATGAAATTATTTACAGAAATATACCCAATAAAAGCATAGCCAAAAATGGAGAAAATTTTGGGTAAATGAAAATAATAATGAAAACACTATTTATAGAAAATAATAATAATGAAAAAAATAGAATCCCCAAAAAACCGAATTTATAGAAAATTCAAAAATCAAATTTCTAATCACAAGTGATGTAGTATTGGATTTGGATTTTCTTGAAATAATTGACAATCTCAACAGATCAATTCCATGAAATCAGATTAACCCCAGTTGACAAAACACCTAACGACCAATCGACCCAAAAAAAAAAAGAATCTCTGGATTTTAGTTATTAATCGAACCACTAGGGCTTGTAAAGTAGAGAATTGTACCTTTTTCTGTTCTTATTGGAAGATTGACGCCGGTATTCAGAGAAACGAGTTTGAAATGATCTCGCTGGGGTAATGTTTTCTCTGTAATTCAAAACCAGAAGACAAAATGGAATCAATCGCAAGTAAAACTAAAGAGAGAGACTTTAGCGTCTTAAAGCTACAGGCGGGTCGAACATCTTCTCGCCGTCGAAAATAGACGATCGTAGTGCTTCGATTCTGTAAAAGAACTCGCAAATCTCAATCTCTCTCTCTCTCTCTCAAACTGAGAAGGCAACGGTCATATCAATCCCCAATTCTCGATTCCATTTGAGTAATTTTGAGCCGTCGGATTGCTTTCTAGAACATGAAAAGTAGCCTTTAGATGGGTAAAATGAGATCACACCCACAAAACACGAAATAATGCTCGAAGAATGTGAAAACAAAAGGGTTATTTTTTCTCTCTCTTCGTCATTTTTTGTGGAAAGTAACAATTCTTCTATTTTTGAATTATATCTAACGAGGCGCGGTTTTAAACCTAACTTGAGTGGTCAACTTTTAAAAGATTTATAAAAAATGGCTATTGATTGATGTTCAAATATGATTATTTATCAAAAAATTTTAGTCGTCCAACTCTTTCAAACTATAAAATCTCAGTCGTCCTGCCACCAAATATGATTCGTCAAACAAAGGCAATCACCCCGATCGAGCATTCAACCGTCAGTCCTTCAAACGAACGAGTTCTAAAGACCCTTCATCGATCGAACGACCGATCGATAGACAACGATTCTAACAACTCTAAGAGAAGGTCAGAGTATCCTAACGACCCCTACTTTCTATTTGAGAGCTTTTTTTTAGGATCTTTCAGTTAAAAAAAGGATCCTATCGGAAAACAAAAGTTTTCCAAAGGATGAGAATCACAACAAGTTAGAAATATTGAATTTATGAAATTTTCGGATCAGCTCAATAAGGAAAGTAAGGTTGAAGTACTTCAGTGGCGTATGACTCTCGCAGATATAAAGTATCATAAATTCTTTAAGTTAGGTACACTCTCTAGACCTCACACATTGGGTACTCGAATCACAAGAAATTACTCTATTGAACTCTCATTCTGTTTCTATCTTATTCAAAAATCGCTCTTTCTGATTTGAATGTCGAAATCTCCCCGCTGGAGCACTCTCGGGCGATTTTTGTAGGTACAATGCTCTCTCGACGGTAACTGTTCAAGTCTACAAGGAAACGGTATCTGTGGAGTCATAACCCACCTCAAACAGATTGGCGTCGTTCGTGAGAAACATACTGACATTTTGAAAATTCGTGACAATGCCTACTATGATCACCCCCAGCGTAGCGCCAGTAAAGAAAAGAAGACCAATCATAGGTTTTGATGATTATGATTTTTCAGGAGTAGATCTCTGTCGTGACGACCCCATAGTTATCACTCTCAAGATAGAATCTCACACCGTTAAGAGAGTTCTTGTTGATCAAGGGGCTGACTGCGATCTCCTTACTTGGAACGCCTTCTGCCGAATGGGTTTCGACCCATCTTGACTCTTGCCGCCTATCGAATTCCTTAGAAGACTCTCAAATGAGCACACCTATCCCGAATATATTATCTACCTTCTGGTGACCCTCGAAAAACCCCCCAATTAGGCGACTGTCCAGATCTTATTCCATGTGGTGAAACTCTACTCTCCCTACAATGCCATCCTTGGAAGGCCCAGTCTAAACGAACTGGAAGCTTAGCTAGTCTTTAAAGACTGTATTGACAAGCCATTGGAAAGTGACTCCAATATTTTTTAAACCAAAAGGTATGACTCGGTCACAATACGTACCGAACTCGATGATAAAGCTGGTCTTTTCTTCATCCTCGGGTGCCATTCTGATCTGATTGTAATTGGAATAGGCATCCATAAAACTCAAGAGCCGGTGTCCCGGAGAATTGTCTACGACCTTGTCGATATTGGGGAGTGGATAATTATTCGTCTGACATGCTTTATTGAGATCGGTAAAATTTACACAATCCTCCATTTGTCATTGGTATTTTTTACCAAGATCACATTAGCTAACCATTCAAGATACTTGACTTCCCGGATGAACCCAGCCATTAGCAGCTTTTGAACCTTTTCTTGTATGGCGCGTTGGCGTTCGAGAGCGAATACCCTCTTCTTCTATCTTACTGGTTTGAAATTATGAATGACTGTTAGCCTATGGGTTATGACGGACGATTCTATGCCTGGCATGTCTTCCGGGGTCCAAGCGAAGACTTTGGAATGTCGTTATTAATAGGCGACTAAGGCCTCTCGTAAGGAATGTGATAGGTTGGTCCCTATCCGGACGGTTTGACTAAGGTCGCTTGTTAAAGGGATCTCAGTTGTTTCTTCGCCTGACTCGGGTTTTGATTTTGGCTCGGTGTCTTCCCTAGGTTCTAGGGCATCAATTGGGAAAACTTCTTGCACGTCTTGAGCCGCAAAGAGGATATAAGGATCAGGATCACTACTTATGGTGGCTACCCCTTGCGGTGTTTTGAACTTCACCTTCATGTGTCTTGTATTTGGTAAGGCAAGAATGTTGAACCCTATGTTGATAACATGCTAGTCAATACGGTACAATATGTGGTTCAACCCTGCGAAATGTACTTTTGGGATCGCCTCCAAGAAATTCTTAGGTTGCATGATCACCAATCGAGAGATAGAAGCCAACCCTAAGAAGATATAGACGATATTAGATATGACGCCTCCCCAGACACTAAAGGAAGTGCAACGTCTGGCTAGACGGATAGCGGCTCTAAGTCGATTCATGTCCAGGGTCGGCGAGAAATACAAGCCCATATTCGATGCACTGAAGAGGTCTCGATGGTTCGAATGGACATCTAAATGTTAAGCAGCCTTCGAGTGACTGAAAGAATACCTGATGAACCCACCACTACTTTCGCGGCCTATCCTTGGGGAAGAACTTTATCTATTCCTAGCGGTTTCTGAACGAGCACTCTGCTCCGTGATGGTAAGACAGGAATCACGAACCATAAGCCAATCTACTATATTAGTAGGATACTAAAAGAGTCCGAGGTCAACTACCGACTGATCGAGAAGATAGCTTACACCTTAGTCATTTTAGCAAGACGCCTTCAGCCATACTTCCAGGTCCATACCATCGTGGTGCCCACTGATCAACCTCTGAAACAAATCCTCCAAAAGAGAGACACTTCCGGTCGACTTATCAAGTGGAGTATGGAACTAGGTGAATTTGATATCCAATACCGACCGCGACCAGCGATAAAGGGTCAAACATTAACCGATTTTAACATCAAATGTACTTTGCCTACGACGTCCGAAGACCAACCTCCCGACCCTCAAGAAGAATGGATAACCCCAGAGTGGACCATTCATGTTGACGGATTATCAAATTCCGCAGGAAGTGGCACTGGGTTTATACTAGTAGGACCGAATGATTTCAAGGCAGAATATACCATCCGATTCGATTTCCTAGCCACTAATAACCAAGCAGAGTACGAAACCTTGCTAACAGATCTTCGAATTGCCATTGACATGGGGGCACGGAACGTTAGGATATTCATGGATAGCCAGTTGGTCGTGAAACAAATAGAGGGGGTCTATAAACTAAAGATCTAGTCATGGCTAAATATTTGAGCAAATTGCATGAGACGATGAAACAATTGGGCAAGGTTGACATCCAGCAAATCTCTTGGTCAGAAAATGCACGGGCTGATACTCTATCGAAGTTGGCTAGTTTCAATTCAGTTGCTTCTAGCCGAATGATGTATATCGAAAGTTTGCCATATCCTAGCATCGACAAGCCCAAAGAGGCTCTCTCTATCAATCGGTCTCCTAGTTGGAAAGATCCCATAGAAAAAAATCAAAGGCATGGCCGACTGTCAGAGTCCCCGAAGGAGGCAACAAAACTGAAGTAAAAGACAGCACACTACGCCATAATTGATGGAATTCTTTACTAAAAGTCATTTACTCACCCATATCTGTGATGCTTAACTCCTGAAGAGGGGGACTATGTCCTCCGAGAGATCCATGAGAGGATCTGCGGTAATCACCTAGTTACTCAAAATCTTTTTTATAAAACCCTTCGTCAGGGGTACTACTAGCCAATCATGAAGGTCGATTTTGACAACTATATAAAACGATACGACAAGTGCTAACGTTTCTCTTCAGTGCCTTGACTGCCTTCCACTGAGCTTAACCCTATATCCAGCCCCTGGCCTTTTGCTCAATGGGGGATGGATATCCTCGAGCCGTTTCCCCCAGCCACAAGGCAGCGAAAATTCCTTATAGTAGCAATCGACTACTTTACTAAGTGGGTAGAAGCCGAGCCTTCAGCTCAGATCATAGCAGTTAAGGTTTAATCTTTCGTATGGGCTCATATTGTCACCCGATTTAGTGTACTGCGTATCCTCATCACAGACAATGGAAAACAATTCAACAACAAGCACTTCCAGGAGTTTTGTGAAAAACTCGAGATTCAATATCGATTCTCATCGGTTGCTCACCCACAAACCAACGGATTGGCTTAGATAACCAACCGAATGATCCTACAAGGATTAAAGATGATGCTAGATGATGCTAAGGGACAGTGGGCCGAAGAGCTTTATGGTATCCTCTGGTCGTATCGCATTGCACCCCGAAGGGCAACGGGAGAAACACCGTTCAGCTTAACTTACAAAAGTGAGACAGTCATACCCGTGGAGATAGATATTCACTCACTTTGGGTAACTCAATATGACGCTGGGCAAAATGAACGTATCCTATGTGAAAGACTGGACTTGCTCCCAGAGTTACAAGAATCCGCATCGGCACGAATGGCGGCCTACCAGCAACAGATGACACGGTTTCACAATTGTAGAGTCAAGAATCGAACATTCAGACCCGGCGAACTGGTACTAAGGAAGGTGGAAGCTATTAGTCAACCCCAGCTCGGGGGCAAACTCGCTCCTAATTGGGAAGGTCCATAATGAGTACGTTCTATGATTCGACTGGGAACTTATCACCTCGACAATCTAGACGGATCATCAGTGCCTAGGACTTGGAACTCGAAAAAGTTACGCATATACTATCAGTAAACTTCAAAACTATCCAACAATCAGAGGAGCCAGCCCAGAGAGAATCAATCGATTTTTCCTATCGCTTGAAGGGCCGAAGTTGCCCAGCTCCTATCGTTCGTACGCGTCATCAATATGAGATAAAACTCCCTGAATGGGTGGACGCAGCCCCATATCTAAAGATTTCCTATCGCTTAAAGAGTCTAAGTCGTCCAGCTCCTATCGTTCATACGCATCGTCAATATGAGATGGAACTCCCCGAACGGGTGGACGCGACTCCCTATCTAAAGATTTCCTATCACTCGAAATGTCTAAGTCATCCAGTTCCTATTGTTCATATGCGTCGTCAATATGGGATGGAACTCCTCGAATGGATGGATGCGGCCCCCTATCTAAAGATTTCTTATCACTTGAAGGGCCTAAGTCGCTCAACTCCTATCATTCGTATGCGTCGTCAATATGAGACGGAACTCCCCGAACGGGTGGACGCGGCCCCCTATCTAAAGATTTCCTATCGCTCGAAGGGTTTAAGTCGCCCAGCTCCTATTGCTCGTACGCATCATCAATATGGGATAGAACTTCCCGAACGGATGGACGCTATCATGCCCCGACCCGTAGGTCCGAGCACGCGACGACCGCCGTGGTATCTTAAACACGTGTGAATCTCACTCCATGCTCCAAGGTATCGCATGATATTCAGAATACAAAATAAAGCCATAGGCCATCCTAGCCGCCAAATGCTATCAACCAATCAGGACACAATTCCCTCTATAGGGATAGAAAACAAAATCAACAACAATTTCTAAGAAAATTTCATAGAAAAAGAAAATTAAGGATTCCCGATAAAGATTTACATATAGTCAAAACCGATCGAAATCGAATATAGAGTTTCAAAATTATTCAAATAAATTTTTATACAAAATGCCCTCCATGGGTCAATCTATCGATACCTCAAAGACAATAACAAGATCTATACCAAAAGGAGTCTTTGACAGAGGTCTTCCCAAAAGATTCTGGCTCTAAACGATTTCGTGAAATAAAAAACATTCTTCTGTAAAAATGAAAAGAGATGGGGTGAGTATGTGAATACTCAGTGAGTGACGTACATGTTGAACAAAAATAAGATTTTGTGTGGTGGACATATCAAATATATATATTTCAAATCATCATACAAATCACAAGATTATTCAACAATAAATCAATTTTTTTCCGATCATCATAATTCAATCTCATATGCATCCAATCATTTCATATTTCCAAACATGGGGTAACCAAAATTATTATTTTCAATAAAGGTCTACCACGACCTATGGTGGAACCGCCAAGAGTTTTAGTAATTTCAGTTTACAAATACTCTACTCCTTGGCATTGGCTATAGCATTTCGTTGATGGTGCAATCAACTATCCCACGCCATTCAAGCGGCGCGTTATTCAACCATGAATGTGTCGTCGTGACCGGCCACATACCATGTCTATCAAGATTAACCCCACCACGTCATCTCGTCGAGTCGCACCGTGGCAGGAAATGACTAGCCATTTTTGGGGGTTCAGGCTCTTCTCCCAATAACTACACCGTACACCATTTCATGAAAAGTTAACAATCAATTCCATGCGCCATCAAAAAAATAATTGTTCATCAATAATCAACATCACAATGTATTTAACATCAATAAATCAACATGACACATATATTCATTCAAAACATTAGGATGCATAGAAATTTCAAAGTCATTCTTTGGGATATTCCACACACACTAAAACATGTAAAATCAAGTTTCAACATCATTTAGGAAATCCATTGAAAATCATTTAGAAAATCTATAGAAAACATTTATCTTATTTAAATACAAGCATGTAACCACTCACTGTACTATGGATGATAATCACTCCCGGCCGTCTCAGCAGCGAACGTCTTGCTTCGTTCAGTTCTCGGCAACTCCTAAGGGACATAATCAAATACCCACCATCATCAATGTCAATCCTTTCAAGTAAACCAAAACCTTAACATTCAAAACCCAATTTTTCTCTCACTTACGGTGACTCAAAATCCACCAAATCTATTTCATCCAATTTCAACTTAAACTTCAAAACCATGAAAGAGGAAAAATAAACCCAAGTTAAGAATAAAAATATTGTCTAGATCTCAGTCTCCGATTTCTCTTCAAGCCGAGTCACGATCAAACTCCAGGTTTTCTCTCACTAGAAAACCTTAAATCTCTTACCAGATCTAACTTTCTAGAGTTTAGATTATAAGTTTTGGAGTCTTTAGAGTATGGATTTTGTGGTATTTTAATTGATTTTTGTTGAAAACAAGAAGAGATGAAGAGGTAGTGTATGAGCAGAGAAAGAGAAGTAAAAGAAAAGTTGAAATGTGACATTCGTAGGTTCTAGAGTCCCAACTCTCCTTTTTATTTACAACTCATCCTTCCAATTTATCTAATTGCCCTCATTCTCTTCCGCTTACACAAGTGCCCAACATACCCTTTTTGGTAATTTGAAACTCAACCCAAATAGTCTAAATACTTAAAATATTATTTGTTAAGAGATGAGTGTTCGGTGACGAGAGATACCGAATAGTGATCAAGTCTTCTTGATGCTACAAGACTTAAATTTACAAGGATAATATAAAGTGTACAAGGAGAATGTATTGACCAATGGGCTCTCAGTATTGACCGATGGGCTCTCAGTAATGAGGAAAGGCAAATAGGCAACCTGGAACCGGTGGAAGCAAGTTGAATGTCCAGCAATAATTACTGAAAGGGGGAGACAAAGTGTCGATGAGAGATAATGGTGTTTGGGTTTAATTCTCATCGGTTACAGAACATAAAAAAACAAATGTTTCAACATAATTTAAAAGAAAGTACTATTCACCAATGGATTACATTTGCTACACCGAAGGAGTTTCAGATTTAATGGAAATAAATTAGAAGAAATAATAAATATAGGATATAATATAAATTAGGTAATATATGACAATAGAGGTTGCATGGCTTAGTGGATAAATACTTTTTGGATGCCTTCAAGGACATGGGATCAAATCTCATTATGAATTAAGTCACGGGATCAAATCTCATTATGAACAAGTCACGTGCAATTTCAAGTCTTGGGAGCAAAATGCAATTGGTGGAAGCAATATGTTCGGTCAAATGAAGAAGAAGCGTGTTCGTCAAATGAAGCAAAGGTGTTCGGTAAGTCTTCAAGGAGCATAGTTGTTCGGTCAGACCTTCAAGGAGCATAGGTGTTCGGTCAAATGGAAGAGAAATGAAAAGGATCGAAGAGAGAATTGCATATACAGGACCGATGACCGAAAAAAGTAAGGTAATGACCGAACAAGAAAATGAAAATAGGGAATGAATACCGAAGGGTAAATGAAAATACATTGTACCCCAAAGTCTCATATTACCGATCATGGATTCACATTACCAATCGGTAGCAAAATAATTAATAAGAATTTCATGGGTACCTCATAATAAAAATAAAATGAAAATTCAAAATTAGATATCATTGACAATCAAATCATCTGTTTCACAATATATCGATGGTGTAATTATTTCAATACCGAACATGAATTTATGAACTTATTACCGATAGAGAATTATGCACCGATAGGTTATAAATTTCACACTATGTCCAAAAAAATAATACCGACGGAGTTTTCACTTATAAAATAATAGATGATCATCTCTAAACTACCGATAAGGAAATTAAAATATAAAAAATTGTCCCACTGAACACTAAAACTCTGCTGAATACAGAACATTTAAAATCTACCAAATACCGATCACCCAATACTCAAGTAACCGATTGCTTTGGTGATCGGGACTCTAATGATCGGTAATTTGAAAATTTAAAGTCTGTACTCCCAATATCTAGAAGAGCTCATGAGTAACCCAAGGAACAAAAATTCTCATTTATTAAAATTAATTGCTCTTCTTACATTTTACAAAATGTAAAAATTTTCAAATAATATATTTAGAGTACTTCTTACAAACCCATATTTGTCCGTTGTTACAGACACGACCCTTCTATCTAAAGATTTTCTATCACTCGAAGGGTCTAAGTCGCCCAGCTCCTATCATTCGTATGCGTTGTCAATATGGGATGAAATTTCCCAAACGGGTGGATGTGACCCTCTTATCTGTAAAACATATAAAAGACGGAGTTTTCTGATGAATGAGCGCGATTCCTCAACTTAACTACTTAACGATTGGCAGCTCAAAAGACCGGTATTATTCAACATCTTAGTATAAAGTCTGAAATCAGAAACGGATCTACTATGACGAGAATTGAAGGGAAGCACATCGCCAGAAAAGAAAACAAAAACGAAATTCAAGTAAGTAAAGCATGATCTTTTTATTCATCCTTACGTAAAAGATACATTCGGTTACATGAGTATGCATACAAGTCCTTAGGCCGGATCAACTACGCATAGAAGTACATAACAGGATCACTTAGAAATACAAAAACCACAGTCCCTATATTGGAGAGTACAAAAATAAATGTAGTATCAGGGGTAGGAGAAGGCGAGCTCGAATTTTGCCACCCCCAAACAGCCTAAACCCGACCTACCAATCCAAAAAACGGTACGTGAGACATCCCTGCCGCATTTGGATGATGGAGACGAAGCCGGACAGATCATCAAATATGGTACAAGATGCACCCCCGTTGGTGATAGACGATCTCACCATGTTAACCGAATAATGACCGACATAATGAGATCTTATTCCGGTGGTCTCCTTACCTAATAAGATCTCATTCCAGTAGAAGTTACTCGAGCCCTAAGACTTCGCGTACAAAAATGCCTCACAAGACAACTCTCGAAGAGGAGCTACTCTCGATAAAACTCTCAAAGAGGAAGAAAAACCCCTAATTCTTTGCAAAAGAGAACAAGTACCTGACATAGCTATTTATAGCAGTGGAGAAACAAGCCCTAATTAACTTAGGGAAGGTGAAGCGGATGAGTGGGAATAGCCTATCATAAATGGAGAAATAAGTTGTCTTCAATTCCCCATGAAGAAGTCATTTCCGATAAGACACACTTGCGTTCGTGACAAAAAAGTGGAATGGATTAGGACAACCTGGCATTCCTACATTTCTGTAACGTATTAAACACGCTTCATCCTAGTAGCTGTCTATTCATGATGCTTCTCTACCAAGAAATCCATGAGTCAGGGGCAAATGATAGAATGTGATCCTGGACCCAGTTGGAGGAGTTGGCTCTTGAAAGGCCCACAAAGGACGGCTACCGATCGATGTTCAAATATGATTATCTACCGAATGGTCTCAGTCGTCCAGATCTCCCAAATGATAGGACCTCAGTCACCCCGCCAGCCAAACATGATTCGTCAAACGAAGGTAGTCGCTCCGATCGGACATTCAACCGTCAGTCCTTCAAGCGAACGAGTTCTAAAGACCTTTCATCGGTCGAACGACCGATCGATAGATAACGGCTCTAACGACTTTAAGAGAATGTCTGAGTGTCCTAACGACTCATATTTTCTATTTAAGAGCAGTCTTTTTAGGATTTTTCAGTTAAGGAAAAAATTCCACTAGAAAACAAAAGTTTCCTAAAAGATGAGAATCACAATGAATTCAAAATATTGAATTCCTGAAATTTCCAGATCGGTTCGATAAGGAAAGTAGAGTTGAAACATTTTAGCGGTGCACGACTCTCATAAGTATAAAGCATTTTAAGTCCTTCAAGTCAAGTACGCTCTCTGAACTTCACACATTGGGCACTCGAATCATAGGGAATCACTCCCTTCAGCTCTTAATCTGTTTCTATCTCATTCGAAAACCACTCTATCTGACTTGAGTGTCGGAGTCTCCCCACCGGAGCACCTTCCGACGGTTTTTACAGGTACAACGCTCTCTCGATGGTAACTGTTCAAGTCTATAAAGAGCCAATATCTGTGGAGGCATAACACACCTCCAACAATATCATATAAAAAAATTATAGTTAATTATTGATATTTTCTGCATTACAAATTTACTTATACTATGATTTTAAAATTATCATATAAATTTAAACATGATATAACCAATGTGATTATCGAAAATATTAGTGTTATTAATCTCTGAATTGTCATGTCAGTAGTAATAATTAGAGTAAGTAAAGAAAAAAAAAATTGAGAATAGGAAAGACTAATTATTTAAACTTGATGTTAAATGCATAAAGACATTAAAATTAGTGATGTTTCATATGTCGTCAACTCTTTATTTGATAAGTTGTGTTGTAAGAAAATAACAAGAATATTCTTTGATAATGGTAAGATCTAGGATTTCCCTGTTACATTTTCTTCCAATTTATGATTCATGATTTATGATTTTTGTAACTCCTACTTTGATGGATTAATTTTTAGTTTTCACATATAATCTCTGTTTTGATAGGGAAATTAAAATTTTAAATTTATTGTCATAGATATATAGTTTATTTATCTAGATTAGAATCAAATTAGGACCAATATTTTACCCGTGTTCTCCTTGTTCCCAGGATTTTTAGCGTTAAATATATATCGATATCGATTTGAACGTTGTTGGATCCAATTTAGGAAAAAAAATTTTTGTGTAATCTTTTTTATTTTTAAATTTTAAATTTTAAATTTTAGATTTGATTAAAAAATTTAATACTTTTATCCGGATCAACTGTTTGTGGGTAAATATGTGGATAGTAGACTTCTTGAAAAAAAAGAAAATACTACCTTTGATGAGTAGTTCTACATCCTTTGATGAGTAGTTCTACATGGGCTTGCAACGGTTGAACAAGTGTCCCTTCTTAGATTGCATGCTGGCCCATTTGCATCCGGAATGGAATTCTTTCCAAACTGGGCCGAAGCACACAAGATCAATGGGCTCGAAGCTTTTAGCCTTCCTCGTTCCCATGACATGAGAGAGAGCATTTTTTTAAGTGCATTACTAACCGTTGCCGTTAAATTTTATTCGATTAATCTTATTTAATTATTATAAGATATATTAAAAAATTAATTCTTTTAAATTTTATTTCTTTTATATTTATAATTTAAATTTAAAATTTATAATTAAGAAAATACAATACGTAAAGATAATGAGATTAAAAAGAGTAACGAAGCATTCCAACCCATCCCACCTAGCTGCGGCCATCTTCTTCATTTGCCGGGCCCCATAGCCGCCATCATCATTTGCCCATGAAAATATGAAAGTCAATATTCAAAATATTTTATCTCTGGGAAAAAAAAATCAAACTTCTCTCCCCCTTCTTCGGGCTGAGGCCATGGCTACTCTGAAAGAAAGATATACGACAAACTAATTAAGGTTTTGTTGACTTTAGTTTCTCACCTCTACATTCAAACGTATGACTTTACTAGAAACATAAAGGGATATTAAGTTACAACTCATAGGTCGGAAGGTGTTAAATTTCGGATTAAATCAAGAGAGAAGTTAATATCATTCAAACTCGAAATTCTTAATAATTTTTAAATTAATCTAATATTAAATCATAATAATTTTTATATGATATATGTCATTTATTTTTATTAAAATAATAGTATATCAATTTTTTATTAAAATAATAGTTGATATAATAATTTTTATTAATTAATATGTAGATAAGGAAGTGGGTTTTTTTTTTTATTTTTTATTTTTTATAATAATATGGGTCATCATTTTAACTAAAAAAATCAATGAGGATTATTTAAGTATGAACAATAATGTGTACGATCAGAAAGCATGCACAATTTGTCCACCGGCTATTTAATATTTCTCATGGAAATCTTTGAGCTCTTTTGTCTAACAAGTAGTAGCCATATGTGCAGTTTTAGAAATAAATTAATAATTAATTTAATTTTAATATATAATATTTTTTAATACCTACTTAAACTCAATATCATGTATTAAAAATTATTTAAATTTGAAAAAGACGATATACTACAAAGAGCCATTAGATTTTATCAAGGTGGCTATCAATATTGATAAGTGTGAGGACAGAATTTTTTTTTTTTAAATTGATATCTATTTTTTAATTTAAAACAATAATATTTTTTAATGAATAGGGAAAAATTGTGTGAACTTGAATCTTTAATTCTTTTTTTTGATTTTTATTATCGGTATTTAAATTCATATTCTGATTAATTTGATTCAAGCGTTTGTGAGATCCTATTTAGGAGTAACTTTCTCAGTGTAGCTTTTTTTACTCTTTAAGTTTTAAATCTGAAACTTAATTAAAAAATTTAGTATATTATCTCATTAAATCGACTATTTTTTAGTATGAACTCTAATCCTTGTTGATAATGAGAGAACAGCCCATTTCTTTATGGGGGCCAAGAGGCTTTGACCCTACCCTTATGTTTGAATATACTTAGTTGATCAACCATGCACGAAAGAACAAAATTAGTATAGGAAAATACTTGCCGACTTGTGACAAAGACCATTGCGTGCTTTAAAGACTAGATATCAAATTAATAGCTTTTGACCACCAAGCACATGGGTAGGACTAGGAATGTTATGACATTCGGGTAGAATAATGGGTACCCCTAACATTATTCGGTCAAAACTCGACTCGAATTTGAGCTTGAGCCTAAATGTGTCGGGTTCGAAAGTTTGACGAGCTATCTGAATTTTTTTTTAAAAATATTTTATATATATTAAATATTTGATGATACTACCCGACGACACTATCCGATGATACTATCTGTGATACTTTGAGCTCGAATTCAAACTCAAAAAATACAAATCTGGATATACTATCTAACAACACTACCCGATGATACTACTCGACGACACCCGATGACACTTCGAGCTCGAAAAATTCAAACTCAATAAGCTCGAGCCCATCTAAAAAATACTCGAGCCGATATACCCGAGCTCGACCCGGGTGTCATAACACCCCTAGGTAGGACATGCCTTGGTGTGAAATGAAGGGCATCGAGACCCACATGTTTTATTATATAAAAAAGTTTAATTATGATATAATAATTTATTAATTATGCCGTATTAATCATTTTAGAATAGGGTTCAACACATTAGCAAGATTTATGAATTAATATCAACTCAAGGGTCATTATAACACCTTAAAGATATATTGATTTTTTATAATTACTCTTTTTTATTGGGAAAAAAATTCTTATCCCTTATTTTTTGCCAAATATTCTAAATTATTTTCATAATTAATAAATGTGGTAAAATATTAAATTGTTTAGATGATATATATCACTCTCTTTTTTTTATGATTAAAAATATATTGAAATTTCTCAATGTTAATATTTTTTCATTTTCAAAATGTTTTTGAAACATTTTCTCTTTCCAAAATATCCCATTACGTTAAATTAATTAATATTTATACAAAACTTCTTATATTTTTTTATATTTACATATTTTTGATATTTAATGAATTATTTATTTAATTATAATTATAATTTTTATATTATTTTTATAATTAATAATTACATATTTGATCATTTTAAATTTTATTATAGAATATGATTATTTTATTATTTTCATAAAATAATTAATATTTACAAAAAATATTAATATATATATATTTTTAATGTTTATACATTTTCCACGTTTCCATATTATTTATTTGTACAAAATATCTTATTTTTGTATCATTTCATATGTATTTCCGTTTTGTGCGATCTAAGTTGAAACTTACCTATAATTAGTTTATCTCATATTTGCATAACTAGTGGATCAATAGGTTGCATATATTTATCTATAATTTAAATTTTTATTTGAGCTTGTGTATAGCAATGTGTTTGGAAAAAAAAAAAAAAAAAAACTCAAATATTCTTGTGAAAATTTGCATTACTTTAGAACCAGAACCCTATAAATTTCAGTACGGGCAAAGGTGGCTGACGGTCCCTTGTTGGATTTCGTCGTTGGTCTGATGAGCCAGTTTCATAACTAGTGAGTTGTTGGTGTGCCCTTGGGTTTTCTCCTTTGAACATGTATTTCTTTCCTTGTGCCACCTCAAGAATTCAGATTAGCTCTTGTGGCTTCTATTGCCATGCTCAGTGGTAGTGTAGCTCCATGCTGGTGGGTAGGTTTTGCTGTTTTTGGCTGGTATCTAGCTCAGGTCTGAGATTTGGCTGTGTTTTCCATATTTCTCCATAGCTTTACCCCATTTGTTAGAGTAAAAAAAAATTAATTAATTAATTAATTTAATTAAAAATAAAAATAAAATAAAAAATAAGGAAAAAACAAAAGCACAACATTTCAGAAGGTTTACATTTATTTCTGATACTAGTCAAACCCAACCTCAAACATCCTTTGAATGCCTGTTTTTGGTGACCAAAAGTCATCATCTATCCTCTTTGAACTTTGACATGCAAAAGGGGAAAGAGCCCAATTAATGCTATAGAGATCATCCACCATAATTGAAGAAGATAGCAATCTTGAAAACCTAAACCGCTGGCATGAATTGAACACCCACAACAACTTGAATAGCACAGCAGCTGCCATGCATTCTCTTCTTTTCTCCTATTTAAACAAATCTCTCAGTGCCATGTAAGTGTGTGAGCCTTAAGAAATTCACTTCAGCAATGGATTTCTCAAGCTTGACCCAGACAAATTACTATTTTTTGATGCTTTTGCTCGTTGCATTATCATTAGTATTGTTTGTGAGGAAAGGGAAAAGGAGCAAATCAGTGAAACTTCCACCTGGTCCTCCAAAGCTACCTCTAATAGGCAACTTATACCAACTTGGTAATTCACCAAGCCAATCACTTCAAAAACTTTCAAGCGAATATGGTCCCATCATGTACCTTCAACTAGGCTTTGCACCAACTCTGATAGTCTCCTCTCCTGAAATAGCAAGAGAGATCTTCAAAAACCATGATGTTACTTTTTCAGGTAGACCAAGCTTGTACGCTTCAAAAAAACTAAGTTACAATTGCTCGGACATATCTTTTGCTCCATATGGTGAGTGCTGGAGAGAGATAAGGAAGATAGCCATAGTAGAGCTTTTGAGCTCCAAGAAAGTCCAATCATTCCAAGCAGTGAGAGACGAAGAAATAACACTCATGACTGAAAGAATCAAACATTCGGACAAGCCCGTGAATCTAAGTAAGTTGACACTTTTCCTTGCTAATGATGTTGTATGTAGGGTGGCTTTTGGGAAGAAATTTGATAGTGAAGGTGTTGGACAGAGCAATTTCCAAGTATTGCTTAACCAAACACAAGATTTGCTTGGAGGTTTTAGTGTTTCAGACTTTTTACCCCATATGGAGTGGATTAACAAGTTTAATGGGTTGGAAGCAAGGCTAGAAGAGAATTTTGGAGCATTGGACAAGTTGTATGATGAGGTGATAGGGGAGCATGTGGATCCCTCAAGGCCTAAAAGTGAGCATGAAGATATAGTTGACGTCCTTCTTCGACTTCAAAAGGATCCAAATCAAACCATTGCCATTACTAACAATCACATTAAGGGTGTTCTTACTGTAAGTTCTTTTCTTGCACTTGAGCCTTTGTCAATCTTTTTCTTTGTGGAACTTTGTGGATATGGATATCTATGAGAATAATAACAGCAATAAATTCTGGCAATCCATAGTTCTGACCATTTTTTGTGAATATCAATAACACCTTATTCATAAAAATCACTTAACAATAATTAAAAACATTAGTGCATACTTTAAATATTTGAATAAAGTGAGTATTTATTCTTTATAGCACAAAAATTCTCAAGATAAGAAAATTCTAACGAATGTTTTTCTATTGCAGGACACATTTGTGGCAGGAACGGACACAACTTCTGCTACACTAGTATGGACAATGACACAACTCATTAGAAATCCACGTGTAATGAAAAAAGCACAAGAAGAACTAAGAACCAAAGTTGGCAAGAAAGGAAAAGTAGAGGAAAGTGATCTATTGAATCTTCCATACCTAACTTTAGTCCTAAAAGAATCACTAAGACTTTGTCCTCCAATCCCTTTGTTGATCCCGCGAGAAACAACAGAGGAATGCATAATTTCAGGATATAAAATTCCTGCGAAAACAAGAGTATTTTTCCTTGCAAAGTCCTTAGCAACGGACCATAATTATTGGAAAAACCCAAATGAATTCTACCCAGAAAGATTCTTGGATAGTAGTGTGGATTTTAGAGGACAGAGTTTCGAGTTTTTACCTTTTGGTGCTGGAAGGAGAGGATGTCCTGGACTTCATTTTGCTGTTAATTTGATTGAAATTGCACTTGCTAATCTCTTGTATCAATTTGACTGGAGTTTGCCTGATGGAATGAAAGCTGAGGATTTGGACATGGAAGAGGCTGCCGGGATTACAATGCACAAGAAAGTTCCTCTTGAACTCATTGCTACTTCTGCACTTCTATGAGTGCTGCCTAAATGATGCTATTTTTGAATGTTTTTGGAAAAAATAATGTTATATGTTTTGGGCAAGCTAGATTGGCCCGGGCCTGGCCTACTAGACCAATATGCTGGTTTTCCAATAAAGAAATATTTCCAAGACCATTGATTATAAAATTTATCTTGATTAATTAATTGGTAATGTATTTGTACCATTGATGGTCTCTCATACTTTTCCCAAAAGTCCATGAAAGAGAATAACTTAAAATTTATGATTCGGCAGATTCAACTGTTATGCGATTATTTTTTTTATTATTTTAAAATATAAAAATACATATAATTATATTTTTTTAAAATATAAAATATTAATCACAATATTTACAAAATATAATATAATCACATAACAAAAATTAAAAACTCATAAATTTATATTTTTATTGTTTCAAATAGAAAATAAGAAAAAAAAGAATATAAATAATACACATAAAACACAATTATCAACCAATAACTTTCAAACAATGTTGGATAAATTTTTTCGGCCTAACTTTCACGATACGCTACTTTGTCTCAATACCTCCAACAAATAATATCATAAAAATATCTCGAGAATTTTATCATAACTAAAAGACCTAAGGATGAACAACTGTATGAAAGATTTCTAAAACCCCAAACTCTTGTATTATAGGTAGTTTGGTCATTTTTTGAGTCTCCTTTTTCTTATCTTGTTATCCCTTATCATTATCAAAAGCATGTTGTGTCTCTTTCTCAGCCTCTTGATTCGAGTTCAATCGATTTGCAACACAAGATAGAGAAAATGATGGACCAATCTCTCTCTTTGAATTGTTATATCTCACTTTTTCTCTTTTTCCATCTTTCTTTTTTTGTTTTTCATCGAGTTTGATTCAAATGTCATGGATTGAGAACTGATTGAAAGAAAGAAAACAATAGATCTGGATACAAAGAGTGAACAAGATTGATCTATCTTTTTTTCTCTAGATCGCCTCTTAATTCTCCGAAAACCCTAACCCTAACCCCTCACAAGCATCTTCTTACCATTGTAATCTTCGCAATGCTCCTCCTTACCCTCCTCATCAACACTATTTCATGAGTCCATTGAAGAATATGAATCCTTCTACTACTCCTCATCACTTAGTGTCACACCCTGACCTTTAAATCAGGCATGTAACAATCATTGTGTTACCCTGAAATACGGATAAACCCTACTTATATACTAGGATAGCGTAATACATTCATCGATATCCATTCATTTTCAAAATAACTTAGCAAAACCCAACGGTCCATCCCTATCCCAAAAAACATGCATAAGGCTAATCTAACCATTCTAAATCCAATACATTCGTAAGACTAGTCCGGCCAATAAAATATTTCCAACAAAATTTTCACAAGTTCAAAAGAAAATCCAGTGAAAGAAAATATAAAAAATTCGAGTGCAAATTTAAATTTGAAAATGGAGTTTCAAATGCAATAACAACAAATATATATATATATATATATATATATATAAATATATATATATACACACACACACACACATACCCTCCTTTCGGGTCCAACTAATTTTTTCAAAATCTCAACTAAAGCCAGAACTAATACGGAAAGTAAGACGTTCCACAAAAACTTGGGCTCAGCAAAACCTGGCACTAGGGTCAGCTAAAACTCCAAATTTAAATTTCCTATAAAAAGAATGAAAGAAAAATGGCTGAGTATGAAAATACTCAATGTGTAGAGTATAATGACATGGTTGTGACAATAAATGAGTAGTGATGTGAGAATGTCAAAATCAGAAATCAAATAATTTATCAATTGCAAGTAATTTCAATTAATTCTGATAATTAAAAAGGATGCATCCGTAAGTTCATATTTTCTATAAATCATGGGGTCTATCTAAAAAAAATACTTCTACTCAAAATTTTTTCCAATCTAGGTGGAAATCCGCCAAGAGGTTTTCAATTTATTCTTTTTATAACACTAGTTCCTCTTTCCTTAGCGTTGACTTGGTATCTCCTCGATGGTGCAACTGGGTAATTTGACGAGGGCGTAGGAGACCGCATCTACCACCTTTGCTAATATACCATAACCATGTCACCCTCTCGGATCGTTTTGTGGAGGGAATGGCTATAACTATTTATATCATGTGCACCATCATTTAACAAATATTCCAATCTCATCCATTGTGCCATGATTTCAAAAAATATGTTAACAAACCATATAACAATATTCATGAATATAATTTCCAGCAAAATATGACACAAATTCATTCATAAATATATTAGATACATACATATTTTAAACTTTCATTCTGGGGCATCCCAATATCACAAATATTGGTAAAAATCATTTAAAATAATTTAGAAACCACTTTTCTTACTTAAAAGTACAACGGTCTATCTACTCACCTCTTGGGATGGTAATCACTTCTAATTCACAACCAATTTAATGATTAGTCTCATTTTAAATTTCAAATGCCTTAACCTATGACATTCAATACCAATTCCATTTGTAATTAGTTATATGGCTATGGCTAATCAATTTTCTCCCAACATTTTCATAATCCAGCCATTAGCCAAAGTATAAAATTTAGCGAACATTGACTAATTTTGAGATCAACAATTAGAAAGAATGTCTCATACATAAATATCTCTATTATACATGTAAACAAAAGAATTTCTTATGCAAGACTTGAACTTGACTCCCTAGCTTAATATATACTTTCTAGGGATATATAGACTTACATTAGGCCTAAAATACTACTACAGGTAAAACAATAACATACTAAATAAAATTTGCCCAATTTAGTCATTCTAGGCTCTCAATAATACATTTCCTTAATTTCTGCATGTTGAAAATGAGATTTCAGTACCACTTGGATACAATATATAAATATACAAAAGCTTATGTTCTTAAATTCTAGTCACAAGATGCTAACATCTCATTTCTTAAAACATAATGCAGCTAGCAAGTAGAATATGCCAATTCATTATCCAATTATCTCAATTCAAGCCCAAAACAAGGAAAAACACTATGTGACATCATAGACATCATGTTTTAGCCACAAATTACAAATCAAACGTACTATATTCATCATCTATAAGCTCAAATAGCTACTAGGACATGCCAAAGTTCATTTAACATCAAAAACAACATAACATGATACTAAAAATGAGTACTTACCTTAGCTTTGCAGAGAACAAGCTTCTCAAGTCAACATCCTCACTCCTCCTTGCTCAACCTAGGCAACTAAAGCACACAACATCACAACTTCAGGGGAAAGCTAACATATTTGAAACCAGCAAGACGGGTCATCATCCACATGGTTTCTCACACTAAAAACAACAAGAAATCAAGAGAAAGTCGGAAGGAGTAAAATACCCACTCACTTAGGATACCCTAACCATTAAAGAAGGGAGATGACACTCCCTGGTGTTTGAAACCAAATCGAACCATTGTGATACTTTTAAAATAAGGCAAATGCTTCAAAAATGCTTGGGCTTGGAAGAGATTTTGAAAACGAATGAAGATCGAATAGATTTCAAGGGATACACGAACCAAACCCTAGCTGAGAAGAGATGAAATCCGGCTATTCTAGGTTTTAATTCCTGCCTCTGACGTGCCCTTGTGTTTTAGAAAAACTCGAATCATGGATGATATTTGGAAGAAACATGAAGATTGAAGAGAAAGAGAGTGAACCGAGAGGGAGAGAGTAAGGGAGACGGTGGGTTTTTCAGGTGAGATGAGAGTGAAAGAAAATAGGGGAGGAAGAGAGAGAATAAATAGGGGTTGGGTTTGACCGAATTTTGGGTTTTCTCCTTTTTTATTTCTTTTCTCTTTTTATTGGTTTTCGGTATTATCCTTAAAATATAAAAGAAAATTGTATATCAAAATGATGGGGGTGTTGTTTTCAGATCAACTCTTTGGTCTCCCAAGATTCCTCTGCCAATTGGTACTTCTCCACAAAACCTTGACCATGTTGATTTATTTATTCCTCAATTACTTAAGTTGTCAATTAAGGATCTTTATTGATTGTACTTTAGAACTCAAGTCTTGATTTAACTCTACCAGAGGAATTTCTAACACCTGTGAGAGATCCTGCAAGTATTTTTTCAATATTGAAATGTAAAAAATATTGTGGATCTTTTGTAACTTTGGCGGTAGGCCATCTCTCCAATCTTTTCGATAAGAGTTTCTTTGCTAATTAGCGACGAAATTAGCGACTAACACATTTGTCACAAAATTTGCGATGAACAATATTTCATGGCAAAATTTGCAACGAATTGTCTTCCATCACAAAATTTGTGACGAACAAAATTTAGTCACAAAATTTGTGACCAAATATAATTTGTCACATAATTCCATTGCTAATTTTATCACAAAATTTGCTACGAAATTAGTGATAAACTCTTTGCAACAAATTTAGCGATGAATTTTTGTGATGAACTTAGCAATAAATATTTTCGATGAATTTATAAACGAATTTACCGATGAATTTAAGGATGAAATTAGCAACGAATCTTGAAATTTAACAAATCTAAAAATTTAGTGACGGATTTAGAGATCAATGAAAAATTTTGTGACATAATATTTACGATGAATTTATCGATGAATTTAGTGATGAATTTAGTGACGAAATTAACAACGAATCTTGAAATTTAACAAATCTAAAAATTTAGTGACGGATTTAGAGATCAATGACAAATTTTGTGACGGATTTGCAAATTTTGTGACAAAAATTAATTGTATTGGCATATTTTAAAAATTTTTCGCTGTATGTCCTATTTCTATTTATCCGTATCACATCTAACATCATCATACAATAATAACAAACATCTAACAACCATCAACATCAAATTTCTCCTGTCTCTGCTCATCCATGTAACTAACCACCCAACAACATTAACCAACTAATGATTCAATATCATCACACAATAATGTCAAACATCCAATAACCATCAATATCAAAATTTTCCTATCTTTGCTCATCCATGCAACTAATCATTTAACAACAGCATTTAACTAATGATTCAACAACAACTAATGATTTAAACCAAATATTACAAAATAAGATCAATTCAAGAGTCACAATGTTCAAATGTAATAATCATATTAACAATATTCATTGTTAAAGTAACCATGTTCAAATGTAATCATCAAATAACAATAAACAGTATCAAAAGTCACCACCATCATCATCATCATCGCCGTCATCATTTTCATTACCACCATTACCATCACAAGCATTATTATGAGGAGATAGAGAATGGAGAATTTGACTTGAACCTGGGACTAACTAAACATGTTGTAAGATGAGTCTCTATTGTGAGCGTAGCTCTCTAAGTTCGTTGCCTATTTGCTCATCTCTTTGTCTTTGTTATGCGCCTATCTCTCTAAGTTCGTCGTTTGTTTGCACCAATATATTCTTCAAGTGGCTCACCTCTTGGGTCAATTGCATTATTTCCGTCCTCACTGCTGACGAGGAGGAAGAAGATGGACCAATGGTTTTGCAAGCCCTACTCAAAGAACCCATCCCAAATATTCTTTCTCTTTTTGCTCCGCCAATTGTCTCGAGCCATATAGTCATACTATCAATAGATGACTTAAATGAGCCAGCATCATTATTACCACTCGTATTTCTCAGTAAAAACTCCTCATATTTCTCCTGCATTATCATGAGAAAAATTAAAATAACAATATAATAAAATATCCAATACAATATGTTCTGGTTTATGTAAAAAATCATATAAACATTATTAAAATGTGTGACTAATTAGCATTGTCTTAGATATGCCTGTAGGTACACTTGCAAAGAATATAAACCTCAGGTAGTAAAAAAAAGCATCAAATTGTTTCATCCTTTGACCTCAGGAGGAACTCTTTATGTGACGTATATCTAGAGTTATAAATGGTTAAAATTTTTCAAAATCTCTAATTAATTTAAAACCCTCCCTCCCTACAAGAGAGACTAAATATGGAATTTCTAAATCAAATAGTTTCAACTCATGGATAACTTATTAACAACATAATAAAAAATAATTTAAATACCATAAATAAAATTAAAACAAAAAGAAAAACCCTATGGTGTCTAAATCAAACAAATTGATAGTATTAAAAAAAAATCAATAGGCGTATAAGTAATAAAAAATAAATACTAAATCAACATTATCATTACAATTAAACAAGATATATACAACAAAATAACATTGTTATAGTATATTCAAATATGTCCAATATCATCAAATAGAAATATGATAACATATGTAGTCGATAGACTAATAACCATAGAAGAAAGATGAATAGAATTCAACATAAACAAAGATATATTTAAGGTCTCACATTTCAGCTGCACAAGTAATACTGACACACAATTGAAAATTTTTAAATTACATACTTTGGCTACTCTAGCTCTCTCCCCACTCCACATTTTGTCTTTCTTTTGGAATGTCCGCTTGAATGTGTCTATAAATGATGACTTGGTTCTCATTTTCTTAGTCTAAAACAACACTGTTAGAAATAATAAAATAGTTAAAAAATAATTAAACTAAATTAAAAAATTAGTATTTTAACAAAGTTGCCAAACTATTTCTATACTCATCTACATTGATTAACCGTCCCACATAAGTTGTAGACAATTTCACAATATTACAAGATTGACTCTTGTTGTTCTGCTCACTCCTTCGTTTGCTCTTCTTGGATTCTCAAAAATTCAAGATTCTGATCCAATTTTCTTCAGTGATGCAATTTGGCTTCTTTCTACTACACTTTGTATGATTCAACACCCCTCTAATGTGATAACCACATTTCTTGTTAAAAATTATTCTTATCTCATTCTCCTCAATCTTATTCCACATAAACTATCATTGCAATAAATAAAAATAAATTAACTATATTAAAATTATAAATTTAGTTTTATATATAAATTGAAAGGTATAACTTACCTTAAACTTTTTTCACCATAACTCTTTTATATCTTGTGGAGTGCTAGAGTAAGTCATTCAAGCCCATTCCTAATGATTGTTCACTATTCTATTAAACTCGTGCATTACAAGTATAGAATTTGTTTAATCTATTATAAAGTTACAAACAATTTAGCCATGGTAAGTAAATAAGATAAAAGAATCATATAATATATAAATAAAAGAAATAATAGTGATGAATTTTTAAAATTTAATATTTATGAATCTCTACAAGGGATATCACCTATCGCCCTTCTTCTTCCGTCTCAACAAGTGAATGTTACACCAAAGGTTCAATTAAAGGGGATGGCAAAAGTGTATCACTAGAAGGGGAAAGGGAAGGTGTAGCTGAAGTGGACTGCAACGCTGAAGAGGAAGGGACCGGTCTTCCATCACAACTCGTTTATGCCCCCACGTCAATATTGTCAATTGTTGATGTAAGAACAATAAAGAAAATAAACATTGTATGTTCATCAGATAAATAATGAAGTACATGGAGAAACTTACTATATTTAAATTGACATACTAATTAGTACAGAGGCCACCAATATTCTAAAAAATTCGACTCTAATGATCTATAAAAAATAAAACAGTGTATCAGGGAACAAATAAAAGATAATATATAATAAAAACTGTACTAACAAATGATGTATAATAAAGATTAGACTACCAGATCTAAAAATAAATATCAGATTCTTATTGTATTAAGAAAACAAAATTTACCCGCTATCAAAATCAAAATCCTCATTGTCATCCTCACTGTCAAATTTATCTCCATCATTAACATCATCATCATTCTCATCATCTGTCTTAAAATTAGATTTTTCAATATCGTCCTCATAAATTTCACTTGGATCCACATTTATCGTTACTCCACATGGATCTTGTAATGATAGAATGTTATATTCCTTAGTTTGAATCATGTTGGTAACTTGCTCTTATTGATATGCTATGTTTTCCCAATGTTCCTTAATCTTTTTTCGTGTTTTCGTTTTACAAACAGCCCACCAATCAATTTTATCACGTTTCAAATTAGGATATAATATATAATATACTTGAATCGCTTGCTATGCCAATATAAATGATTCATATCTCTTATACAATTTCTTATGATTTATTTCAATCAAATTAAACTTTGGGTGCACTTTCATCCCTTTGAAGGGGTCAAACCATTGGCACATAAATATGACAACTCGCAATTCTGCTTCAAGGTACTCTATCTCTAAGATTTCATCTAACAAATCATAAAAATCATCTTTTTCACCTTCATTATAGGATAACTGAATACAGACCCCACTATTCATTGTAGCATTTCCGGTTCCATATTCTTGATTGTGAAAATTATATCCGTTTATGAAATATGCCGGTTAAATTCATACCCATGATTTTGGTTCCCATGACGGATGGGTTAACAATTATTGCTCAACTTGAGATTAATTACTATGAACCTGAAGTAAAATAAATGTGTTAATATGTTTGTTAGCTAATGATATTTAAAATTTTAAAGACAACTTACATATGTTTTGAACCATCTGCAAATTTTTCATCACACACACGATTAAATTTATTCATCGGTAGTTCAGATAATGAATTTTGAAAAACCTTACCATCAAAAAAGACGATTTATGTCACAAAATGTTTGCGATACAAAGAATACATCTATTTACAAATGTATACTAATTCAAAATATGACGTTACTTCTGGATAGTTTAGTAAAATATATATATGAGCTGTCTACCATTCTTTACCAATTAAATATCTAACCTTACATGTCCCACTTGGTTGACCAAGATAGTTAAAAATTGAGAGTAACTTTGAACTGTAATCAATAGGACTCTCATCATTTCTTCCTGCTCTATGTCTCTTGCACTGAACGTGAGACTCGAAATAGTATGAGGCAAATATTATCACTTCCTCCACAATCTATGCATTGATAATAGAGATTTTAACCGATACCTTATTTTTTACTTTTTTCTTCAAATGATATAAGAATCGAATTGTAATGAAACAAAATATATCAAAAAATAATATATAATAAATTAGTAATTTTAGATACATTGAAACGAAGTATAGAAGATAAAAAATTCACCTTTCAAATGGATACATCCATCGAAATTGGACATAACCTGTAACTTTGGGCTCATAAGACAAGTGAATTAAAAAGTGTTCCATATAATCAAAAAATGATAGGGGAAATATCATTTTTAAGTTACACAAAATGATAAAAATATCTCTCTCTAACTTCTTCATATGTGATTCACTGTTGAGAAAATATCATCAAGGAAAATGCTTAACTCTATAATGGCGCCCCATACAAAATTTAGTAAAAATTCCTTGAAAGCAATAAGTATTAGTCTTTCCATAAATATGTGACAATCATGACTCTTCTAAACAATCAATTTGCGACACACCTCCTAAAATATGAGGCATAACCATCACGAAATCTCAACGATTTCAATCATTTACAAACATTCCATTTTTTATCTTGATTTAATGTATAAACTGTATTTGGTTTTGATCCCTTACTATTTCCATCCAGATTAAGTGTAGGTTGATTACAAAGAAGTTGCATGTCTTTTCTTGCGTTCAGTTGTCTTTCATTTTTCTAGTAACATCCATCACTGTATTAATGACATTATGAAAAATATTTTTCTTGATATACATCACATCGAGATTATGATGAATTTGATCGATTTTTCAATATGGTAGATCTCAAAATTTACTGTGTTTGGTCTATTTATATATACTTTAATATCCATACATTGTACCATGTGAGTCTTCAATTACAGATGGAAATTGAAATACTCGCTTCCAAATCTATTCACTGGTTAACATCAATGGAGGAGATGCTTTTTCAATTCTATTCTTAGTGAACTTTTCTTTATTCCTTCTGAATTTATAATTCAGTGGCAAAAAGTGTCTATAACAATCAAAATAACTCACATTCTTACCATATTTCAATCTGAATGACTTTGATCTCTCCATACATATTGGACATCCTAAGATCCCAGTAGTATTCCATTCCGATAATATACCATAAGCTGGAAAGTCATTTATCATTTAAAGAAGAGTAACCTTCATTACAAATATCTGATCCTTATGGACATTATATGTAAGAACACCTTCATCTCATAGTTGAACTCTACAATTAGTGGTTGCATATAAACATCTATCAATTTCTTCGGATTTTGTGGGCTAAGCATGATTAATGCCAAAATTATATAGAGTATCTTCATGCATATAGCAGGTGGAAAATTATATAGAGTTAAGATAATTGGTCAACATGAATAAGTTTTCCTGGTTTGCCAAATGGAGTAAATCCTTTAGCACAGAGACTTAACCTAATGTTTCGAGTTTCTTTTGCAAATTTAAGATATGTTCTATCAAAATATTTCTATGTCTTTACATCCAAAGGATAACACATTAGCCGCTCTTCTATTTCATGATTTGCACGTCAAGTCATATATTTAGCAGTGACCTTAGATGCATAAAGTCTTTACAATCTAGGAGTTAAGGTAAATAAAATGTTTGTCAATATGGTTTATGTTGCTAATTACAACCTGACCTCCTACTACTCTTGTACCTATATTAATTACAGAATTTATAAAATTCTGTATTTTTGTCATATCTCCAATATAACATACAATTATCTCTGCATACATCAATTCTTTCCACTAGAAGACCTAAATCTTTTACCAGTTTTTTTATACTATGGAAATCATTTGGTATGATATGATCACAAGACAATACTTCTTCAATTACTTGAACAATATCATTAAAACAATTCTCAGACAAATTATACTCTGTCTTGATATTTAACAGTCTTACTATTAGTGATAACTTAGTGTGACTATTACAACTAGCCTATAAATATTCATTTATAGTTCTCAATACTTCCTGAAATTGATTAGAGAAAAATGTTTCATTATTCACATTCTCATCAACACCTATAGCTTTTACCTTTTCCAATGGTGATGCATGACTATTATATACTTGTTCAAATATTGGAACAAAACTAGTACTTGCATGACTCAGTTCGGGAACAAAATTCTGACTTGCTACATCAATTACCATCATCTGATATGAATTTAATTGATCATAATAATTCTAATCTTCTATAACTAAAAAATGCATGTTTTTTATAAAATTTTCATTAGATATAAATGGTTCACCGTGACAAGTCCAATTATAGTAATTTGGGGTAAAACCAAATTTACAAATATATTCTCTAACTTTATCACACTCATAAAATTTACCATTACCACACTTTTTATACGGACACCTTAATTTATTGATATCCATAAATTCAACTTTACTAGTAGCGAAATCTAAAACTTATTCAAATCCAATGATAAACTCATCAGTTAAATCTCAACATTCAGATAAATTCTTATTATACATCAAACCTCTATCATTTTGTATTTTCTCTACTTATAAATTTAAGATTTATAAAATATTAATAAAAGGTACTACTAATAAAAGATACTTGATTGAAGTAAAAAAAAAAAAAAAAAAGAAAAGACAATGTACCTCGTCAAAAATTGGAAATGCTTTAAATCTTGTACAAGCAAATTTCTTTATCTCAGGATTTGACCCAGGTTGGTGTCCCCCAAACTGATTGCATAGAAAAGCTAGAATCTCAAACCCTGGATTCAACATAAACACTATTAACAAGATTGATACGAAGATCCACATCTCTATACAAAATTCAAATCATCCAGATCAACAATAGAGCAACAAGTCTCATAGTGTGGTGTAGAATATTTTTTCAAACCAATAAGTTAGAACCAACAAATTTTATAGTTCTTCACATTGTATAGTTGAGTATAACTCCTTTTTAGAATAATCATTTTCTATTGAGAAAGAGGAAAAGCTAAACATGTAAGTGGATAGAGCCAAAGAGGATCACATATGCATTCTAGTATTATGTAAGACCATATGGAAGGTGGTCATCTCAAAATCGACAACCACAACAAAAATCATATCAAAAAAAAAAAAAAGAGAGGGAGGGAGGGATAGCCAATCAACTAGAAGAAACTATGACTAATTAATCACTTGAATAAAAGGAAAGAAAAAATGAAAAAAAGTGAAAAAAAGGCATATCATATATAGAGGCCAAAAAAATTGCACACCCAAATCTTGATCAAGTGTGACACTCTACAAGCATACTCATCCATGAAGATGTGGTTGAATATTTTGTTAACAAGCAGCCAATCCAGTGTTTGTCACAATGACTAGAAAACAAATTAAATGTAAATATGGAGATGCCTAGAGCATTTAGAAAAGATTGCAAGCAACCATACAAGTCCCAATGTTAGCTATTGGAATTTCTACAGTGATGACATACATTGTTACTTGGTTTAGTCTTGGCTACAAAAGAATTCACAATAGAGAAAAACTAGATTATCTATTATATCAAAAAAAAACAAAAAAAGCCTAGAGTATTTAAGAAAGCATAAGGATCTACATAGAATGCGCCATTGCACCAAGAAAAATCCTTTTCACATATTTGTAAAATGTTTATAAAGGGGCATGCAAATGGTAGAGCTAATCTTTCACCAAACAGCAAAGAATTAATATTTGTAGTGCTAAATATAAATTGCATTACAATCCCTTGGGCAGCATTACAATCTTAGGAGCATTGTAAAGTGTACCAAATTTTAGGTTCAAAACAAAAAATTCAAGATTATTTAGCTTAAGAAATATTAACTGCACCACATACAAGCGAAAACATAATCCAGAGGAGCTCAAGACAATACAGTCTCAATACAGTCTTACTCTATTGTTTACCAAAGAATTACAAAAAGGGGAAATATAATTGATCCTTGGAGGAAAAATTATTACCTCATCAAACATGTTCCACTTTTTTTGGCATAGGCTCTTAATATCTTGAACCTTGGAACTAGAAATTTAAGGAAAAAAGGGTCAAAGCAAAGTAGTCAACTATTATATATACACAACAAATTCTGGAATTATATAAAAAAAAAAAAGCCATGATTTGCCCCCAATTCTCGGGCCTTGTCGCCGGCTTGCCAGTTCAACGGCAGCACCACTAGATCTGGTTGACCCTCTTTCACTAGATCTGGTTGACCCTCTTTTGCCGAGAGAGGAGAGGGAGGGGGAGAGGCACCTCTCCTCCTCCCAGATTAGGAAGCATTATAGCCGGATCCGCCCTCTTTCGAGAGAGGCGAGGGAGGGGGATGATGCCAAGAGAGGTGAAGGAGGGGGAGGGGAGAACCCCTGCTTCTCCCAGATCTAGCAACGCTATTGCCGAATTATCAGTTCCAGAGAGAGAGAGAGAGAGAGAGAGAGAGAGAGAGAGTTACCATGCGAGGCTCCGGTGCACGTGTGGTCGGATTGTCGAAACTCTCAAATTAATATTAATTCCCCTGTTATAATAGATTGTAACAATAGTGGTATCAGGTCAAATCCCATGAAAACTAATTAATTCAATCTCTTAGTTGATGCTAAAAAAAAAAAATAAAGATGGAGTTTTTCAAATAAATTCCCAAATGAAAAATTAATAATATAAAATTAAGAAACAAATAAATAATGCAAATTACTAAAAATTAGAGAAGAAGTTCAACCTACCAGCTCTGATCCAAGGGTTCATACATTCGATTATTTCATTGATCATTGGTTAAAAAATATTATTTTTACAATCCAAATATTTAATTTTAGATTTATTAGGATAGTCATAATAAATCTTGTATTTTCCTAATTTAATCGACCAAACTCAACATCCAATCAAAACTTATTATTAATCGACTGGGCACGATAACATTCCATATCAATATAATGATAGTATTAAGTTTTATGATAACAATTAAACCAAAATACAAACAATTGGGATAGCCGCAATTATTTAATTTTGTTTTATTGATTCTCTAGGTTTAAACATGAATATCGATAAAACACCTATAAACAAAAATAACCTAATTACTACTTATACCATTCATTCATGATAATTACGAATCACTGAAATCCTAGATAGTGATGGAAAAAATAATATTAAATTAAATTATAAGATTAACCAATATTCGATTTTCCTAGAAATAGAATCAAAAACCAATGAATACTTGAATAAAAAGGACAATAAATTAAATTAAATACTAACCTCGTAATGAAAACAATCGAATGAAAATTCCCCTTAAATCAAAATAAAAGAACAAACCACTCATGGTAGTAAGTCTTCAACAAGATAAAAACAAAACAATGTTCTTATGAATGAAAGAAAAAATGAAAAACCTAGCAAAGAGGAGTGCAGCTGTCCAAGATCTTTTTTCTCTCTTGAATGAACAGTAGCCGACCCTTCTTGGAAAGAACAGCAGCCGTGAGATGCCCTTTTTTTCTTTTTTTTCCTCTTTTGTTTTTTGCCTCCTAGGTCAAAAAAGAATCTTTTTCCCAAAAAAAAAAAAAATAAGGATTTCTCCGATAGGAAAAAATAAATTTTTACTCATACTAAAAACAATTTTTACTTAAAATAAAACTCTACTAAAATTAATTAAAAATAAAGTCAAGTTTCTTCTCTTCTTCAAGGCTCAATAAGATGTTTGCTCTATTTAATTTCACATTGCCTCTTTAAACCTATTTTGATCCAATTCTTCAAATTCAATCTCCTAAAAATAAAAATCAATGAAACCAATTATTAAAATATTAATCAGTGCAAAATCAGACCATAATATCATCAATAAATTCAACAATTTGCACATTATCAAATTCTTCTATAGCAAACCAATGTTTGTCCTCAAATATTCACTATACCAATGCCTCTCAACTATTCTCCTCTTCACTCCTTCCCCTCCTTCATTTTATCATTCAACAATCCCAAGTAACACACATTGAAATATTCAAACCAAAATAATAATGCAGAGAATAAGTGATCATAGTTTCATAACTTTAAAAATATATATAGACATCGCAACAGACTCAATAATCTCATCAGAATTCATTATACCAAGATTCAATACCCTCACAAGGAAATCACTCTTTGCACTCAAAGTATTTAGGGAATTTATAATATTCTCAAAATCAAAACATAGCATACTATTACCATAAGTTTGCTTATTAATCAAATCTCAATCACTGAGTATATGAATTCAAAATAAATATTTGGAGGTCTTTGCAAGGGTTGTAACGTGGATTAGGTATAGGTATGATAAAAGGAGAATGTGACGTGTAAATGCATATCAAAAGAAGCATATCAAGGACTACCAGACCATTTCCCATTATCAAACCCATCCCATAACATAAAAATACAATCAACCCCAAAGAAAAATGACCCAATCAAGACCTTCTCATTCCTCGATCAAATTTTTTGATTGTTTTTCTTCTTCAAATTCCCCAATTTCATTTCCTGGGAATTTCTCCTTTTTTTTCTCTTTTTTTTTTTTTTTTCATTTTTTCTCTTTTTTTTTTGAATGACAATCTCAAAGAAAAACGAAGAGTGCATACATAAATTTCCCCAAATCGTATGAATAAATCTCTAAAAACAATCCCTAACATAAAATTATCCTATTCCCTTTACAAATAATCACTCATTCAAACTCTAAACACTTACTTCTTTGATATGATGACTAAAAAGAAGGTTAAGTACAAAAAAAGAAGGTTGTATGTCAATCTGGGTTTTTTTCATTGAAATCCTTTTTTTTAAATGAAATTCTTCTTTTTGTTTTCTATTATTTTCTGTTTGTTTTTGTCTCCTATTTTATTTTAAGACTCCGATAGCATTTTTTTTTTCTATAACTCATGTGACCCCACTCTCTCTCTCTCTTTTTTTCGTCCACTTTTTTTCATTGATTTTGCTTTTTTTTATAATCCGAGTCTTTTTTTTATCTAAGTCGTATTTTTTGACCAACTCCTTCATTTTTTTTTCACTTTTTTTTTATTTTTGTCATCTTTTTTATTTTAACACTCTGATTGCACTTTTTTTTTTTTCTATATATCTAAGTAAATTATTAAAGGCAGACTGTGTGGTCACGTGTGGTCGTCAAGTCACATGACCGCTCATAAACCCATGATCATACTTCTTGTCTTTTTAAATATTAATATTATATAAATATTTTTTAGTATTTTAATTTATCTATATGTAAATTTAAAATACTCTTGTAGAGTCGCGTGGGTGACAACCACTCACGTGACCCCACTTTCTCTTTCTTTTTTTTTTCCGTCCACTTTTTTCATCGATTTCGCCTTTTTTTTTTGCAATTCAGGTCTTTTTTTTTTCATCCAATTCCTTGTTTGACCAAATCCTTCATTTTTTTTCATTTTTTTTTTCATTTGTTTTTGTCCCCTTCTCTATTTTAGGACTCTAATTATATATTTTTTTTTTATAAATCATATATCTAAGTAAATCTTTAAAAGGTATTTATGCACTCACGTATGGTCATCAAGTCAAGTGACCACACAAACCCATGATCATACTCCTTACATTTTTAAATATTATCAATATATAAATATTTTTTAGTATTTAATTTAATATATTTAATGTTGAATAAATATTTAAATATTTAAATTAAATATTTAATTTTTTTGTTATTCTAAATTTTTAAATTTAATATTAATATTTATAAATTTTCTTAAATTATTTTTAAATATTGTACAAATATTAATATTATATAAATATTTTTATCATTCTAATTTAATATATTTAATGTTAAATAAATATTTAAGTATTTAAATGTTTTTTTCTTATAGATTTTGAAATTAAATATTAATATTTATAATTTTATTTAAGACTCCGATAGCATTTTTTTTTCTATAACTCATGTGACCCCACTCTCTCTCCTTTTTTTTTTCGTCCACTTTTTTTTCATTGATTTCGTTTTTTTTTTGTAATCCGAGTCTTATTTTTCATCTAAGTCACATTTTTTTACCAGCTCCTTCATTTTTTCCAATTTTTTTTTTCTGTTCATTTTTGTCCTCTTTTTTATTTTAACACTCTAATTGCACTTTTTTTTATATATATCTAAGTAAATTATTAAAGGAAGATTGTGTAGTCACATGTGATCATCAAGTCACGTGACCGCTCACAGACCCGTGATCATGCTTCTTGTCTTTTTTAATATTAATATTATATAAATATTTTTTAGCATTTTAATTTATTTATATGTAAATTTAAAAGGCTCTTGTGGAGTCGCGTGGGTGACGACCACTCATGTGACCCCACTCTCTCTTTCCTTTTTTTTCGTTCACTTTTTTCATCGATTTCGCCTTTTTTTTTTTGGCAATTTAGGTCTTTTTTTTTCATCCAATTCTTTTTTTGACCAAATCCTTCCTTTTTTCTCACTTTTTTTTTCCATTTGTTTTTGCTGCCTTCTCTATTTTAAGACTCCAATTGTATTTTTTTTCTATAAATCATATATCTAAGTAAATCTTTAAAAGGGGTTTATGCGCTCACATATGGTCGTCAAGTCAAGTGACCACACAAACCTATGATCATGCTTCTTACCTTTTTAAATATTAACAATATATAAATTTTTTTTAGCATTTAATTTAATATGTTTAATGTTAAATAAATATTTAAATATTTAAATTAAATATTTAATTTTTTAATTATAAATTTTTAAATTAAATATTGATATTTATAAATTTTCTTAAATTATTTTTAAATATTGCACAAATATTAATATTATATAAATATTTTTATCATTCTAATTTAATATATTTAATGTTAAATAAATATTTAAGAATTTAAATGGTTTTTTCTTATAGATTTTGAAATTAAATATTAATATTGATAATTTTATTTATACTAAATTATTGAATATAGTATTAGTTTATTTTTTAATATTTTAATATTTTGTGTTACAATTTATTTTTTTATTTAAATGTCACATATATAAATATTAATATTAAATTGTTTGATATTTCAAATTATCATTTGTATTATATAAATACTTAAATTTTATATTTGACTTTAAATTTTTTATATATAAAAAATTTTAAATTAAAATTTAATATTTATGAGTTTTTTATAGTTAAATTATTAAATATTTTAATTTTAGATTAATTTTTTTTAAAAAAAAATCAACATTTCCCTTTTCATTCCTTCAAAAAACAACATTTCTTTTTATTATTATAAAATTATATGTTTCCTTTTTTATATCTTTATAGTTCCAAAAAGTGCACATACAAGTCTATATAACCATTTAAAAAGCAACATTTTATTTTTCTTTCTCTCATTTTCCCTTATTGCGTGCTTTACAATCTAACGACATATTTTTGAAGTTTTTTTTAAAAAAATTTTATATATTTTGGGTTTTTTTCAATTTTTAGAATATTGTCTATTTATCGCATTATTTTAAAATTTAGATTTAGAATTTAAATTTTTAAATCTTTTACAATCGAAATCTCAATATATTTTTTTTATTATATTAATATTAGAAATTTAATAAATTATAATTATTTTTAATTATTTTTTTACGACACGCGCAACTCATGATGTGTTTCCCACGTGCTAGTATCTCTCAAATTAATATATCGAAGAACAACCATCTCTTCATATCTCCCCAGTTAGATGGATAAAATGAGATCAGACCAATATAAACTGCACAAAAAAGGGGGATAATTTTTTTTTTATTTATTTCTACCTTTTCTGATTAAAGAGATTAACTATTTTCTTTAATTGTCTGATTAGTGTTTCTAATTTAAATTATAGTTGCTTTCGATACTACTATTTATTACGTGAGCGTATTCTTAATAATTAATATTAAAGGCATGCAATATTTATTTATATTGTAGTCTTGTGAAGCATTATATTAAGTTTGAAATCACAAAACCAACTAATATAATTATTTAATATATTAATATTATTAGCTTCTAAATTGTCATCTCAATAACGACAGAAAAAGAGAAAAATGTGAAATTATTTCTAAATTTAAGATTAAGTATAAACCCTCAACTATAAATATTAATTCAAAGTTGATGGGATGTTATTGGATAAAAAGAAATTCAGGGGACAATTTTATTTTATTTTATTTTTCAAAAAATAGGAAAAGTTAAAAAACTTAGGCATGCACTTAATAATCTTTTTTATAGTCTAATCTTAATAAAACTGGAACAATATTGAGATGGATGACATGCAGAAATAGAGAATAGTAATCAAGTCTGAAAATTTTCAAAAGTAACTAATCAAAACCATAAGAAAACTTTTGCTGTCTAAGAATTTGGGATGTACAAATGAAGCTAATATCATTATATTTTATCTGAAAGGAAGAGAAGAGTTGAGGACAAGCTTTGATATTTACAAATCAAACTGCAGAACATTGTCTTACAATTGAGTTCCCAAGATATAGAGTGTTTACTTCACTTGAACCATAGAGTTTGCACCAATAAACCTAAGCTTTTTGAGGTAAAGAAGCCACAGAACCAACTCTTCAATACCCATGTTCTCTAATGAAAGCTCTGAGCCCACATATGTTGCAGATGATGCCGCTCAACTGTTCTTTGGAGTTGGTTTTCATTGTCATATTTTTGGTTCAATACCCATGTTCTCTAATAGGGCCCCTGGCGTTCAGCCACGCTTGCGCAGAACAAAAGTATTCGATGCCTAAAAGCCAAGCCCAATTCACATATAGGATTATATGTATTTCACAAATAATTTTTCGCTATTGGGCCCGGTACAAATTGAACTTCGGTGGGTCAAGCCCAATTACTCCCACTCTCTTAGGAATGTGGTTGGCCCACTAGAAAAGCAGGTCCCAAATTCCTTTTTTTTTTTTATTTTAACTTGACCACTTATATCAAAAAATTTGATTAATTCGCTTTGAATAATTACAAAATTCAATTTAAGAATTTACTCTCCCTGTTTTTCCATTTGTAAAGGTAAATCTTGATTAAAAAATGTAACGACATCCTACTTGACCCATAGGTCATAATCAAGTAGCCAATACTCCATGATGCATATCGAAGCATCGTAGAAAGCACACTTTGCCAGAAAATCTATAGGAATTTTCTATTGAAGTCTCACAAGTTACGTTAATTGTAAAATGTCAATTATGTTTCTTTCGAATTCTCACTCTTATCATCTCAAATGTAATCGTAAAATCTAGAATATAAATTGATTTTAAAATTGAGATTATTGTACTTTGCACTTTTAACCAACTCAAAAACGATTTATACAAATCTAAACATGTTAAATACATCCTAAAAAATTTTTGCAAGAGTTGGACCGTACAAAGCTCAATTTTAGGGGTGACAAAACCAATTAATTTTGTAAGAACTATTCATTCTTAATTACAACAAAAACACGAATTTACTTCTTAGGTGAAATCATCGTCTCCCTTTTATCTGTTGCTTAGTTTGCAATCCAGTCGATGTCTATTATACGAGTACAAGACTATCAACCAAATAATTTCATGAAAAATGAGTTCAACCTTGGTAGGAGTATATGAAGTAGTTGGCTCAATTCATATGGTGGCTAAATTTGAATTCTAGGTTTGGGCAATTTGGAGGCATTATTTGACTCTTCAATGGTGGGTTATGGCACCCAATGGTGATATGAGCAAATGGTATCCTTTGGTTTCCCATGCTAGTATGTAAGGATCATAGATCAATATTAAGTAAAATTTTGACTTCAAAATATTTTTGTGCAGAGGGATAATGTCACTACAAAGTGCTTGCACTTAAAACATCAAATGTCAAATCAGGGGCTTGAACCCTAATTTTTGCAATCAAGTTCATCTTCTAAAACTAGTGCAATCCAGAACCTTTTACTTTTTCTTTTTGTTTTTTTTTTTTTTTTTTTTACCATAGGAAACTTCGCCTGTCAATGAAACAAAATTAAATAATAAAGAAAAATATTTTTAATCACATGGAATAATGAATAGTTACTATAAGAAAAGATGACTGAAGTGATCAAAATAACAAGTAGATTAGAAAGAATTCTAGTTTTAATAACAATTTTAAATAAAACATTTAGTGTGAAGACATTTTTTTTTAGCTAAACCCATATCAAAAAATCACATTGGAGAATTCCCCTTTGAAAATTGTGTACCATAATTTAGCGTAAAAATATAAAATTAAAAAAAAAATATTCATAATTTAATAAAAAATTTTAAGCCTTACTTTCTCTATTCTGTTCTTGCAACCACAACAAATAATTTCTCAATAGATTTTCAAAAAAAAAAAAAGAAAAATCATAAAAATTTCTTATTAGTCATAAAAATCTATGCCAAAAATGCTAAATTTGAACCAAAATTCGAAAAATTAAGATTACTTGATTGCCTAAAGAAGTTCAAGCACTTAATCCAAGTATGTCCAAAGTACAAGCACATTGAGTGCTCTCACCTCCTGATAAAACAATAAAAGCACATTCAAAAGCATGAAAAGTTCAGGGAGTGGGGATGAAGGAAGCCATTGAAGGTAAAAAGAGTTCAAATGAGACTTGTTAAATGACAAATGCCAAGTTACCATAATAAATTATTTTGGATCTCAAGCAAGACTCAGTCTCAATGATGAAAGCCAACGATGTACATCATTATGCAGAATAATGGGCAATGCTCAGATAAATTTATAGTATTCTCAAACATATATATAAATTGAAAGGTTTTAATTCAAGAAAGTTTCAAATCCAAGAAACATTTGTTGATTCGTTGGAATTGATAACATTCTTTCAATTAAAAGTGTATTACACGAGAGTCAAATGCTCCAACGATTCTTTGATGGAAATAAATCACAAAAATAAAAGGGGTGGATATGCATATGAAAACCTTATATTAAAGGAGAGAAAGAAGGGAAAAGAAAAAGAAAAAGAAAAATCGAGAAAATTCATTTATGCATGATTGAGGGCAATATATATGATGTGTAACTTTATGTACAAGGTATTGTAGATTGTCATTCAAGATTTCCAATTTTATACAAGCATATGAGGATGGCTAGTTGTGAAATCTTATGCAAGAATATCATGATAATTCTCTAATAAATTTAAAGAGGTGGAGATGCATGTCAAGACCTTATACAAAAGGGAAGAAAGAAATGAAAAATAATCAATACATGAATCTACTAATTAATGCATGAAAATCAAATTGTGCTGTGCATTCATCAAAATGAAGTCCCAGGCACAAAGTTCATATGATAGTCCAAATGTCCAACAGACCAAGGTCACATGATAGGCCTATGCATAAGCAGTCTTGCTTGAGATCCAAAACTATGTATTTTTTCTTGGCATCCATAATTTAACAAAATTTATCATACCAGAATTCTTCCTACACCCTCCTCCCCTAAAAGAACAATAGAAACAAATCAAACTTTTCATGCTTTTCAATAAGTTTTCACTGTTCCATAATAAATATTTTCAAAGTCAAGAAAACACTAAATATGAACCTCTCATCCATACAAATCAACAAGAAAAACAAAAAAAAAAACTATTTGCCCATACCATCGGAGAATTGCCATAAGATCTTAAACCATTTAAAGTCATATAATTCCAAATTGCTTCAAACCAAAGTGAATTTGAATTCAATCACCCTTATGAACTAACTTGCATATATACACGAAGCAAGGTATGAAGACTATTTTACATAGAATTCTTAGGGTGACAGACTTGTTCTCATATATAAAGACAATAGATAGGCTATGAACTAAGCAAATATAAGGAAGATAATGATCCCAACTCTAAGGTATATCCACGTTTAAGTGTTATCAAGTTTGAATAGTCCTTGCAAAACCAAATCAAGCGTTGCCACCATAAATAAAGACTATGCGCATGCACCTATTTCTAAAAAGTTTTATAGATCTTTGTTATATAATTATTTTACCTGACAAGTCAAGTTTGGCATGACTTGCATTAGATTTGTTATTAAGCTAAATGGCCAAATTGCAATGAAGTCAATGACAAAATCGATCCAGATTTTAGTGTTTCAAATTAGATTTATTCTAATAAGGGAAAAAAAATGAAATTCCAAGGATAGTCAAGTGAAATGATTCTACCATACGCATAACAAGTACAACTTCTCAGGATCATGCTAAGACATTATACATAAACTATGGGACAGCTTACCAATGATATGCTATATCTTGAGAAGCTTAAGTTTGCATCAATTGTCTTGAGGAGGTTTGCAAAAGAAAACCATCCTTGAGCCAAGTTTTAATGTCCTCAATTTGCTCTATTCAATTTTTGACCCTCACAATTAGAAGTAACCAAGTCACCAACTCAATATCTAGAACACCATAATTGCCCCCCCCCCCCCCAAAAAAAAAAATTGCACACACAGGTACAGAGGTGCTGGCTAGCATCTAAACAATGAAATTGGGGCTACAGAAAAGCTGCTTACACACACCATAAACTCCTCCCACTGTGTCTCACATCTGTTAATGTAGCTGTAGCCCCAATTTCCTTTAGGGTTCCTTCCAAATGGGATGCCAACATTTATTAATTAATAAAATAGGCGCAAAAACCATACACATAAACATCCCAAATAAAAAGGGATGTAACACATCAAAAATATTACCATGGTTTTGAATGCTAACTACTATTCTCATCCAACACAACCCTGAAAAATCATCAATAGATAAAACTTATTGCATACCATCCTCTCATCCACAGGGCAAATCACATTTACAATAAGAGAGAGAGAGAGAGAGAGAGAGAGAGAGAGAGTAGATGAAATAATAAGTATTAAAAGCAATTAACAAGTTGGATAAAATTTGGGAAAAATTAAGAATTCAATATTTTTTATTAAACAAGAGTAAGAGAATTGTCTGAAAATCTCTCAAATATTGTGTGGCAAGATGAAATTATTAACATAAATATACCCAATAAAAGCATAGCCAAACAAGGAGAAAATTTTGGGTAAATGGAAATCGTAATGAAAAACCTATTTATAGAAAATAATAACAATGAAAAAATAGAATCACCCAAAAAACCCTAGTTATAGAAAATTCAAAAATCAAATTTCTAACCACAAGTGATATAGTATTGGATTTGGATTTTCTTTAAATAATTGACAATCTCAACAGATCAATTCCATGAAATCAAAATAAATGGAAACCCCAGTTGGCAAAACCCCTAATAACCAATCCAAAATATATCTATATAATATATATATATATATCAGATAGTGAACGTGTAAAATCCCTGCGTATTAGTTATTAATCGAACCACTAGGGCTTGTAAAGTAAAGAATTGTACCTTTTTCTGTTTTTATTGACGCCGGAATTTAGAGAAACGAGTTTGAAATGACCTCACCGGGGTAATGTTTTCTCTGTAATTCAAAATCAGAAGACAATTGAATCAATCGCAAAGAAAACTAGAGAGAGAGAGAGAGAGAGAGAGAGAGAGAGAGAGAGTTTAGGGTCATTAAGCTAGAGGCTGGTCGAACATCTTCTCGTCGTCGAAATTTGACGATCATAGTGCTTCGATTCTGTTAAAGAACTCGCAAATCTTAATCTCTCTCTCTCTCTCGATAAAGGCTGAGAAGGCAACGGTCATATTTATCCCCAATTCTCGATTCCTCTCGAGTAATTTTAAGCCGTCGGATTGCTTCCTTGAAAATGAAAAGTAGCCTTTAGATGGATAGAATGAGATCACACCCATACAACACGGAATAATGCTTGAAGAAAATAAAAGAAGGGTTAATTTTACTTTTTCTTTTCATCATTTTTTATTAAGAAGAACAACCCTTTTCTTTACAAGTATGATAAGCATTTTAGAATTAAATCATATCAAAAATTATTGTTAATGACTGATATTTTTTGCATTTTACATTTACTTATACCATAATTTTGCAAATTATTATATAAATTTGAACATGATACAACCAATGTGATTATCAAAGGAATTAGTGTTACTACCCCTAGTTGCCATATCAATAAAAATAATTAGAGTAAATAAAAAAATAAATAAAAAAATGAGGATAGAAAAGACTAAACATCTAAACTTGACGTTAAATGCACAAAGATATTGAAATTAGTAGTCATTCGTCCTTTATCGGGTGTCGTCAACGCTCTATTCGACAAGTTATTATATTTTTCTTTTTATCTAAATCAATGGAAAGTAATATTTTGATTAATTCAATTCGAACTGTTATCAAATTCTTTAAAGAAAAACTCTATCAACATAATTTTGTCAATTCCCTATTTAACAAATTATACAGTAAAAAAATAACAAGAATATTCTATGATAAAGGTGAGATCTAGAATCTCTCTATTACATTTTCTTCCACTTTATGATTTATGATTTTTGTAACCTTTATTTTGGTGGATAAATTTTGATTTCTAGTTTTCATTGTTTTGATAGAAAAATTAAATTTATAAATTTATGATTAGTTTGTTTATTTAGATCTCAATCAAATTATGGCCAATATTTTAGTGTTCCCTGGTTCCCAGGGATTTGCACTTCTTGTAAACCAAAAAGAAAAATGTTAAATATATAGAATGTAAACTTCTTAAAAAAAAAAAAAAAAAAAAAAAAAAAAAAAAAAAGCCCTAGATGACTAATTCTACATGGGCTTGCAAATGGGTGTTGAACTACTGTCCCTACTTACATTCTTTTCTGGCCCATTAGAAGCCGAAATGGGATTCTTTTTCCCAAACTGGGTCGTAGCCCACAAGATCACTGGGTCCATGGCTTTTGGATCAATGTTGGGGCCACAGAGGGGGATTGGGCAGAGCTTTGGGGATTACGTGAGGGTCTAAGGATTGCCGTTTGAGATAGCTTCTCCCTGTTAGTCATAGAGTCTGATTCTTTAAAGTTAGTCCATGCTATCAACAAAGGAGTTGGGTTGAATCATCCGTGGAGGAGCATTATTCAGGACTGCATTTCCATGATGCAGAAGCTGAACATCTCTAAGATTCACCACATTTTCAGAGAAGCTAATACTTGTGCGGACAGCCTTGCCAAGATAGGCAAATCCGTGGTGTTGGGGCTTCATGAAGCCACATCCACTCCAGCAGGTCTTGCTTGTCTTCTTGAGAAGGACGTTGTGGGCTATGGCTCCTTGAGATTGGCTGCCAGTAGTGCTCTGTCTTAGCTTCCTGTATGTTGCTTTTTTTTCCTTCTCTTTTCACCAAGAGAGAGAGAGAGAGAGAGAGAGAGGGAGAGAGGGAGGGGGAGAGGGTATCGAAGCATCCCATCCCATCCCATCTAAGCTGCAGCCATCTTCTCCATTTCGCGTGCCCCAGAGTCGTCATCATCATGTGCCATCATTCCTGTTAGAAAAAGCAGAATAAAACAGAAAAACTGAGAAAATAAAGAAAAACAGACTAAGAGAAAATGGCTTGTGTATATTGTATATTCAATAGATTGTACAATAACCCTATAAATAGGGTGATTCCATGAGGTTAAACCCTAGAAATATAAAAAGAAAGATTACATAGAATATTTACAAGATTGTAAAGAATAAACTAAATAATTACAATATTGGAATTTTAGAAAGTCAATATTCTAAGACTTCTTTAATTTGGAAATCTCCAAAATTTATTCCCAATACTTGCAATATTAATTCCCAAGATATTTCTAAAATCTCTTCAATTTAGGAATTGCCAATATTCTTTACACCCCCCTCAAACTCAGGATGGGTGTAGAGAAGTCATCTTGAGTTTGCATAATAGATCATCATGACGTCCAGGAAGATGAGTCTTGGTAAAAAAATCAGCAGGTTGATCGACAGAGCGAAGAAAGAATATTTGAAGATCACCATTAGTTATATGTTGACGAATAAAGTGACAATCAATCTCAATATGTTTAGTTCGTTCATGAAAGACATCATTATGAGCAATCTGAATAGCACTCTGATTATCACAATATAGAGGACTTGGAGAAGAAGTAGGTATACCAAGGTCACAAAGAAGTCTACGAATCCATAATAACTCCGCAGAGTGTCGGCAAGTGCACGATATTCTGCCTCCGTACTAGAGCGAAGTGTAAAAGTTTGTTTCTTACTACGCCAAGAGATTAAAGAATCACCAAGAAAAATACAATAGCCGGTAGTAGACCGTCGATCGGTAGGATCACCAATCGGCCCATCGGAATAGGCATGTAGCTGTAACGAGGATGAGACAGAAAAATGAAGTCCATCAAATAAGGTGCCTTTAACATAACGAAGAATCCGTAAAACGACAAAATGAGGAGATCGTGGTGCGACCATAAACCGACAATGTGAACAGCATAAGAGATATCAGGACGAGTGGCAGTAAGATAAATAAGACTGCCTACTAATTGCCGATATAAGGTAGGATCAGAAAGAAGGTTTCCATCTGTAGGAGAAAGTTTAACATTATGCTCAAGAGGGGTGGAAGCAATTTTATTATCTGAAATGCCTGAACGGGAAAGAAGGTCAGAGGCATATTTTGCCTGAGACAAATAATAACCAGAAGATGTAGGAGTAACTTCCAGTCCTAAGAAATAACTAAGATGGCCGAGATCATTCATTTCAAATTTGCCACAAAGAAAATGTTTGAATTCGGAGATTGCAGCAGTATCGCTTCCGGTGATAATCATATCATCAACATAAAGAAGAAGTAAAACAGTACCATGATCAGTTTTCTGAATGAAGAGTGCAGAATCATAAGCACTAGGAGAGAAACCAAAATCACTGACAGTACTGCTGAAAGTAGAAAACCAGGCACGGGGAGCCTGTTTTAGGCCATATAAAGCACGACGAAGACGACAGACTTTGTTGGCAGGATGTGAATAACCCGGAGGTGGTTTCATATAAACTTCTTCCTTTAGAACTCCATTGAGAAAAACATTTTTAACATCCATCTGATACAAGGGCCATTGTTTAGCTGCAGCAACAGCAAGCAAGCTACGCACAGAGGTAAGACGAGCAACAGGAGCAAATGTTTCTTCATAGTCAATGCCATATTCCTGTGTAAATCCCTTTGCGACCAGCCGAGCCTTGTATCGTTCAATAGTCCCATCTGAGTGAGTTTTGATTTTATAAACCCACTTACATCCGATAAGAGTTTTGTCTCTAGGAAGATCAACTAAATCCCAAGTATGTGTGTTCTCCAAGGCTTGAAGTTCTTCTTGCATAGCTTGCTGCCAAAGAGGATTAGTACTAGCCTCTCGGTAAGATTGAGGCTCATGTAGAGTGGAGATTGTAGAATAACAATGATAATCAAGAAGACGAACAAGGGGTGCTCTTACTCTTGTTGGTCGGAGGTGGATTCATGAGGCAACTCGGTTTCGGTGGAAGAGGGTGCGAGTCCATCATTTGGGAGAGAATCGAAGGAGAAGCCGTAAGAGTTGAAGTATCTGTCAATGTATCAGAACTAGAAGGAAATAAATCAGAAGATAGATTAGTAAGTAATGGAGATGTGGTACGAAAAGGAGATAAAGAAGAAAACATGATATTTTCCCAGAAGATGACATGTCGAGAAACTCGAAGACGATTGGAGACAGGATCCCAACATCTATATCCTTTGTGTTCAATGCCATACCCTAGGAAACAACATAATCGTGCTCGAGGTTGTAACTTATTATGCTCATGAGGTTGAAGTAACACAAAGCAAGCACAACCAAAGACTTTGAGAGAATTATATACTGGTGAAGAACCATATAACCGCTCATAAGGAGAGATATTAGAGATTGTAAAAGAAGGTATTCTATTGATGACATATATAGTCAGAAGTGGCCTCACCCCAAAATTGTGATGGACAAGATGAAGAGAAAAGTAAAGACCGAGTTATATCAAGAATGTGTCGATGTTTTCGTTCTGCTCTACCATTTTGTTGGGAAGTACCTGGACAAGAACGTTGGACAATGGTTCCATGCTGTTTAAGAAATATAGTAAGAGTAGACTCAAGATATTCAGATGCATTATCAGTGCGTAAGATCTTGATGGTTTGAGAAAATTGAGTTTGAACCATTGATGCAAAGTTTTTGTATATTTGAGGTAATTCTGAGCGGTTTTTCATCAAATAAATCCATGTAAAACGGGAGTAGTCATCAATAAACACAACAAAATATTTTGACCCACCCATAGTTGGTGTAGGAGATGGTCCCCAAATATCAGAGTGAATAAGATCAAAGGGAGCATTAGAAATAGAATCATTTGTATTAAAGGATAAAGCAGGTTGTTTTGCAGTTTGACATGAAATACATTGAAGAGATTCATCAAGAATGTGAACCTAGTGAACCCGAAGAAATTAAAGAACGAAGTTTATTAAGAGATAGATGACCCAGACGAAGATGCCATAAGTGAAAGGATGAAGGAACAGGGGCGTGACAGAGAGTGAGGAACGACTAATAGGAATGTGAAGAGAAGTAAGCTCGTATAGACGTCCAACCTTACGGCTGTCCCAAAGATCTTTCCCGTCTGAGGATCCTGCACACGACATCCAATAGAAGTGAATATTATGTCAAATCCAAGTTCACATAATTGACCAACAGAGATAAGATTTAAGGTAAGTGTAGGGACAAAAAATGTATCCGGTAAATCTAAAAAAGAGTTAGAAAGATGACCAATATGAGTGGCTGGCATGGTAGAGCCATCAGCTGTATGAATCATAGATGGTGTACTAGGAGCGGATAAAGAAGTAAAAGAATGAGAATTATGGGTCATATGGTTAGAGCAAGCAGAGTCAAAAAACCAAGAAGAAGTACCTGATACGGTAGAAAGTGCAGTATGTTTGTGATTATCAGAAGAAAGAACTTGTTGTAAAAGGGTTTGAAGATCACCAAGAGATATTATTGGCTGAGAAGAAGAGGTGGTAGTAGCAGAATCCTCAGTGGCAGCAATAGCAGATTGTGAGATATGTCGAGAACACTAGTGAACGATTTTGGGATTGAATGACCTTCTTTGGGCAATTTTCAATAAGATGACCTTTCTCTTTGCAATATCTACATTCAATCATAGGATTAGCAAGACATCGACTAGAAATATGTCCTCGCTTCTTGCAAAACCTACATTCAACAGTAGGACAATTAGGAAGGATATGACCTGACTTCTGACGATTCTGACAGAAATTTGGAAATTTTGGTCCTCGAGTAGTGGTGGCCAATACAACGTCACTATGTTGAGGTTTGAGTAATCCCAGACGAGTCTCTTCTGATATCAACTCAGAAACTGCAGTTTCAATAGTAGGGAGAGGATGTCGATGAAGCAGAGAAGCTCTAACAGGCTCAAAATCTGATGTTAGAGCCATAAGAAATTGGACCAGACGTCATTGGTCTCGATATATTGCATATTTACTTGCATCAGTTGTGCATTGCCAATGGGGTTCAAAGAGAGCAAGTTGATCCCATATTGACTGTATACGGGCAAGAAAATCATTGATTGACTGACCTCGTTCTTGTCGCAAAGAGTGAAGTTCTGTGAGCAATTGATACTGATGAGCCAGATCTGATGTAGTATAGCGACTTGCAAGAAGGTCCCAAACTTCTTTAGCCGTCTCAAAACGACTAAATTGCAGATGAATAGAAGGTGCAGATGTGTTATGAAACCAAGTAAGAATTTGGTGATTTTTGCTATCCCAATCTTCAAGACGGTTGCCAAAATCATCATCCGATTCGTCATCAGATTTTATAGGCAATTTGATATCTCCTGTAATATAACGCCATAGCCTCCTACCCTTAAGAAAACTTCTCATCCCTTGAAACCATGCCTGATAGTTGTATCCATCAAGCATAACTGATATAGGTTGAGAAATATCTAATTTCTCCATAACTCGACAAAAAGAAAGTGTTTAATTGATAAAATAAAATCAGATCGAACACCTAGTGCTCTGATACCATGTTAGAAAAAGCAGAATAAAACAGAAAAACTGAGAAAATAAAGAAAAGCAGACTAAGAGAAAATGGCTTGTGTATATTGTATATTCAATAGATTGTACAATAACCCTATAAATAGGGTGATTCCATGAGGTTAAACCCTAGAAATATAAAAAGAAAGATTACATAGAATATTTACAAGATTGTAAAGAATAAACTAAATAATTACAATATTGGAATTTTAGAAAGTCAATATTCTAAGACTTCTTTAATTTGGAAATCTCCAAAATTTATTCCCAATACTTGCAATATTAATTCCCAAGATATTTCTAAAATCTCTTCAATTTAGGAATTGCCAATATTCTTTACAATTCCAACTCTTATTCTTCCACCCCAACGTCAAAAATCAAAATAAATCCTAATAATTAAAATCAATTATTTTAAAAATAAATATAAAAAAATTAATAAAAAAGAAGATATGAGTTTAATTTATATAAATTCTCTCACTTATTTTTATTCAAAATGATTTTTTTATTTAAATTCTTAATTATCATGTTTATGAATTACGTTTTACTAAATTTTTAATATTTAAATTCTCAAATCTTTTAATCAACACATCTTTAAATTTTCTTTATATATTTCTAAACTATTTCAAATGATAGTTTCATATATTACTTATAATTAAATTAATTTCAAACTTATTTCTTGTACCAAAAATCAATAATAGAAAAAAAGAATGCCTCGGACAATGACAAAAATATACGCCCAAGTGGTTGAGTTCTAAAAGGGTTAGAGTTTCACAGGGACGCGATCGATGTTTAATAAATATATATATGTTTTCTACACATGACAACACTAATATTCGTATCTAAAATATTTTTTAATTTTAAATATTTATAATAAATTAATTAATATTTATGTAAAGTTTTTTATATATTTTATATTTACATATTTTTTCATATTTAATAAATTATTTATTTATTTAATTATAATTATAATTTTTATATTATTTTTCTTATTATTAATAATTATATATTTGATCATATTAAATTATTATTATTATTATTATTATAAAATGATTATTTTAATATTTTTGTAAAATAATTAATATTTTTATTTTTTATATTTACATATTTTCTCATATTTTTATTTTACTTTTTCTTAATATTGAAAAATAATCAAATTCGAATTCAAATTTGTTAACTTAGTATTAATAAATTGTAATCATATTTATATTACCAATTTCAAAAATAGAATTTTATAATTTTTTAGATTAGAAGGCAACTCTTGAAATTTTCTCCTCTTTCTTTCTTGTCGACATGAACATCCTTTTGATATGTAAGGACAAAATCTGATATGAAATATGAAATAATTGACTAGTCCCATCAAAGCCCAGGCTTTTAATTTAGAATTGCACAATAAATATAGTAGAAGGAAAAATTCTATATAATGGTCTCCTAGATGTTATAAAAATTAATAATTTAATATTTAAAAAAGTATTAAAAATTATGAATAATGAGGTATTTAAAAAAGGAAAATGCCCATGAAAATATGAAAGTCATTATTCAAAATATTCGATCTCTTAAAAAAAAAAAAAATCCAAACTTCTCTTTTCCCTTCTTTGGGCTGAGGCCATGGCTGCAAAAAAAATAAAGATCAACGACCAACTAATTAAGGTTTTCTTGACTTTAGTTTCTCGCCTCTTCATTCAAACCTATGACTTTACTAGAAACATGAAGGGATAGTAATAGCTAGGATAAATGACATGTAAAGCAATTTTGAAATTAATCTGTTTTCCATTTGCAAAGGGAGGTATCGTTTTGAGGTATTTTTTTTTTAAAAGAAATTCAAACTCAAAATTTTTAAAAAAATAAATTAGTGTTAATTGAATTATAATTCATCAAAATTTTTAAACATTTTTGTCTTATCAAGTAGTTGCAATTTTATAATGCTTAAAAATGTTATGTTAAAATCAAATTGATTATTAGTCTATTAAAATAAATTAATAATTATTTTAATTTTGATAAGTAATATTTTTTAATATCTTTTTAAATTCAAAACATTATGATAAAATTCACTTAAATTTGAAAAAAAAAATGATATATTCGGAAGAAGTCATTGGATTTTATCAAGGCGGCTATCAATACTGATAAGTAGAGCAATAGGAAAAATCTGAAAATTACGTGACATAGAAAATCTTATATGTATTTTTTAATTTGGAAGAGTAATATTCTTTAATAAATAGGGAAAATTTGAGTGAACAGGAATCCTTAATGACAATGAGACAGCAGTCACTAATGAACAATTAGTTTAATGGAAAGGGTGTTATATTATTTAATTAAAAATCGGGTTTGAATTTTAAAAATGGAAAGAAATATATCAGAAGATCTCTTTTTCGAAAAGGGGTCTGACTGCCATTTGAATCAAATTAGTCAGTTAATGATTTTGGATATAAAAAAAGTGTGATAAAAAAGAATCCAAGATTGAGAGGATTTTTCTTTCCTTGACAGCTCTCCCTCAAGAATTATTTGTGCCTTTAGTTTCAACTAAATTATCGTTTGGCATCTAAAAATTAGGATAGCAAACACAATAGTCTTACTAGAAGATGTCCTGATGAAGTGCTCGACAAAGACTTATTTGTTGCTACCTTTGTTAGAGAATAAACTTGATATATATATAAAGACAAAATGGCTATTCATAGGAGTCATAATTGTTGAGAATTTTGAATAGTTTAGTTTCATGGAAAATGTGAAAATAAGGTGAGCCATATAATGTCTCGCCAAATATGGAAAGATAAGATCAAATACATGAACTTTGTGTAGAAATTCCAAAAATCAAATATTTGTATGGTTCAAAATATGGACATGTGATTTTTGTGTCTCTATTATTGAATAATTGTATTAAACGTGATTGTAGAATTGAGTCCTATATAAAATATTTTTCTTTTCCTCTAGTTCTCTCATCTCTTCTATTATTCTATAAATTCTATAGTATTTTTGAGTGTAGTATAGTCTAAAGCAATGTTTGTGCTATCAACAGTCTTGACTTTCTTCTGTTGATGAGTTGTATGTGATAACGTGTAAATTGTTGAATTTATTATTGATATTATGGTTTGATTTTGCACTGCTTAATATTTTAATAATTGTTTTTATTGATTTTTATTTTTAAGAGATTGAATTTGAAAATTTGGATCAAAATAGGTTTAAAGAGACATTGTGAAACTAAATAGAGCAAACATCTTATTGGACCTTGAAGAAGAGAAAGATTGAGTTTATTTTTAGTAAATTTTATGAGAGTTTTTATTTTTTAGTAAGAAAATTGTTTTTAGTAGGAGTAAAAAGTTGTAATTTTATCTATTAGAGGAGTTCTTATTTTGTTGGAAAAAAGATTCCTTTTTTACCATAGAGACAAAAACAAAAAAAAAATTAGTCAGATAATGATTTTGGATATAAAAAAAGTGTAATAAAAAAAAATCCAAGATTGAGAGGATTTTTCTTTCCTTTACAGCTTTTTGTATATCACGATTTCGGACAAATATACCATAATCGAATATTGTGTATAGTGCGAAACAAGTGCCGTCCCCACAAGGATATTATGTATTACCAATTATAAAATGCCCTATCTAAGTTGGGCAAAACGAATCAAGATTATAAAGATATCAAAACTATGAAAATATCAAAAACAAAATATTGATTAATGAAAACCCTAATTTTATAAAACCCTAAGATATCGATTTCATCTGTTTTCAATCTTTTACACGGTAGAATTCTTTCAAATCCCTTAAAGTTTATTGACTAAAGATTCATTCTTGAAGATGACAGATTTCCCAAAATTAGATTCACCCAATGGTCATGTAATGAAACTCTAATTCGATTAACCAAAACCCAATGGTCATGCAATCTTAATTAGGCCCAATTGTATTAAGATTTATGGAATATCTGTAATTTAGGGTTTCCCGTAAAATCTCCACACACAGAGTTAATCATCCGTCGATCTCATAATCCTATATGGATTCTATTGTATTGGTCAGATTTCATGCAATCTTCTCTCGATCTCATGCATGTAATTACAAATCATCAAATCGCAGGTACCTATACGAATGAAGCATTAAGTTCTACAATAAAATATCATCAAAGAATGAATATGTCAATAAAGATTTGAGGAAAAGAAATAAATCAAACCATGCTATTAATCAAAGAACAAAATCCATCGAATTCTAGGAGCAAGAAATCTAAATAGACATGATAAAGAAAAGTAAGAAAGGTAAAGAAAACATCCCCTTTGCACCCAAAGGAATCCTCCTCCAAAGGAGGTGGCTGCTAAGGTTTCCCATCTCCTCCCTTTTTTTATATAAAAGATGTCTTCTCCTTATAATTTAATTGCTAAAAGTGCTAAATGACTTAAAATTCGTGGGTTTTCATAATAGCTTGATACTTCACTTGGACTTGGGCGTTTGGAACTCATGGGCCTTGATTTCCAGCACTGCAGTAATTTCGACTCAAATTTCGGATATCTTCTGGTCTGACCCAGCCTCTGAGGTCATCATAAGATTTGTAGGCCTTGAAGTTTTCTTTCCAACCCAATAAAAATCAGGTCAATTGGATATCGGAATAAAAAGTTATGTCCAAAATACAAACAGTTATCTGTGCAGTCCAATATTTTTAAATAAACCCAATAATCTTAAAATAAAACCCACGAAAATAATCAATGTAAAATCATCAAATAAAACCTAAAAATAGTTCTAAAAGTCATAAATAAAGTTTGAAATAAAATAAAATAAAATAAATTCAAGTGTATAAAAATATCGCTATCAAATACCCCATTATCTTTAATTCAAATCATAAATTCAAGGTGCAAAAGGGGATGCATCAATCCTTAATCTTTCCATCTTTTATCCTTCCCCTTTTTTTCTCATTATCTTTATCTTCTTCCTCTTTTTCTCTCATTTCTCATCTTTCCTCCATTCTATTTTCATCTATCTTCATTCTTTTCATCCATTTTCTACTTTATTATGTCATTCTTTATCTTTTCTCTTTATTTCCCCCCTTTTTTCAAAAACTTGTTACGAGATTTTTGTATATCACGATTTCGGGTAAGTATACCCTAGTCGAATGTTGTGTATAGTGCGAAACAAGTGTCGTTCCTACAAGGATATTATGTATTACCAATTATAAAATACCCTATCTAAATTAGACAAAACGAATCAAGATTACAAAGATATCAAAATTATGAAAATATCAAAAACAGAATATTGATTAATGAAAATTCTAATTTTATAAAATCCTAAAATATCGATTTCATCTGTCCCAATCTTTTACACGGTAGAATTCTTTCAAATCTCTTAAAGTTTATTAACTAAAGATTCATTCTTGATGATGACAGATTTTCCAAAATAAGATTTACCCAATGGTCATGCAATGAAACCTTAATCCGATTAACTAAAATCCAATGGTCATGCAATCTTGATTAGACCGAACTACATTAAGATTTATGGAATATCTGTAATTTAGGGTTTCTCCTAAAATCCCCACACACAGAGGTAATCATCCGTTGATCTCATAACCCTATATGGATTCTATTGTATTGGTCAGATTTCATGTAATCTTCTCTCGATCTCATGTATGTAATCGCAGATCATCAAATCACAGGTATCTATACGAATGAAGCATTAAGTTCAATAATAAAATATCATCAGAAAAAGAATATGTCAATAAAGATTTAAGAAAAAGAAATAAATCAAACCATGCTATTAATCAAAAAACAAAATCCATCGAATCCTAGGGACAAGAAATCTGAATAGACAAGATAAAGAAAAGTAAGAAAGGTAAATAAAACATCCCCTTTGCACCCAAAGGAATCCTCCTCCAAAGGAGGTGGCTGCTAGGGTTTCCCATCTCCTTCCTTTTTTTATATAAAAGATGTCTACTCCTTATAATCTAATTGTTAAAAGTCCTAAATGACTTAAAATTCGTGAATTTTCATAATAACTTGATATTTCACTTGGACTTGGGCGTTTGGAACTCATGAGCCTTGATTTCCAGCACTGCAACAATTTCAACTAAAATTTCGGATATCTTCTGGCCTGACTCAGCCTCTGAGGTCTTCATAAAATTTGTAGGCCTTGAAGTTTTCTTTCTAACCCAATAAGAATCAGGTCAATTGGATATCGGAATAAAAAGTTATGCCCAAAATACTAACAGTTATCTGTATAGTCTAATATTTTTAAATAAGCCCAATAATCTTAAAATAAAACCCATGAAAATAATCAATGTAAAATCATGAAATAAAACCTAAAAATAGTTATAAAAGTCATAAATAAAGTCTGAAATAAAATAAAATAAATAAATTCAAGTGTATAAAAATATCACTATCAACAACTCTCCCTCAAGAATTATTTGTGCCTTTAGTTTCAAGTAAATTATCGTTTGGTATCTAAAAATTAGGATAGCTAACACAATAGTCTTACTAGAAGATGTCCTGATGAAGTGCTCGACAAAGACTTATTTGTTGCTACCTTTGTTAGAGAATAAACTTGATATATATATAAAGACAAAATGGCTATTCATAGGAGCCATAATTATTGAGAATTTTGAATAGTTTAGTTTCGTGAAAAATGTGAAAATAAGGTAAGCCATATAAAAGATCAATTGTCTCACCAAATATTGAAAAGATAAGATCAAATACATGAACCATGTGTAGTAATTCCAAAAATCAAATATTTGTATGGTTCAAAATATGTACATGTGATTTTTGTGTCCCTATCATTGAATAGTTGTATTAAACGTGATTGTAGAATTGAGTCCTATATAAAATATTTTTCTTTTCCTCTAGTTCTCTCATCTCTTCTATTATTCTATAAATTCTATAGTATTTTTGAGTGTAGCATAGTCTAAAGCAATGTTTGTGCTATCAATAGTCTTGACTTTTTTCTGTTGATGAGTTGTATGTGATAACGTGTAAATTGTTGAATTTATTATTGATATTATGGTTTGATTTTGCACTGCTTAATATTTTAATAATTATTTTTATTGATTTTTATTTTTAAGAGATTGAATTTGAAAACTTGGATCAAAATGGGTTTAAAGAAACATTGTGAAACTAAATAGAACAAACATCTTATTGGACCTTGAAGAAGAGAAAGATTGAGTTTATTTTTAGTTAATTTTAGTAGAGTTTTTATTTTTTAGTAAGAAAATTGATTTTGAATAGGAGTAAAAAGTTGTAATTTTATCTATTTGAGGAGTTTTTAATTCGTTGGGAAGAAGATTCTTTTTTGACCTGGGAGACAAAAAAAAAATAAAGGAAGGCTGCTCATTCAAGAATCCTCAATAGGGACGGCTATTATTCTTCATAGAGAGACATACTGTTCATAAAATCCCAAGAGTGCTTAGACGGCTGCATACTCCTCCTTCTAGGTTTTCATTTTTTTTTCTTTTATTCTTAGAAACATTGTTATTTTTATTTTCTTTTGTTGAAAACTCACTACCACGAGTGATTAGTTTATTTTTTTTTTATTTAAGAGAAATTTTCATTTGAGTGTCATCATTGTGAGATTATGTATTTCATTTAATTTTTTACCCTTTTAATCCAAGTTTTCGTAGGTTCTTGATTTATTTACATGAATGATTGGTATTGTTTATTCTGATAATTTAATTCAATATTAATTTTTCTATTACTATTCAGGATTTTAGTGATTCGTAATTATCATGAATGAATGATACAAGTAACAACTAGGTTATTTATGTTTATAAATCTTTTACCGATATTCATGTTTAATCTAGGGAATCGATGGAATAAAATTAAATAATTGCGACTATCCCAATTATTTGTATTTTGGTTTAACTGTTTTCACATAATTTAATACTGTCATTATATTGATATGGAATGCTATCGAGTCCAGTCGATTAATGATAAGTTTCAATTATATACTGGATTTGATCGATTAAATTAGGAAAACTCAAGATTTATTACGACTATTCTAATAAATTTAAGGTTAAATAGTTGAATTGCGAGAATATCAATTTTTTAATCGATAATCAGTGAAATAATCGAATGTATGAGCTCTTTGATCAGAGTTTTAATAGATTGATTTTGTTTTAATATTTATTATTTTGATTGTTGATTTATTTCTTTTTTTTAGTTATTATTTTTAATTTATAAATTTATTTAACAAATCTTTTATTTTTATTTAAAAAATTAAATTAATTTAATTCTCTTAAAATTCAATCGGATATTATTATTATTATAAATTTATTGGATCAAAAAGTTAAAATTAATTTTGAGAGATTCAATAATCAGTTTCTTTATTTTTGTTCTTACTCGTCTGAGACAAAAATGCATTCTATAAAACCCAACGGCGGACCACATAGTATCATGTAATAAATCAGCAAGTACAATGGCTTTACTATCAACATCATTGCAGCAATATTTGCAAAAACTACAAAGATCGGCACTACTCAATCCGTCCATTTTCTTTGTTGCAGTCTTGTACTTGATTTACCTATTAATTAAGCTCTCAAAAACGGCTAGCAAAAGAAACTTTCCTCCATCCCCACCCAAGCTACCACTCATCGGGAATCTCCACCAGCTTGGTTTACTCCCACACCGCTCTCTTCAAGCCCTCTCTCACAAGTATGGCTCTCTGATGCTGTTACACTTAGGAAAAGCTCCAACCCTTGTGGTTTCATCAGCAGAGATGGCTTGCGAAATCATGAAGATCCGTGATGCAGAGTTTGCAAATAGGCATGCTACATGGACTATGAAGGAACTTCTCTACGGATGCGAGGAAATAGCCTTTTCTCCATACTGTGACAGCTGGAGGAACCTAAGGAAGTTCTGCATGACTGAGCTTCTGAACCAGAGAAGCGTTCAATCATTTAACTATGTCCGAGAAGAAGAAACAACAGATCTTATTAGAAGGTTACAGAATTTGAGTCTTCAGAAGGTTCCAATTAATCTAGGTCAGATGCTAAATGATACAACAACCAACATAATTTGCAGGTGCGTTCTTGGTCGAAAGTACCATGGAGATGATGATACCAAATTTGGAAAATTATCGGAGACGATTTTGAGTCTCTTGCTAGCTTTCAGCTTCCGAGAGTACTTTCCTTCCATTGGATGGATGGATAAGTTCACAGGGTTGGACAGGAAAGTTAGAGAGACTTTTGAAGTAGTTGAATGTATTCTGGATGATTCAATCAAAGAACAGAAGCACCCGAAGCGTAAAGGCCAGCAGTCTGAGAAAAAAAACTTCATCCAAACTCTACTTAATCTTAAGAATGATAGCGTTGCAGGGTGCTATGCCAATCAAAACTCCATAAAGGGAATCCTTCTGGTACGTATCTTCTTGCAAACATTGAGTATGTTCCTATACCCAATTTAACTTCACTAAACTCACATGTTTGCTTAAAGTGCAGGACATGCTAGTTGGAGGAAACAATACAACTTCAACAACAATGGAATGGGCTATGACTGAGCTAGTGAAGTGTCCAACTCTAATGAAGAAAGCGCAAGAGGAAGTGAGAAGAGTTGTCGGAAGGAAAACGCGCATAGATGTCAATGATCTCAACCAAATGGAATTCCTAAAATCAGTGATCAAGGAGACTCTAAGATTACATCCTGCAGCTCCTTTGCTAGCTCCTCGAGAAACGTCAACATGGATAAAACTAAAAGATTATGACCTTCCACCCAAAACAACAGTGTTTGTCAATGTCTTTGCAGTTCAGAGGGAACCCAGACTTTGGGACATGCCAGAAGTGTTTCGTCCGGAAAGATTTCACAATAGTCCATTAGATTTCACCGGTCAACATTTCAAATTCATTCCCTTCGGTGCTGGAAGAAGGATTTGCCCCGGAATATCATTCACAAATGCAACAATGGAGTATGTGCTTGCCAACCTCTTATACTGGTTTGATTGGGATTTACCAAGAGGACAGACCGGGGAGGACTTAGACATGGCAGAAGTTTATGGAACCGTTCTTCGGATGAAAAATCCCCTTCACTTGGTACCAATACTTTACGGTACTTAATAATTCATGATATTATATCATGCAGTTTGTAGCAATTGAATGGTCGAAACTCTTCTGTTGTTTTCTTATGGTTGTTTTGAATAAGTCTGATGTGGTCCTTGTTACTATATTTGGTATAGGAGTAAATTGGATTTGGTAGGGTGTGAAGTGTGGTGGGGAATATGTGGGGACGATTGTGCGCGGGGGGTGGGAGAGAGAATGAATGTGGTAGGTTTATGAGAGGATCAAGAGAAATAAATAATGTCATTAGAGGATGAAGACAATTGGAGAATCCAAGAAAAGACTAGTTCAGTTACATTACTATTATTTTTATTATTTTTTTTTGTCTTATATTAATAAGTATTAAAAATTATATTCTAATTAATCTGAGCAATTATCAGATTCATTTTAATGCACAGTCCTTTTAATGCTATTATTTTTAAGTTTCAAATTCGAAACTTAATTAAAAGATTTAAAACTCTTTTCTATTTCTAAAGCAGGTTTATGAGAGGATCAAGAGAAATAAATAATTTCCTTAGAGGATGAAGACAATTGGAAAATGCAAGAAAGGATTCGTTCTGTTACATTATTATCATTTTTATTATTTTTTTGTCTTATTTAATAAGTATTAAAAATTATATTCTAATTAATTTGAATACTAATCGAATTCATTTTAAAGGACAGTTCTTGTCACATCCTGATCCTCGGATCGAGTACGCAATAGCTGCCGCATCGTCTCAATACACAGACATAACCTCCCCATATACCGAGACTCGACAATACAATCAAATTTACAATAAATTATCAAAAGTATCAAACTCATCAAAACAAAAAATTATTTAAACAATACACATGCAAGAAACTCATCCGGCTCATCTCTGAACGTACAAACACACATTGGCACACATCGGGGAGTGGGATCTGTACATGCAATCATATATCAGCACACATCGGGGAGTGAGAATCTGTATATGCACGAGTACACATCAACACACATCGGGGAGTGAAAACCTGTACATGCACGCATGCGATGTGACCATCCTAGCCACCCAAAATCTTCAATATAAATAAAGCATTTAATAAACAAGAAATCCCAAAACATAACCGTCAGATTTTACCAACACTTACCGAAGAAAACAAATCAGTATTGGTAAAATCCTAACGATATGAGATGTACAGAACTTCACAAAATCAAAGGAAAATAGCAAAAGCTAATAATTATAATCCAAATATCTCAGTACGGAATAAAACAGTTTTCCAAAAATAAAAAAATCAAAATAATAAGATACAAATAAAAAATCGTCGGATTTTATCAATACTTGCCAAAAAATCAGCTAAAATCAATAAAATCCGCACGGTATGGAGTGTACAGACTTCCCTTTTACCATGGTACTGAGAACTATGATTCTCCTAGATTCCTGCATATGCCAAATACCTATACAATCCGTAAAAATACTGCGCAAGCTCCGACGTATAGTCTCCTAGCTAAGTATCCTTTGAAAAATAGGAAGAGAGGGGTGAGTATAGGGGTATACTTAGTGAGTGGAGTGCAATGGTGTGATTGTGTTCATAAATAAGGGGTGAATATGGGGCAGTCAAAACATATCTCATAAATAGCAGTTTATATGCATAAAACATTTCAATAAATCACAATTTACAAAATATACATCCATGTCAATTATCCTTTCAGAAAATCCTGGGGTCCTATCGAAAAACACTTCCGTCTTAGGGCGGCCAAACCCAGACGAAAGTCCGCTAAGGGTTTTTCTATCCAATGTCTCAAAACAAACCCCCTTCCTTGGCGTTGGCTCGTACCTCACCGGGGTGCACCAGATATAGCACGAGTTCGACAGAAGGAGGGATGTCAAACTCCCCCGCACATCCAAATCTCAAACCACGCCACCTCGTCGGGTCGCTCCGAGGTGGGAATATGATTATAGTCATCTTCGGCACCCTTGATTTCTCAATCAATCCATTTCACAAGCAATGTGCTATAATTTTCCATCAAATAATCAACAATCTTATGCCAAATCAATTCATAGAGCAATATCAAATAACATATTGCACAAAATCATTGTTAAACACAATGGATGTATTTATATTTCACAATCCAGTTCAGACATCCCACAGTTACAAAACAATTTACATAAATCATGTAAAATCTTTCAAAATCATTTATAAAGCAATTTTTAAAATATGTTACTCATTTATGAACACAATGAACCATCCACTCACCTCTAGAGAGGGTATTCACTCTTTAATTATCAATTTTATTCGATTTGAGTCCTTTAAACTTCCCCAAATGATTAACCTAATCAAACATTGCAATTATCATCAAATAAAATCTCTATAACAAAGGTTTTCACATTTTCCAAATTTAATTTACCCTTAATTGCACATCCAAAATTTCTAAATTCTCATTTCATCACCCGAAAATCATTCACATCCCTAACGGACTTTAAGTCCCAATATTTTCTGATTTTCTTCCAATTTCACATAACGATTAACTCTTTTCATGCATATTTCAATTTAAATTTTGAAAAAGCTACTCTATTCAACTCAATATACTTCTAGCATCCCTTAGCATGCTTCCTACATCTCAAACTGCCTAATTCATATAATATCCTATACTTAACCTTAATAATTACATATAAGACATCATAAAATGTATCCTAATCAAATTTAACATATGTTCTAACATATGCGATACTTATTACCCTATATTTATCCTAAATTCAGTTAACTAATCGAATGGATCAGAAATCCTTCACCTAGGGTTTCTCGGTTCGCAGACCTAGCCTCCATTCGCCATTGGATTCAATCTCAAACCTGTAACATTTCCAATTTGAAACAATTGTTAGAAATTAAACCTAACTACTAAGAACATTCAAACTCTAGAACTAGAATCGGAAAATCCATTCTCACCTATGCAGACCCGCGGCCTAGGGTTTCCAAAACTCTACTGTTCTGCCGGCTTGGGCTTCTGCAAAGATCACAGAAGTGTTCACGGCTGAGGAAAACAAGGGCGCGAGCGAACTGAGGGAGGAGAGACGTTGTCGCGCGCAAAGGGAAAGAGAAGAGAGCGAACGTTCTCTATTCGCGTGGGAAGGAGACAGAGCAGAGGGAGTAGAGAGGGAGAGAGAGAGAGAAAGAGAGAGAGTGGGAAATAGAGAGAGATCGTGGGAGAAGGAGAGAGAACAGAGAGTGACAGAGAGAGAATAAGAGGGGTCGAAGGGGAAAGAGAGAGAACGAGAGAGAAAAACAAAGGGAAGAAGAGAAAGAGAGAGAAAACACGGGCGATGGGGGTGGTGGTGTGGTGGTGATGGTGGTTGGCGGTGGAGAGTGCAGCGGGCGACGAAGGAATCGCGAAGGAGAGGGAGAGAGCTTCGGTCGAACGAAGGGGAGGAAGAGAGAGAGAAAATCAATTAGGGTTTTCCAACTCTAATTGAATTTGCGGGGAGTGCTGCGTTTCACTCCGAAATGTAGCATCTCCTCTCTCTCTTTATATATATATATATTCAAATAAATATACAATTATATATATATGTGTGTATATATATATTCACACTCATTTTTCACTAAAATTTAAATTTTTCATAAAAATAGAATTTATTACAATTCGCGGACACGACAATTTAAAATATACCAAAAAATCAAATTTAACACCCCAAAATCAAAAATCAATATAATTTGAAAATTTTCTTTATATTATTACCAAGATATTTACTAAGTATCTCTAATACCGAATTTTCGGTACTACAACACTTAACCCCTTAAAAATAAATTTCGTACTCGAAATGTCAAAATACGATTTATACATCAAAGAACTGCGGCTATTGTTTCCACATTGTTTCTTCAGTCTCCCAAGTCTGTTCTTTCACTTTATTATATTCTCCACAACACTTAAACCACAGGAATTTGCCTATTTCTCAATTGTTTGAAATGCTAATCTAGTATTTGCACAGGCTGCAACTTTGAAACTCAGATCTAGATTCAATTCTATCAGAGGAGTTTCAATCATATGAGAAGGATCCGACAATTATTTCTTAAAATATGTTAAGATTGACATATTTTAACTTCAGAATCAACAACTAAACTATCAAGACTCCAAAACTATGAAAATTCCTTAAATTATCTTTCAAAGAGGCCCTAAATAAGAAATGACTACTACTATGTCATGTCCATATCAATTGCCGATCCAAAGGTAAAGAAAATCCTTATATTCTCAAACTTGTGTATAATGAAATATAGATCAAACTCAATACGACCTATACTAAGTGAGGAAATTTAATCCACTGACAATATTTGAACGCTTCCTAGTTTTAAATCTCAAATCTTTAGTTGGATAACTCTTTAATCAAGGAATTTCTATCATAATCATTCTTAATTAACTTTTGTATCATGCAATATCTCCAATATTCTATCCAAATCATATTAAGCACATATATCCGTATATCACCAGTGTCTGCAATAATACCCCCAAATCATCGAAGTAATAATTACTTCTAGTGCCTCTTATATTTATCACTGTTACTCTTTAGACATTATAATCTTTCCATCTGCATATAGCGCTTTTAATACAGCTTCCTATTTGAATTGAATTTTAAAAATTACTAAATAATGACAATTTCCACGTCTCATTTTATACAAAATCTTGTACCAGTTCTGTATCTTTGGGTGGTCGGTTTATCTATAAACTACATACATGTTGTAATATATTTGACATTAAATAGAGGGGAAGTCATCAACAAAATATACCAAAATTTCATTTTCACTCCAAATATTTCCAACCTATTGAAATATATCCACATTAATCATCTTAATTTAGTCATACGCAACCATAGTAGAACATCTGCATAACTCTCCATCTAATTTTTTTTTTTGAATCTATTTTTCAATACCTCCTATTCATATTCCTATATGTCTGCCAACAAGAACTTAATTTTAGATCTTTATATGCCACAATAGTTCTTATAGTGTTGTCACAAACAAACAGTTCTCCTACAAGTAATCAAACCACAAGCCATATAAGTCAAGGGTCCCTTTAATTATCAAATAACAAATTCTAGAATGAACCCAATTTATGGCAATTTCAAAATGCAATGTTCCATAATCCTATAGAAAAATCTCTTTGCAGTATAAGAATCTGTTTTAGTCATACAATACTAACCATTACAATTTCAATAACCAAGGGTCCACATATATAGTGTATTAACCTTATTCTCACAATATAAATATCCCTTCAAAGGATCACAATCATTAGTTATAAACAATTAGAAGGAACTTTCTAACAATTCCTACCAATACCCTTTCCGTCTACTTTTACCAACTTCTAATTCATTGTACCTAATGTTCTAAATTCACATCCCATATAATATAGTTCAAAACAACCCTTGAATTCGTATAATATATAAAATAGCTGATATTTGAATTGATAATACTTATTGATAGTCTTATAACATTTTTGTCTAAAGAGAAAAGCAATAATTTCCATGATACTTTTCATACCCTCATTCTCTCCCCCCCTTTTTTTTTGTATTTACACCAAGAACCTCTAATCTCTTTAGCATTATCTAAAGATGACATTCAAAGATGGAAAGGGATTACATTACCTTGAGAGAAAACACCCAATGCTTGTAACTTCCGAATAGAGTGTGTAAATAAAATGAGTATGAATGCCTTACCTTTTACCTAAAACACCTTTTACCTAAAACTCACATTCTGACAAATAAAGATCATAAGCAAACACTTTAAATATTCAACCTATGAAACATCCTTATCATGCTTCTTAATATAATCAATTATTTCATTAGCAACTAAGGCTAGACCCAAAATCGACCTCCTATAAAAGCAATCTATTTACAAGAAGTGATATCATCAAGCACCACACAAGTTATCAGCATTCTTTTAAGAAACTCTATTTGTCACCAGCTTGCTAGTGTAACAGAAAAGGCATCACTTACCAGCAAGCCAAAGAGGTTTCTTTAAACCAGCCAGTCAAATTCCTCTAATCCTTGCGAGGTGCTAATAATTCCATAGAAAGTTCTATAAGAGAAACTCTGATATTATGTAGCAATAGTCCTATTCAATTCACACTTCAGAGTTCTGGGACAAGCCAATGTAGTTGATGCAATTGTCAGTGCTAGTTCTTTTGGAAAACAAGCACTAGCTAGCAAAACAAATATAAATATTAACATACTTGTAGTTACCCACAGGATTGCACTTAATTCCTATACGCATAAGGGTTAAAAATATAAGGTCACCAACCTTCACTTGTTGTAGTAGATTGAGTGTGGGTAGAGTCTATACTCTTAATCAGTTGGCAGCGAATTTGGAACAAAGAGAAAAAATTAGGCTTACAACAGAGATGAAATATACAAAGATGGAGACCATAGAGATTTCCACGATAAACCTTGTTGTAAATCACACTTATCCGCCATAGAAATTTTATGACTAAACAATACTAGTCTATTGCCCTTCTTTCCTTCAACTAGGAACTTGGAGTCACCACTTTCATAATATTTTGATTCCTTGTCCTTTACTATATTTTATGGAGAATGAAAGACTTAACTATGTTTTATGGAGAATTAAAGACCAACTAGAAGAAACTCAAAAAAATGAGCTTTTTTTTTTTTTGTCATTTTGTTCACCTTTTCATGTTCACCACAATCTTGCTTAGGTATGTAACTAAACTAAAGAGTACGTATTGTAAAATTCAATTCAAAGACACCAAATAATAATTTTCCATCAAGCTATAGTACTCCTTTCATCCCCCAAGTTCTCACATGCAAATGACCAATAACTTTTTACAATACTTCACTAAGATTTATTGCTTACCAATACAATACATTGGACCCTATGACCGCAAAGAATAAATCCTTTTAGTCTCACCTACCAGGGACCCATATAAAGTTTTTATCAACCCTTATCTCTAGACACTATACATAGAAATGATAGAACAAAATCTGCTTATAAGTCGGTATCTTGGGATATTTATCTTTTGTCATAAGGAGTCAATATAGGTACAGTCATGTACTTTAGATATCTATTTTACTTAAAGATCTCTTAAAATGAGAAGAACCTAACGCCATATCATGTACATGTACTAAATTCTAACAGGGGCTCTACAAATAACAAATCTCATATGGTAATTGTGTTGATGGATCATAAAACCCTAGCATAACAACCATTATATTACACTACACCATTGCCCCTTGAAGTGACTTTTACACTACAACTTAATTAAGCGTCAAGATATTAGTTCAAAGGAATTTCTATAAATGTATTCTATCATTTGGCCAAACAAGCCAAGGTAGGTCTCCCATCATAATTGAAAACTATTCATATATCAGTCGGGTTGCGAAGGTAAAGTGGAAGATATCCTATTCAAATTCCTTACTCTTCGTATGGGGAACAAAACTCTACAAAGAGGGTATAACCTTAACAATTTAAAATAGAACTTAACCCAAGTGCTTAATCCCCTAAAAATAAGCATTCCTAACTTCCTAGGAAGACCGTGGAAAGTTCTGTACATTCTCCGAAGATCCTTCTTGAAAAGTCTAGCATTTTTAAATAGACAAAACGTTTTAAAGTTTTTAGAAAACTTTTGGGACATTTGGAAAACATTTGAAAACATTTCAAAATTTTCAAACTTTTAAAATCGTAAACTTGGGCTCTGATACCAATACAACTGTCACGCCCCAATCCTCGGATCGAGAACGTAACAGTCGCCGCGTCGTCTCAGTACACGGGCAGAACCTCCCAATATACCGAGACTCCGTAAGACTATCAAATTTACAATAAATCATCAAAAGTATAAAACTCCTCAAAACAAGAAATTATTTAAACAATACACATGCAAGGAACCCATCCGGTTCATCTATGAACGTACAAACACATATCGGCACATATCGGGGAATGGGATCCTGTACATGCAATCATACATCAGTACACATCGGGGAGTGGGAACCTGTACATGCACGAGTACACATCAACACATATCGGGGAGTGAGAACCTATACATGCACGCATGCGATGTGGCCATCCTAGCCACCCAAAATTTTCAACATAAATAAAGCATTTAACAAACAAGAAGACTCAAAATATAGCCGTCAGATTTTACCAACGCTTACCGAAGAAAACAAGTCAGTATCGGTAAAATTCTAACGAAATGAGATGTACAAAACTTCACAAAATCAAAGGAAAATAGCAAAAGCCAACAATTATAATCCAAATGTCTTAGTACGGAATAAAACAGTTTTCCAAAAATAGAGAAATCAAAATAATAAGGTACAAATAAAAAATCATCAGATTTTATCAATACTTGCCAAGAACTCAGCCAGTATCAATAAAATCCGCATGGTATAGAGTGTACAGACTTCCCTTTTACCATGGTACTGAGAACTATGATTCTCCAAGAATCCTGCATATGCCAAATATCTATACAATCCGCAAAAATACTGCGCAAGCTCCGATGTATAGTCTCCCAACTAAGTATCCTCTGAAAAATGGGGAGAGAGGGGTTATTATAAGGGTATACTCAGTAAGTGGAGTGCAATGGTGTGATTGTGTTCATAAATAAGGGGTGAATGTGGGGCAGTCAAAGTATATCTCATAAATAGCAGTTTATATGTATAAAACATTTTAATAAATCACGATTTACAAAATATGCATCCATGTCAATTATCCTTTCAGAAAATCCTGGGGTCCCATCGAAAAACACTACCATCTTAGAGTGACCAAATCTAGACGAAAGTCCGCCAAGGGTTTTTCTATCCAATGTCTCAAAACAAACCTCATTTCTTGGCGTTGACTCGTACCTCACTAGGGTGCATCTCAAAACAAACCTCATTCCTTAGCGTTGGCTCGTACCTCACCGGGGTGCACCAGATATAGGACAATTTCGGCAGGGAGGGACGTCAAACTCCCCTGCACATCCAAATCCCAAACCACGCCACCCCATCGGGTCGCTCCGTGGTGAGAATATGACTATAGTCATCTGCGGCATCCTTCATTTCTCAATCAATCCATTTCGCAAGCAATGTGCCATAATTTTCCATCAAATAATCAACAATGTCATGCTAAATCAATTCATAGAGCAATATCAAATAACATATGACACAAAATCATTCTTAAACACAATGGATGCATTTATATTTCACAATCCAGTTCAGACAGCCCACAGTTACAAAACAATTTACATAAATCATGTAAAATCTTTCAAAATTATTTATAAAACAATTTTTAAAACATGTTACTCATTTATGAACACAATGAACTATCCACTCACCTCTAGAGAGAGTATTCACTCTCTAATTATCAATCTTATTCGATTTGAGTCATTTCAATTTCTCCAAATGATTAACCTAATCAAACATTGCAATTATCATCAAATAAAATCTCTATAACAAGGGTTTTCACATTTCCCAAATTTAATTTACCCTTAATTGCACATCCAAAATTTCTAAATTCTCATTTCATCACCCGAAGATCATTTACATCCCTAATGGACTTTAAGTCCCAATATTTTCCGATTTTCTTCCAATTTCACATAACGATTAACTCTTTTCATGCATATTTCAATTTAAACTTTGAGAAAACTACTCTATTCAACTCAACATACTTCTAGCATCCCTTAGCATGCTTCCGACATCTCAAACTGCCTAATTCATATAATATCCTATACTTAACCTTAATAATTACATATAAGACATCGGAAAATGCATCTTAATCAAATCTAACATATATTCTAACATATGTGATACTTATTACCCTAAATTTATCCTAAATTTAGTTAACTAATCGAATGGATCAGAAATCCCTCACCTAGAGTTTCTCGGTTCGCAAACCTAGCCTCCATTCGCCATTGGATTCAATCTCAAACCTGTAACGTTTCTAAATTGAAGCAATTGTTAGAAATTAAACCTAGCTACTAAGAACATTCAAACCCTAGAACTAGAATCGGAAAATCCATTCTCACCTATGCAGACCCACGGCCTAGGGTTTCCAAAACTCTACTGTTCTGTCGGCATGGGCTTCTGCAAAGATCGCAGAAGTGTTTACGGCTGAGGAAAACAAGGGCGTGAGCGAATTGAGGGCGGAAAGGCGTTGTTGTGTGCAAATGGAAGGAGAAGAGAGCGAACGTTCTCTATTTGTGCGGGAAGGAGACAGAGTAGAGGGAGTAGAGAGGGAGAGAGAGAGAGAAAGAGAGAGAGAGTGGGAAATAGAGAGAGATCGTGGGAGAAGGAGAGAGAACAGAGAGTGACAGAGAGAGACCGAGAGGGGTCGAAGGGGAAAGAGAGAGAACGAGAGAGAAAAACAGAGGGAAGAAGAGAAAGAGAGAGAAAACACGAGCGATGGCGGTGGGGATGGTGGTTGGCGGTGGAGAGTGCGGCGAGCGACGAAGGAATCGCGAAGTTGAGGGAGAGAGCTTCAGTCGAACGAAGGGGAGGAAGAGAGAGAGAAAATCAATTAGGGTTTTCCAACCCTAATTGAATTTGCGGGGAGTGCTACGTTTCACTTCGAAACGCAGTATCTCCTCTCTCTCTTTTTCTTTTATATATATATATATATATTCAAATAAATATACAATTATATCTATATGTGTGTATATATATATTCGCACTCATTTTCCACTAAAATTTAAGTTTTTCATAAAGATAGAATTTATTACAATTCACGGACACGACAATTTAAAATATACCAAAAATTTCAATTTAACACCCTAAAATCAAAAATCAATATAATTTGAAATTTTTCTTTATATTATTACCAAGATATTTATAGAGTATCTCTAATACCGAATTTTCGATATTATAGTTCTTCTAATATTATTATTTTTAAGTTTCGAATCCAAAACTTAACTAAAAGATTTAAAACTCTTTTCCATTTCCAAATTTCTCAACATAACATTAATCTTTTACTTACCTTTTGGGAGAACAAAGAACAGTGCAATACTTTTGTTCTTTCATATCAAGAGTAATGGGCTGAAGACTTCTTTGGATAAGATCAAAGAGAAGATGACTTCAAAGTAACAGCAAAGACAATGGCCGCGCTGATGATGTCATAGCAGCAATATTTGCAAAGCAGCAAAGAATAATGGGACTTAATCTCTCCATCTCCTCCCTTGTTTTCTTTTCCTTGGAGGACAGTAAATAATAAATGTGTACATAAATAATTTATAAATGTATAGGAGGAGAGCATATAATATATTAGCATTAATCAATCAAAATGAGTTTTAACATCATCGTGAAAATGTAGGGTTTTGTGCCGTGAGAGCTCGAGCTCCTTACAACTTCTTTTGGGTCCTCTGTCAATTGAACACACTATATTTATAATCTCTTCTCTCTTTCTCAATAAGGCCCGTGCTCATAACTAATAGATGTATTGACTTTTGAATTTACTGAACACATTATTTCTAAGTTATACATACTCCAACGCTTTGTTTTCAACAATACTCTCAAGGTTACATGGAATGGCAAACTTCCCACCATCCCCACCAAAACCACCCCTGATTGTTAATCTCCACCAGCTTGGTTCGCATCCACACCACTCTCTTCGAGCCCTCTCTGATGAGTATGGCCCTCTAGGGATGCAAGGGAGTAACCTTGTGTCTCAGTGACAGCTGGGAGGGAACTAAGGAAGGTTAGTGTTAAGGAACTTTTGAGCCAAAAAAGTCTGCTATCATTTGACTACATCTAGGAAGAGGAAACCGCAGAAATGATTACAACATTAATTACAGAAACAATGTCTTTAGAGGATTCCAGCTAATATAGGATAGATGCTAGTTGATACCTGAGGCAGTGGAAAGCTACGGTGGGTTCGAAAAAGAAACAACCATTTTCTTTACTATATGATAAGTATTTTTGGATTAAATCATATCCAAAAATTATCATTAATGATTGATATTTTCTAAGTTACGCATCTACTTATATCATGATTTTGCAAATTATTATACAAATTTGAACATGATACAACCAATGTGATTATCGAAAATATTAGTGTTATTAATCCTAGATGCCATATCAATAGCAATAATTAGAGTAAATAAAGAAAAAAGAAATAAAAAATAAAGATAGAAGAAACTAAATATCTAAACTTGATGTTAAATGCACAAAAATATTGAGCTTAGTGGGCATTCATCCTTTATCATATGTTGTCAACACTCTATTCGACAAGCTATGTTGTAAGAAAATTACAAGAACCTTCTCTAATTAGAGGTGAGATCTAGGATCTATCTGTTACATTTTCTCTCAGTTTATGATTTATAGTTATTGTAACTCCTATTTTGGTGAATAAATTTTGATTTCTAGTTTTCACATGTAATTTCTGATTTGATTGAAAAATTGAATTTTTAAATCTATGATCAGTTTAAATATATAGTTTATTTATTTAGATCTGGATCAAATTATGACCAATATTTTATTGGTGTTCCCCTTGTTCTCAGGGTTTTGTACTTCTTATAAACCAAAAAGAAAAAAAAAAGGGTTAATTTTTTAGATCGTTGACTTCTTTTTTAAAAAAAATAACAATAAAAATTTACACATTACTTGTATCACCAAAAAAAAAAATACTACTCTTGATAAGGAATTCTACATGGGCTGTTGAATAACCGTCCTTCGTTTCATGGCTTGCTAGCCCATTAGCAGCCGAAATGAGATTCTTCTTTCCAAACAGGGTCCTCGAAGCCTTCCTCACTCCCATCATCAGAAAGAGAGAGAGAGAGAGAGAGCCATTCAACTTTGGGCTTGGTGTTTATGGTTCCGCTTGGGAGCTTGACCTCGGGCCAAGGTTCGATTTGTGGGACCCGCACACGCAACCGAGAGAGTGAGAGAGAGAGAATCGAACCATCCCATCCCATTCTAGCTGCAGCCATCTTCTTCATTTTCTGGGCCCCACAGTCTTCCGCACATGCCATCATTCCAACAATTCTCATACGCTGAATCATAAACAAGCAAAACCCATTTAGGAAACCAAGTCATTCATCAACCCCATAACCGAAAAGAAAGGTGTTGAATTTTGGATTAAATCAAGATAGAAACTCTTAATATCATTCAGACTCGAGATTCTTAATAATTTTTAAATTAATCTAATATTAAATTATAATATTTTTATATGATATATATCATTTATTTTTATTAAAATAGTAGTTGATATAATAATTTTTTATAATTAATACGTAGATAAGGAATGAGGTTATTTCATAATAATATCGGTAACCATTTTAACTAAAAAAACAAAAATAAGAATTATTTAAGTATGAGAGATAATATGTACAATTAGTGATGGGACATAATTCTAGACTCAGTTAGAAGGGTCAGTTTTTGAAAGGCTCACACAAAAAGCCCACAAAGTACTGCTACCGACCAACGTTCAAATACGATTATCTATTGAAGGGTTTTAATCATCCAGATCTACCGAATGATAGGGTCTTAGTTACCCCGTCAACCGAATGTGATTTATAAAGTAAAGGTAATCGTCTCAATCGAGTATTCAACGATCGGCCCCTCAACCGGTAGAGCTCTAAAGGCCCTTTATCGATCAAACGACCAATCAACAGCCAACGATTTTAGATGAAGACCAAAGTACCCTATTAACCCCCGCTTCTTATTGAGGACAGTATCTTGAGGATCTTTTAATTAAGGAAATGATCCTTCCAGAGTACAAAAGTTTCTCAAAGGATGAGGATCACAATCAATTCAAAATATTGAATTCTCGAAATTTTTGGATCGATTCGATAAGGAAAATAGGGTTGAATTACTTTAGCGGCGCACAATTTTCACAGGTATAAGATATCTCAAAACCCTCAAAACTAGGTACGCTCTCTTGACCTCACACATTGGACACTCTAATCATAAGAAATCACTCCCTTAAACTTTCAGTTTGTTTCTATCATTTGAAAACCACTTTTTCTGATTTGAGCGTTAGAGTCTCCCCGTTGGAGCACCCTCCCGCGATTTTTACAGATACATCCATTTCGACAGCAACCGTTCAAATCTACAAGGAGGTGGTATCTGTAGAACCATAACACACCTCCAACAGATTGGCGTCATCCGTGAAAAACAAACTAGAACAACTTCTGTTATTCTGTCAATTATGATTTCGAGAACTAGAGCGTCCTCGAGGGCTACCCCTGCCGTAGAAGGGCACATCCTTATACCCATCGAATCTATTGCCCCTTCGGCACCTAATCATCTTATTTATGATCACGTGTTCTATCATCGACCGTTCCATCTAGAGCAAATCCTACAACCCACGGCTCAGGAGCAGCCGGTCATGGCCTCAGCGCCAGTGCCAGTGCAGGCGAACTAGCCTCAAATAGAGAGATTCGACTCCAAAGAATGAGTAAACAATTGGAGGGGCTCAGCCGAGCTCTCGAGCCAGACGGCCACTCATCCATAGCAGAGTCTGAATATGAGCGACCACCAAGACAAGAGTTTCTTTAACCATCGGCGGTCTCCCAATATAACATTGAGGACCTGAAAAAACAGATCGAACAATTCGTGGTCGCCGAGCTTAAAAGAGAGGGTGCAAGGGATAGGGAAGATTCCCTGCACCCTCTAGGCTAATCACCATTTGATTCGAAAATCTCTTCAGAACCAATGCCGAGGGATGTCCTTCTATCTCCCATGGAGCGGTATAATGGAACGAATGACCCTCGCGACCATACCGCCCACTTCATAACAGTTATGGTTTCTAGAGAACTCTCGGATGAAGCGATGTGTAAGCATTTCCCCACCACTCAAGAAAAGCAAACCAGGAGTTTTGCTCTCGCGAAGGTTTAGCGTCTACACTCCACTGAATGAAACCCCAAACTGGATTTTATATCAGATAAAAAATAAATCATACGTCAGATGGCCCCTCGTCCCACGAAAAAAGAACCCAAGAAAGATAAGTTCAAATACTGTTATTTCCATCGGGACTATGACTACATAACCGACAAGTGCAAAAAGCTTAAGGACGAGTTGGAATTTTTGGTTCGCAGTGGTAAGCTACAGAAGTTCATCAGTATGGAGGGAAGGAACTTACTTTCCTCCGATAGGCGTAACGCACCACGGGAGAATGAGCCACCTAATAGGCCAGAACCTAGATCGCCGCATGATGAACTAGGAAGGGTGATCCTCCAAGTCCATGGCGAATACAATTAGCACGAGTCTTATGTTCCCACTAGTATCTGCCCGGCCTATGACCCGAAATCTCCCATGCTTTTCCCTTGATAAAGATTTCGACGTTCTCCTGTTACTCATTGGTGGCACATGGCACAGGATCCTTAATGATTTGCGGAGAAAGCACCCCTCCTAATTCTCAAAATTTCTAACCTACCGGCGGGTCTCAGTCGCCCAAATTCTATCGAACGAATATATCGTTAAGTTGGGATAAAACTCCCCGAATGGGCGAACACGACCCTAACTCTTAAGGTTTCTAGCCGACTGGTGGGTCTCAGTCGTCCAGATCCTATTGAACGAATGTGTCGTTAAGTTGGGATAAAATTTTCCAAACGGGTGGACACGGCCCTAACTCCTAAGGTTTCTAACCGATCAGCGGGTCTCAGTCACCCAGATCCTATCGAACGAATGTGTCTGGGATAAAACACCCCGAACGAGCGGACATGACCCTAATTCCTAAGGTTTGTAACCAACCGGCAGGTTTCTATCGTCCAGATCCTATCGAATTAATGTATCGTTAAGTTGTGATAAAACTTCCTGAATGGGTAGACACGGCCCTAACTCCTAAGGTTTCTAACCTACTAGCGAGCCTCAGTCACTTAGATCCTATCGAACGAATGTGTCGTTAAGTTGGGATAAAATTTCCCGAACTGGAGGACACGGTCCTAACTCCAAAGGTTTCAACCGACTGGCGGGTCTTAGTCACCCAGATCATATCAAACAAATGTATCGTTAAGTTGGGATAAAACTCCCCGAACAGATAGATACGACCCTAATTTTTAAAATTTCTAACCGACCGATAGGTCTCAGTCACCCAGATCTTCCGAACGAATGGGTGAAAATCCTTGAACGAGTGGATGTAGCCCTAACTCTTGAAGTTTCCAATCGAACGTCAGATCTTGGATACCCCGGCTCAATCGATCAGGCGCGTCATCAATGGGGCAAGTCCCCCCAACTTCGTCAGACTAACGGGATAAAGGATTTAAAAGTTTTTTTATAGAAAATCATTATATCTCAATGAAGTATGGAGCAAAAATTTATTGATAACACAAAATTATAAGGGAGCGGAAGGAGCACTAGGAGCAATCAAGGTGGAATTCAAGTCCGCTAATCCCTCAAGAGGAGGCAGAGCCTCGTGTTGGCCGATTTGTCAAAGGATCTTTTCCGCACACTTCAAATGTTCAAGCAACCTGCGCTAAGAAAACTTAAGGTTGGCAGTATCTTTGGCAATAGATGCCTTGAGATCGGCCATCTCTTGTTTGACACTTTGAAGGGATTCCTTCCGAAGACAAGCTAGTGTTTTGGCAGTTGCCAATCATGCTTCTCGAATGTGTCACTTCGTTTCCAATTTTTCACAATGAGTTTAGGTCGAAGTAAGATCCATCTGAAGACACTTGATATGTCTATCTTTTTCCTCTCCAATGTTCTTCTCTTGGTTCTCCAGAGCATCCTTTAAAGCTAGCACTTGACTGCTCATGTGGGCAAACAGTCTATCACGCTTTTTCCTCCGTTTCTTTTGAAGGTCATTCAGGGCTGAGGCCTGAGAAGGAGTATATCTATCAAAACCATGAGGTCAAAAATCAAACATAGTTCGAATAGAGAAAATACTCACCGTAAGACAGAGAGAGTGGATGACCTTGTCAACGCAATCCGGAGGCATCATTCGAAAGGCAAGTTACGGAGAAAACTCGAACCATTCGGCCAGCTATAGTGACGCCTGGGAATCGATGAAATTAAATTGACGGCTCCCCACACTGACTAACACCAATCCTTCTTCAAAATCCTCTTCTTCTTTGGTAAGAGACTCGAACGAAATAGACGGTGGGATGCAGTACTCGTCCGTTATATCTTGCAGAAGATATTGTGACTCCTGAAGAGACCGTTCCGATGCTTCTCCTAGAGTGGGAGTAGAAGCATGCATCACCAGAACCTCTTTCTACTGTCGTGAATCTTGAACTGGAGCATTTCCAATCACCTCAAAGGGACCCTCGACCAGCGGATTTTTCTTCCCAACCTCAAAAGACGCATTAAGAGTTACCGAATGACTGATTGGTGAACCCTCCCCCCATTTCAGAATGCACTAGGGAAGGCTCATGCTCCCCAGTTTCACCCAGCTCATCCTCTCCCATAGGTGGGCTGGACGATCGAGCCCTTGACTTTTTCCGACTAGACTCAAGGCCCTCCTCTTCGCATTCGGCCGCATTTCCCACTCGATAGAGATCTCGTCGAGAAGAGAAATTTCTACAACCGACACAGAATCAACCAGCCGCATTCTCTATCGCTCCAGTAAGAGGGACTTGGTGATCTACCTCGTTTCATCCATCAACAAGTCAGACAATAGCAATATTTCATCTTCTATTAAACAATCTATCCATAAGCTCCTACGACAGCCTCACAATAGCGGGCCATAACTCACAAAAAACGAGAATAACAGAGAAGATCTAGGATGTCACGCCCTGATCCTCGGATCGACCACGCGACAACCGCCGCGTAGTCTCGGTACACGGGCAGAACCTCCCCATATACCGGGACTCCGCAAGGCTATCAAAAACAACACAATAATTCTTTCTACACCAATCATCAAAAACAGAAAAACATCACATAACAATACACATGCAAGGACTCATCCGGTCCATCCCTGTACACACGAGCACACATCGGGGAGAGGGGACCTGTACATGCACGATTTCACATCAACACACACAATCGGGGAGAGGGAACCTGTACATGCACGAACACACAATATGGCCATCCTAGCCATTTCCAAGTTCACAGAATAAGAAAAACACTTAACAAACAGGAAGTCCCAAAACATAGTCGTAAGATCTTACTAACACTTGCCTGAAGAAATAAAGCAAACGTCCGTAAGATCCAAACGATATGAATTGTCCAAGACTTCGTGAAATCAAAAGAAAATAACCATTCTCAATATTACAAACCAAATGTCCCACTCAAACAATGAGTTTTTACCAAAAATGGGAGAAGAGAAAATAAACAACAAACCACGTAAGGATTCCATCAATACTTGTTCCTATACAGGAAACAAGTATCAATTAAATCCGTACCAAAAGAATTGTACAAGTCTTCCTTTCTTTGGATTTCAATTCAGATCAAAATGACTATACATCACGATGTATACCTATAAAAGCCAGCTGGTAGGCCCTCCCCAAGCTCCAATCTCTGTCGCAAGCCTAAACTTCCTCTGAAAGATGTTAAAGAGGGGTGAGTATTGGGAAATACTCAGTGAGTGAGGGGGGTTGATATCATGTAATTAATATGTGGTGAACATGGAGTGTCAAAATCAGAATAATAAATACATTTCTCAAATTTACATTAAATTTTTCAAACAACGTATTATATTTCAAGCATACATATCAAACCATTCATATGCATCCAGATCACTTTTAGAAATCAATAGAGCTGGCCAGAAAATCGTTCCAAGCAAGGGTCAACCACGACTAATGACAGGCGCATCGGGGGTTTTTCAAATGCATGTGAAGTTCAAATTTAGCTCTCTACCCCGACGTTGGCCACGGGCCTCCCCCAGTGCTAGACCGCCTATTCTGACGGCCCTCCCCTTTCGGTTCAACTGGGCTAGTCCGTAATCTGGGCCACGGGCCTCCCCCAGTGCTAGACCGCCTATTCTGACGGCCCTCCCCTTTTGGTTCAACTGGGCTAGTCCGTGATCTATAAAAACATGACGTTTGGGGATACCTCCTGCAGAAGCGTATCCGGACACAATGGGTGCCTCAACAAACGCCCTCCGTAGCTACGGTTGTCCCCTAGGGACTATATCACATCCGTCAATTCCCATGGACTCTCAGTCCAAGTACCAAATCATTATCAATCGAACGTGCCAAGATGCATAGATATAACAGAAATCATGTTTCGGGAATTTCAAAACATGGCACGATATCATTTTTAACAATTCACATGGATGCATATTATCAACTCATTTTCAGACACTCCATTTATCACAAAACATTTATCAAAACCTTTAGCAATATCATTTTTCACACGGATAAATCATGTCATTTCTGAAAACGGTAAAACATGGTTTGATATTAATAACACGATATCGTAAATCTCATTCACCTGTAGGGAGGGTACCCACTCCCTATTTCTACAATTAATCCAAAATGACTCCTTTCGAGTCTCCAAATGTCAACCTAAACCAATCAACACAAATAATCATCAATTAAGGCTCTATTAAAGGGTTTTCAAATTTCCCTTTTATTTAAAATAGCCTTAATTTGTACAATCACATTCCTAAATTTTCGTTCCATCAATCTAGGATCATTTCCATCACCGACGGCTTTAAATTTCCAATATTCCTCAATTTTACCAATTTCCTCCCGAATTTACATAATCCAAATTTAATTCATGCCAATTTCAATTCAAATCTCAAGGAAAACTACACAAACCAATCAAACAAAACTCTAATACTCTTTAAGACATTCAATCATACTTTGCAGTCCAATTTACATCAATTTCTAGACCTAACCTCAATAATTTCATACAAACTCTCAAGAATAAAGCATTTCCTACGGATCTAGCATATTTTCAGAATATATCTACACTTATTCTCAAACTAAATTCGACAGAATAGTCTGAATATTGAAGGGATTGAAAATCCCTCACCTAGGGTGTTTTGCAGTTCGCAACCTTCGTCCAACTGTCTTCTCATTCCATTCTGAAACCTGCAAAGCTCCCAATTTAAAGTCAATTTCAGAAATCTAAAGCTAATTTTTAAGAAAATTTGAAACCCTAAAATTAGGGTTAAGGACTGAACCTCACCTATGCAGACCGGATCTCATAGTCGCAGCTAGGGTTTTCAGATGTCCATTTATTGCTGGTCTAGGGTGGGTTCGCGAAGGAGAATGCTCGTGCAGAGCATCGTGCGAGTGGAGGAGAGAGTGAGAAGACTCTGTGAGCTGTCGCGCGCGGATGAGGGAGGAAAAGAAGCTTCGTTCACGTGCAGGAGAGGGAAATAGTAGAGAGGGAGACGCTGTCTGTGGTGTTTGGAGACGAAGGGTGAGAGGAAACCGTTCGATCGACAGAGAGAAGACTGAGACCGAAAGTGAAAGAGAGAGAAATAGGGATAGAGAGACAGAGAGGCGGTGAGAGGGGGCGGCTATGGCTTGCGGTGGTCGGTGAGGGTGGCGCGACGGAGGATGGCAATCGAGCGAAGAGAGGGAGAGATTGAGAGAGCGCAGAGAGTGCAGAGAGCGAGAGAGACGAAAGAGAGGGGAGGAAGAAAGAGGGATTAGGGCTTTTAGCCCTAATCCTCATTTGGGGCAAAACGCAGCGTTTTGCTGCGTTTTGTCCCCCCTTATTTTTTTTTTTTTTAATAAATATATATATATAAATATATATACTCATATGCTCTTCTTATATTAAAGTTTCGAAATCTATGAACAATAGATTGCACTATGAGTTTGCAACACGACATTTCAATTATACCAAAAATTTAAAATTTTTCCACTATATTTCACAGAACATATATATATATTTTTTTTAACACCGAATTTTCGGTGTTACATAGGATCTTCGCGTTCAAGAAAGACATTTGGTTGGCATCCGGAAGTACCGGAAGGAGATCCTTTTTCAGAAATCTTACATAGAAAAACTTTTACATCCAGTGTTTATCTTGAGATTCACTGTAGAATAATCTCCAACGAGACTTCCGGCGGGTTTAAAGCTTATATCAGCTATGGGTAGACCCTTTGGAGCTACATCGCCCTAAGGAAAAAAGGGGCTCCTAAAATCTCCAAGTCAAAATAAATACAGAAAAACCTTAACAGGGAAATTAAGACAATCACAAAACGCTAGGCACTTGGGACAAGCAGCGAGGGATGGATGTTGCAATACCTCAAGACCTCCGCCAGTGGGCCAGTGTACGAGATCCTTAAGCTGTACTTTACAAACTGCTTGTACACTGGAATACAACCCTTGAGGGTATGACTCGCTCTGTCCCCTCACTGAGCAACACGAACTCAAAGTCGCTTCCGAGCGACATCTCCTTTTGAACTTCCATCAATTTCTCTTCAGTCATGGTACTCTGAATGCTATCTATACCGCGCAACGAGGAAGAGTCTTTCGACATTTTATCTGCAAGGAGAGGTTCTTCAAAGAAAAGTTGAAAAGGCAGTGAGAATGTTGGGATATGATACCCTCTAATGAGTGTAAATCCTTATGAAGCGAACAGAAGACGATTCACGAAAATCGAAGCAACAAGAGTCACATTAAAAAGTTTCACACCTTTTTTTAGCAATCATTACTCATGGCACTCCTTTACCAAGAAAATAATGAGTCAGGAAAAAATGATGGGACATAGTTCTAGGTCCAGCTAGAAGGGTTAGTCCTTGAAAGGCCCACACGAAAAGCTCACAAAGGACCGCTACCAACCAAGTTTCAGATACGATTATCTACCGAAGCGGCTTAGTCGCTTAAATTTACCGAACGATAGAGTCTCAGTCTCTCCGTTAGTCGAACGTGATTCGTCAAGTCAAGGTAATCGCCCCGATCAGGTATTCAACGGTTGGCCCTTCAACCGGCAGAGTTCTAAAGGCCCTTCATCAGTCGAACTACCAATCAACAGGCAACGATTCTAGAAGAAGGCAAAAGTGCCCTATTAACCCCTGTTTCTTACTGGAGACAGTATCTTGAGAATCTTTCAGTTAAGGAAAGGATCCCTCCAGAGTGTGAAAGTTTTAAAAAGAATAAGAATTATAATCAATTCAAAATATTGAATTTTTGAGATTTTCGGATCAATTCGATAAGGAAAGTAGGGTTGAAGCACTTTAGCGGCGCACAATTCTCACATGTATAAGACATCTCAAAACTCTCAAAGTCAGGTACGTTCTCTTAGCCTCACACATTGGTCACTCTAATCATAGGGAATCACTTCCTTAAACTCTCAGTCTGTTTCTATCATTCGAAAACAGTTCTTTCTGACTTGAACGTCGGAGTCTCCCCACCGGAGCACCCTCCGATGGTTTTTGCAGGTACATCTCTTTCGATGGCAACCGTTCAAGTCTACAAGGAGGCGGTATCTGTGGAGTCATAACCCACCTCCAACAATTAGAAAACAAAAACAATTTGCCCACCAACTATTTAATATATCAATTCATGGAAATTTTCAAACTATTTTGTCCTAACAAGTAGTTGCGATATTTGTAGTTTTAGAAAATATTATATCTTCAATTAATAATTATTTTAATTTTGATATATAATATTTTTTTAACATTTCATTAAATTTTGATAAAAATAACTTAAATTTGAAAAAAAATGATGTACTACGAAGGAGTCATTAAATTTTACGGTGGCCGCTGATATCGATAAGTGCAGGGATAAATAAATTCTGAAAATAACGGTTAAAAATCTCATATGTAATTCTCAATTTAGAAAATAATATTTTTTTAATAAATAGGCAAAAATTGTGTAAACTCGAATCCTTATCGGCAATGAGAGAACAACCCTTTTCTACAAGCGGGCCAAGACATCAATAATGCAAGAAAGAACAAAATTAATATAGGCAAAGACACGTGGACTTCGAGTTATGACCCAATTAGTATTATCTCTTTTCTTGTTATATTAGTTGCGACTTCGAACCTATATATACATATAACAAAGGTTTATATAAAGACATGCCGACTTGCTTTGAAGATTGACATCAAATTAATAGCTTTTGACCATCAAGCACATCAGAGGCTCATGCCCTGGTGTGAGATGAAGGGCATGAGACCCACATATTTTATCATATAACAAATGTTAATTATGATGCAATATTTTATTAATTATTCAACCCATCTATCACTATGTTAAATTTTAACCAGGCTTAACCACGCTGTCCCGATAAATCGGTTCGTGACAAGACTTAGACTATAGTCATTTTCTCAACACCATGTTACCAAAATTCAAATCATCATGCTAGTCGTACTCATTTTCATAATAGAGCAACATTCACAATTCACAATAAATGTTCAAATGTAACATTGTGTAAATAATTCAATACTCAAATTCAAGAGTCATGGATATTTCACAATTTCATTTCAGACACACCACAACCACAAAACAATATAAAACCCTTTCAAATTCATTTGAAAATTAGATTTATAAATTATAATTGAAATTAAATTTCTCATCCATATGCAACATAACCATCCACTCACCTCTTAGACGAGTATTCGCTCCCAATTCCACAATTTAATCCAAAGCGATCTTTTGTTCAAATTTTAATTGGTTGTCCTAAACTAATAATTATAATTTTAATGTTAAATTATATTCAATTCTGAGGTTTATAAATTTTTCTTAATTTTTCACAAACCCTAATTTTTCAAATTTATGAATATATGTTCTATTTCTACCATTTGTACATCATTTGGACCTTTACACAATTTTTCATTTCATTTTCCCCAAATTTCACTATTCACAATTTTAGGATTTTTGACTGCTAATTGAAATTCCATCAAATCTCAACAATATAATTCAATCTAGTAGTAAGGAAGTTAAACCCAAGTTTAGGGAGGAGGAATTACCTTGATTTTGAGGTTGAATTAGATTTTGGAGGTTGGGTTTCAAAAACCTTAATTTTCTCTTCGAAGAGCAATCATATATATATATGAGTAGTAACCCTATTTTCAAGTAGGAAAAATTTCTAAAAGATAAAAATTTTTAAAAGTTAAACTTTTAAAATTTATTCCAAAATATTAGGAATAAATCAATGATTTTAAAAAGTTTCAAAACTTTTAATTTTGACTTCTTTTTCTTCACAAGTCTCTTCCATCATTTCTATTATATTAATCATCACAAAACACACAATTAGTATAATATATTTAAAAATAAAATAAAATAAATTATAATTATTACACTAATTTATATCCTATCACTCGATTACCTCCCCGTCTAATAAATCTATCACCACGTTGTCCCATCAGTCACATCATGGTAGGGAATGACTATAGGCCCCAATTGGGATTTAGGCTTACACTCCAAACCAATAAATACACCATTTCATATTTAACTAATGCAACAAAGATGACAAATTTAATTCGCCTATTTTTTAAATCAAGTCATACCCAATACATTGCATAAAATATGACACATTATCCATTTACAATAATTTGGATGCATAACTATATCAAATTTATGTATAGAGACATTCCACACATTCAAAACATTTCAAAACTCATTTTAAAATCATTTTAAAAATCAAATAGAATATTTTACTCATTTAAAACATAACACTTATCTCTTGGGAGGATTAACACTCCCAATCCACAATTTAAAACTAAATTAATCCCTTCTTGATTTTCAATTATCTTAACCTAAAGCAATAAACACCATTTTGTTGTTAATTATATATCACATTTGGGGTTAATTGACTTTCCATTAAATTTTCTTAACCCTAAATTTCTAACATCATCAATTTCAAGTTTAAATCATTCTAATGCTCATGTTAGCCTTAGGAAAATATTTTTCTATTGATAATTTTGTTGTTCAATTTCAATATAATATAAACCCTAGATATAGACTCTCAATTTAAATCTTACAATCTAAATCTAATAATTCAAATTCATACTAGAAAATCATAAATGTAGGTCGAAAGAGCAAGATTACCTCTAGAGAAGCCACAAATTTCATTCAAAATCAAATTTTGTCAAAACCCTAAATTTCTCTCTCTACAGAAAATTTCAAATTCAACATAAATCCCAAAATTTGTACAAGAATGATTCAAACCCACCTTTAAAAATGAGTATTACAACTATTTCTTTCACCAATTTCACCTCTTGTTGAGCCAATCCAAAACCTTAGATTTTTCTCTTTCTAAAAAAATCCACTTCTCTCACAAAACTCAACCTCTAATGGGTTTGTTGGGAGTTTTGGAAGCTTTAATAGATGGGTTTGTTAGTAGTTTAGAGAGAGGAAGGGAGAGAGAGTGAAATGAGAGAGTAAAAGAGGGGAAGAAGAAGAAGAAGAAAAAATAGAATGTGAGCTCTCGAATCACACATTTCCAAGATGATATCTTCAAAAATACCATGTCACCGACCTCAAATTCCAAAGGTTTTCTCCTTCTGTCGGCGTAGCTCTTTTGTCTATTTTAAGCTACATTCATAGACTTCAAAAATGTTCTTTAAACTAAGAAATCCCCATGCAAGATTTACATACCGGAGGATGTTTCACATCCACCTACTTAATAGTCTTTCGTTAATAATGTCATGTTTCGACTCACAAGTCCTGACATGCGACAATCACCACATTATCTTAAAGCACGTGTAAATCTCACCTCGTGTTCCAAGGCACCACAAGGCATTCAAAATTTTAAATCAAACCATAGACCATCCCAACCACTCAATATCACTAACCAGCAGAACACAGTTCCCACTCGAGGGATAGGAAACAATACCAATAAATAATTCCCAAGTGAATTTCACAAAAAGAAAAATTAAAGTCCTCAATAAAATTTATACATAAGCAAGTCAACCAAAATCAAAATACAGAGTTAAATATGTTTCCAAATAGGTTTTATACAAAATGTTCTCCTCGGATCCATCTATTGATATTTTGAAAGAACGGAATATGATCTATACCAAAAACAAGTCCGTGAAGGTAATCTTTCCAAGTCCGATGCTAAACAACTTCGAGTGTTAACTAAATTTTTTCTATAAAAATGGAATGAGGTGGGATGAATATAAATAATACCATATGAGTGCATAACATGCTATGATAATAAATGAAGGATGACCATGGATGTGTTAAAAAAAATCTCAAAACTATGTCATCATCGCATAGAGAAATCAAAGTTCATCACGTTGCAAACATGATTCAATTAAACTATAAATAAAAGCATATGCATCCATTCGTATTAGTATATTTTTCAAAATCATAGGGTTACCAAAACTTATAGTCCTCGACAATGGTCTACTACGATCAATGGCGGAACTGTCAAAAGTTTTCATATTTGTTACAATTCACAAAATACTCCTAGTCTAGTCGGAAGGGAAGACTTCGGAGGCACCTCTCCAGTATAGCTACATTTTCAGTCAAATAAACGCCCAACCACATTATCTCATCGGGTTCTTCACTATAGAGGAAATGGCTATAGCCATTAATTATATATACAACACCATTTCATAACATCATAGCATGAAATCAATGTGCCAACAATCATTCAAACAAATTCTCAGATTCATAAGCTCAATCCAATCATGATCAACATAAATCGATAAATATGACACATTATTCCCGTTTCAACACATGGATGCATTTTTCATTCAAACTCCCTTTCGTGACACTTCACAATCATAAAACAACTTGAAAACCAATTTTAAAAGCATTTATAAAATCAATTGAAAATATTTTCTCACTTAAAACTATAAACATGTATCCACTCACTTTTTGGGAGGGTAAACACTCCCAATTCACAACCAATTCCACAAAATTCTCTTCTTAGATTCCAATTGGTTTATTCTAAGATAATAACCACAATTTTAAAGTTAAATCATGTTCATTTCTAGGATTTAAGAATTTTCCCCAATATAGCATAAACCCTAACTCTCTATTTATGATTGTACATTCAAATTCCATCATATACATTTAATTTATTTTTATAAATAATCTTTGTTCACCAATTTTCTCCGTTTTTCTCAAATTTCAACATTTATAACACTAACCCTAAATTTCCAAATTCACATTCCTCAAATCTCAACATGAATCCTGAAAAATAAGCAATATAGACTCAAATCTATTTTGCGGGGAATTTATTATCTCTATTTGGGTCATTGATTTCGTCTCTAAATTGAAGTACTTCAAAACCTTAGGTTCTTCTTTCACTAGAAAATCTAGTTCTTCCTCTATTTCTTGGTCTTCTAAGTGTTTGTTCGAAAGTTTGGAGACTTAATCTATGGTTCTGGGAGTATTTTGTGGGTTTTCAGAGGAGAAATGGGGAGTGAGAGTGAGAGACGAAGCAAGAGTGTGAGAGAGAATCTGAGAGAGGAGTCGAGAGAGAAAATAATGAAATTAGGGCTTGAATCAACTCTTTCTAGAGTGAAAGGTGAAATTACCATTTTGGCCCTCTTGTGTGAAGTGTTTGAGTTGAATTGGGTTGTCTTTTTTCATCATTTCGCTGATGCAAATCAACTTGTGTGTCTAGGGTGTCTAGGGGTCAAATGCGCTTGTGAAATAATCAAATTGACTTACAATTATGGAATCAAGTCGACTTAAACATTTTTCAAGTAGGGCCAAGTCAATTCGCCATCACCGAGCCTTAGAATTCATTACCTACACTTTGCCAAGTCGATTTGTAAAAGGGAACAAATCGATTTGTCATGACCAACCCTCATAAATGTGTTCTGCACACTTGGCAAGTCGATTTGTCAATGTGAACAAATCGACTTGTCATGCCTAATACACTATCAAATTGACTTGTTCCTTTGCTCAAATCAACTTGTCTAGCTTAAATCTTAGAAATTCTCTTTTGCACACCACCAAATCGACTTGTCCTCATTGTGCAAGTTGATTTGCCTCACTCAATCACTTATACAAGTCGATTTGTCTCTCTTTCATTTCCTCATACAAGTCGATTTGTCTCCCTCTTATTTCCTCACACAAGTCGACTTGCCTCCCTCTCATTTCCTCACACAAGTTGATTTGTCACCCCCACAAATCAACTTGTCACTCACAATCCCTCACAAGCTCAAATCAACTTACAAATTCACAAGTCAACTTACCTCTCACATACTTCACAAACACCATTCAACTTGACAATTACTCAAATCAACTTGTCACTCCGTTAATGCATCCAAGGGAATTGAACCCATACACTCAAGTTCTTCCAAAGAATTTAATACCACCAAACTATCCAATCCTTTCAATACATTAATACCAATTCAATTCTCAATCATTTCCTAATTCCATGAAAGAACAATAATTAAAAATTAAAAATTTAAACACTAAATTTTTTAATGTTACGCTTCAAGTTCAAAAATCAATTTATAATTCGATTTCTCTAGTTATTTTATAATGAAAAATTTAAATAAAATTTTTTTAATATCAAATTTTTAGTGTTAAAAATAACATGTTTAAAGAGATATAGGGTATTCGGAAGGCAAAGATATAGCAAGAGAGACGTTAGGTGTTGGGTTTAATGGGGGGTTTTAACACGATCTTGATGAGAGAGTGATCTAACAATGGAGAGACATGGGTGTGATGGTGGAGAGAGAGTTGGGTACGATGATGGCAGGACCTATAAATGGTTATGGTATATAGATGTGTGAGGGTGTTATTTCCTTATGTTTTTGATAGGGTTGGGTTGGGTCCTGCCAATTGTAAAACTCAATGATCCAAAATTTGCCGTCATGCCAATCTTGGGGTATTATGATCATAATAATCAATTCACGGAGGATTGATCTTGTAAGAAAATGGGGCGGGTCCATGAGGGTAGACCCGCCTCCATAATCAATATGAATTTGAAAAAAGAGTTGGAGGTGATTTTTTGGTAACCACCCACAACCCCAACTTCCCCTCCATTTACTTTTCATGATGTCCATTTTTTTTCAAGGCTCCTGCGCATGTATGTGAAAAAAATGAACATGAAGGGTGCACATTTTTTGAAGAGTACTGTACGTTGAAAAAGGAAGAGCAAATTTAATAATTCATTTTTGAGGGTTTGAATATCTTTTGATCATTTGACACATCAAAAGAGGCATTTGGATCGTGAAATTATAGGGGGTGATTCATTTTTGTGACGTTTCCTCGACCTAGAATACCTGTTCGTCAAAGAGGTAAGTGATCAAATCTAAAATTTATATCCGGATAAATTATTTAAGAAATATTTTTATTGATTTATATAAAAATCTTCGGTTCTTAATGTAATTATAACGAAATTAGATACAAAATAGTATGACTTGAGCACAATCTTTTGAGTAAACGTATTAAGAATCCAAGGGGATAATTTTGCGTCTCTTTAGGGTGACTCGTTGTCCATACCAATGTAGAGTCCATTGGGTAGACATAGCATTGAGCAAACTGAACCGTACACTTGTCAAGCCCAAGCAAGATTGTGGCAGAAATTTCTCGGCCAACGCCAGCCTTTCGAAAAGATTAGGCCAATTATGATTATGATTTTTAAGTTTGAGATTGGACTTGGGCAAGACTACAAACGATGTCATGTCATTCCCAAGCAGATTCCTACCTTTTCCTGTATGATTTTGTTTGGGCCCATTATGATAATGATTATAAGGTTGAGACTCCTACCGAACCAAACTTGGAAAAAATAAACCATAAACAACCCATCTAAATAAGGAAAGAAAATTAAACTAAACAGGCTAAAATCACCGATAAGAGGTTGGTGGGTGCACTGAGGAGAGCGTATAGCAAATAGGAAAATGAGTAATCTTAACTTCAAGATTACTACATAAATTTTAAATCAAATAGTAAATCTGGATATGTCAAAGTGAAGGTGCAGCTGAAGCTATTGAATTTTAAACATCTCCAATCATAATGAGAAGACCCTTTATTTAAACCTAGATAAATGATCCTCCAACTCACCCTTTTAAGAGAAAAGTTCGAACATTATCTGAAATATTTTTAATGATATTTGTCCATAATTGGTGACAAAGTTATGGGTTCCCCTATATCTTTCACAGCTGAAAATGATAAAGATAAGTAACCAATGTCGATAAGTTATGTTAATCAGTCATTCTGCTACGTTTTTTGCTACTGTTTTACATAAAATGTTTGCCCTTGTGACTGTTCAGCCACAAAACAATACTGCACAAAAGGTGACTCTATTGGTTGTGGTAAAAATTTATAGGAGGAGAGAATCCCACATTGGTTGGCAAGTGAGGGATGAGGTGAGTTTTTACCTTATAAATAGATCATTCCCCATGCCTTGTAGGATATCCCAAAATTGACAAGTTCATATTTTAGGCCAATTTTCTCTTTCTCTCTCTTGTAATATTTCAAGTTTATTAGTGAAATATTATTCTAGTAGTGTCCGAGGACGTAACCATATTTGGCCGAACCTCGTTAAATTCTGGTGTTCTTTCTTTATTTAATAGTTGTTGTTAGGTATAGTTATAGTGATATATTGTGCTATTAAATTACCCTCTTGGGAAATATATCCTGGGTAATTTATTAGTACAATCGTTCACACGCTATTTCCGCAACAATTGGTATTAGAGCCCGGTTTATCTTAGTATGCTCTGTGGTTGCAGTTTTGTCTGATTTTCCACATCAGAAAAGATTCTCTTGGGGTTATCGACATTGAGTCCGGTTGATCCTAGTATGCTCTGTGGTTGCAGTTTTATCTGATCTTCTACATCAAAAAAGATTTTCTTGGGGCTATCAGCATTTTGCATCAGCAGCTATTAAATAGTACGAGTGACAGAAATGACAGACAGTGCAAAATCATCCACGTCGTCATCATCAATCTTGGCAAGAACTGCATTGACAAATGCCAGATTTACAGTGGAGATTTTTGATGGAACCGGTCATTTCGGCATGTGGCAGAGTGAGGTTCTAGATATCCTTTTCCAATAGGGTCTAGACCTTGCTATTGAAGAAAAGAAACCAGATGATGTTGGAGAGAAAGATTGACAGACGATGAACAGATTGACATGTGGTATGATTTGATCATGTCTTTTCAGAGAGCAGAAGTATGCTTTTTCAAAAGAAACTTCTACAAGTAAATTGTGGAAAGCACTAGAAGAAAAATTCTTAAAAAAGAGCAGTCAAAACAAGCTCTATATGAAAAAGAGACCGTTTCGCTTCAATTATGTTCCAGGTACCACTATGAATGATCACATCACCAGTTTTAATCAACTGGTTACTGATCTGATGAATATGGACGAGACTTTCAAAGATGAGGATCTGACTCTAATGTTGTTGGGATCCCTTCCTGACAAATTTGAATATCTTGAAACTACTCTTCTTCATGGGAAAGCTGTTGTCTCTCTTAGTGAAGTAACTGCTGCCTTATACAGTTATGAACTAAGAAAGAAAGAAAAGCAAGAAAACTTAGGTGAAGAAGCAGAAGTCTTAGTTGTCAAAAGATGTTTGCAGAGCCAGAATAAAGGGATGAGAGGGGGATCAAAGTCAAGATCCAAACCAAAGAAAGATGAATGTGCCTTTTGTCATGAAAAAGGGCATTGGAAGAAAGATTGTTCAAAATTGGATAATAAAAGCAAACCTGACAAAGGGAAGGCTGTTGCAGATTCAATTGTAGCTGAATATGATGATGCAGACTCAGACCTCACACTTGCTGTTGCATCATCAACTAACCGTTCTAATACGTGGTTGTTAGATTCAGCTTGTAGCCACCATATGTCCCCCAATCGAGAATGGTTCTTTGACTTCAAAGAACAGAAAGGGGGAATGGTGTACACAGCAAACAATGTCCCTCTGTCCACACATGGGATTGGTTCAATTCGCTTGAGAAATCAGGATGGATTTATCAGAACTTTAACATGTGTTCGATATGTACCGGATTTGAAGAAGAATCTCATCTTCATCGGATCCTTAGAATCAAAAGGATTTAATGTGAAGATAAAAGATGGAGTAATGAAGATAATCTCTGGTGCACTCACAGTATTGAATGGAATTCGGAAAAATAACAATGTGTACTACTTTATGGGTAGTACAGTTGTTGGGACGACAGCAGCATTAGCAGCTTCAACTAATGATCGGGAGATAGAAGCAACCAGGTTATGGCGGCGAATTGGGCATGTTGGGAAAAAATCCTTGAAATTTCAGATAGATCAAGGATTATTGAAAGAAGTTCGAGCTCGCAAATCAGATATTTGTGAGCGTTATGTAAAAGGGATGCAAACGAGGGTGAAATTTGGCACAGGAGTCCATAATACTAAGGGTATGTTGGATTATGTTCACTCAGATGAGACTCCCAAACAGGTGGAGTTTGAAAGAAATAGAACTATCCCTACAAATGAAGAAAATGATGGTGACTCTCCTATAGTAGAAAAGGAGTCAGAAATAGATGAGATTCAGACTCAGGTACCTCCACAACAACATGAATCAATTGCACGAAGAAAGGGAAGGAGGACCATTAGACTACCGGCTGGTTATGGTCGCTTCCACATCAACAATTGAAAATTACAGACTCTACTAAAATTGTATGAGAGAGTTGTAAAGTTTTTTGCCAAGGTAGAGATTTGTTGGTTGTGGCAAAAACTTATAGGAGGAGAGAATCCCATATTGGTTAGCAAGTGAGGGATAAGGTGAGTTTTTACCTTATAAATAGACCATTCCCCATGCCTTATAGGATATTCCAAAATTGGTAAGTTCATATCTTAGGCCAATTTTCTCTTTCTCTCTCTTGTAATGTTTCAAGTTTATTAGTGAAATATTATTCTAGTAGTATCTGAGGACGTAGGCATATTTGACCGAACCTCGTTAAATTCTGGTGTTCTTTCTTTATTTAATAGTTGTTGTTAGGTATAGTTATAGTGATATATTATACTATTAAATTATCCTCTTGAGAAATATATCATGGATAATTTATTACTATAATCGTTCACACGCTATTTCCGCAGCAGACTCTACGTCACATGGACCTTGCTCTTGGAGTTTTCCTTTTTTTTTTGTCAAAGAGCTGAGACCAGCAAAAAAAGGAGGTTGAGAAAGGAGAGAGAGAGAGAGAAAGTACTATCAACATTATTGCAGCAATAATTGAATAATCTTCAAAGAACAATGCAATACCTTATCTTCAAAGAACAATGCAATAATTGCTCTTGGAGTTTTCGGCCTACAAGATCAACGAGTTGATGAGTTCATAGTAGCAGCAAATATGATGGCTGTGCTGGCAATGCCATTGCTGCAATATCTGAAAGAGCTGCAAAGACTAACATTACTAAGTCCCTTGATCTTCTGCCTTGTTTTCTTTTCCTTTATTTTGTTTTCAATTAAGCTCTCAAGGATACCTAGCAAGAAGAACTTCCCTCCGTCCCCACGGAAACTGCCACTGATTGGCAATCTCCACCAGCTTGGTTCCCTTCCACACCGCTCTTTTCAAGCCCTCTCTCACAAGTATGGCTCTCTAATGCTCTTACACTTCGGACAAGCTCCAACCCTCGTCGTATCTTCAGCAGAGATGGCTCGTGAAATCATGAAGGTCCGTGATGCTGAGTTTGCAAATAGGCATGCTACATGGTCTATGAGGAAACTTTTCTACGGATGCAAGGAAATAGCCTTTTCTCCATACTGTGACAGCTGGAGGAACCTAAGGAAGTTCTGCATTACTGAGCTTCTGAACCAGAGAAGCGTTCAATCATTTAACTATGTCCGAGAAGAGGAAACAGCAGATCTGATTACAAGGTTACAGAATTTGAGTCTTCAGGAGGTTCCAATTAATCTAGGTCAGATGCTAAATGATACCACAGTCAACATAATTTGCAGGTGTGTTCTTGGTCGAAAGTATCATGGAGATGATAAGCCTAAATTTGGAAAATTATCTGAGAAGATTTTGGGTCTCTTCCTAACTTTCAGCTTCCGAGAATTCTTTCCCTCCATTGGATGGATGGATAAATTCACAGGGTTGGACAGGAAAGTTAGAGAGACATTTGAAGCAGTTGATCATTTTCTGGATGAGGCAATCAAAGAACAGAAGCACCTGAAGCATAAAGGCGAGCAGTCTGAGAAGAAAAACTTCATCCAAACTCTTTTTAATCTTAAGAATGATAGCGTTGGAGGCTGCTATGCCACCCAAAACTCCACCAAAGGAATCCTTCTGGTATCTCTCTTCTTGCAAACATAAAGTATGTTCCAAAGCCCCATTTACCTTCTGATTGCTTAAACTGCAGGACATGCTAGTTGCTGGAAATGATACATCTTCATCAACAATGGAATGGGCTATGACCGAGCTAGTGAAGCATCCAACTCTACTAAAGAAAGCACAAGAGGAGGTAAGAAGAGTTATGGGAAAGAAAGCACAAGTAGAGGTCAACAATCTCAATCAAATGGAATTCCTAAAATCTGTGATCAAGGAGACTCTAAGATTACATCCTGCTGTTCCTTTACTTGTTCCTCGAGAAATGTCAACATGGATAAAACTCAAAGATTATGATATTCCACCCAAGACAATCGTGTTTGTTAATGTCTTCGCAGTGCAGAGGGACCCTAGATTTTGGGACATGCCAGAAGAATTTTGCCCCGAGAGATTTCATAAGAGTCCAGTAGATTTCGATGGTCAACATTTTGAATTCACTCCCTTCGGTGCTGGCAGAAGGAGTTGCCCAGGAATATTGTTTGCTAATGCAACAATCGAGTATGTGCTTGCCAACCTCTTATACTGGTTTGATTGGGACCTACCAATAGGAGAAACTAGGGAGGACTTAGACATGACCGAAGCTTATGGAATCGCTATTAAGAAGAAAAATCCCCTTTACTTGGTACCAAAACTTTGCAATCCTTAAATCATTAAAGGTACCATGTTATGCTGCTTGTAGCAATTAAACCATTGGAACTCTCCTGTTTTTCGTTCTGGTTATAGGAATAAATCTGATGTTTTGAATAAACTATATTATGTTATTTTTTTATTGAAACTCAATGTGTCTCGTTAATTCAGTCTTGCGGAGGAGCTTGAATCATGTTTCTTGTTTACAAAAAATATTCAGCTGTAACTTGGACGTGTCAGGGCACAAGCGTTATGCAATGAAACAATAACGGTTTTGGTATATAAGATCAAATAGATGACAAGTTCATAGTTAATAACGACAACGGTTGTGTTACCAATGCCATTCCAGAAATATTTCAAGAGCTGCAAAGAATAAAGCTACTTGGTCTCCCGATCTTCAAATTTTTTTTTTTTTTTTGGGGGGGGGGGCTTTCAACTAAGCTCTATAGATTACCTCGCTAGAGATCCTTGCCTCCATCCCCACAATGGGTACCGCTTTTGTCAATCTCCAGCAGCTTGGTTCCCTTCCATCCCACACTCAAGCCCTCTCTCATAAATATCGTCCTCTAGTGCTCTTACACATGGGACAAGCTCCGACCCTTGTGGTTTCATCAGTAGATACTGTCACACCCCAACCCTCAAGTCAAGTACGCAACGACCGTCGTATTATCTTGGCATATAGGCAGAATCTTCCCATATACTGGGATAGCGTAAGACGTTCAACCTGTTTTAAAGATAATTCAATAATATTCAAAAGATCAATCCAGTACATCTTGTCTCAAAAGGCATGCATGAGGTCAACCTGGCTATTCTAAATTTAATGCATGTATAAGTCCAACTTGGCCGATAAAATAATTCTCAATAAAATCTCCACAAACTCAATGAAAGCAAAAATAAATAAAAAAATTAATTACAATTATAAGTTTGAAATTTTCCAATGGGCTGACAAAAATGAAATTTTAATTACAATTCAAAAGAATACCCTCCATATGAGTCCAACTAATTTTCTCAAAAATTTCTACCAAATATAGACTAGTATTGGTAGTAGGAATGCCTCGCAAAAACCAAAACTCAGCAGAACAACAATGAAGTTATTTAAATCTCCAACACTACACTTCCTTTGAAAAATGATAGAAAGAGAGGTGAATATGAGAATACTCAGTAAATGAAGTGCAAGGATATGATTGTGTCAATAAATGAGGGGTGAGTGTAAGGGATTCAAAACATATGTCACAAATGATTCGTTGAATATAAAATAGTTTCAGCAATCATAGTAATTTAAAAATAAATGCATCTACAAATTTCAAACCTTCCGAAAATCATGGGGTCTCCATAAAAAAACCACTTCTGCTCAAGGTTTGACCGAATCTGGGTGAAAGTCTGTCAAGGGATTTTCAATCTATTTGTTTTACAATCCTACATCCTCCTTCCTTGGTGTTGACTCGTACCTCACCGAGGTGCAACTGGATAGTACGACGTGATAGAGAAAAGGCCGTGTCTACCTCCCTCGAAGATAAATCTAACCATGCCATCCCGTCGGGTCGTTCCGCTGAGGGAATGACTATATCCATTTACACGCATGCATCATTCTTTCACAAATATCAAATTCACATTTCATGTGTCATGATTTCAACAAACAATTACCAAATCATACCATAATATTCATGAATCAAATATCCAATAACATATAGCACACATTCATTTGTAAATATAGTGAATGAATACATAATTTAAATTTTCATTTCAGATATCCCACAATCACAAAAATTTATATAAAACATATAAAATCATTCAAAATCATTTATAAAAAAATTTAAAATAATTTTTGTTTATTTATAGTACAATGGACCATCCACTCATTTCTTAGGAGAGTGAACATTCCCAATTCACCACCAATCTTTCTATGTGCCCCATTCTCGGGTTCTAATCAGTTATTCTAAATCAATAACAACAATTTAAATGTTAAACCATCTCTATTTCTAGGGTTTATAAATTTTTCCTAAATTTTATGGAAACCCTAAATTTTTTTCCAAGTGCCTAGAACCCTAATTTTTCACATTCACGAATCTATGTTCTTATTTCGTCATTTAGATGTCATTTGTGTAACACCGAAAATTCGGTGTTAAAGATATTTTGTAAGTGTCTAGATAATTACAAAAGAAAATTTTAAATTTTAAAATTTATTGATTTTTGATTTTGGGGTTTTAAATTGGAATTTTTGGTATATTTAAAAAAAATATATATATATATATATCCGTGTTCCGATTTGAGGTACATACATTTTGTGTTGATGATAAATTTAGAGTTTTAAATAAAATGAGGGTATAAATATATATATATATATTGATAATTGTTTATTAATTAATTAATTAATTTGTAAAAAAAAAAAATATAAAAAAAAAAAAAAAAAAAAAAAAAATTCAAAAGAAGGGGGGAGACGCAGCGTTTCAACTTGAAACGCCGCGTCCCCGATTGTCCCCAAATCGATTAGGGCAGAAGCCCTAATCGATCTCTGTTGTCCCTCTCTCCCACTCTCTCTCTTCGAATCTCCTCCCTCTCTCCTTCGCGATTTCTCCATCACAGCCTTCACTCTGCCATCTCCGCCGCTGCAACCACCACCGGACACCACCACAGCCACCTCCTTCTTCTTTTTTCTCTCTGTCTCTCTCTCTATCCCACAGTCTCTCTAGGTTTCTCTTTGCGCTCTCTCCCCCTCTCGCGATCGCTCGCCACCACTCCCTCCACCGTCCGCAACCACCACCGTGACCACCGCGGGTCACCATCTCTCGGTCTCACGAAATCTCTCTCACTCTCTGTCAGTCACAGTCGCTCTCGGTCTCTCTCTCTATCAATTTGCTCCACCGTGACCACCACTACGAGCCACCGTGTCACCGTCTCTCTGTATCCCTTTCTTCCGCGCGAAAGCCCTCTCCCGCGCGAAGAGCTCTCGCTCCTCCCTGCTTCCGCATCTCCTGCGAGCAGTCTCTTCTGCCACCTTGCAGAAGCCCTAATTGGAAGCCCTAGACCAGCAGAAAATGGACATCTGAAAACCCTGGTTTGAGACTGCGATTCCTTCCTCTCAGGTAAAGGCTGACTCTTAATTTTACTTCTAGGGTTTTGATTTTTCATAGAAATTGAGGCTAATTACTGAACTGTACTTCGAATTTGGAGCATTTCAGGTCTTGAACTAAATAGAGCTTGAATTCACCAGTGACTGGAAGCTAGGTTTGCACACTGAGAAACCCTAGGTGAGGGATTTTCAATCCCTTCAGTAATTCAAATTATTTTTGTTGAATTAAGGTAGAAACTACATCTATATATATTCTGAAATGTGTTAGACTTGAAAGAAATATATTTCCCTAAGTGTTTGTATGAAATTATTGAGGTTAAGTCTAGAATTTGATGTAAATTGGACTGTGAAGCATGTGAGAAAGTCGTAGATAGTATTAGAGTTGTATTTGATTGAATTACATAGTTTTCCTTGGGATTTGAATGGAAATCGGCGTGAATTAAATTAATATTAAGGAATTCGGGAGAAAATGGGTAAAATTGAGGAATATTGTAAATTTAAAGTCGTTAGTGATTTGAAATGATACTAGTTTGAGGAAACGAAAGTTTTGGAACGTAATTATGCAAGTTAAGGCTATTGTACATAAAAAGGGGAATTTGAAAAACCCTTTAATAGAGCTTTAATTGATCTTTATTCGTCTTGATTGGTCTAGGTTGACCTTTGGAGACTCGAGAAGAGTCGTTATGAGTTGGTTTCGGAAATAGAGAGTGAATACCCTCTCTAGAGGTGAGTGGACGGTTCATTGTGTTCGTAAATGAGAAACCCGTTTAAAATTGCTTTGAAAATGATTTTGAAAGATTGTTATACGTTTTATATAAATTGTTTTGTGATTGTGGGCTGTCTGAACTGAATTGTGAAATACGAATGCATCCATTGTATTTATAAATGCTTTTGTGCCATGTGATATTTGATATTGCTCTATGAGCTGCTTTGGCATGAAATTGTGGATTATTGGTTGAAATTATGGCACATTGTTGAGAAATGGATTGAATGAGAAATGGAGGGTGCCGCAGATGACTATAGTCATATACCTACCACGGAGCGACCCGACGGGGTGACGTGGTTTGAGGTTTAGATGTGCGGGGGAGTAGACGTCCCTCCCTCTGCAAAAGTCGTGCTATATCTGGTGCACCCCGGTGAGGCACGAGCCAACGCCAAGGAAGGGGGTTTGTTTTGAGATATTGGATAGTAAAACCCTTGGCGGATTTTCGTCTGGGTTTGGCCGCCCTGAGACGGAAGCATATTTCGATGGAACCCCCGGGGATTTTCTGAAAAAAATGATTGATATGGATGCATATTTGTGAAATGTGATTTATTGAAATGATTTTATGGATATGAGATGATTTATGAGTTATGCTTTGACTGCCCCACATTCACACCTTATTTATTAGCACAAATGCACCATTGCACTCCACTCACTGAGTATACCCCTATACTCACCCCTCTCTCCCCATTTTTCAGAGGAGACTTAGTTGGGTGCCTACTCGACGGAGCTTGCGAAATATTTTTGCGGATTGGATAAGTATTGGCATGCAGGGTTACTTTTGGAGATTGATAGCTTGCAAAACATGGAAAGGGAAGTCTGTACATCCCATGCCGTGCGGATTTTATTGATACTGGCCGAGTTGTTGGCAAGTATTGATAAAACCCGACGATTTTTGATTTATTTTGATTTATTTTGATTTCTCTAGTTTTGGAAAACTGTTTATATCTGTACTGGGACATTTGGACTGTAAATCTTAATTTCAATGCTTTTTCTTTGATTTTGTGAAGTTCTGTACAACTCATACCGTTAGGATTTTATCGATACTGGTCTGTTTTCCTCGGGTAAGTGTTGGTAAAATCTGACGGCTATGTTTTGGGACTTCTTGTTTGTTAAATGCTTTCAGAGTGGCCAAGATGGTCACATTGCATGCGTGCATGTACAGGTTCCCGCTCCCCGTTGTGTGTTGCTGTGTAATCGTGCATGTACAGGTTCCCACTCCCCGATGTGTGCTAATGTATGATTGCATGTACAGGATCCCACTCCCCGATGTGTGTAAATGTGTGTGTTTGTACGATCAGGAATGAGCCGGATGGGCTCCTTGCATGTGTAATGCTTTTGTGATTTCTTGTTTTTGAAGAAATTTATACTTCTGATGATTTATTGTGAATTTGATAGCCTTGCGGAGTCCCGGTAGATGGGAAGGTTTTACCCATGTACCGAGACGACGCGGCGGTTGTCGCGTGGTCGATCTGAGGATCGGGGCGTGACAACTTTATTGGTATCAGAGCTCAGGTTTACGATTTTAATAGTTTGATGGTTTTGAAATGTTTTCAGATATTTCCAAATGTCCCGAACGTTTTCTAAAGACTTTGAAATGTTTTATTTTTGAAAAAGGTTTAGATCTTTTAAAGATCTTCGGAGAATGTACAAAAACTTCCATGGATTTCTTAGGAAATTAGAAACATTCTTTTTAGGGGGTTAAGTATTAGTCTTAGCTTAATCCTTTGACTTAATCATAGCTTTTTGTTTTGTAGACAACTATGCCTCCACGAAGGAGAATGAGGAATCTGAATGAGATTCCTTCATCGGAGCACGAGGATGAGTCGTCTTCGCACGCTCTTCCTCCTGTGTACACACACCCGGCTCCTTCCACCGGGATTCCAGCTCCTCCTATTGCCGCACTCCAGCAAGTAATGGAGTGGTGGAGTACGTTCGGAGCACAGTACCAAGCTCCGTCTGAATATTCAACCCCTCCACCGGCTCCTTCAGTATCGGCTGCTATATCTATTACACCAATAGCTCCTCCTCCTCCGGTTGTTACAACAATCGATCGCCCTATTGGGGAGTTGTCTAAATTGATAAAAGAGGCAAGACAACTAGGGTGTGAAACATTTGCAGGTACTTGTGATGCTTCAGTGGCCAAGGAATGGATTGGCCGAATTCAAGAGACTGTCTCTGACATGAGATTAAGTGATGAGATGAAATTATGGTTGGCGGTAAAACTGTTGGATAAAGGTGCAAGGACATGGTGGGAGAATGTGAAGGGTAGAATTCCTGTTCCTCCTACTTGGACAGAATTCCTTAGGGCATTCGAAGCGAAATATTCCACCCGATTCTATCAGGATCAGAAAAGAGAGGAATTCTTCAAATTAGCTCAAGGAAACAAGACGGTATTTGAGTATGAGACAGAGCTGAGAGAACTTGCGACTTATGTTCCGGAATTTATGAATTCTGAGGAGTCCTTGTGTTCAAAGTTTGAGTCGGGACTTAATTTGAATATAAGAGAGAAAATACCTATTACTAAGGGGCATACCTTCGAGGATATTTTGGAGTTGGCGTTGAGAGCTGAAAAGATGGTTATTGAAAGAGGAAAGGTTAGAGAAAACCATGGGAAGAAAAGGAAGTCTAAATTCTCGGCGAGCCAAGGGTCCAAGAAGAATAGGAGCATAAACTTCTCTAGTGGAGTTACAGTTTCAGGGTCCGTTGGCTCTCCACAAGGCCAACAAATGCCAAGATTTGACACTCCCACCTCTAGTGCAAAGTCCAGGAGCCAGTCAGCGAAGCCAAAGAGAGAACCCTGCCGAAATTGTAAGAAACACCACTTTGGACCATGCCTTGAACGTTTGAAATGTTTTCATTGCGGGAAAGTGGGGCATTTTAGAAAATCTTGCCCCGAATTGGGTTTAAGTGGATATAAAGGTCCATCGAATGTCTCTATGCCATCGGCTAGTACCGCTCCACAAACTGGTATTGGGAGTAATACCATTGCAGCACCTTCTCAACGACCCTGATATAGCCGCAGGTAAATTCCTTAGAACTTGAACTGATGATTTAGAGATTTGGATATAAATATTAAGTGATCATGATTGCATGATAATGAATTTAAGGAGAGATGATTTTGATGCCTTGACATACTCATGATGTTAGTGATAATTATATACCTTGATTGAAATTGGTAGAAATCGTCATTTGACTACATTGGTGGTCAACTCACTGAGATTTTGAGTTGAGTTGTTTCCAAATTTAGAGATATTTGGGTCAACTTGTTGATAATTTGGTTAACTCTCTTATAGAAGATGTGAATGGACGGCTTTGATGCATATGAATGGGTTAATTGTTTTCAATTATGAATTATAAATTGAGTTTTGAAATGACTTTGCAAATGGATTCGAAATTGATTTGTGAAATAAATTTTGAAAGAGGGTTAAAATATTTTGTGAGTGTGGTGTGCCTGAAATGAAATTGCAAAATATCCATGACTCATGACTTTGAATATTGAACTATTTGCACTTGTTACATTTGGATACTTATGTGGATTTTGAAGAATAGCTATATCTTATATTTGAGAGTGTGAATCGATTGATAACTTAAGCTTGGGAACATGGTGCTGGAAAACCAATAATGACTAAGTCTTGCCACGGATCGAGGCCATGGAGGCAGCGTGGCAAAGGCTGGGTAGGAGAGTGATTTTGGATAGACTCGAAAGTTATTGAAAGGAAAATATAAAATTTGTTTATTGAATTGGAGAGTATGAGTCATGGAAAATTTGATATAAATTTATGTTATTACAAATGATTTTGGCATTACACGGAAATGAATTTTGATATATGTGTTTGGCACAACCACTTTCACCCTTCATTCATGCTCAATATGCCATGCCGTCTATTCACTAAAAATTTTCATACTTAATCCAATCCTTCCTAATATTCTTTAAAAAAAATCTTAGATTCGAAACATGAACTTTGATTTCTAGCAACGGCTAAAGTCAGATTCTAAAAAGCACAGATATCTATAACTAGTGAAACACGATAGTATTATTAAATGAGACTTACAAAGGTAGGTACCTGTGATGAAAATGATTCGCTTCAGTAGGTCTTTTATTTTGTTTGGTGAATTAATATTACTTTAGAGAGAATGATTGATAGTAGAGAGATTTTGTACGATAATGCATTGAGAAGATCTATATGTATCTAGGATATGTTTTGTTAATTTAATCGTTTTGGTGACGTGGCTTTGTTTAATGAAAGGTTTGTTTGTAACCCTAGGAAAGACTTATTGCTACTCATGTTGGGAGTTCCTTTCATATAATAATGAGCAGTTGGATTTTTAGAAAGAAATGGAAAAGGGAAAATTCAGAATTTTATCACTAATTATGATTTTTTATCTTAGTAAATCGAGACCATCAAGTCTTATGGGAGAGATCCAAGTAATTAGGATTTTATTTCTCTAATGTCTACCGGAATGGAGCCTTTGAGTCGATTAAAGTCGAGTGACAAGTGGATGTGGTTGATCGAGTGAGTAAAGTTGAAGGGATTGAATATAGGAAACTGTTACAAGATAGATCCATAAGCAAGGTGAGGTTTATGGGTAATATTTAAGATAGTTTAGATAAAAAGGAATTTGAATTCAAGTAGAGGTTTAAGTTTAGATTGAGCACAAATTTCAAGTCGCATGATTCCATTGAGTTTACTCTCAAGAGAGGTTAGCCAAAATGTATATGGCGGAGATTGTAAGGCACCACAGGATTTCGGTGTCAATTGTATACGATTGTGACTCTCGATTCATATCTTGATTTTGGGCCTAGGCGTAAGAGATTGCGGAACGGACAATACCCTATTGTTAAGGTCTAATACGAAAACGAATAGGTGGACGAAGAGATTTGAGAACCCGAAGATACTATGAGAAAGTAATAAACACATCTTCTTAATATAGAGTATACTTTTAAATTTCGAGGACGAAATTTGTTTTTAGGGGGTTAAGAGTTGTAACACCGAAAATTCGGTGTTAAAGATATTTTGTAAGTGTCTAGATAATTACAAAAGAAAATTTTAAATTTTAAAATTTATTGATTTTTGATTTTGGGGTTTTAAATTGGAATTTTTGGTATATTTAAAAAAAAAATATATATATATATATCCGTGTTCCGATTTGAGGTACATACATTTTGTGTTGATGATAAATTTAGAGTTTTAAATAAAATGAGGGTATAAATATATATATATATATTGATAATTGTTTATTAATTAATTAATTAATTTGTAAAAAAAAAAAATATAAAAAAAAAAAAAAAAAAAAAAAAAATTCAAAAGAAGGGGGGAGACGCAGCGTTTCAACTTGAAACGCCGCGTCCCCGATTGTCCCCAAATCGATTAGGGCAGAAGCCCTAATCGATCTCTGTTGTCCCTCTCTCCCACTCTCTCTTTCGAATCTCCTCCCTCTCTCCTTCGCGATTTCTCCATCACGGGCCTTCACTCGCCATCTCCGCCGCCGCAACCACCACCGGACACCACCACAGCCACCTCCTTCTTCTTTTTTCTCTCTCGTCTCTCTCTATCCCACAGTCTCTCTAGGTTTCTCTTTGCGCTCTCTCCCCCTCTCGCGATCGCTCGCCACCACTCCCTCCACCGTCCGCAACCACCACCGCGAACCACCGCGGGTCACCATCTCTCGGTCTCACGAAATCTCTCTCACTCTCGTCGATCACGGCCGCTCTCGGTCTCTCTCTCTATCAATTTGCTCCACCGTGACCACCACTACGAGCCACCGTGTCACCGTCTCTCTGTATCCCTTTCTTCCGCGCGCGAAAGCCCTCTCCCGCGCGCGAAGAGCTCTCGCTCCTCCCTGCTTCCGCATCTCCTGCGAGCAGTCTCTTCTGCCACCTTGCAGAAGCCCCAATTGGAAGCCCTAGACCAGCAGAAAATGGACATCTGAAAACCCTGGTTTGAGACTGCGATTCCTTCCTCTCAGGTAAAGGCTGACTCTTAATTTTACTTCTAGGGTTTTGATTTTTCATAGAAATTGAGGCTAATTACTGAACTGTACTTCGAATTTGGAGCATTTCAGGTCTTGAACTAAATAGAGCTTGAATTCACCAGCGACTGGAAGCTAGGTTTGCACACTGAGAAACCCTAGGTGAGGGATTTTCAATCCCTTCAGTAATTCAAATTATTTTTGTTGAATTAAGGTAGAAACTACATCTATATATATTCTGAAATGTGTTAGACTTGAAAGAAATATATTTCCCTAAGTGTTTGTATGAAATTATTGAGGTTAAGTCTAGAATTTGATGTAAATTGGACTGTGAAGCATGTGAGAAAGTCGTAGATAGTATTAGAGTTGTATTTGATTGAATTACATAGTTTTCCTTGGGATTTGAATGGAAATCGGCGTGAATTAAATTAATATTAAGGAATTCGGGAGAAAATGGGTAAAATTGAGGAATATTGTAAATTTAAAGTCGTTAGTGATTTGAAATGATACTAGTTTGAGGAAACGAAAGTTTTGGAACGTAATTATGCAAGTTAAGGCTATTGTACATAAAAAGGGGAATTTGAAAAACCCTTTAATAGAGCTTTAATTGATCTTTATTCGTCTTGATTGGTCTAGGTTGACCTTTGTAGACTCGAGAAGAGTCGTTATGAGTTGGTTTCGGAAATAGAGAGTGAATACCCTCTCTAGAGGTGAGTGGACGGTTCATTGTGTTCGTAAATGAGAAACCTGTTTAAAATTGCTTTGAAAATGATTTTGAAAGATTGTTATACGTTTTATATAAATTGTTTTGTGATTGTGGGCTGTCTGAACTGAATTGTGAAATACGAATGCATCCATTGTATTTATAAATGCTTTTGTGCCATGTGATATTTGATATTGCTCTATGAGCTGCTTTGGCATGAAATTGTGGATTATTGGTTGAAATTATGGCACATTGTTGAGAAATGGATTGAATGAGAAATGGAGGGTGCCGCAGATGACTATAGTCATATACCTACCACGGAGCGACCCGACGGGGTGACGTGGTTTGAGGTTTAGATGTGCGGGGGAGTAGACGTCCCTCCCTCTGCAAAAGTCGTGCTATATCTGGTGCACCCCGGTGAGGCACGAGCCAACGCCAAGGAAGGGGGTTTGTTTTGAGATATTGGATAGTAAAACCCTTGGCGGATTTTCGTCTGGGTTTGGCCGCCCTGAGACGGAAGCATATTTCGATGGAACCCCCGGGGATTTTCTGAAAAAAATGATTGATATGGATGCATATTTGTGAAATGTGATTTATTGAAATGATTTTATGGATATGAGATGATTTATGAGTTATGCTTTGACTGCCCCACATTCACACCTTATTTATTAGCACAAATGCACCATTGCACTCCACTCACTGAGTATACCCCTATACTCACCCCTCTCTCTCCCCATTTTTCAGAGGAGACTTAGTTGGGTGCCTACTCGACGGAGCTTGCGAAATATTTTTGCGGATTGGATAAGTATTGGCATGCAGGGTTACTTTTGGAGATTGATAGCTTGCAAAACATGGAAAGGGAAGTCTGTACATCCCATGCCGTACGGATTTTATTGATACTGGCCGAGTTGTTGGCAAGTATTGATAAAACCCGACGATTTTTGATTTATTTTGATTTATTTTGATTTCTCTAGTTTTGGAAAACTGTTTATATCTGTACTGGGACATTTGGACTGTAAATCTTATTTTCAATGCTTTTTCTTTGATTTTGTGAAGTTCTGTACAACTCATACCGTTAGGATTTTATCGATACTGGTCTGTTTTCCTCGGGTAAGTGTTGGTAAAATCTGACGGCTATGTTTTGGGACTTCTTGTTTGTTAAATGCTTTCAGAGTGGCCAAGATGGTCACATTGCATGCGTGCATGTACAGGTTCCCGCTCCCCGTTGTGTGTTGCTGTGTAATCGTGCATGTACAGGTTCCCACTCCCCGATGTGTGCTAATGTATGATTGCATGTACAGGATCCCACTCCCCGATGTGTGTAAATGTGTGTGTTTGTACGATCAGGAATGAGCCGGATGGGCTCCTTGCATGTGTAATGCTTTTGTGATTTCTTGTTTTTGAAGAAATTTATACTTCTGATGATTTATTGTGAATTTGATAGCCTTGCGGAGTCCCGGTAGATGGGAAGGTTTTACCCATGTACCGAGACGACGCGGCGGTTGTCGCGTGGTCGATCTGAGGATCGGGGCGTGACAATTTGTATTAGAATAAAACTTTCTTTCACAATTTTTCTCAAATTTTCCTAATTTCAAACAATTTACCAACCCTAAGGTTTTTGATTTCTAACTAATTTCTCCATAAGAGTGTCTCTTAATTCGAAAACATGAGTATCAATAGTCAATTTTGAATCTTTTCCATATTTTCCTAATTTTTTTCTTCTTTACAAACCCAAGGTTACAATTCTCAAATGAACCTCCTCAAATCTTAATAATAAATTGCAAGATAGTAATAAAAATAGCTAAATCCAAGATTAAGGAGTGAAAATTACCTTAGTTGTGGGTTGGATTGAGCCGTGGGTGTCAAATCTTGAAAACCTTAAAATTTCCCCTTTTTATACAAACTCTAGATTTTCCCAAAATCTCTTTTATCACAAGATTGCTTGAAGTATTTGGAAAGCTAATGGAGTGGTTTAATGAAGTGTAATAAATTTTCTAGAGATAATTAAGAATGTGGGAGAGCGAGTGAAAATGTAGAGAGAGAGAGAGAGTTAGGTTTCGAGAGAGAAATGAGGAGTTGAGAGCAAATGAAAATGAATGAATGAAATGGGCTTAATTGAAGTATTTAATCGTGGAAATATGAAATCACCATTTTGCCCTTTCTCTATTTTAAGTTTTATTGAAATTTGGAGGACATTTTGGTCATTTCCCCTAATTTCCATGTGCACAAGTCAATTTATGTGGCTCATGAGTCGATTCGTGTGTGCATGTATATTGAAAGGACAAGTCGATTTGCTGCAGAAGCAAATCGACTCACAAAATGTAAATCGAATCGAATGGTGGAAGGCATGAGTCGATTTGTGTATGGCATGCCTTAGAAACCTTTTTGAAAAACTAAGCAAATCGACTTGCAGCAGGGGAAATCGACTCACCATATGAAATCTAAATCAACTTGCCCAAGGCGTGAGTCGATTTGTGTAAGTGATGCCTCAGAAACGTTTTCTGAAAACTAACCAAATCGACTCATGGCATAGGGAAATCGACTCATCATTCAAAACCGAATTGATTCATGGAGGGCATAAGTAGATTTGTATCACTCAGCTCTCAGAAACTCTCTTTGAACTATAAGCAAATCGATTTGTTCCTTGAACCATTCGACTTGCCTTCTTCAATCCATTGCCCGTATCAATTTCTCTCCTTACCTGAATCAATTTGCCCCTTTACATCACTCCACCAAATAGATTTCCCCCTTAGGGAAATTGACTTCTCACCATCATGTCTCAGAACCTCCCTCTGAACATCGACTGAATCGACTTGCTTTTTTTTTTTACCTAATTGGTTCAATTCCTTACTCATATTTCCATGAGAGCACAAAACTTGCAAAAATTGAAATTTCACATTCTAAATTTTCAAATATTACACTCTAAGTCTAAAAATCAATTACAATCTGATTTTTCCCTACATTTTCAAGAAATTAAATAAAAATTCTCCTAACACCGAATTTTCGGTATTATAGATACAGAGTTTGCATATAGGCATGCTATATGGACTACGAGGGAACTTCTTTACAGATGTGAAAAAATAGCCTTTTCTCCTTACTATGACAGTTGGTGGAATTTAAAGAAATTCACTAATGAGCCTTTGAACTAGAGAAGCCTTCAATCATTTAGCTATATCCAAGATGAAGAAATAGTAAATCTATACAAGGTTACTGAATTTTTAGAAAGTTCCGATTAGTCTAGGTTTGATTCTAAATGATATGACAACCAACATAAATTGTAGGTGTATTCTTGGTCAAAAGTTCCAGGGAGATGATAGGCCTAAATTTGGAAAATTATTCGAGGATTTTGGATCACTTCACAGCTTTCAGCTTCTGAGACTATATACCTTCTATTGGATGGATTAATAAATTCATAGGGCTAGACAATAAATTAAGAGAGACTTTTAAGGTAGTTGACCAATTTCCGGGATTGATAACCAGACCTACACCTCGTTAAGCAACTCTCTCTAAGTGCTCAACAACCAAATCCTTCTTGGTAGCCAGCTGCTCGGCATGAGACAGAATGGTATCTAGATCTTCTCAATGCTCGATGATCGCTATTTGATCTGTTAAGGTAATATTTCCTCTCCTTAAATCATAGAGGCAATCTTGCGTAAATAGAAAGGAGGCCTACAATCGTAGTCGATAAAGAAAAGAATGTCCAACATTCCACATGCAGATGACTTTCATAAACCGAGACTATATATATACCACTAAGTCAATCGGTTAAGTAAGCCCTGTAAAATTACACATAGCACACAAAGATATATACAGCTGTAACACCAAAAATTCGGTGTTAGAAAATTTTTATTTAATTTAATGTAAACTATAGAGAGAATCGGATTGTAATTAATAATTTTTTTTGGATTTTGAGTGAGGCATAAAAAATTTTAGTGTTGTATTTTCAATTTTGGTATTTTATGAAGCTAGGAAAGGATTTGAAATTAATTTAGACATAATATATTGAAAGTGTGGATTGGTGTAGTGGTAAAATTCTTTTTTGACAATCATGAGATCATGGAATCAAATCTAAGCAAATGCAAATTGAAGTGGAACCAAGTCGATTCATGCTATTGTGAGTTGAATGGAATTGTGAGTGGTGAATTGATTCACGAATAAGGTGAATCAATTCATGTGAAAGGATGTGGAAGAAGGGAGATCAATTTGGATCGAAGGAAAAGGGAAGAGGAATCGATTCATGTGAGAGAGAAAAAAGGGGGAGAAATCGACTCACAAATTGAAGTGAGTCAAAATGAAGAGCCAAATTGACTTGCATAATGGAAAAGTCAATTTGGAGAGAGAACAGAGGAAGGTTCTGTGAGTTGTGTTGGATAAATCAATTCATGCAAGGGGTAAATTGATTTGTGTGGGAAGAAAAGGAAGGGAAATCGATTCTTCAACGGGATGAGTCGATTTGATTGCTTTGCAGACATGGGTTCTAAGGCTTGAATAAGGCAAGTCCATTTGTGTCTAGGGACAAATCGATTTGTCTGAGATTATGGAACACACATCTGAGGCTAGAGTTGGGGAAATCGACTTGGGAAGGGGGTGAGTCAAATCGGTTAGGTAATTATGAGTCGATTTCCTTCAACTGCAAATCGACTTGATCCTTGATCTCCTATGCACATGAATCGACGTGAGGGAGATGTAAATCGACTTGTGCACTCAATGGAATTATGAAATAACCAAATTGCCCTCCAAACACAAATAAACCTTAAGAATTAGGAGGGGTAAAATGGTAATTTCAATTCTAAAAATTACAAAAAAGGTTGATTGAGCCCCAATGCATTTGTTTGATGCTTTTACTCTCTCTTCTACTGCGAACTCTGTTTTTCTCTCCCCCAACACTCTCCCAATCTCTTTACAAAAAAAAAAAAAAATTAATTCCTCTCCCATAAAATCATCCCACTTAATTAAATCTCCAAGATCTTCAATCAATGCGTGGGAAGGAGGATTGAAGGGAAAATCGAGGGCTACTGAATGAAAGAAGAAAGTTAGGGTTTTTGAAACCTAACCTCCAAAACTCAATCCAACCCCAAAATTAAGATAATTTCTCTTCCCTAATCCTGAGTTTAGTTTCCTTATTACTAGATTGAATTGTATTGCTGAGATTTGATGGCATTTCAATTGGAAGTCAAAACCTTAGATTCATAAATGAGGAAAATTTGGGAAAAATAGAATAAAAAATTTTATCAAGGTCCAAATGAAGTGTAAATGGTGAAAATAAAATCTATATTCATGAATGCGAGAAATTAGTGTTTGTGCAAAATTAGAAAAAAATCTATAAACCCTAGAAATAATCATAGATTAACATTGAATTTGTGATTATTGGCTTAGGAATGCCAATTGGAACTTGAGAAAAATTTCATTGGAATAAATTTTGGAATTGGGAGTGAACACCCTACCAAGAGGTAAGAGGATGGTTATGTTGCATGTGAATAAGAAATTGTTTTAAATTATGATTTATGAAATGAATTTTGAAATGAATTTTTAATATTTTGTGATTGTGGTATGCCTTGAAATGAAATTGTGATAAATCCAAGACTCTTGATGTTGATTATTGAATTATTTACACCATGTTACATTCAAACATTTATTATGAATTGTGAATATTGCACTATCTTGTAAATGAGTACGATTGGTATGATGAATTAAATTTGATAACATAGTATTAAGAATATAATCTGAGTCTTCCCATGGATCAGGCCATCGGGGCAGCGTGACTAAGGTTGATTTGATTTAAAATTAGAGGGTTGGAGAAGGCGAGATAAAGAGTCACTCAAGTCTACCGGATGACATGGTGGCACCCCAAAAACAAATTTTGGGCCAACGCTAAGGATAGAGAATTTTATGAAAATTGTGAAAAATCTCTTGGCAGAATCTACCAACTGCTATTGATAGTAAAGTGATTTCAACAAATCCCAAAATTATGAAAATGAAAGTTTAAGTTGTTTGATTTGTATATTTAAGTCATGGTGATTGGAAACAAATTGTTTTATGCAAATAGTTTCAATTATTGCATTGTTCTATTTAACATTCATGTTTGGCACCAGCATCCTCACCTCTCATTCATATTTATCATGTCATTGCACTCCACTCATTGAGTATTTATAGTACTCACTCCTCTCTTTAAATTTTCAGACGAGGTGTAGACTTGGACTAGTGCCGGCTGGAAAAAAATCTTTTGGTGACCTATGATAGGTATTGGTAATATATATTTTATTTTGGGATTAATATAGTACGATTCATGGAAGGAAATTTTTGTACCTTTCGTTTTGTTTGAGTTTGTTAAATACTTGTTTTGTATTCTTTAGGCAAATATTTGAAAAATTCATACTTTTATGATGAAGAATTATATTTTCTTGTTTTAAAAATTTCTTTTGCAAACCTAGTTGCCTTCATTGGGATATTTGATTTATATGGAGAATTTTGAGTATGTTTTGGTTATGAGAATTTTATGTAAATGTTGGGAACTGTTTGGAAGGGTGGGTTGGCCAAATTGTATGCATGTTTGAACAAGGATGAACTTGGTTGGTCATTTGATTGTGAAACGTATGCTTGTTTGTTTATTTGAATGGTTAAATGATTTTGGAAAATTGTTGGATATCCAAATGCCTTGCGATACCATGGGACACAGAGTGAGGTTTACACATGTTTCGAGATAACATGACGGTTGTTACGTACTCGATGAGAGAGTTGGGGCATAACAATTCTATTTGTACCAGAGTTTAGGCTCACAATTTTATATTTGTAAATGTTTGAAATATTTCTAATTATCCCTAATGATTTTTCAAAGACCTTGAAATGTTTTTCTTTTTAAATTTTTAGATTTGAAAAGATTTTTCAAAAGATGTACAAAAATCTTCCATGGATTCTTAATGACTATGTTCAATTTTATTTTTAAGGGGTTAAATGCCTAGCCAAATGCCTAATTTAGTGAGATAAGGATAGTGTCTCTTCTTTTAGGAATCATGCCATCTAGACAAAGGATGATAAATGTTAGTAAGATTCCTCCTTTTGAGCACGAGGATGAATCATCGTCACATGCTCTAACTTCTCCTCCAGCTATAACTAGTACTCACATGATATCTTCAATCGGGATTCCTCCACCTCCACTCGACACACTCCAACAATGGACTGAGCGGTGGAATACTTATGGCACTCATATTCAAGCCCATCCTCAAATGCCAATCCCTCCTCCACTGAAGCAAACCATTCCTATTCCACTTACCCCTCCAGCAGCACCAATTGCTCCTCCTATTTCAGTGGCTACTCCCATCATCCGTCCAACCATCAAATTGTCCAAGTTGATCAAAGAAGCTTGACAACTTGGGTGTGTCACCTTTATGGGGACAAGTGATGCCATGATAGCTAAGAACCGGATAAATCGGATACTAAAAAGGGTATTCGACATGAGATTGGATGATGAATTGAAGCTCATGGTAGTCGTGAAATTGTTAGATAAAGGTGCTCGATCATGGTGGGATAGTTTTAAGGAGAGGTAAAAAACACCTATCTCTTGGAATGAATTCCTTAGGGAATTCGACGAAAAGTACCATACTCGGTTCTACCGAGACTTGAAAATAAAAGAATTCCTTCACCTCTGCCAAGACAACAAGTCAGTGGTGGAATATGAGACGAAATTGAGGAGACTGTCCTCATTTGTTTTGGAGTTGGTGACTTTGGAGGAATACCTGTGCTTCAAGTTTGAAGAAGATCTGAATTTTTCCATCTGGGAGAAAATGTCCAGGACATCGGCCCATACTTATAAGGATGTTTTGGAATTGGATTTAATGACCAAGAAAATGGTTGATAATAGACAAAGGATGAGGGAAGGATAGAAGAAGAAAGGGAGGTTCGAATACACATTAGGCCAAGATTCAAAGTAGAGTATGAGCATAGGCTCAAACGGTGGAGTTTCTGTCACTAGATCCGTTGGCATTCCACAAGGCCAACGAACATCCCATCTTGGGACCCCCACTTCTAGTGCCGTTTTTGGGAGCAAATCGGTGGGAAACAAGAAAGAACAATATAAGCACTGTGGGAAATTTCATTCCAGGTTTTGTTATATACTCAAAAGGTGCTACCAGTGCGAAAAGGAAGGGTATTTCCATAACACTTATCCAGAGTTGGGGCAGGGAAGCCAAACAAGTTGTGAACACCCTAGTGGATCGGGGGGCAGTCAAGCCAAGACCCTTACCTCACCTCCTAATGTCACACCATGGACAGGGATTGGGAGCAACAAAGTTGCTGCTCCAACCAAATGTCTATAAACAAGGACACAGACCAGAATTTATGCAATGACCAACGAGGATGCCCAAAACAACGCCAACATAGTTACAGTTAAATTTCCTAGAACTTGAATTTGATGATTTAGAGATTTGAATATAAACATTATGAGATCAAGATTGCATGATTTTGAATTTGAGGTATATTAGAGCTATTGCATGATACTAAAGTGATTGAAAATGATTTTGATATCTAAAGATAGCTTTGTTGGTATTGAAGATTATAAATTTCAATTGAGTTTGATTAAATTGAGAGTTAATTTTTATCCTTCGTATATAGGTATGATGAAAATCTTTGGAGTTGATGTCCATGTTTTAATTGATATGGAGTCAAATAACTCTTTTGTGGGCACGAAATTTGCTAAACACTCAGATAGGCCTTTGACCCCACTTGAAGAAGAGTTGTTATTTATTACTCCTTTGGGGGAACGGTTGAACCGAGACACCGTGTTCAAAGCATGTGAAGTAGCTGTAAAGGGTGAAGTTCTCGAAGCGGATTTGATTCCATTGGAAATGAGGGACTTTGATGCCGTATTGGGTATGGATTGATTGCACCCTCATAGAGCTTTAGTGAATTGTTTCACCAAGGAGGTGGAGTTCCATAGATCGGAATGTCTTCCACTTGTATTCACTGGTGAACAACTAGTCTTATAGAGTTGTATAATCTTGGCATTAGAGGCACAAAAATTAGTACACAAGGGCTATGAGGCTTACTTAGTCCATAACATCGATACCACTATGCAGAGTCCAAAATTGGTAGATGTTCTAGTGGTGAATGAATTTTCGGTTGTTTTCTTGGACGAGTTGTTCGGTTTACCTTCGGTTCGGGAGTTTGACTTCGCTATCGATTTGAATCCCGACACTACTCCTATTTCAATCCCTCCATATAGGATGGTACCATAGAGTTGAAAGAATTAAAGCTCAAACTTCAGGAATTATAGATAAGGGGTTTATCCAACTGAGTGCCTCATCTTGGGGTGTTCCCGTTCTATTCATGAAGAAGAAAGATGGTACTCTTCAGTTATGTATCGACTACCAGCATCTAAATAAGGTGACCATTAAGAACAAATACCCTTTGCTAAGAATTGATGACTTGTTTGATTAACTCTAAGGGGTCGTGCCTTTTCAAAGATTAATTTAATGTCTAACTATCATCAATTGAAGATAAAGGATGATGATGTCCACAAGACTATGTTTAGGATGCGGTATGGACACTATAAATTTTTGGTGATGCCATTCGGTTTGACGAATACTCCCGTAGTTTTTATGGACCTCATGAACTGACTCTTCCATTCTTACCTAGATAAATTCGTTATAGTTTTCATTGATGACATGTTGGTATATTCCAAAAATGATGAGGAACACTTAAAACATCTTCGGATTGTGCTACAAACTCTTCGAGAGAAGCAACTGTACGCCAAGTTCTCCAAGTGTGAGTTTTGGCATAGGAAGATTGGCTTTTTATAGCACATTGTATCTGGAGATGGGATATTTGTTGACTCGAAGAAAGTAGAGGCAATTCTGACATGGGAACAACCCAAGAATGTCTCTGAGGTAAGAAGTTTTCTCGAATTGGTAAACTGTTACCGGAGATTTGTAGAAGGTTTTTCAAAAATTACAGCTCTGCTATCTAGTTTCACACAGAAGGGAGTTAATTTTGAATAGAGTGATAAGTGTGAGTAGAGTTTTCAAGAACTCAAGAGCAGACTCACGTCCACTCCCATACTTGCTCTTCCTACTAGTGGTGACAACTATGTGGTTTATAGTGACGTCAACAAATAAGGGTTGGGATGTGTTTTAATGCAAGGTGATAAAGTGATTGCCTATGCTTCTTGACACCTGAAGAAACATAAATTGAATTATCCTACTCATGATCTAGAACTTGCTGACATTGTGTTCACTTTAAAGATTTGGCGGTATTACTTCTATGGAGCCACATGCAAAATCTTCACCAATCACAAGATCCTTAAGTACTTGCTCACTCAAAAGGAACTTAATTTGAGGCAAATGAGGTGGTTGGAGTTAATCAAAGACTATGACCTGGTGATTGACTATTACCTAGGTAAAGCGAATGTGGTCACGGATACTTTAAGCCACAAGTCTTCCTCTTCTTCATCCTATGGGAGCTCTTATCTCTCATGTTTAATAGGACTCCATACACTTGGAGTCAAGCTGGCTAATAATGAACATGGTGTGCTGTTGGCCAGATTTGAGGTACGACCAACTTTAGTGAATCATATTAAGGAGCTCTAAGCAACTAATAAGGAGCTAAAAGAGATAGTAGAAAAGGTTCACAAGAGTGAAGGTCGTGGTTTCCATATTTGAGAGGATGGCATGGTGGTGTATGGGAAATAAGTATGTGTTCCCAAGAGTGATGAGTTTCAAAAGGCCATACTTGAAGAGGTACACTATTTGGCTTATACTATGCATTTCGGAAGCACTAAGATATATGAACCATCAAAGAAACCTATTGGTCGTCGGGATTAAAGTGGGAAATAACTGAATTTGTGGCGAGGTGCCTTATGTGTCAACAAATCAAGACCGAATATCAGAAGCCGGCTAGAACGATTCAACCCTTGTCTATACTCAAATGGAAATGGGAGCACATCACCATGGATTTTGTGGTGAGATTGCCACATACTCCAAACAGTCACGATACTATATTGGTGATAGTTGACAGACTCACTAAATCAACACATTTTCTTTTAATCTGGAACACTTACTCTTTGTAGAGATTAGCTAAATTGTATATTGGTGAGATTGTCTGACTCCATGGGGTTTTGGTATCGATTGTATTAGATCATGATCGTCGATTCATGTCTCGATTTTAGCTTAAGTTACAAGAGGCTTTAGGGACAAATGTTAAGTTCAGCACCGCTTTTCATCCTCAAACTGATAGACAAACTGAGCATACAATTCAGACATTAGAAGACATGCTGAGAGCATGTGTTATGGATTTCTAAGGGAGTTGAGATAGGCACCTCCCATTAATTGAATTTGCATATAACAATAGCTATTAAGATAATATTCGAAGCCACCCTATGAAGCTCTCTATGAAAGGAAATGCCAAATACCTTTGTGTTGGGATGAAGTTAGAGAATGGAAGATCGAAAGTGTAGAGCTAATTGAGACAACTGTAAAAAAGGTGAAGGTGATTCGGGCAAGGATGAAGACGACTCAAGATAGACAGAAAAGCAATGTTGACAAAAGAAGAGCACCTTTGGAATTTGAGGTCGGAGATATGGTTTTCCTAAAGATATCACTTTGGAAGGGTGTAATTTGATTCCGGAAATGAGGTAAATTGAATCCTTGTTACATTGGGTCTTTCAAGATCCTCAAGAGGATAGGAGATGTATCCTATCGGCTAGAATTGCCTCTGGAATTGGAGAAAATTCATGATGTGTTCCAAGTCTAAATGCTAAATAAGTATTTGTCGGATCCCTCACCCATATTAGAAACTCTTTCAATGGAATTGAATCCAGACTTGAGTTTCAAGGTATAGCTGGTGCAAATCATTGATCAATAACTCAAACAATTGACAAATAAACTAATCCCTATGGTTAAAGTATTGTGGAGAAACAACCAAGCAGAAGAACAGATTTGGGAGACTGAAGAATCAATGCGGAAACAACACCCATAACTTTTTGATGTATAAATTTTAATTAAAATTTTGAGGTTGAATTTTTTTTAGGAGGTTAAGTGTTGTAACACCGAAAATTTGATGTCAAAAATTTTTTATTTAATTTATTAAATATAGAGAGAATCAGATTGTAATTGATTTTTTTTTTTTTTGACTTTGAGTGCAGCATCGAAAATTTTAGTATTACATTTTCAATTTTGGTATTATATAGAGCTAGGAAAGGACTTGAAATTAATTTAGACATAATATATTGAAAGTGTGGATTGGTATAGTGGTAAAATTCTTTTTCGACAATCATGAGTTCATAGGATCAAATCTAAGCAAATGCAAATTGAAGTGGAACCAAGTCGATTCATGCTATTGTGAGTTAAATGGAATTGTGAGTGGTGAATTGATTCACAAATAAGGTGAATCAATTCATGTGAGAGGATATGGAAGAAGGAAGATCGATTTGGATGGAAGGAAAAGAGAAGAGGAATCGATTCATGTGAGAGAGAAAAAAGGGGGAGAAATCGACTCCCAAATTGAAGTGAGTTAATTTAGTTGCGCAGAACTCAAGTTTTTAAGTTTTATGCTTTATAAGTCGACTCATACAAGTGATGAGTTGATTTGGTTGAGGCAAAATAAAGAGCCAAATTGACTTACACAATGGAAAAGTTGATTTGAAGAGAGAACAGAGCAAGGTTCTGTAAGTTGTGTTGGATAAATCAATTCATGCAAGGGGTAAATTGATTTGTGTGGGAAGAAAAGGAAGGGAAATCGATTCTTTAACCAGATGAGTCGATTTGATTGCTCTGCAGACATGGGTTCTGAGGTTTGAATAAGGCAAGTCGAATTGTGTTGAGGAGAAGTCGATTTGCCTAGGATTACAAAACACACGTTTGAGGGTAGAGATGGGGAAATCGACTTGGGAAGGGGGTGAGTTGATTCGGTTAGGTAATTGTGAGTCGATTTGTTTCAACTACAAATCAACTTGATCCTTAAATTACTACGCACATGAATCGACTTGAGGGAGATGTAAATTGACTTGTGCACTCGGTGGGACTATTAAATTGCCAAATTTCCCTCCAAACACAAATAAACCTTAAAAATTAAGAGGGGTAAAATGGTAATTTTAATTCTAAAAATTGCAGAAAAGGTTGAATGAGCCCTAATGCATTTGTTTGATGTTTTTACTCTCTCTTCCATTGCGAACTTTCTCTTTTTCTCCCCCAACACTCTCACAATCTCTACAAAAATAATTTAATTCCTCTCCCATAAAATCATCCCACTTAATTAAATCTCCAAGATCTTTAATCAATGCATGGGAAGGAGGATTGAAGGGAAAGTCGAGGGCTACTGAACGAAGGAAGAAAGTTAGGTTTTTTGAAACCTAACCTCAAAAACTCAATCCAACCCCAAAATTAAGATAATTTCTCTTCCCTAATCTTGAGTATAGCTTCCTTATTACTAGATTTAATTGTATTGCTGAGATTTGATGGCATTTCAATTGGAAGTCAAAACCCTATATTCATAAATGAGAAAATTTGAGGAAAATAGAATGAAAAATTTTATCAAGGTCCAAATAAAGTGTAAATGGTGAAAATAGAATCTACATTCATGAATATGAGAAATTAGGGTTTGTGTAAAATTAGAAAAAATCTATAAACCCTAAAAATAATCATAGATTAACATTGAATTTATGATTATTGGTTTAGGAAGGCCAATTGGAACTTGAGAAGGATTTCATTGGAATAAATTTTGGAATTGAGAGTGAACACCCTCCCAAGAGGTGAGCGGATGGTTATGTTACATGTGAATGAGAAATTGTTTTAAGTTATGATTTATGAAATGAATTTTGAAATGAAATTTGAAATGGATTTATAAAGTTTTGTGATTGTGGTGTGTCCTAAAATGAAATTGTGATAAATCATGACACTTGATGTTGATCATTGAATTATTTGCACCATGTTACATTCGAACATTTATTGTGAATTATGAATATTGTTTTATCTTGTAAATGAGTATGATTGTTATGATGAATTAAATTCGATAACATGATACTAGGAAAAAGACTATAATCTGAGTCTTGCCATGGACCGGGCTATTGAGGTGGCATGGTTAAGGTTGATTTGATTTAAAATAAGAGAGTTAGAGGAGGCGAGATAGACCGCCACTTAAGTCAGTCGGATGACGTGGTGGCACCCCATGAAAACAAATTCTGGGCCAATACCAAGGATAGAGGATTTTATGAAAATTATGAAAAACCGCTTGGCAGATCCTACCAACGGCTATTGGTAGGAAAGTGATTTTAGCAAATCACAAAATTATGAAAATGAAAGTTTAATTTGTTTGATTTGTATATCTAAGTCATGGTGGTTTGAAACAAAATGTTTTATATAAATAGTTTTAATTATTGTATTGTACTATATTTAACATGTACGTTTGGCACCACCACTCTCACCCCTCATTTATATTCATCATGTCATTATACTCCACTCACTGAGTATTTATAATACTCACTCCTCTCTTTAAATTTTTAGAGAAAGTGTAGAGTTGGTCTAGTGCCGGCTAGACAGAAATCTTTTGGCGACCTACGATAGGTATTAGTAATGTGAGTTTTATTTTGGAATTGATGTAGTATGATCCATGGAAGGAAATTTTTGTATTTTCATTTTATTTGGTTTTGTTAAGTACTTACTTTGTATTCTTTAGGCAAGTATTTGACAAATCCATATTTTTATGATGAAAAATTATATTTTCTTGTTTTAAAAATTTCTTTTACAAACCTAGTTGCCTTCATTGAGATATTTGAGTTATATGGTGAATTTTGAGTATATTTTGACTATGAGAATTTTATGTAAATGTTGAGAACTGTCTAGAAGGTTGGGTTGGCCAAATTGCATACAAACTTGAACAGAGATGGACCGGTTGGTCCTTTCATTGTGAAACGTATGGATGTTTGTTTATTTGAATGGTTAAATGATTTTGGAAAATTATTGGATATCCAAACGCCTTGCGATACCACAGGACACGAAGTGGGGTTCACATGTGTTTCGGGGTAACACGACGATTGTTACATGCTCGATGGGAGAGTCGGGGCGTGACAAGAGCTCTCTTTCAGTATATTTCTGACTTTAAAAAAATTGCTCTCTAACTTGCGTCAAAGTTTCCCTTGTCAAAGCACATTCCGATGGTCTTTTACAGGTCTCATCGATCATGACTATTTGGTGGTCAAGTCATCTTGTTGGAATTAGTAGAGCTATTATCTATGGAGCCAAACTCAAGTCCAATAAATTGGCACCGTCTATGGCTAATAGACTAATTTCCCAACCAAACCAGCACTCATCACCATCTTCTTCTTCTCTCTATCATGGCCTCAGTTAAGAGTAAGAGACCAATCATCGGTTTCAATAATGAAAACTTGACAGGAGTCGACGTCAACTAAAACATTTTGCTAGTCATTACAGTAAGAATCGAAACTTACCTCGTCAAAAAGGCTTTCATAGATCAAAGAGCAGATCACAACATCCTCTTTTGGGATGCCTTCTGGCAAATGGGTTTCATTCTATCTCATTTTCGAATCTCTGACCAACCTATAAAGGGCTTCGGTGATGAATGCATATATCCAAAAGGCATTATCTCACTTGTCGTGACTCTAGAAATGCCTCCTCACCATGTTACCACCTAAACCACTTCTTACTTGGTGAAACTTTCGTCCTCTTATAACGTCATCTTAGGTCATCCTAGCTTGAATGGTCTCGAAGCATTACCAAGCATTAGACACATGAAACTCCAATTCAGGGCACTTTTAGGTATAGCAACATTGCATGGCAACCCTGTTTTGTTAATCATTCCATTACGAGAGAAGAAGGAGAAATCCTAACAATAGATATTATAGAACTTAGAGATAATATCGAATAATAGTCTAAATATAACACTGGACAAATCCGGATTATGATATTTACTTTAAATGGACTATTTAAAAATTTTTATATATGTGAAAATGTAGAAGAATAATTACTTGGAATAAAAATGTAATTTTTTTTTATATTCAAAATTATCAGGAATTCTTTAATTACTTAGTCGATGGATTTTAAGATTTTTAAGTTACCGATCATTAGAGTCCTAATCACCAGAGCCATCGGTTATTTGAGTATTCGGCATTTTGTTGGATCTGATTTTCCTATAAGATGTTAGTAGTGTGGTGTTTGGTATTTAGTGAAATTTGATTTGGAGATTATTTATTGGTAGATTGATAATTTTAAGCGATCGGTTATTGTAGTATGGGTATTCGGAAAAGTTTAAATTGTGATTCAGTAGAATTTAACTATTCGGTAAAGGTTTGGTGATTAGTAAAGGTGGGTTGTCGGTATACTTTCATGTCCAAATATTTTCCCATTGGTAATCTAGATCCACGATCAGTAATATGTACCATCGGTAGTATGAGATTGGCCGTTCGGTACAGTATATTTTCATTTACCCTTCGGTGCTCATTCCCTATTTTTATCTTCTTGTTCGGTTATCACACGGCTATTCGGGCATCAGTTATCACATGCATGTTCGGTCATCGGTCTTCATATGGTGTTCAGTCATTGAGCATGCAAATTTAGACTACCATTTTGCTGTTCAGTCATTTTGCTTTTTCCATACTTTGTTGCCATTGAGAATTCGATTGGTTGCCATTCCCCATCAGTGAGTGCATGAGAATTTAATTTTTGAATTTATCATTTTCCTTCGGTGCATATGCCCTTCGGTCCTCATCCGTTTGACTGCACATCCATTCGGCACTTCCCTACTTTTGTAATCCAACTTGAATTTTTCACCACTTCCAAATCCCGTCTTCGGTATACACACCCATTTATTACAAACTACCATTAGTTGACCGAACAATCAGCAACTATATTTTGAATATAATTCAACATTGATTTGCAAATTCCAAATTTCAAACGTGCATGTTGTCCGTGAGGTTTGAACCTTGGTCCAAAGCTTTTCCAAAAAGATTTTAACCATTACGCTATTTAATCCCTTTAGTTATGTGTTGTACAATTACATTAGATCCCCTATATTTTGAATATTCTAAATTTTTAATACTTCTAGTTTACTTCCTATAAATTTGTATTCTTCTTCCCTGTTCGTTACTGAACATATTTTCTTCATAGAACAGAAGTTCAAGTATTTAGAATGATTGGATGGACCAACCCAATAAATTAGAAAGATATATAGGATATTTTGTGCAAATAGAAAGTAAATGAGGGCCACTAGGCAAATATTAAAATTGTGTTGAAAATAAAAAGGGAATGTGAGGTTCCAGAACCTATGAAGTTCACATCTCAATTCTTTCTCTAGATTATTCTCCTCTCTATCTTTCTCTTTTCTCTTCTCTTCCAAATCCCAATTGATTTACATCAAATCTCTAGATCAAAGATCCCAAATTATACATGAACTCTCCAAAGGTTGATCTTGGTTTTAAATCTTGAGAAAAGTCTAATGGTTTAGTGCTATCTCAAAGAGAGAAAAATCATTGTGATGATGTGACCCAAATCAAAAGGATCTTTAGAGACAAATCCAGGTAATATAATTTTTCTAACTCAATTTTTACTATATTTAGCTCTCTAATCATTTGGATTCTGAGGATTTTATGCCTACGAAAGTGAGATAAAAATTAGGTTTTGAATGCTAGGGTTCTTAGATTGACGTGAGATGATCGGTAGTGATAATTTTGATTATGTGATGATGTCTCATAGGGTCTGGACAGGCAACTCAGGACAGGACCTTTGTCATGGACAGATTTGGGAGTGGCTACCCTCTCTAAGAACTACGAGTGGACGGTTTGTTGTGTTCGTGAATGAGAAATGCTTTTCATGATTTTTTTAAATAATTTTTTTAAATTTCTTTTATAAAATGTTTTGTGATTGTGGAATGTCCTTAAAAATATTTTTGATTTAGCCATGAGATTTATTTTGAGACATACTGAAATTTTTCTTACGAATGATATTTGCTGAATTTATGAACTGTGAAACTTGATGATTTATATGGCATATGATATGATGTTTGTAAAATGGTTGATGTATTGGCTTTGGGGCATGAGTCTGAGCCCCCATGGTGCATATATAGGATGTGAGCATCCAGTTGTGAGATGACCAGTCAAGTGTTTTAAGCTTCCATGGACCAATTCAAGGGGGCGGCGTGGAGAGTTTGGTAGACTTGAGAGGGTAGACGGTTGTAGACAGATGCCCCCCAAGTCCATTTCGAGGCCATTTGGTTACACATCCGAAGATGCCGCGAGCTAATGCTAAGCTTGGGGTTGATGTTTTATGACCGATGGAAATTAAAACCCCTTGATGGTTCCACCAGATGGTCTGGGTCAAGCCACTGGTAGAGAGATTTTGAGGCAAACCCCACGATGTTGGAAAAGTGTATATTGTGTTATGGAAAAGTCATGGCTCTTGATGTAAATGTTTGAATGACTATTTCATGCTTTGTTAGAACGTAAATATGTTTTGAAAATATTGTTTGACACTTCCACATTCACCACTCACTCACTTACACAGTTATACCATTGCACTCCACTCACTTGGTATTCCTATACTCACCCCTCCTCTTATCCCTTTTCAGAGGAAGTGTAGAGACAAGATCATCTTATCAGTAGCTAAATCCAGTTAAAGAGAATAGTTATTTGGGACTGACTGTGGTATTGGTCCCTCTTGATGAGGTTTTTGTGGCATATAGACAGACCTTTCGGAGGAAACTTTTGAAACTCTTTATGTAATATATTTTTCTTATGTTTTTCTAAAGTAAAAATTTTATATTTTAAAAGTTATATTTTGAAATGCTGAACAACTTCTGTTTATTATATCTTTGGTTTTAAAATATTGCACACGTTGAGTTTTCTTTATTGGAAAAGATATTTTCATAGCCTTGCGGGATCTTGAGGTGCGTGTTGGTGATTGCACGTATTTCTAAATCACGAAGTGGTTGTTGCATGCTCGGACCTACGGGTTCGGGCATGACACTAAACCTCAACCCAGACAAGAAGTAATTAAAGTCTCCACCATGGTTGTACCTGGTTAAACTGTCCAAGTCAGTGCCTATCTTCCGATGTCTTTTTAAAAAGCAATCGTGGATTACCTGTGGTGTTATTCCAAAGTTTTTGCATGATCCTCTGAAGACATGCCTGGTATCCACTCCTCGGTTATAGTTTACATGCTAAATGTAGACGATAGTTGTAAGCGTGTCAAGCAAAAGAAAAGAGTGTTCATGATAGAATGTTAACGTGTGATATAAGAAGAAGTCCAGAAGTTCCTAGCAATAGGGTTCATTCAAGAAGTAGAATACCTTAAGTGATTGGCCAATATAGTCATGGTAAAGAAGGTGAATAACAAGTGGAGACTGTGTGTGGATTTTAGTGACCTCAACATAGCGTGTCTAAAGAATAGTTATTTACTCCCCAACATCGACAGATTGGTACACAATTCATCAGGTCACCAACTCTTAAGTTTTATGGATGTCTACTTCGATTACAATCAAATACGTATGGCTTCAAAAAATGAAGAGAAAACTAGCTTCATTACAGAGTTCGGTACCTAATGTTATAAGGTCTGCTGTTTGGGCTCAAGAATGCCGAGGCAACCTTCCAACACTTAGTCAATAAATTTTTTAGTAAATAACTTGGCAAAAACATGGAGGCTTATGTTAACGACATACTCGTCAAAAGTACCGATGTCGAAGTCCATATCGTAGACCTAGAAAAGACATTCCAAGCGTTTGAACGTTATAACAAGAGGTTAAATCCAGTAAAGTGGACTTTTAAAGTCACATATGGGAAATTTTTGGGTTTCCTGATTACCAATCGAGGAATAGAGGTGAATCCATAGAAGATTCAAGCTATATTTGACATGGCACCACTGAGGACGGTGAAAGACTTGCAAGGCCTCATCGATAGAATTGCACCTCTAAACCAATTCATATCGAAAGTGGGAGAGAAGTATAGGTCCTTTTACGATGCTCTAAAGAAGTCCCAAAAATTCACATGAATGCCCAAGCACATTCGAACGACTTAAAGAATATCTCATGTCACTCCTACTCCTTTCTTGACTGATCCCTGGTGAGAAGCTCTACCATTACCTATCTATTTCTAACCAAGTGCTCTGCTCGATCCTCAATGCATAGAGGTTGGTGTACTATGTCAGTCGTATACTCCACGAGTCTGAGATTAACTACCAAACTATTGAGAAGATAGCTTTCATCCTAGTCATTACCGCCAGACGTCTCTAGCTGTACTTCTAAGCTCACATTATTGTGTTGCTAACCAACCAACTTCTAAAGCAGATTCTGTAAAAGAGAGACACCTCGGGTCAACTTGTTAAGTGGAGTATCAAACTGACTGAATTCGACATTAAATACTAGCTAAGACCAACTATTAAAGGCCAGACCCTCGCAGACTTTATGCTCGAATATATGTTCCCAACACCTATCGAACAGTCCCCTACTAATGACCAAGAAAAATACTCGCAACCCGAATAGACCCTTCATGTGGACAAGTCATATAACTCTTCAAGAAGCAGAGTCGGACTCATTCTAGTGGGACTAGATAATTTAAAAGTCAAATACGCCCTCCGTTTCGACTTTCGAGCAACCAACAATCAAGGTGAATACAAAACCCTTCTAATCGGATTGCAGATCGTAGCAACATTAGGTGCCCAAAATATACGGGTCTTCACTGATAGCTAGTTGGCGTTAAGTAAATCAAAAGGTTCTATGAAACTAAAGAGCCAACGATGGCAAAGTATCCATTTAAGATACGTGAAGCAATGAACAAATTTGATAGGGTAAACATACAATAGATCTCTCAATCAAAGAACGCGTGAGCTGACACACTCTCAATGTTAGGTAGCTCTGATTCGGTAGTGACCAGTTGAATAGTTTACATAGAGAGTCTACCATACCCAAGCATTGAAGTACCTTAATAGGTCTTGTTGAAGAATAGTTTACCGAGTTGGAAAGACCCCATAGAAGCCTATCTGAAGCATGAATAGCTACTGAGCTCACCCTCTGAAGCAACCTAGTTAAGGCATAAGGCTGCCCACTATGTCATCATCAATGGAGATCTCTACAAGAAGTCCTAAAACTATCCGTATTTGAAGTGCGTAACGCCCAAGGAAGGGGATTATGTAATCTGAGAAATCCATGAAGGGATATGTGGCAACCATTTAGACACTTGAAATCTGGTGAACAAAGATCTCTGACAAGGGTACTACTGGCCTACCATGAAGTTTGATACAAATGACTATGTTAAAAGATACAACAAATGATAGTACTTCTCGTCGGTACCACGTTAGCCCTCTATCGAGCTTTGCTCAATAGCCAGCTCGTGGCCATTTGCCCAATGGGGGACAGACATCTTAGGATCATTCCCACAGCTATCGGACAGTGAAAGCTCCTAGTGTGGTCATTGATTACGTCACTAAGTGGGTAGAATTAGAGCCATTGATTGTTATAAGCAAGATGTAGCATTTCGTCTAAACATCTATTATCACTATGTTCGACATGCCTTATGTTCTGATCCTTGACAATGATAAGCAGTTCGACAACAGAAACTTTTGAGACTTCTACGACAGACTAGAGATCCAACATTGTTTCACTTCCATTGCCCACCTACAAGCCAATGGTCTCATAGAAATAACTAATCAAATGATCTTGCAAGGCCTAAAAGCCATACTAAACGAAGTTAAAGGTCGCTGGATAGATGAACTCTATAACATTCTTTGGGCTTACCAAATAATGCCCTGAAGGGTAACCAGAGAAACGTTATTCTGCCTAATGTACAATTGTAAGGTGGTGATACTAGTAGAGATTGGCATTCATTCACTAAGGGTAGATTTATATAAACAGGGCCGAAATGAATAGGCATTGCATGAACGGCTAGATCTACTCCTTGAGCTAAAGGAAACTGCATTTGTCCAAATGACCGCTTACCAATAGTAGAAAGCAAGGTACTACAATAGATGGGTTCGAACTAGAACATTTAAGTTGGGTGATCTGGCACTCAGGAAAGTAGAAGCCATTGGTCAAATTCAACCGGGGGCAAACTAGTGCCCAACTGGAAAGACCCTTATAGAATACGCTTAGAAGTTTTCCCAGATACATGCTATCTCGATCACCTAGAACTTAGAATTTTGACAACCTGCATATCTATTATCAATGACGATCGACACTCTTCCATGGGAACATCTTCTGTTTCACTCATAGTTGAATGATCAGATAAGACCTCTATGGTCTTACACCTCATTATACTGTCAGCCAACTAACCTGGTTTTATACTTATGTTTCTCAAAGCATGTCATCAATGAGGGATCTATCTCCCTGGAAGATGGACACAACCTACTCACTTGGTTGAGCACTAATGATCGAACATGTCATTAATAAGGGATGTATCTCCCTATTGGGTGGCACGGCCCCCTTTATCAATTGAAGGTGTCATCAACAAAGGATGTATCTTCCCGTTGGGTAGGTATGACCCCTTCTCTCGAGTGAATGGGGATGCATCTCCTTGTCGGGTAGACATGGCCCAACCTATCAAATAAATATGTCATCAATAATGGATCTATCTTCTTGACGGGTGGACATGGTCTATTCACATGGTTGTGCTCTCTCAAATGTACGTATTGTCAGTGTGAGAAAAATCCCAGCTTTGGTAAACATAACTCATCCCCTCGGTTGCAATCAATATAATGAGTAAAACGGCAATGGAGCCCTATGCCTAGCGACTAAGTAAGCCAACTGACCAAGTGACATACTATATGCCAAGTTACTCAGTCGGTGGTTCAGTGCTCACTATTCGCATTAGCAGAATACCAATAGACAAGACGATTACTCTTTTGACTAAAGCAAAATTGACAGGTAAATAACAAAAGCTCTTTTTATTTCAACACAATGAGTACATATCAAAGCATGTAGTCAAATACAATGTAAAAGAAATTTACAAGTCTTAGAGTTAGACAAAATTACAACGAAAGTAATACATTAAAGACCAAAATGACAAATAAACCCTATCTAAAAAGCCAACTGAATGCAAACCGAAAACCGAAAAAAGCTTCATGGCTTGTTAATAAAAATGACAAAAGAGATTTCATATATTCAGAATAAATAAAAAAACTAAAAAAGGAGTTGAGGAAGGTAGGAATTTGCCAAAAGGACAGAATAAATGGATCAAGCCTCTGACCACCTCCCTCACTTCTCTTATTGCCAAACTCGACAAAACAATAAAGAAGAATCTTCAACAACTTTTGCTACACCTAGCAGTCGGACGATGATTCTGAACTTGAGACGAGAGCTTCCACTACGAATAAGATTCTCTCCTGTTTGAGCTAAGATCTCTCTAATATCAAATCTAGCATCTTTGAGGAACGACGACAAGGTCCATTGTGATATTGGGATCCCATGCATCAAGATGGGACCTTGTATCTGCTGTCCCATTCTTGATGGAGTCTTGTATCAATCGAAGTCTTCTAAATTGCGAGTTTTTTGTGGTTCAAAACCTATATCCAAGCTATCTCTCGAAAACACTAACTCTCAATAAAGGGACTCGTAAAATCACTCTCAGAAGTATTCCATATCGCTTTGACATGGTATGGGGCTCCTCCACAACCTATTTATAACCATGAAGATGTGGCCCAAATGATCTTGAGCAGACAAAATGGCTAAACGAGAAACATGCATAATGAATGAGGAATTCAAATTTTCTAACTTCCCATGTAACATTTATTTTGGGATCATTTATTTGGTGGTTATGTATATTTATGCTCCCACAACCTTCCAAGGAGCAACCCTTAACTTACTTCTTACGTCTCTCCTTCGAAGCGACATAAGGAGCAGGGGTAATTGATGGTACTCCACCCAAATCATGTTGGGCTCAATGTTAACCTTGCCCATGCCTCATTAAGCAACTCTCTCTCAGTGCTCACTGACCAGATCCTTCTTGGTAGCTAGCTACTCAGCATGAGACTAATTGGTATCTAGACCTCCTATTCACTCTCTCCAAATCATGGAGGCAATCTTGCATAAATCGGAAAGAGACCTAGAATCGTAGCTGATAAGGAAAAAAAATTCCATGATGCTCTAAACTTTCCAACATCTCATATGCACATGACTTTCACATACTGAGACTATATATGCACCACTAAGTTAATTAGTTAGGTAGTCCCTCTAGACTCACACATAGCACACAAAGACAAACAAAGCTCTCTTTCATTTTGTTTCTCTCTTTCCAAAAACTGCTCTCAAACTTGAGCATCGAAGTTTCCTCCACCGAAGTACCCTCCCGCGGTCTTTTGTAAGTCTCATCGATCAAGATCATCAGATGGCCAAGTCATCCCATTCGAGCTAGCATAGCCATTATCCATGGAGTAAACTCACCTCCAACATGGATAATGCAATCAAAGAACAAAAGCACTAGGAGGATAATAACAAGCTTTTATAGAAATAAATTTCATTCAAATTCTTATTAATCTTAAGGATGATATTTTACAAGGCCACTGTGCCACCCAAAATTCACCAAAGGAACCCTTTTGGTACCTCTCTTATTGTAAATATTGGGTATCTAAAGCCCCCTTTAACTTAACTCACATGTTTGCTTTAAACTATAGGACATGCTAGTTAGAGGAAACATTTTAACTTGATCAACAATGGAATGAGCTATGACTCAGCTACTAAAATGTCCATCACTGATGAAGATAGTGCAAAAGGAGGTAAGAAGAATTGTGGGAAAGAAAGCATGACCTCTACCAATTGGAATTCATAAAATCCAAGACAAAAGGATACTCTAATATTACATACTGCCCGTCCTTTGCTACTATAAGACTCTAAAATCTGTTTTAGACTCTAGGACTCAAATTATTTTGTTTAAGATTACATACTCCATTAAATGCATCTCCTTTGCTACTCTAAAAGCCGAGTATCTGGATATAGAGAAAACTGTTGGAATAGAGGTATAAATGGCCTTTGGTAATGTTGATAGTATAGAGGAGGAAGTGTTTGTGAGTTTATATGATTTAATATTTTACAAATATGCTCCTATGACCAAACTCCCAAACTCATGACATGGGTGGTGAGTTTTTTGAATGCTTTCATTATTCAAAAGGCAATTCATTAGACTTCTAAGCATTTCTATGACCTCCAATGTAATACTAGAAAATCCGGCTGTGTTATTATGGATTTTAAAAACCTTGTAAAATGTAGAAAAATAATTTATTTAAATTTAAATGTGGATTTTGTCCTTTAAGTTGTATAGGAATTTCCTTAAACTCTTGATTGGTAGGCTTTTAAATCTTTAAGTATTCGATTACCAGAGTGTTTGGTGCTCGGCAGAATTTAACTTCTCTGTGAGGAGATTATTTTTCTCAGTAGATCTTTAGAATCTGGTGGACTATTCATGAGATTTTGATTTCCAATTCAGTGGTGACTAGCTAAACTTGTTTTCACCCTTCTCTCGATATATTATTCCACTTTTCGATACAATATACTATCACTCTTGATGATTACTATTTCTTAGAAAAGGTTGATACACTGTGAGACTTGTAGCCTCTCGATAAATCTCCCTGCTTCTTACTCTCGTGAAGTTATTTTCCATTTATCTCTCAATGTTCTTTAAAGCACTTGCATCTCCGGATACATATTTACCTCTCGGTACATGTTTACCTTGTAAATGGAGAATTCAACACCTACCTCTCGATACAAACTTATAGTCATGAAGAACCTCTCAACAAATTGCTCTACCTCTCGGTATATGGTGAAACCTGTAAACACACACCTCTCGGTAAATTGCTCTATTTCTCTAGGTACATCCCTTCTATTGACTTGTCAGCACTTGCATTTACTTCTCAGTTGGGTATATTTTTTCATTCATCTATTTGATTTTCTTGGATTGAACATCTCCGTACACACTCCGCCAAGAAAACCTCCTATTGTTCACTTTCCCTCGGTTTTCCTTGGTGTTCATTTACTTATCAGTGGAACACTGATAGCAATATTTTTATACATTTGAATTTTATTTATTTCAACATTTATTTATGAATTTTACAATTATTTTAAATCATATTTTATGATTTTACACTGATTAATTTCATGGGAATTGTTTTAGGAAACATTGGATTTAGTTTTTAAATTTTTGACTTATAAGCAATAGTCAGTATTTTTGGTATAACTTTCTACTTCAATATTCGATTGAGGTGATTCTAGCTACGTTGGAAAGAAGACTTTGAGCTCTACAAATTTTGCGGAGAGCCCAAAGGTTGATTCAGGTATAAGCATATCCAAAAATTGGCCGAATTTGCCGCAACACTGGAAGTCAATGCCATGCTAAAAAAGGTACCGAGCACATATTAAAAAAGAAATTTTGGGATTCAGTTGCTAATTACTTTAGAAGTCTTCAATTTCAAGAAAGAGGAAGTTTTCAAGATTTTGAAAAGCAAAAGATCCTTATCAAACAATAGTAGCAAGTCTCCAATTCAAATACAAAACCCTAGTTTCCTAAAAGCTCACAACTTCTAATTCTTTTTAGAGTTTTTAGTCCTATAAATATAACACTCCATTCCATGCCTGCCCTTCATTCCCTTACTACCTCCACCATTTTATAAACCCCAGTAGCTGCCTCCATATTGAGTGATGTACACATCCATTCTCGTGCAAAAAAAGGGTTGTAATGACTTTTATTTTACTTTTGTTTCTCTTTTCAATGTTTAGCTAATTTTCTTATTTCTAGGATTCGATGGATTCTATTTTTTGATTAATTACATGGCTTGATTTAATTCTTTTTCTTGAGTTTCATTGGCATGATTATTATTAGATGAAATTTTATTGTTGAATTTAATAGTTTAGAATGTTTTAGGCCTACGTTTTGCATGATTTGAGTTCGAGTGGTACATGACCCATATAATTACATAAGATTAGATGGTAGCAGTAAAATCCGTTTAACATTATAAACATGACTATTGGATTAATTTTATATTTAGATTTTAGGAAAAACTATAAATTACAGATTGTTCATAGAGCTCAATACAGTTCGATCTAATCAAGATTACAAGACCATTGAATTTTGGTTAGTTGAATTAGGGATTTATTGTATGACCATTAGGTGAATTTAATTTAGGGAAATTTGTCATCATTAACAATAACTCATTAGGTAATAAACTTAGGGAGTGAAAAGATTTAACCATGTAAGAGGTTAAAAATAGATGAAATTCATATACTAGGGTTTCCATCACATTAGAATTTCATATTGATTAGAGTTTTTCTATTCATAGATTTCATTTTTAATAATTTCTAATAACTTCACAACTTTGATTCGATTTGTGTAGTTTAGATAAGTTTATTCAAATTTGGTAATATAAAATATCATTGTGGGAATGACACTTGATCTTATCTCTATACACAACATCTGACTAGTGTATATTTACCTGAATTTGTGGTTTGAAAATCACGCATCTTGTTTTTGGTGTCGTTGTCGAGAATATCTTTGTATATCAACTAGAATAATCTTATTTGAGATTGGAATTTAATATTTCCTTTTTCTTTTTTTATCATATTAGGATTTAAGGATATACAGTTGTTGCTTTAGGTTTTAGGTGTGAAAATTTGACGAGAATTTTTGGGAATTTTTGGGGTCTAAGAAAAATTTTTTAATTTAGGTCAAGTCACCATTTTTTAAAAGGATTTTAGGCTGCTGAGCAAAACCCATTGCCTTAATTTGGGTATCACCCTATTTTGACCAAATTCCATCATTTTCAGAGGTTTTTCTATTTTTTTTTTAATTTTTCCGTGACTTTTTAGCTTTTCGATTGTCTGTTTAGATATTTTTTGTGCATTTGTTTGTCTTATTTTAGTGATTTCTACTTTTTTATAGGTGATCTAGATTTATTAGAGTGGATCTTGCTATTTATTTTAGAAATCTAATTTGTCCTACTTTTATGTCCGCATAGGGTATATGTTATGATCAAAGAGTCTTGTTCTAACCGAATTTGATCCTGAGATAGAGAGAACTTTGAGATCTATTCGTAAACAAGCTAAGGAAGACAAGGAATATGAGGAAGTACTGACTCAGGAGAATAGAGTTATGAGAGAGTTTTCAATTGCTAGACTTCAGTACGTGTAGATTAGCATTGCACGACCACCTGTGGAAGCAAACAACTTCAAACTTAAACCAAGTCTCATTGGCATCGTACCGACTGATTAGTTTGAATGAGAGACTTTTGAAGATCCCAACAACTGTCTGAAGAATTTCTTAGAGATCTATGATACCATCAAGTTGAGTGGAGTAAACCCCAATACAATAAGGTTATGATTGTTTCCTTTCTCTCTTAGGGTAAAGAAAATGGTATGGCTTAACTCTTTTTTTGCTAATCACTTAATGAATTGGGAGAATATATCTCAAGTATTCTTAACCAAGTATTTTTTACCTGGTAAAACTATTAAACTATGTAATGATATTACTAGTTTTAGGTAATTTAATGGTAAGTCTTTATATAATGCTTAGGAATGTTTTAAAGATCTGATTAGGAGATACACACATCATGATATACCTGATTGGTTAATTTTGTAAACTTTTATGGAGGTCTTTTGAGTTCTATTAAAGTTACCATTGATACTGCGGTTGGTGGTGTATTCATGAGCAAGTCATATGATGAAGCATGTATATTACTTGATGATATGGTTTCTAATCAATACGATCGGTCTAATGAATATGAGATTCCGAGGCAGAAAATTGGTATGTATGAGATTGATAGTTTTACTATACTTAATGTAAAAATTGACTCCTTGATTAATACCATGAAAACTAATCAACTTAATGTTGTAACTAATCAAGTCTTGTATTGTGATTCATGTGGTGAATTTACTCATATGTCTTCTGAGTATCCGCAGGTACAGTAAGCAAACTATATTTCTAACTTTGGTAGAGTTCAAAATAACCCTTACTCCAACACGTACAATCCTGGGTGGAGAAATTATCCCAACTTTTCATGGAGTCAAGGGATACCACGACCAAACAATCCACTAGGTTTTAAATCTGGGAATCTATAATCACAACAAAGGGAGAACTAACCATCATAGGAGATAACAATTGAACGTTTGGTAACAGCGACAAATGAAAGGATTAAGAAGTTAGAAAATAAAATTGACCAATTGACTAACGTCTTTCATTTTCGTGTGTCAGGTAAACTATCAAATGATACGAAGAAGAACCTTAGAGAGCAAGCCAAGGCAATCACATTGAGGAGCGGGAAGGAACTATAGGAGGAGCCGATTTGGCCAAAGGACAGAGATGATAATCAAGAGGTCAAAAAAGAAATCAAACAACCATAATATGCAATTGAGAAGACCAAGAAACTAGAGTTGAAACAGGGAAGTATTTCTTTGAGTAAATATAATCTCCCTATTCCTTTTCCTAAACGTCTCTTATGTATCAATGTAAAAAAATAGTTTGAAAAATTTTTACAAGTTTTTAAGAAACTATATATTAATATTCATCTTTTGGATGCAATTAAGCAAATGCCAAACTATGGGAAATTCTTGAAGGACATGATCTCCAATAGGAGGAAGCTGGATGAAATTTTGATGGTCAAACTTATGAAGGAGTGTTCTACAATCTTACAAAGGAAGCTACCATCAAAACAAAAAGATCCAGGGAGTTTTTCTATCCCTTACACTATTGGTTCTATTGAATTTTCTGATATTTTATATGATTTGGGTGTTGGTGTCAATATCATATCATATTTTGTATTCTTAAAGTTAGGGTTAAGGGAATGACAACCAACTAACATTTTAATGCAATTAGCTAAAAGGAGTGTTAAGTATCCGAGAAGCATAGTTGAGGAAATACTTGTAAAAGTTTATAAGTTTAATTTTTTCTATTGATTTTGTCATCATGGATGATAATGATGAGGAAACTTCATTGATTCTAGGTCAACCTTTTCTTGCTACTGCCTGTACTTTGGTTGATGTTCATGTTGGAAAATTGATACTAAGAATCAATGATTAAAAAAATTGAGTTTGATGTTTTCAATCATATGAGAAATTTTGATAAATATAATGTCTTTAGAGTTGATTTTATCCATAGGATTACTGGGCATAATTTTAATGCCCTTTATTTTAATGATCCAGTTAGAAATTACATTCCTAGCTCCTTACATAAGAATGATGAATTTTTAGATGATAAGCATGTTACTACTTGTGCAGTTTTGGATGCAAGTTTAGGTGAAGTTTTGACATAATGTGAGAGCTTACGAAAGTCTTTGAGTGTTGAGAAAAAAAGTGACAAATTGCAACAAGATGCTCAACTATCTTCCACACCAGAACTTAAACCTCTTCCTTCTCATTTAAAATATGTTTTTTTTTTTTTTTTATGGATAGCTCTTCAATGTTTATAGAGATTATATTTTATAATCTAATAGGTTTTGAGGAGGAGAAATTGTTGTGAGTCTTCCAAGAATACAAAAAAGCAATAGGCTGGACCATCGTTGACATCCATAGCATAGATCCCTCGATTTTATTGCATAAGATTCTGTTGGAAGATGGGTTCAAAGCCATGGCTCAACCATAATGAAGGCTGAATGAACATCTTAAAGAGGTAGTAAAAGAGGAGATCATTAAATGGCTTGATACATGTATTATCATTTCTATCTCTGATTTTGTTTGAATGAGTTCTTTACAAGTTGGGTCTAAGAAGGATGAGACTATTGTGGTTGAGAATGGTAAAAATGAGTTGATTCCTACACGTATTATTATAGGTTGAAGGGTTTGTGTGGACTATAGGAAGCTAAATGATCCTACTAGGAAGGATCATTTTCCCATCCATTTCCTAATCAACTTGTTGAGAAATCGGTTGGCTATACATTTTATTGCTTTCTAGATGGCTTTTCTAGTTATTTACAAATTACCATTAATCCTGCTGACCAGAAAAAAATCACATTTACATTTCGATATGGTACTTTTGCATTTAAATGCATGCCTTTTGGTCTTTATAATGCTCGAGCTATTTTTCAGAGATGTATAATATCTATATTTGTTAATTTTATTGATGATTTGTCTTTATGGATGATTTTTTTTTTGTGTTTGGTTCCTCATTTAAAAATTGTTTGAATAACTTGCAAGGATTTTTAAAGAAGTGTGAGGAAACCAATTTGATGTTAATTGAAAAAAAATGTCACTTTATGGTAAAAGAAGGTATTGTTTTAGGATATAAGATATATTCTAGGGGAATAGAGGTTAATAGAGCAAACTAATTAAAAAACTTTCTCCCCCATAAATCATTAAAAGATGTTGGAGGATTTTTAAGGTATGTAGGTTTTTATCATAGGTTCATCAAGGATTTTTCAAAAATTATTAGACCTCTGACTAATCTTTTGATCAAAGATATACCTTTTATGATTGATGATTTTTGCTTGAATGTCTTTAATTGCCTGAAGTTGAAATTGATTGAAACTCCTATTGTACAACCATTGAGATGAGATTTGCCTTTTGATATTTATTGTGATGCTAGTAATGACATTGTAGGTACAATTTTGGGACAAATGGTAGACAAAAATTTTCATGTTATATATTATAAAAGTAGGACTATGAATGAGACACAGAAATTATACGCCACCCCTAAGAAAGAACTAATTGATATGATCTTTTCATTTGGAGAAATTTTGATCTTACTTGTTGCTATCTAAGATTTTGATTCATATTGACCATTCTGCACTTAAATATTTGATTTCAATGAAAGATGTAAAACTCAGGTTGTTGTATTGGATTTTTTTGTTACAAGAATTTAACATTGAAATAATGGACAAAAAAAAGTAGAGACTACAACCGCTGACCATTTATCTCGATTGGAGGGAGATTTTGTTGAAACAATGACTGATTGTCCTTTAAATGATTCGTTTCCTAATGAACAATTATTTTTTGTTACTCCTATTGACGAACTCTGGTATACTGACTTTATTAATTATTTTGTTTGCAAGATTGTACCAGAGGGAATGAGCCTTACTTTTATAACCTTTGTGGTGACAGTATCATTAGGAGATGTGTTCCCTAACAAGAGGTAAGTAGCATATTTTGTTTTTGTCATGTTAAGAAGGTTGGTAGCCATCATGAATCATATCGTACAGCAAATAAGTTTCAATCTGGATTTTATTGGCCCACTTTATTTAAAGATGCTCACCCTTATATTCGTGCATATGACCAATGTTAAAGAACTGGAAATATTTCTAATTGTTATAAAATGCCTCTAAATAATATTTTAATTGTGAATATTTTTAATATATAGGGTATAAATTTCATGGGTCCTTTTTCAAAATCTTTTAATAATGAGTTCATTCTAGTTGCTGTGGATTATATGAGTAAGTGGAAAGAGGCAATTGTATGTGTGAAAAATGACTCTAAAACGGTGTGTAAATTTTTAAAGAATAATATTTTTTTCCGATTTTGGTATTCTTAGAGCCAAAATTAGCGATGGAGGTTTACATTTTCATAAAAATTTTGATAAACTCTTGGCTAAATATGTATTTTGAAAAAAAACCGTGAATCTTTCTCGTAAGGATTGGTCCATGAAATTAGATGATGCGCTTTAGGCTTATAGGACAGTATATAAATTTCCGATTGGTATGTGAGCTTATCGTTTGATTTATGGTAAGACATGTTATTTACTTGTTGAGTTAGAGCATAAAGCATATTGGGTAATGGAATATCTTAACTTCGATTAAAATTTTGTAGGTAAAGAAAGAAAGTTAAGGTTAAATGAGCTAGAAGAATGGTGTAATGAGGAATATGAGAATGATGCATTTATAAGGAAAGCATGACACGATACTAGAATCAAGAAGCGAGAGTTCTAGGTTGGTGATAAAGTTTTGGTATATAACTCTTTGAGACTTTTTTCTAGAGAGGCTGAGATCGAGATGGTATAGACTATTTGTGGTGACAAGTTTTCCCATATGGAACAGTAGAGCTTTCTAGCAAGCAAGGAGAGAAGTTTAAAGTCAATAGGTAGCATTTGAAGATCTATGAGGATGGGAACAATTTAAGAGAAGGGTCCGCCATTTTCATGAACAATTTATAAGCATGAGAAACCCTTTTGCACCGAGGAAAGAAGTCACTGATAAAGAGGAGGTTGCAAAGTTTAGGGAGTTTTCTGTTCTCTTTACTTTTGTTTTATTTATCTTTCACAATAAGTGCAATACCTAGTTTAAGTGTAGGGGAAGCATATGTAGGCTCATTTTTTTGTGGAATTTGAGTTTAAATTTTTGCTTCGTTCTCAAGAGTTTTGTTGATTTTTTTTTTCTTCTTCTATATTGACAAAATTTTCTCAAGTTTTCCAGTACATGTGTTACTTGTTTTGAATTTGATTGCATGAAGGATAAATAGTATTAGTGGTTATTTAGTATATGATTAGCTATATATTTTTTTATGATTGACTTGAAAGATAGGTATGCAAGATTCTATACAAAAAAATTTACCCAAGTAAGGAATTGAGCATTAAAAAGCAATTCATTGTGCTCTAATTTTTCTTGTTGAGTGTATATCACATATGGTTTTTCATTATAGAACTTGTTTTGTTATGAATTTTGAAACAACATTCTTGATTTTTATGCACCAAAATGATTAAAACACCTAGATGTACATACTTTTGGATTTCAAAAAATATCATCCCTATCATTTTATATCACTTTGTTAATCCATTTGAGTTTAGACTTTTTTTCCGGTATATCATCCGCATAATTTCCCCCATAACCTATTTTTTCTACCTCTCAATTTTAAACCCAAATTCACTAATATATTTATAGTTGATAGCATGTTATTATATTTTTAGGCATTATGTTCTTTTTATATATGCTGGAGCTTCATAAGCATTTTTAGGCATTATCATATTAATTCTTCCAAAAAAGTGAAAAAAATGAAAAAAAGAAAAAAAGTAAGAATTTTTTTTTTTCATTTTTAGATATTGTTCACTCTTATAAGAGAGTACTATTTCATATTCTTTGCTATGGAGGAGTAATACATTACATATTTGGAATTGATGTGCTATACATATTTTGGGATAAGAAATTGTGGAAGTTAGTATTTTCCTTGTTTTGATGTAAAGAATGTCATGTCTTGATATTTGGGTATTTTAGTGAATTATTTTAACTCAACATTTCTACCTATTATCCTATTATTTGCCCCAACCCCATCACAACCAAATGAAAGAAATTTTGATTGGTGTATGAATTTCATATATATGATTGGTGGAGATTTGATATATTAGCAAATTTATGATAATATCATCTCATTATATTAATTTGAGTGATATACACACCCTTTAAAAAAATTGAAAGCATAGAATAGTAAAAGTTTATTTCCTTTATTAAATTTCTCTTTACATTGATGAACCAAGTGTGAGGGTGTTTAAATCTTGCGTTATTCTTGATTTCAAAGAGATTATAGGAGATACAATAGTTTCTCTAGTGCTAAATGTTACAAAATATTGTTTGTCTTGATTATAATTCTAATTTGAGCTTATCATCTATATGGTTAGAGAGATGGAAAAATTGAATTGGTTTTAGAGAAAACAATTTTCTTGTTTGAGGATAAGAAAATATTCAAGTGTGAGAGTCTTTGATAGCAAAATTTTTACACATTTGAATTATATTTCCTTTAACATTGATTTATGAATTTTAAGACTATTTAAAACTATATTTTATAATTTTACATAGATTAATTTCATGGGATTTGATATAGGAAATATTGGGTTTAGTTTTTAAATTTTCAATTGGACGAGCAGTAATCAGTATTTTGAACATAACTTTCTACTCTGACATTCGATTAAGGTAATTGTTACTACATAGAAAAAAGATTTCGAGGCCTACAAATATTGTGAAGAGCCTAGAGACTGATTCAGGCAGAAGCATATCCGAAAATTGGGCTGAATTTGCTGTAGCTCTGGAAGTCAATGACATGTTGATAAAGGAAACTACCAAACACATATTAATAAGGAAATTTCGGGATTTAGTTGCTAATTACTTTACAATCTCCAATTTTAAGAAAGAGGAAGTTTCAAGTTTTTGGAAAGCAAAAGATCCCTATCAAACAACAAGTTTCCACACAAAACCCTAGTTTACTAAAAGGTCACAACTTCTAATTATTATTAAGGTTTTTAGTCCTATAAATATAACACTCCATTCCATGCCTCTGATGGATTCTTTTATGCCTCCCCTTCACTCCCTTACTCCATCCACCATTTTATAAACCCTAATAGCTACCTCCATACTAGGTGATCTACACATCCATTCTTATGCAAAAAAGGGTTATAATGACTTTTATTTTAGTTTCGTTTCTATTTTCAATATCTAGCTAATTTTCTTGTTTCTAGGACTCAATAAATTCTATTTTTTGATTAATTATACAGTTTGATTTAATTCTTTCTCTTGAGTTTTATTTACATGATTTTTGTTGGATGAGGTTTTACTATTGAACTTAATGCTTCAAAACGTTTAGGCCCGTGTTTTGTATGATTCAAGATCAAGTACAAGCATGACCCATAAAATTGAATAAGATTAGTGGATGGCAATAAAATCCATATGAGATTATGAAATGATCATTGGATTAATTTTATATGTGGGATTTTAGAGAAAAACTCTAAATTACAAACTGTCTATAAAACTTAATGCAGTTCGATCTAATCAAGATTATGTAACTATTAAGTTTTGGTAAGAGGTTAAAAATAGATAAAATCGATGTCTTAACGTTTCCATCACATCAGGGTTTTCTATTCATAGATTTCATTTTTAGTAATTTCTAATAGTTTTACAACTTTGATTTGATTTATTTAACATACTTAATTTTATTCATATTTGGTAATATAAATATCCTTCTGAGAACGACACTTGATCTTACCCTATACACAACATTTGACTAAGATATACTTGATTGAATTTGTGATTTAAAAATTGCACATCAAACACTTGCAACAAACATCCGTGCACTTATTATGGAGATTTAAATCGAAGCACCACAAGTCCCTAAAAAAGCTTTCCACCACTAAGCCATTCAAACTCTTTAATTGCATAATACTCAATTTATATTACATCCCATATCATGAACATTTCACATTTTCATTCCTTTTAATTTATTTGCCATAAATTATATTTTTTTATTCCCACTTAGTTTACTCGTCACCAAACACACAGTCTCGGCTGGACAATTCTTCAAGTGCTTAAAATCCTAGGATTCACATTCTCAATAACCCAAAAAGAACATAATTGGCATGTTGTGCAATTTGATAGTGTAAGAGTGTCACTAAGTAAATACTAAAAATGAGTTTGAAGATAAAAATAGAAATAACACTCTAGAGCCAATAAGACCCAAGAACTTCACTTCACCTTATAGATTGTTCTTCTCTTTTCTCCTAAACCCACCATTGAGCTTTCTCTCTCTCTCTCTCTCTCTCCCCCTCTCTCTTCCTCCCTAGAACTCACCTAAACCACACCTAAAATTAATTGTTGAAGAATTCCAAACATCTAGACATCAACTCTAAAACAAAACCCTAGTTGAAAATCTAAGAAATTTTAGAGAGAATACTACGGTTTTAGAAAATTGGGTCTTGGATGAGATTGGTGTCTCAAATCAAGATAATAGCCACTTCCTATCATATATTTAAGTTATTTATGGTTGTATTGATGATTTATACAAATTTTGGAAATTTTTGTAGAGAGAGAAGAATTAGGGTTTGTTGTGACTCAATTTTGGGAGTGAAATTGGTATCTCTAGTTGAGATAAATCATCTTCTCAACTTAGATTTGTGTTATTTACTCAAGTATTTGAATTCTAAGATAACAATGGAATAAAAGTCAATAATATTATAAGCTGGATAAGTTGAGCTTGTTATGGTTTTTTGACCATAACTTCTTTACACAGTAGTAAATAGAGTAGAGTTTGTTTTTACTGTAACTAGTCTTCTAGTGTTTTTAAAATGATAGATGCAATAGACATTTTGATGAGAATTGAATTTTTGATGATTTTTCAAAAGAACATGTTTTGCAAAAATCCCCTGTTTTTTATCATATTCTGGTTATGGGATTTGTTGTGATTTTAAGCTATCTTCTAGGTTAAATTAGGTTAAAGTCTAAACATCAAAGTTATAGAGCTATGTTTTATCCTTAAATTGAAACTTGAATCATGGTGTAGTAAAAGTTATGATAGTTTTTTAATGATTGCCCAAAAAAAAGGGTTATGAAGTTAGGATTTTAAATTATGGATTTGAATATTTTTGTGTAAATGGAATGGACTTTAGATAGAAACATAAAAGTCATAGTGCTATGTTTAATCTTTAAGTGAAAATTAGCATTTTCACTATCCGAAAATTTTAGTATGAGATATGGTCAGTTTTTAAAGATTTGTACATGTTGAAATGACGTTGTATTAATTAGATTTAATGATTTAGGATGAAAATGAGCAATGTATTGATATTTAACTTTACTTCTATATCATAGTACATATAAAAATTTAAGTGAAAATCTTTCAATCCAAGATAGAGTCGAGGATCAGGATTAGTGGGACTGCACACCCTCCCTAAACAGTGAGTGATTACATACTTGTATTTAAATAAGAAAAATAATTTTATTAAATTTTCTAAATGATTTTCGAAACTTAAATTTTATGTGTTTTAATGTATGTGGAATATCCCAAGAATTAAATTTTGAACTCTTATACATCCTATATGTTTTGAATAAGTAAATGTGCTATTTTGATTTATTGATGTTGAATACGTAGTCATGTTGACTACTATTGAACAATTATTAAATTGATGGTATATGAAATGGATTTATGAATTTTGAGAAATGGTGCATATGATTGGTTTGGAAGGAAGAGCTTGATCCCTTAACAATGATTAGTCATTTCCCTTCCACGGCACGAACCGTCGTGGACATGGTGGGGTTAGTAGACCATGGGATATAACCAAGCACGTGTAGTGCATTCATAGAGGTTTGAGGGCACATGATAATTGGTTGCACCACAAATAAAATACCACTTCTAATGTTAAGGACAGAGACATTTGTAAAGTTAAATTTCTAAAACCTTTGTCAGTCCCATCCTAAGTCGTGGTAGAGTTTTGTTGAGAACAATGATTTGATTGCCCTATATTTGAAAATGTGAACTAGTTGAATGCATATGTTGTCGAATCATGATGATTAGGAATTTATTTTTATTAAACGAATTTGGGAATGATACGATGGTTTGAATTATACATATATATTTGATATATCCACTATACGAATTTTATTTATGTACAACATGCATATCACTAACGAGTATTATTTATACTCACCGCTCTTACTTCTTTTTTTTTAATAGAGAAAATTTAGTTGAGACTTGTGGTCGCTTAATGTCGAATTCATAGAAGTTTATTTTGTTGGATTTCTTCGGGTACTAGTTTTCTTTTGGTTTGAGGTATTAGTGGATCAAAATGAAGACAAACTTTGTAAATATTTTAGGAATCTATTGAATTATAAGCTATGTTTATTTGAATTTGGGATTTGAATATATTTTTGTATACTTGAATTGAGGATCTCTTTTCATTTCTTTTATTATTATTATTATTTTTTTTGGAATTGTTTTTGGTTGAATTTGATATGGATCTTTAGAGTAGGGACTTATTTTATATTTTATGGATTTGATTTGAATGGTTGAACTGGTCATATGCATACATATTTTGAACGGGATCGGACCAGGTTGGTCCTTTGTTTGTACGATAAATACATGTTGGTTTATTTTAATTTATTGAATTATTTTGGAAAATGGATGGATAATGATGAATTTCTTGAAATACTTTGGTGTATAGGTTAGATTTACTCGTATACTGGGATAACGTGACGTTTGTCACACGCTCGACATGAGGGTGAGGGCATGACATCCAAATTCTTGGAATTTGAAGAGAAATCTCCCATAACTTTGTCCTTGGAATTTCCCACTCCAAGATGTCTTACGTGTTCTACAAAATTAAAACCCTATACTGATGATAATTTTTATTGTCAGTGACTTTTAGTGACGATTTTTTATGCTCTAGAGAGAGCTTTTGAGGAAACTATCAAGAAATATATACATTTTTTAACGGTATAAATTGTCCATCGGAAAAAATTTGTCAACTGTTAATAAAGGCAGCACAATCACCTGTAAAAATAATATTCAATTTTGATGGTTATCACTTGTGGTCAGTAAATGTAGCAGTCTTTAGAGATGATTTGAAAAGTTTTTATATGACTCTTTTTTACTGTCTACTTAACAATACCATCTACATAACTTTTACATCTATGCTAATTCATATCTTACACCATCTTTAAAAGGTATATTCAACTCTGATGGTTATCACTTGTAGTAAATAAATATGACAATTTTAGGGATGGTTTGAAAATAACTTCTATATGACTCTTCTTCACTATTTACTTTAATCATACTATTTACATAAGTTCTATATTTATACTGACCAATATATTTTACCATATATAAATACTATCTACCATTCGGACGGTTATTACTTATCATCAATAAATATGGTGGCCTTTAGTGATGGTTAGAAAAGAGTATTTATATGAGCTATCTTTCTAACTATTAAATCATACCATTTGCATAAATTTTATGCTTATACTATCCTGTATGTTGCACCATCTATAAAACTGATATTCGATTAAGATAATTATTAATTGTCATCAATAAATATGACATTTTTTTTAGTGAAAGTTTAAAAACCGTCTCCATATAAGTCTTCTTTACTTTACTGATTATTGAACCATATTGTTTCTACAAGTGCTATAACATGCTAACCGTCTCTGTATACGTCTTCTTCCATTTTCTAAACTGGTCGATCAGATTTACCCAAGGTTGAAAGCCAGAGATGGCGACTCCGTCACGACTGCCTCCCTCAAGAGTTCGGAGCTTCTCCTCGGCCAAAGGTAGAAGCCCCAATTTCACTTAATGATTTGGGTCAAGATTCTGAAGTGGCAAGTCATTCGTCTCTTCAATTTAGGGTTAGGGTTAGAATTAATTTAATTTTTATTAATTTTATGCATTCTAAAACCCTGGTTTTATGATCTCTAATGTTGTTTGCTTAAAAATTTGTTTATCAGGTTAGAAGAAAAAACCAAAATCCTGTGAACCAGATGAGTTTCTCTTTCTTTCGAACAGTAAGTCGTGAAAGCCCTAATTTCGCTTAATGACTTGGGTCAAGATTCTGAAATCCAGGTCATTTGTCTCTTCAATTTTAGGGTTGGGGTTAGAATTAATTTATTCATTTTTATTAATTTTTTCATACTAAAACCCTAGATTTCTGATATTTAATGTTGTTTGCTTTAATGCCAAGTCATTGTTAATTGGGCGTAATATCCTTTTAATAGTTTGCCTGAAACCGATGATGGAACAGCAGAAAGTGGGAAAGAACAAGACTCTTGTGATCCAGGTTCTGCTCATAAGGAGCATGTTGGGCATCCTGCAGGCATGGGTAAAACTGTATCCACAACCTTAGCAAATGCTGGTCACAAATTGCATATTTCATAATTGGTCTTTTTATTCTGGATAAGAGTTGTGTACTGTCAGTTTGCATCCTAATTATCCTCTGTTGTTCTTACTTTTGGCACAATTGAGTAAATATAATTACTAGACTTGAATATTTGCAGTGGGGAACAACAATTTGGATGTCTGCTCACTTGGATATTTCTTTTTAAGGCTTGCACTCACTCGATCCTTTTAACAGCAGAAACTCATTGCATATGATCACTTGGATGGAGATCCTGGTCTAGAAGGTGGAAGAAATGCTCCAGCATTCACCAACATCTTGAACATGGTTTGCAACTGCATTGATAATTCATCAACTGACAGTTAATTGGTCTTTTTTATGTTTCTGGTACTTTGAAGTTGTGTTAAGGTTGCAATCCTATAACGCTCACACCTTGTTAGTAACTAACGTGCTGTACCGTTCTTCAAGTCCTAAAGGTGCTTCTTACAGCTGTGGCTTCCTCTAAGTTCAGAGGTATGTTGCAGTAGGCACAACCCCTGCTGATTACTTGTGTTAGTGTAATTGTCATTGTCATTGTTATGTTTTTATAGTTGCAATCTTGACATAGATCCTTGAGCTTAAAACTACTCTCCAACTTTGTCTGTGTTATACTTTCTGCAAAGTGCACTTTTTCATCATGTAACTGTTCCTTACCTCCTCAAGAACTAGGGGCATAGAGAGGGTGTAGGATGGCCTTGCTATTTCAAACACTGGCAATTGTGTTTATGCATATAGTCTTAAGAGAATTAATCCTGTTTATACCTATTTAGAATATGGGAATGGCTGACTCATTAGTTTGATGGTCTAAACTGCACATTTAGATGTTTGTACTGCACATAAGAGCTATATTGAAATGGATTATAACAAGTAATTTTCACTATTGGTATTCCACACATGCTGTCTAAGGCTGTATTTGCTTAAAAGTTTGTTAGCATGTTAATTGTTTGAGAATGCAGAGGTCTATTTCATGAATTTAGTTTAGGGTCTCAATATCCAAAATCTGAAGAGAATTCTTTTAACTATGATCTAAAGTTAATGCATCACATTGGATGCACCAAATGGATTGGTTACTGTGAAAAAGGTTGAGCAAGGTACTCATTGTACTTCAATTTGTCAAGATCAAGGTCTGCATATACCCAGTCACAACAAAATATACATACACAATCCAAAGTATATATGCATTTTAACTTGTACCTTGTACACATCTATAGCCACATTTCCTAACATGAATTTTGTCTATGTGCTATTTTAGTTTATTTGCGATCCTACTCTATTTATTGTTTCTCCAGAAGTCACTCTATACTTATTGAATATGTTTTTCTATCGATGACTTAATATTCAATTTCCTAATTCTTGCCAATCTCCTTTTTCTTGGTGCCTGTGCATGTCCGGCCAAATAGTTTCTCCATTCTGCACTTCTTGATTTTTGTGACACTCTTTGAAGCATGGATATCTCAAAACAGAAACTCTGCTTTTATCTAACTTAAATTGCAGATATTATATATGATGCCTGGTATTTTAATGGAAACTCTTTAGAATTCTCAACATTTGTTGCATAGTACCAGTTGATCTGGATTTGTTATATGAACCAACAATCACTCATGGACCAAATAGGATTTCTGATCAAATTAGTCATTTTTTCTTGATGATGTTGTTATATTGGAGTTATATTATAACATTAGTTATGTTGGGATGGCCTAAAAGTAAAAACATAATAAAGTTTTAATGCCATTTTAAAATAGAATGAGCTGGGACATAAGGGCATGATTTAGCTTCTTTTATCATTCTCTCTTTTTTTTTTTTGACAATATATTTATTAAAATTTTGTTTATGAATGGATTTCATTAGCACTTGCATATTAGTTCTAATTGCACCATCAATAAGAGTGAGCCAATCTTAATGCAAAAGAATGATCCCTTGGACATAAGAAATTATTCTTGGAAGGATGTTGTATTTTCACAGGGGATTCCAGGTTCAGATCCTTGTATCTAAATCATATGGAGCACCATTCACTAGTTAACATGTTTACAGCAGCTGAATTTTCATTAATAATTACTGATTATGCATATTTTTCACTATATGATTGTAAAATTGTACAATTTGGATCAAGGATTAGTGCCATGCAACCAGACATGGTAATATTGTATTGCCTTGTCATATACTATGAATTGTTTGTTGTGTATTAGCCTTGTGTTCTTTGTACATTATCTTTGTGGTTATACATCTCTTGGAGAACTGGGGAAAAAAATAGCTGTTGTCTTATTCTAGCTTTTTATGGCTACACCATAACATGAGTTTTGTGATTAGTGAGCAATTTTAAATTTTTAATTTGTTATCAATCTTGATTTGGTTTGCATTAAATTGTAGAAAAACTAGTTTTAGCTCTTCGGAAATTTATGGAGTATTTTCTAAATGGAGTGGACATTTGTTGGATATAGGAAAGTTGGAAAGTTTAACACTTGTATAGCTCAATTTGCATGGTTCTCACTTGTACTTTTGGACCATTCACCCAAGATTATACTTGTATACAGGTTTCAAACTTTTCAATCTAATATGTGAGTCAAATACCACTCCAATTTCAGAATACTCCAAAACTCACTCCATCTCCATTCTTTGTGGCAAGCTTTTTATTATTTTGTGCCCAAAATGAAAGCCATTTGGAAAATCAAGCTTAAGCTGTTTTGCAACCTCCACTTTCCCTTTTTAGTTATTGCTGCTCCAAATGGTAGTTGTTAAAAAAGAAGTCTCTGTAACTTTTAATTCCTAATATTTTTAAGTAAATTAAACTTTGATATTTGGAATCTAAGGTTTGGCTCTTTAACATATGGGGTTCTTGGAAGTTTTGGAATATGTTTCAATTTAAAGGAAGAATGTCTATTTTGAGTTGAATAATAGAAAAATAAAGATAATGATTACCAATAAAAATATTCGGTGTTGGTCTTTACTCTCAGAGGTTCTAGACTGCTCCTTGTGTTAATATTAGTTGATTGCCTGAAGTGTCATTGAATTCCACATGTTCGCATGGTTGTTACAAACTTGTTGCTGCCTGGTTATTTCATCTTAAGCCAGAAGGTTGACTTGAGCACACTGGAGCAAGATAAACCTTGTAGTATCTGGCATTTAACTTGTTGACATCATTTGCCCTTTTAAATCTTGGATCAAAGGTGGAATAGGGGTTTTGGGATGGATTTTTGAATATTTTGAGAGCTGCCCAATAAGAGAGAGAAGCTCTAATGGCCTCGGAGTGTACATAGAAGTCACTCTGTTGTGTTGGGTTATGTTGGGTTGTACTGGGAATGACTTATTGCTGGTATTTAGGTACAAACGTTATTTCTCTGCTTTTCAGTATAATTTTACTAATTTTACATTTGTTTTCAAATAATAATCCAAATTATTTGTACTGTAAGATTTCTCTATTTCTAGATGCTGGGAGTGTATATAGAAGCCAACTGTCGTCATTACCACTTGACTCCATCCCAGAAGGTAATATTTCCATTTATAATTATTTTTTCCAATATCACTACGTAATTATATTCATTCCATTATTGATTTTTATGAATATATTGACATGAAGGATTGTGCATGAACTTGGTCACTACTATTCAGTTCTCTATTTAGTTTATTATCTACTTCTGATGCTGGGATTGTGTTTTCAAATTGTAATAGTAACATTTTCAATGATCGAAGTGAAAATTTTGGTTTGAACATCTCAGAAGATATGTAGTTGTGGGACATGCAATCTTTTCTTTTCTTTTCTTCTTTTTTTGGAGTTTGATATGTATCCTTCATTCTACTTATAAATCAATATATTAATCATTCTTACATATGAATACAATTCTTATTACATTTATATTATTTTTGTAATTTAGTTATTTTATAATCTATATCTACACCATCTTAAAAAAAAAAAATCATCATTATCGATATCATGTGGTAATCAGTGATAAAATGCAGTAAATTTTCCTATTGCTTGTGCTAACTGACGTTAAAATATAGTTACATTTTCTAATATTTGTGGTAATCGATGATAAATACAATAACTTAATACTTGCGGTAATCGATGAAAGGCAATAATTTTTCCTAACATTTATTGAAACCGATGATAAAAGACAATAACATTTCTTAATATTTGTGGTAACCGACGATACAAGACAATGATATATGCTAACACTTGATAGCTGACTATAAAAAATAGTAATTTTTCTTAATGCTTTTCTAACTGATGATAAAAGATGATAAAAGATAAAGAACATTTCTTAATATTTGTGGTAACTGATGATAAAAGACATTTACATTTTCTAATACATGGTAATCGATGATAAATGGTAGTGATATTTTCTAACAGTTGTGGTAACCGACAGCAAAAGATAATAACATTTCTTAACACGTGGTAATCGACGATTAAAGGTAGTAATATTTTCTAACATATTTGGCAATTGGTGATAAAACGAAGTGACTTTTACCGACGTTTTTTAAACCAATGATAATAGATAGTAACTTTTCTTAACACTTATGATAATCGATGATAAAAGATAATAATTTTTATCAATGCTTTTTTAACCGTTAGTATAGACATAGGACATATTCCAAAGGCAACCAAAGCCGTTGAGATAGATATATCTCGACTAGTGTATAGCTAACTGAAAGCCCATCCATTGGAGAAGGTTTAGCAGATAGCTTTAGTGGGTTTTGCAGACGGTTTTTGTCCGTCTGGATAGAGCATTTATTTTGTAGTGATGTGGAGTGTTCACTATAAAGAGGAATCAAGAAATTGTGAATATAATATTCGGTCGTACCCCTTAGTTCCCATTTCATTATATTTTATAAGAGTAGAATTTACATTTTCAAGTTGTCTTTTTGATTTTCTGTCTTGACTACAAGTTTCTTATGTAATTATTTAGAGGGTCTAGTAGTTTTCATTGAGCACTATTTAAACGGGTGTCTCATTTGCATTTGTAAGCCAAGCCATGTAAAACAAGTTATAATAGAAAAGTTCTTCCAATAATCTCGTTTTCTGGAACCCCCCCCCCCACTAGAATTGCTTTTTCCAACACAAACTAGGATTTTAGCAACATAATATTTCACATCTATAGTCATGATATAATAGATTTATGAATAAAATATTTTATGAACTAGATATTCTAATACATATAGTGTGTGTGTGTGTATTTAAACTGTAGTGATATACTTGCATTTGATTAAAGATTCATCATAGATAGCTTCAATGATCATAAGACAAATCAACTTAGGAAAAGAGAACATTCTAGGGGCAACGAAACATTTTCCATGATATAAACATTGTCCATAGCTTCATGTGATCAATTAACTGTTCTGTCTTCAACAATTATTTGCGCCTTTAGTTTCAGCCATGATGTAAACATTTTCCATAGCTTCATATGATCAATTAACTGTTTTCTCTTCAAGAATTATTTGCGCCTTTAGTTTCAGCCATGATGTAAACATTTTCCTTAGCTTCATATGATCAATTAACTTTTCTCTCTTCAAGAATTATTTGCGCCTTTAGTGTCTGCTAAATTAATGCAAAATTTTGATATGGGAATGATATGTATCTCTTATAATGCTAACCAGCTGGTTCTATGGTTTATCCTATTGACACCCAATAGGTGAGCAGGGACCTGGACCAGGTGATACTCTGTGTATACAGATGTAGGCCCTTGCATGCATCCCTGCACCAGTTCTCTTTCTACCAATATGCTTGTATGGTCACTTAGATTCTGCTTTGTGGTTTCACTTTTCATTTATGCCTTTGATGGCAATGCTTCTTCCTACATTCCGGTCTACTGCCTATTTCCTTGCCTAGCCAAACCAGACCCTAAGTTCCTTGGGACCTTGTCTTTTGGCATGTGGTCCTCTGGTCCTCTCAATTTGGTAAATTCTTTGTACCATAATCTCATAAATGCGTGTTAAATCAATCGATATCTAAAATTATATTTCAATTAATCCAGTTTAAAACTTACGATGATTTATTTCGGAGGTTACTCTCTTAATATCTTTTTCATTTTTAAGAGTCGTATCTAAAATTTTGATCAAGAGATCTAACGTCGCACGACGTAGTTTGTTGATTAGCGTTAGAGCTTCCCTCGAAGTTTTGGGCAATGACTGTACAAAGTGGTCAAAAAGTTTAGCTTATGATGGTAATCCACCAATCTGTGTTCTTTTTTTTTGGGTTTTTTATCCGATATCCGGATCTTTACTTTAATTAATTTAGATCGATTTACTGTCGAATCTTTTTTTTTGAAAGAAAGTTGCCCAATATAATTTTTTTTATAGTTTTAGAGAGTCGAACTTACAAAACTTAGGTCATTTTTTTTGCCATAGATAGGTAGGATTTAGTCCTTCCCAATTATGCTGTACTTTCGCTGATCCAGCGAAATAGATGCTTCAAATCACTAATTATTTTTTTTTATTTTTTATAGACATATTTTATTCCAATTCAGCTTCTGCTTCTTGTATGTGCACAAACTTTAATATATATATATATATATATATATATATATATATATTTTAAAAAGAGAACTATTACCAATTATTTTCAAAAGGGGTCTCTCTCTCTCTATCTCTCTCTCTAAATAATAGTTGGAAGGTTGTTTTTTATTATATATAAAAAGAAAGGAAATTTTGCATTAATTTAGGCGTCATTAGATACAAATGGTAAATGAAGCATCTTGTAGTTGGTGTGGTAAATACACTTTGGTTTGCGTAAAGGTGAATATGGTTTACTTTAAAATTAAGGTTTACATTTTCATTCTAGTTCTAAATTTTTCACGTCCCGACCCATAGTGACAACCGTCACGTGATCTAAAAGTACGTACAATCGTCAACACGCACTCTAAGATCCCGCAAACCTATAATAATATCACATAATGTTAAGGAAATCTAATCTTTAAAACAATTGAACTTAAAATATCCAAAAGAGTAAATTATCATTTAACATTTCAAAATATGAATTTCCAACATATAAGTTTAAAAGTAAGAAACGCAAGTATATAAAATGTTATACAAAAAAGTTTAGAAATATCCTCTAATAGATTCATCTATATGCTTTCAAAATATTCATAACTAGAATGGACCAATACCATGGTCAGTCCTGGACTGCTTCTCTTCATGTGGATCTAGTTACCGATGAGATGAATTTGTCTTTACACTTTCTCTGAAAAGGGATAAGAGAAGAGGTGAGTATAAGAATATATAGTGAGTGGAGTACAATGACATAGTTGTGTAAGCGAGTGAATAGTGAGTGTGGAAGTGTCAAACAATATTTTCAAAACATATTTACGTTCGAACAAAATATCAAGTAGTTATTCAAACATTTACATTAAGAGTCATGTCTTTTTCATAATACAATATACGCTTTTCCAACATCATAGAGTTTGCCTCAAAATCTCTCTACCGATGGATTGGCCTGGACCATCCGGTGGAACCGTCAATGGGTTTTTATTCTATCAGTCATAAAATATCAACCTCGACCTTGACGTTGTCTCACAGTCTCTTTGGAGATACAACCGAATAATCTCGAAATGGACTTAGAGAGCATCTTTCTACCACTGCTTAACCCCTCAAGTCTACCAAATTCTCCACACCGCCTCCTCGAATCGGTCTTTGGAAGCTTAAAATACTAGACCGGTCATCTCATAAACTGAGTGCTCACACATCATACATGCACCATGGGGGATTCAGACTCATACCCCAAAACCAATACATAAATCATTTTGCAAACATCATATCATATGCCATATAAATTATCAAGTTTTACACTTCATAAATCCAACAAACATCATTCGTAGGAAAAATTTAGCACGTTTCAAATTATATTTGCAATCGTATAAATCTCATTACTCGAATCAAAAATATTTTTAAGAACATTCCACAATTACAAAACATTTTATAAAATCAAGTTCAGAAAATCATTTTATAAAAAATCAAAGAAAACATTTTTCATTCACAACACAACAAACCGTCTACTCACAGTGTTAGGGAGGGTAGTCACTCCCACATCTGTCCACGATAAATGGTTTGACTTCGATCAGCTTAGTCTAGCCCCTAATAGTCATCATCAAGTAACTTACAATATCAATATTCATCAATCTAGATTAATCGGAAACCCTAACATCCAAATCCAAAATTTCTATCACTTACTGTAACTTAAAGATTTCCTAAATCCCAACAAATATATAGTTAAATAAGGTAAAACTTGGGTTACAAAAATTATGTTACCTTATTTGTATCTTCTAGAGATCCTTACAATTTAGATCACACCAAACCCTTGATTTCTCTCTTTTATGGCAGCACTAAACCCTTAGATTTTTTTCAAAATTTAAGACCAAAACCTAATTTTGGAGAGTTCATATATAGTTTAGAGCCTTTTATATGGACTTGTGGTGGTGGATTGATTGGATTTTGGAAGAGAGGGAGAAAAGTCTAGAGAGTAAAGTGAAGTTTCTTAGTCTCGTATGTTCTAAAACGTCAATGCTCATTTTATTCTCAAATAAATTTTCAATAATTGTTTAGTGGTTCTCTTATATTCATAAATTGCACAATTGCCCAATAATCTCTTTGGGTTAAAGGGATGATCACCCAAATGAATTTAAGTGTTTAAAATTATATTTTACTGAAATAATGGTAGTTTGCCAATGAGTAAAGAAAATTGAAATAAAAGTACACTGTATGGAAAATAAATTAGAAATGTAAATGATTTAGAATATATTATAAATTTAACATAATAAGATTGAAAGGTTTGGATAGTTTGGTGATAATATTTCTTTCTTGTGATTTGAGGACTTGAGTTCAATTCCGTGTCAATATAAGCAATGAGTGGTTTTTGGCAAATTTGTGAAGGCAAGAGCATTTATATAGGTGAAGATCGAAGATACAGATGAAGAAAAGTGGTGAAGAAAAGTGGTTAGTCTGAATTTTGAACAGTCATATGATGACCGATAACCGAACAGCCATATGATGACTGAGTAGAGCAAGGCAGTTGCCAAAAGTGATTAAAAAAGTCTCACGTTACCGATGGATGATGAAAATGAAATTCACAAGTCTCACATTATCAATAGTACACATTGCCGATTATGGATTCACATTACCGATTGATGGTAAAATAATCAATAAGAATTTTATAAGCATCTCATAATAAAAATAGAGATCATAAGTTCTTTCACTGTACACCTAGAAGTTTCACAATTTCAATACTGATGGGGTCTCACTATATCGATAGAAGTCTCAATATCAACAGATGGCTAAATGACCAGCAGGAATTTATGAACTTATTATCGATAGAGAAATAGTGTACAAAATGGTACGACCAAGAAATAATACTGATGTGGTTTTCACTTGTAAAATAACAGATGATCATTACCGATTACTAGACTTTTACAGAATAGCTAAATCCTACTAAGTATCGAATAGTTAAATGACCAAATGAGCATTTGAGAAATATATATAAATTTTGACAAGTACCAAACAGTAAAAATCTATCAAGTATTGATTATCTAATACTTAAGTAACCGATGACTCTGGTGATCAGGACTCTAATAATCGGTAAATTTTAAAAATAAAAAATCTATCAACTAAGTGTTTAAAAATTTCTAATCATTCTAAGTAACCAAAATTCAAATTTTTATTCCAACCAATTATTTTCTGACATTTTTACAAATATAAAAATTTTAAATAGCTCTTTTTGAGTAAACATCACAATCCGAACTTGTCTGGTATTACAAAATTAATAGATTATATTTATATATGGTATTGTTTGAGACAAAAATCTCCTTATTTGATTGGATCAATCTAAATCCTAGAAACAAGGTTAAAAGAATTAATAGATCAACCATATAATCATCTATTATATGGTTGCAAATTAGTTCATCAATATATGTAAGGTAAACAAGATTTACCTCGCAGTGAGATACAAACTCATGAAAAAAGAAAAAAATTAAAATGAGATACCAAGTCATGAGATGTTCGAAGCAGCACCTCGTATATAAGAAGAGTTGGTTGAACCAAGTGGACAATTTATGGTCACTAAGCATGTTTAGAACATTCTAGGGGCAAAGAAACATTTTCCATAGCTTCATATGTTCAATTAACTGTTCGCTGCTAACTTAACATTTTCCTTCAGATGATCAATAGAACATTCTAGGGACAAAGAAACATGTTCAGAATTATTTGTGCCTTTAGTTTCAGCTAAATTATTGTTTGGCATCTAGAAGATGTCCTTACGAAGAGCTTGACAAAGATGCTCCACCTGATATTAGACAATGGCTGTTAACATGATATAAACATTTTCCATGACATAATCTCTTTACGTTTCTTTCTTCATTTTTGTTCTTACTTGTAGAAGCGGAAGGATTATTATATAAAACCCAGTAGCAGAGGACCTCATAGTAACGAGTAATAAATCAGCGAAGGCAATGGCTGTACTATCAACCTCATTGCACCAATATTTGCAAAAATTGCAAAGAACAGCACTTCTCAATCCGTCTATTTTCTTTCTTGCAGTCTTGTGCTTGATTTACTTATTAATTAAGCTCTCAAGAACAGCTAGCAAAAGAAACTTCCCTCCATCCCCACCCAAGCTACCACTTATCGGGAATCTCCACCAGCTTGGTTTACTCCCGCACCGCTCTCTTCAAGCCCTCTCTATCAAGTATGGCTCTCTAATGCTCTTACACTTAGGACGAACTCCAACCCTCGTGGTTTCATCGGCAGAGATGGCTTGCGAAATCATGAAGATCCGTGATGCAGAGTTTGCTAATAGGCATACTACATGGACTATGAAGGAACTTCTCTACGGATGCACGGAAATAGCCTTTTCTCCATACGGTGACAGCTGGAGGAACCTAAGGAAGTTCTGCATAACTGAGCTTCTGAACCAGAGAAGCCTTCAATCATTTAACTACATCCGAGAAGAGGAAACAACAGATCTTATTACAAGGTTACAGAATTTGAGTCTGCAGAAGGTTCCAATTAATCTAGGTCAGATGCTAAATGATACCACAACCAACATAATTTGCAGGTGTGTTCTTGGTCGAAAGTACCATGGAGATGATGAGCCTAAATCTGGAAAATTATCCGAGACGATTTTGAGTCTCTTACTAGCTTTCAGCTTCCGAGACTACTTTCCCTCCATTGGTTGGATGGATAAGTTCACAGGGTTGGACAGGAAAGTTAGAGAGACTTTTGAGGCAGTTGATCATTTCCTGGCTGACGCAATCAAAGAACAGAAGCACCTGAAGGATAACGGAGAGCAGTCACAGAAAAAAACCTTCATTAATATTCTTCTTAATCTGAAGAATGATAGCCTTGGAGGCCGCTATGCCACCCAAAACTCCACGAAGGGAATCCTAGTGGTATCTACCTTCTTGCAAACATTGAGTCTGTTCCCATGCTTTATTTAACTTCACTAAACTCGCATGTTTGCTTAAACTGCAGGACATGCTAGTTGGAGGAAACAATACAACTTCAACAACAATGGAATGGGCTATGACCGAGCTAGTGAAGTGTCCAACTCTAATGAAGAAAGCGCAAGAGGAGGTAAGAAGAGTTGTCGGAAGGAAAGCACGGGTAGATGTCAATGATCTCAATCAAATGGGATTCCTAAAATCAGTGATCAAGGAGACTCTAAGATTACATCCTGCTGCTCCTTTACTACTTCCTCGAGAAACGTCAACGTGGATAAAGCTCAAAGGTTATGATCTTCCACCCAAAACAACAGTGTTTGTCAATGTCTTTGCAATTCAGAGGGACCCTAGACTTTGGGACATGCCAGAAGAGTTTCGCCCGGAGAGATTTCACAATAGTCCAGTAGATTTCACCGGTCAACATTTCAAATACACTCCCTTTGGTGCTGGAAGAAGGATTTGCCCCGGAATATCATTCACTAATGCAACAATGGAATATGTGCTTGCCAACCTCTTATACTGGTTTGATTGGGATTTTCCAAGAGGAGAGATCAGGGAGGACTTAGACATGACAGAAGTTTTTGGAGTCGCTATTAAGAAGAAAAATCCCCTTCACTTGGTACCAACACTTTACGGTGCTTAATAATTCTAGATATTACATTATGTTGTTTGTAGCAATTGGAGGGTCGAAACTCTCCTGCCCTTTTGTTGTTGTCGTTGTGTGTTTTATTTTTATTTTTTTGTGAATAAGTCTTATGTGGTTCTTGTCAGTAAATTTGGTATGGGAGTAAACAGTATTACGTAGGGTGTGAAGTGTGGTGGGGCATATGTGGGGATGATTGTGTGCGTGGGTTGGGTCTGGAGAGAGAATGAATGTAGTTGGTTTATGAGAGGATCAAGAGAAATAATTTCATTAGAGGATGAAGACTATTTTTTTATTCATGAACCAATCGATTTCCGAAACTATAGTTTAATTAATCCAGACTGAATTACTACCGGACCCTAATTAGAAAAAAATTTTCCAATATAATTCTTTTCGTTCCCAACATACTATAAAAAAAGTTTATAATTTTATATTTACACATTTTCTATATTTAAAGAATTAGTTACTTATTTAATTATAATTTTTATTTTCATTCTACGGGATGTGCATCATTTGTTTTAAGAGTTCTGGTATTCCCGTTCTCAAAAAATGGGAATACTAACGGCGCATTATTGCAGCAATATTTGTAAAGGTCGCAAAGAACAAAGAACGGTGCAATACTTTTGTTCTTTTATCAAGAATACTGGGCTGAAGACAGTTTCTGTGGATGAGATCAAAGAGAAGATCACTTCATTGTAACAGCAAAGACAATGGCTGCTCTAATGATGTTTGCAAAGCAGCAAAGAATAATGGGACCCAATCTCTCCGTCTCTTCTCCCTTGATTTCTTTTACTTGGAGGAGAAAAATATTGTGCATAGCCAAATAAAGATACTATTGTCATTATTGTAAGACAATATTGACCACTTGGAAGATATTGTCCACTAAATTTTCCACTGAGCTGGACTCTCCAACATTTTGTTTATTGTCATTATTTCAAGAAGGAATGACCGCCAAAGAATTCTTATAAAAGGATTACATGCCACTGCGAGCAGCCATTCTCATAGAAAAATTAATGAAAATTTAAAGAATTGGAACTAATTATTAGATGATATACTATATATTTTGAGAGTGTTTAAAAAATATTACATATCGAAATTGATTTAATTTTTAAAATATTTAATTTCTTTATTTCTATATTTATAATATTTATTTTTATGTTTATAATAATTAATTTTTATATAAATCTAATATATTATAATATTTTTGAGATATTTTTAAATAAAATTTTATATATAAACCTCAACTATCTTCATAAAATAAATTTAATTCATTGACACAATCATGTTTATAACTCTCTAGTTCGAGTATGTTTATCTACCAAATGTTTATAACTCTGTAGTTCGGTATCATTTCCGTGAAAGGAGGACTTTTCTGGCTTGCACCAATTAATGGAGGCCGCTTTGTCATACTCCTTTGTTTGTTTTCATGTGGCGTGTGCGACCATGTGAGTGGATCTAGAGATGTCACCGGTCGGTTTAGGTTCAAAAATTAATAATTTAATAATATAATATATCATTATAATTATATTTTATAATAATTTTTAAATCAACAAATAAATAATATTATAATTTAATAAAATTTGACCAAATATACTTGCGTCATCAAATATTATCAAAATAATATTTCATTAATTTCAATAAAATATCACTAGAAAGAGAAGAATAAAATTATTTTACATGAGAGCTGGCAATTTTGAGACGAATTAAAACCAAAGGAGGAGAGTCCCTTTATAGCTTCAAAGACTCTCCTTTCCCACTTGAATTATTCTATGTGAGATTTTTGTCATTTCCATATGTAACAAATTTCCCAACTTGGCAAAATTTCTTGTAATTCTCCCATAAATCTAATTTTGGATAGTGCCTCCAATTTTCATTTTCAATATTTACCAACATTGATCAAATCCAAACAATGTTGAAAGTTGATTGTAATCACCAGTTTTGTCATCATATCAGCATAATTTTTAGTAGTTCGAAATTTCTAGGTTGTGACTCCACCATCTTCCAAAATCTCCCATACAAAGTGATACCAAACATCAATGTGTTTTGTCCTTGTATGATAAATTTGATTCTTTACCAAATGAATTGCACTCTAACTATCACAATGCATTTTGATGTGTTTTTGTATCATTCCCAATTCACAAAGCAACCCTTGAAACCAAATTGCCTCCTGTACAGCCATCGTAATTGCCATGTATCTGACTTTGTAGTAGTCAAAGCAACTATTGGCTATAAGGTAGACTTCTAACTGATTAAAGCCTTTACACAAGTAAATATGTAATCAGTAGTTGATCGACATTTATTCAAATCACTAGAGTAGTTAGAATCAAACTATATAGCTACGTATTAACCACTTTGTTTGATCTACTAAAATATCAAACCAACATCCATGGTGTTTAAAATGTACCATAGTATCCATTTCATAGCTTGTCGATGCTCCTCAACCCCAACTGTCTGTGAAATATTAGATCTTGTACACACCATATCATACATTAGGCTACTAATAGTACTTGCATATGATAGTCTTAACATGTATCCCCATTCTATATCATTTTTTAGTAACATGAATGCACTAAGCTTGAAATGAAGAGCGAGCAGAGTACTAATTAGTTTTAACTTTTTATTCATGTCAAAATGTTATGTACCTTTCTTAAATATTTTTCTAAGACAAATAAAATCTCCTCAATTTCCTATCTCTCAGTATTTCCATGTCGAGAATCTTTTTTGTTTCACCTAGATCCTTTTTAGTTTCTATCTGACTCTTGGAAGCTATCAGCATATTGTTAACATAAAGAAGAAGATATATATAGGATCTATCTTGTAACTTGTGCAAATACATGCAATGATCATATTTGCTTCTTGTGTACTTTTACCCCATCATAAACTTGTCAAATAGTTTGCACCATTGTCTCAGAAATTGCATTAATCCATATAACAATTTTTTAAGTTTACACACCATCTTTTCTTTTCTAGCAACTTTAGGTCCTTTTGATTGAGTTATATAGATTTTCTCTTCCAAGTCTCCATATAAAATTATTGTTTTTACATCCAAATGAACTAGTTTCAAATCCAACTGTGCTACCAAATCCAATAAAATTCTAATGGAATAGTACTTTACAACTGGAAGAAAAATATTTCATTATAATCAACTCCATTTTTCTTAGCATAGCCTTTAGTCGCAAATCTTATTTTGTAACAAATATTATTCTTTTTAGGAAATCCATTCTTTCCTTTTCGAAGATTAGTTAGTTTCCATATATAATTCATATGTTTCCTCATTCATGGCGATCCTCCATTGGTCTTATTCTGAATTTTGACCTGCTTCATTGTAAGTGGCAGGAACATTTATCAATTTTAATTGGTGATGCAGAAGTGACTATATTAGCATAACGAGTAGGTGGTCTAATTATTCTCTTTCCCTTACTTTGTTTAATTGATTCATGTTACTATGGAGATTCTTGATTCTGAACCTCCTTTTCATCGACTCTTCTTTTACCATAATAGAGTCACCATCAATTTTTTTATTTGTTGGGACAATTCTGCTTCCATCAAGCTACAACTATTTGGAGTACTATCTGTCTAATTAATATTTTCAAAAGTTACCTTTCTCAACATGGTAGATACATCAAAATTAACATTCCTACTAAAATTACTTTGTTTTTGGACACCAAAGGTGATAACCTTTTCACTCAAGGTGTGATCCCTATAACAATTGCCTTATTTTCTCTTGAATCGATGTTGACTCCTTAATATGATAATATACAATGGCACCAAATACACATAAAGAATCATAATCTATAGTAGGCTTTCCAAACCATTTCTCCAATTGCGTTTTACCACCAATAGCCGTAGATGGTAGGTGGTTGATGAAATGACAAGTATAGATAGCAGCCTTAGCCCAAAATTCTTTACCCAACCCAGCATTGGAAAACATGCACAAAACCTTCTCCGGTAATGTCCGATTCATATGCTCTACACCCTATTCTGTTGTGGTACATTTCTAATGGTAAAATGTCTAATAATGCCTTCATCTTCATAGACTTTTAAAAATGAATCATTTCTGTGCTCTCCACTATTGTCTGTGTTGAGACGTTTGATCTTTTTACTATTTGAGTCTCCACCATATTTTTCTATTTAAGAAAAATTCCTAACATCTCATCCTTTATTTTCATTGTAATCACCCAAACTCTCTGGGGAAAAATCATCAACAAATGTCACATAATAAGGTTTTCCTCTCAATAAAGTTGTCTTAGAAATCCGTGTAAACATAATCCAAAAAGCTTTAGTATCATGGATTGTTGTATAATAATGTTTACCTCCCAATAAAGTTGTCTTGGAAGACTTCGACACATCTAAGCGAGCATAAACCAAAACCTCTAGTATCATGGATTGCTATATCAAATTTTACCCTTGTTTGCTTCCTTTGATGTAATCCTAAAAAAAATTAATTTGCAAGTTTGTACTCCTTTTAATATTCCTTGATCTATCAAAATTTTTAAGAATTTTTCTCCAACATGCTCCACATGCATATGTCACAACCTATTTACTTTTAACTCCTGATCATTAGTAGAAGTTGGTGCTGTTGCTACTGTCCCAACAATTGTACTACCCAAAAAATAGTATACATTATTGTTTTTTCAAATTCCCTTTAATACCATAAGTGCACTAACGATGATTTTCATTATTCCATCTTTTATCTTCACATTGAAATCTTTTGATTCTAAGGTTCCAATGGAGATGAGATTTTACATCAAATCTGGAATATATCAAATACCTATCAAGATTTTGATTAATCCATTTTGATTCCTCAAAAGAACCAAACCAATCTGTAGCCACTATGTGTAATAACTTAAAGGAGGGTGAATAGGTTATTAGAAAATTTTGGTTTTTCTAGTAATTAAAAGGAGATTAATATGATGATTAAAAAGAAAAGAGAAGAGAGAGAACATGAAGAGACAATATTTATAGTGGTTCCGTCTCCCTGGTGTACATCTATTCCCAAACTTTACAAGGATTTCTAATCTGCCATTCTAACAAATAATATACACAACTATCTTTTTAGAAGCTAGTAAATCTTAGAAGCATTTTTTCAAAATACTCACACTTGCCTTTCTAAGGAGCAAGCAAAGCTAACCATGTTTTACTTGTTATTGCTTAAACCCAAATCAAGAAGACCAATTTTCTTATCTTTTACATGAATTACATAGTGAAATTGAAGTACAAATTGAAGTTTTGAACTTCAAAAATGTTCATTACAAACTTGGAACAAAATATAACTAAGAAATGAAAAACAGAGGATGAATGCTTTAATATTGCAAGATCATTCGAAGGTCCAAGATTCTCATCCATTGATGCTTGAGTTGTATTTATAGTTGTGGAAGGTGAAATAGTCGTTGAGCAACATTGTTGGCCATTGAATGCATCACAATAGTTGTTTGGAAGTAGTTAAAGTTTTAATAAATTTTCAAACAACTTTCTCTAAACATATAGCTATTAGACAGAATGAGTCGATTCTTTCAAGATTCGGGTTAACTTGTTTTTGAATTATGGGTTGTCCAGTTCAACTTGTTACAAAAGGTAAGTTAACTTGTATACATTCTATGAATGTATTAAGTTAACTTACTTCGTCTTGAGTTGGGTCATCTTAGAAATTTTACTAAGTCGACATAACATTGATGAATTTTATATGTAGGTCGACTTAATTTTACACTAGATCGACTTAATAATGTTAATGAATCGACTTGATATAGCCCTAGGGTGTGTTATCAAACAATCAAAAATAAATTAATCTACTTTACTAAATACTAATATAGAGTGAGTAAGGTCATTTCCTCAGGGAATGATAGATTTACTTCTTTTAAGGAAATAAAAATATGGAGTTTTGAAAAATTAACTAAACTAATTAACTAAAAATAAAGATCTCAAAATTAAAAGAAAAAAGAAACTAATAGAAAATCAATTTTCTAGCCAAAAGAATTATTTCTATTTTGATGTATTTGATTGATTATTGATACAAAAATTATTCAATATCATGGAAATAAATTGGTTATAGCCGATAAATATCACGAAACGACCAATCTCTATTTGTTTATTCGGTAATCAAGGTATCACAATTAATTACTTTCTTAATCGAAAGATAACCCAAGAGACTGTCATTGGATTTAGTGTTTCGACTACTTTAAGATTTAGAAAAACTCAAGTCTAATTAACAAATTCTAATATAGATTTATTTAAATAAGATTATCTAATTCATTAGAATTAGTTAAATAACTTGCGAGACTATAAAACTATGTTAATCACCATGTTATTAAAAACAAACAAATCTTGTCATTTTTAAATGGTTGTAGACTATTCTAGAGTTATCAAATAAGGTCTCTATTCAATAAATCTAAAACAATTATGAACATTAGGGTATGAAGATTAAATAAATACCCACAAAATATTGAGTCAATAACCTCATTTAGATCTTACAATTTTCATCCATCAAGATTTCAATACCTTTTAATTAGAAAATAAAATTAAAATGAAAACACAGGAAAAAAAGAACTCACGAACGAAAGGAAATCTTGCTAGAACTAAAAGGTTGCTAAAAGAAATACAAAGATGTGCTAGAAAGAGAACATAAAAAGAAAAATAACTTGCTATTGCCAAATGATGTCTAAGATGTAGAGTGGTTGCTGCTCCCCTTGGGGTGGCCACCTTAGCCTTTTTTACATAATATAATACTCCTATATATATATAAATGGAAACTCTATTTTCAAAAAGGAAAAACTTCCTAAAAGATAAAAGTCTTTAAAAGTTGAAATTCTAAAATTTATTCTTAAATATTAGGAATAAATAAATGATTTTGAAAATTTTCAAAGTTTTCAATTTTGTCCTTGCTTTTCCTTTCTTTTTCTTCATAAGTTTCCTCAATCATTCCTAACATATCAGTTATCACAAACACAATAATTAGTATACTATTCATTCAAAAATAAAACAAAATCAATCGTAAATATTGCATCAATTTATGCCCTATCACCCTAGGTCAACACAATTATGTTTTAGACTTAATTTTCTAAGAGTCAATTTGATAGGTCGACTTCTTACTACCCTTAGGTCGACTTGCCTATTCCATAGGTTGATGCTAGGTTGCCTTACAAATGTTAGTGAGTTGACTTACATATTTCCTAGGTCAACTCATCTATATCGCAAACAGACTTGTTGAGGCTTGATTTGTCAAGTTGACTTATCCATTCTCTTAGGTGGACTTGCTAATGTTGTTAGTCAGTTTGGTCTAGTTTTATGTCAATTTTGTTAAGTTTCAGACTTAATTCTTCTGAGGGCAAAATTCTTAGGTCAACTTATCTTTCTTACTGAGATGACTTATGTTTTATTCAAGTCAACTTGACTAAGTCTCAGACTTAGTGTTTTTGAGACCAAATTTTACAACTCAACTTGTCTTTTCGTTAAGTCGACTTCTTCAACAAAATAGCAATGGGTCAACTTAGCTTAGGCCTTTTTCTGTTTATCGGTTGACTTGTTCTTAGCCTAAGTTAACTCGAACATATTTCCAACTAGGGCAGGTCAGCTCGTTATTTCTATAGGTTGACTTATCTAGTTTACAAATTGTGATTTCTAAGACTTGATTTCTCAAGTTAACTTGTCATTTTATGCAAGTCAACTTATAAAATTTATAGAAATCATTTTCTGAGACCTAAAATTTCATGTTAACTTGTCTTCCTAGGTCAACATGGTTTTAAGGATGGGTCGAATTGAGGCATTATTGAGTCAACTTGTGCAACATGCAGGTCAACTTCTTGTCCTAAGTCTAAGGCAATTACTAGTTCAAGTAGACTTATTTTTTGTGCAGTTCAACTTTCTTGCATTAGGTTTATTTTTGACAATTATCTAACATTCTAAATTCATATTTAATTAACTCTAATTATCTTTAATTACATTTAATTATCATCAAAATCTATTTTACTCAACATAATCCATTGTGTGGTAAGAGTGACGTTATTTGCTATGTAGATAAACTCCACCTTTTAGTTCTTTTAAATCAAAAAACCATTCTCGATTGGGGGGACAAATGGTTGCTACAGGCTGAATCTAGTGACCATGTGTTAGGATGGCTAGTTGATGTTATAATAGTAATTGAGAGGTCTGAGTTTGTATCATCACACTAGTTACATTTGAATCTGTGACAGTCTTTCCCTTGTTAGATTTGCCTTTATTTTTCATCTAGAGACAATTTTTCTTCTAGTGCCCTTTTCTAACAAAAGGCACATTCATCTTTCTTTGATCTAAACCTTGACTTGGATCTCCCTCTCATTTCTTTATTTTGGCTCTTGCCTCTAACAACTAGATTTTCTACTTCTTTGCTTGTGCTTTCTTGCTTTTCTTTTATTCTTAGTTCATAACTGTAAAAGGCAACACTTACTTTACTAAGAGACATAATAGCTTTCCCATGAAGTGGAGTAGTTTCAAGATATTCAAATTTGTTAGAAAGAGATCCTAACAACATTAGAGCCAGATCTTTATCATTAAAAGTCTCATCTATGTTCATCAGATCAATAACCAATTGATTAGAGCTGGTGATGTGATCATTCATAGTGGTACCCGAAATATAATTCAAGCGAAACATCCTCTTCTTCATATAAAACTTGTTTTGACTACTTTCCTTTAAGAAATTTTCTTTTACAGCCTTCTACTCTCTAGAAATTTCTTTCGAAATGCATACTTCTGTTTATATGCTTGGCGAAGCTAATACTGTTTCTAATGTAAGATTGAGCCAAAATATAGGGAAGCAAAAATGGGGAGTTAGGGTTATCCCGATCATATTTTTCTTCTTCACTTCTAGTGACTGCAATACTATTAAAATACTCCTTGGCATGTACATAAACTTTCTGAGTCTTCAATTTCACTCAATAGATGGTGTGGAGTTAAGAAATTTGAATTTAGCAACCTAATGCATTAGAAGAGAGTTTATATAGGCTCTCAACCATCAAAGAGCCATTAAAACCCTATAATTGTCAACCTAAATTATTGTTGAATATTATGAAAAATGAATTAAATATTCAAAATGAAAAACAAGATTACTATGTGGAGATTTGAATGGACCACCAAAATCCAGCCAAATACATCCCATTTCAAATTCCTTTCATTTTTTATCACATTTAATCTTTTTCGATTATATTTTTCTTATTAACTTCATTTTCAATACATTAATTCACTGAATTTAAATTTTAAAAAATTCCTAACATTTTCCCACTTGACTCAACAAACCAACTCGAAATCAAAATTAAGTCAATTCCTTATGAAAAATAGAGTACGTAAGTCACGGTGATAAGTCCCATAAAAATGAGTATTACTTTCGTGTACCGTAATGTATTCTATTTTCTAATTTTATGGTGATATTCACTTTATAAGTAGACCCTACATTTATTCACAATCCAAACTTGATGAATTTATCTCATAACAAAAATGTCTGCATAACTTTATTAAATAAATTCAACTTTGAGTTTTATTTAAATGAGACAATAAGTTTATATTTACAATCTGATCCCTGAACCTACTTGAAGGCATGCCTATGGTTAAGGGATCAGCTAACATACAATCAGTGGTAATGTGTTAAATTATAACTTTATTTTCCAACACTCTTTCCCTAATAGTTAAGTATTTTGTGTCGATATGTTTACTTTGACTACCATTTTTATTATTTTAAACAAAAAATACAGTAATTGAATTGTCACAAAATATACATAATGGTTTAAGTACAAAATCTAAAACCCTAAACTCATATATGAAACTCTTAACCACATCACATGTGATGTAGCCTCAAAATATGCCACAAACTCAGCTTCCCTAGTAGGGTCACAATCAATGTTTGTGCAGCACTCCTCTGCGATACAGCTCCACCGGTCATTATAAAGATGTAACACAATATTGATTTATGGGAATCAACACAATTGACAAAGACTAAATCTGAGTACCCAACTACTTCCAAGTTGTCGGTTCTTTTATATGTAAGCATATACTTTTTGGTGTCTTGTAGAAAGCTCAATACCTTCTTTGCAGCTTTCCAATGTTCCAAACTCGGATTGCTTTGATATCTACCTAACATCCCTATAACATGTGTTATATCAAGTTTTGTACAGGCCTATGCGTACACGAGATTTCTAACAATGGAAGCATATGGGATGTTAGCTATCTATTCTCTTTCCAAATTTGTCTCAGAGCATTGGTCCAAATTGAACCTATCTCCTTTGACAATCGGAGCCATACTTGGTGATCAGTTATCCATCCTGTATCTTTTAAACACTTTGTTGATATAGGTCTCTTAAGATAGTCTCAAGATCTTATGAGATCTATCTTGATGTATCTATATGCTGATGACACAAGACGTATCACCTAAATTCTTCATCTCAAAATTCTTAGAGAGGAACTATTTTAGCTCATACAATATCCCTTTATCATTTGTGAAAAGTAGTATATCATCCATATATAGAACAAGGAAACAAAACCTGCACCCACTGACCTTAAGGTATAAATATTGATCCATAATATTTTCTTCAAAATGGAATGAAATGACTACATGCGAAATTTCAAATACCACAGATAGGCGGCTTGTTTCAGCATATATACAGATTTTTTGAGTTTGCACATCAAATGCTCACTATCACTAGAGGAGAATACCTCAGGTTTACACATGTAATCCTCTTTGTCTGGTTTCCTATTAAGAAAAGACGTTTTCACATCTGTTTATTGTAACTCTAGGTCAAAATATGCAATAAGTGTCAGAATGATGCAAAGAGAATCTTTCTTAAATATTGGAAAAAATGTCTCTGAGTAGTCGATTTCTTCTTTTTGGATGAACCCTTTAACAACGAGTCTGACCTTATATTTCTCGATGTTACCTAATAAGTTAGTTTTAATTTTGAATACCCAATTACATCTGATGGATTTTACCCCGTCTGACAACTCTACAAGATCCAAAACTTCAATACTCCTCATTGAATCCATCTCATCTTTCTTAGCATTCAACCATAAGTTTGAGTTCTTAGAACTCATTGCTTGTGAAAATGTTTTCGAGTCCTCTATGGTTTTGACATTATAGTCAGACTCTTAAAGGTATATCACATAGTCAAAAGCTATAGTTGACTTTCTTTTTCAAATAGATTTCCTTAATGTTAGTTTAACATTCTACATAGAAGAAGGTTGACCAATTTAATTTTATTTAACTATTTGTGAAACTTTTTGGTCTCATCTGTACACTGATTTGTATTTATAGACACTTGAGGGTCATTTTAAATGACAACTAACTATCTAATGGGTCACTTTCAGGAGTTAAGTCCCAAAGGTAATCTCTTCCATTAACCAAGTCATTTTCTAAAAATCTAACATTTCTGGATTTACAAACCTAATGTGATAGGATGGATAATAAAAATAGTATCTCTTGAACTTATCAGCATAACCGATAAAATATCCATATATGGTTCTTGGGTCCATTTTTTTCTCAGGTATTATAGACCTTTATCTCTACTGGATAGTTCCAAATATGTACATGACTTAAACTAGGTTTCCAATCCTTAAACAACTCAAAGGGAGTTTTGGCTATAACCTTAGTTAAAACCCTATTTAGGATGTACATTGTCGTCTTGAAAGTTTCAGTCTACAAGAGTTTAAATAGTTTGGAGTTAACAGTCATGCTCCTAACTATATCAAATAAGGACCTATTTTTTCTTTTAGCTACCCCATTCTAATCAAGTGAACCGACATGGTGTATTTGGCAACAATTCCATTTTCTTAAAAGAACTTTGTAGATGGACTTGGTTATTCTTCATTCTCTGTATACCTTCCATAATATTGCTCACCTCTATCTAATTTCATAATCTTTATTTGCTTATCGTATTGTTTCTTTATTTTTGTCTTGAAAATTTTAAAGACATTTAATACCTCGTCCTTATGATGAAAAATATAGAAATATATATATCATGAATAGTCATCTATAAATAAGATAAAGTAACTATAATCATACGAATCTATACCTAGAGTACAGATGTCTGTATGTATGATCCTTAGCAATTCTGAGCTCTTTCTAGTACCTTTTTGAGTCATGTTGGTCTGATTTCCATTAATATAATTTACACAAGTCTCAAAGTTGCTAAAATCTAGAGTATCTCTACCAACTTTTCTATCATCTTTGTGGAAATGTGTCATAATTTCTGATACCATAATATAGAAGAGTTTTTATAAATGACAATTTTTTAACCCCTATTTTATTACATTCATACAAGTATTTTCTTGTAAAATAATACTATATAATCTATTCAATAATAAACCAAACCAATGATATTTAAATAAAAAATAATATCATTCCATTACTAAATTAGAAAGAATAACCAAATTGTACAAGTTTTGAAATGAAAATTAACTTCCTAAAAAACTTAAATACATAAAACACTCTCTCCAATTTTAAGACATGGCCACTGGCTAGTATGAGCTCACAATCACTAATTCCCTTTACTCGTGAGCTCATCTTGTTGCCCAAATAAAGTTGTTCATGATCTACTAGCTTTCTTAAGTTTTGCAAACCCTGCAATACATTTGTAATATAGATTGTATAACCAAAATTAATCCACCATGTGTCATGAGAAATCTGAGTTGTGCATGACTTATAATATATAAGTGAGATTTTCACACCTTTTGTCTTAAGCCACTGATGATACTTGATACAATTCTTCTTTACGTGTCCTTTCTTTTTACCGAAGAAATAGTTGGACTCTTTCTTGATGTCCAGATTTGGTTTCATGCCCTTTTGTGCCAACTTAGACTTGTTTTTCATCTTTCCTTGGATGGCCATATATGTACTTGTTGATCCCTCATTCATTTCCATAAGCAACCTTCCCTCCTCTTGTATACCAATGATCATCGATTCATTAACGGGCCATTTCACTTTATGTGTATTGGAGTCCAACCGGTGGCTATTTTAAAGAAATAAGTTAAAAGTTTGAGAAACAAACAGATTCCAATTGTTGAGGTGCTGTGGAAGAACAGTCATGGTGAAGAAATGACTTGCGAACCTGAAAAAAATAATGAGAAAATAACATCCCCAGCTATTTGGAAAATGATAATGTAATGAAATTTTGAAGATAAAATTTTTTTTAGAGGATTAAGAATTATAACACCGGACAAATCTGGTGTGTAAAATTAACTCAAAAGGGTTATTTAAAAGTTTTTATGTTTTATGAATATGTGAAAAAAATAATTAATTTGATATAAATGTAAAATTCTGCTCTTTGGGTTGTTTAAGATGATCCTTAGACACTTGATTGGTAGACTTTTAAATTTTAAAAGTTCGGTTATCAAAAAGTTAGTATTCGGTAGACTTTGATTTGGGTTTAGTATTCAGTGGAAAATTGATATTTCTTTGAGAATTGACTTGTTCAGTAGAGACGACTCCTGGGAGATTGCTATTTGCTGACCATTATTTTATTTCTATCATTCGGTATATTACCATCGGTGACAATTGAATCTCCTATCGGTACTTGTATAATAGTGACTGTCAAAAGCCTCTTAGCCTTTTTGGGTGTTAGAACACTTTCATAGACCCCACCGGTATTTTTGCCACACTTATATATATATATACATCGGTATATATTGACCATACACTTAACATTTTTAATTTTCTATGGTAAATGGTGTATTCCATGAATTGGTGAGACTTGGTCAACACTCATTTCAATTTTTAGACCAAACACAATATTTTCTATTTCTCCCCTTATCGGTGAATACTTACCGGTGGCTTTAATTTCCAATTGGCCATCACTCTATTCCTGTTTGGCACCTTCTATATCTTTTCCTGCTTAGCACAACCTTTTAGTCACCTACTTGGCATAACATTGCAATGTGCCATTCGGTCTGTAATACCGAAACTCCGGTGTTAGAAATTTTATTAAAATACTTTATAATATAAAGAAAAATTTTAAATTATATTGATTTTCAATTTTGGGGTAATAATTGAGAAATCTTGGTATATGAAAAATTCCCAATTATGCAATGTATCACATGTTTTAGTATAAAGGAAATTTGGGAGTTAGCAATTTCAATTTTGGGCAATTTTGTACCCACATAAAAAAATTGGAATGAGAATGTATATATATATATATATATATAAAGGAAAGGAACACAACGTTTACCCCCCAATTTCGATTAGGGCAAGAAGCCCTAATTCCCTTCCTCCCTCTTTCGTCTCTCTTTCACTCGCTCGTCACTCTCTCTCTCTCTCGAATCTCATCTCCACTCTCTCTATCTCTCCCGATTCTCTCTCTCCACCGCACTCTTTCTCTCTCTCATTTGCGAAGCGCTCCTTCGCCTTCCTCCGACCACCGCACGCTGCCACACGTCTCTTTCTCTCTCTATTTCTCTCTCTCTTTCCGTTTCTCTCTCTCATGTGCGATAGAGTTCTCTCACTCTCTCCCTCGCTTACGCGGTGCTTGCTGTGAGCACTTCTCTCCTACAACCCTTGCTGAAGTCCCAAACCAGCGCCCAATTGGACCTTCGAAAACCCTAGGCTGCCTGCACTCATCCCCTGCATAGGTAAGGGTGAAAGTTTTGACTTATAGTTCTAGGGTTTTGATTTTCATGGTGATTTAGTTCAATTGTTAAACTTTGCTTCGATTTGGAAGTATTGCAGGTCCCGAACTGAATTGAATGGCACACGGTCCACAGGACTGTAAACTATGAAACCCTAGGTGAGGGAATTTCTAATCCATTTCAGTAATCAAATGAGATTTTTTTTTGCTAAATCTAGGATGAATCCTTGTATATGTCTTGAAAGTATGTTGAATCTGAATAGAATGCATTTTCTAAAAATTCTACAAGTGATTATTAGAGTTAAGTCTGAAATTTTATAGGAATTTAGGTTGTCTAGTATGAGAAATATGTTAGATGAAATTAGAACTTTGTCGGGTTGATTAGAATAGTTTTCCTTAGAGTTTGATTTAAAATATGCATGAAAAATATTAGAGTAATGTAAATTCAGAAGAAACGGGAAAAATTGTTAGAAATTAAGAAGAATTGTGGAATATTGAGAAATTAAGGTCATTGATGATGCAAATGATCCTAAAATGATGAAATGAGAATCTTGGTTTGTGAAATTGAAGAATTACGTATGTGCTAAATATAGAAAACTTTATAAAACCTAGAATTTGGGACGAACTAATAATGAAATTGTGATTATTGGTATAGGATAACCCATTTGTGCCATGTGTATTGCATATTTGATTTATCAATGCTTGTGGCATGATTTTGGAAATTTTTTATTGAAACATGGTACATTGATTGTAATTTGAATGTTTGCGAAATGATGGCGGATAAGTATAATGGCTATAGTCATTCCTTTTATGGAGTGACCTGGTGGGGTGACGTGGTTGGGGTTTAATTGTGAGAGAGGTAGACGCGGCCTATTCTCTGTTACGTCGGACTATCCGGATTGCACCCCGGTGAGGTATGAGCCAACGCCAAGAAATGGGGTAGTGTTTTGAAATACTAAAATGAAAAACACTTAGCGGGCTTTCGTCTGGGTTCGGCCAAACCCAGAACGGAAGTATTTTCAATGGGACCTCGTGTTTTTCTGAAAGAATGTTTGATGTGGATACATGCTTGTGAATTATCTTGATTTATTGAAAATGTTTTTATTTATATAAAGTATTGTTTATGAGATATATTTTGACTCTCCCGCATTCACCCCTCATTTATTATATAATTATACCATTGCACTCCACTTACTGAGTATTTATAATACTCACCCCTCCCTTTTAAATCTGTCAGAGGAAGCTTAGGTCTATGATAGCAATTGGAGCTTGTGAAGGATTATCTTGCTGACTCGTTAGGTATTCAAGTAATGTAGGGTTTATTTTGATGTGATCTGAAATCCATAGAAGGGAAAATTTGTATAATTTTTGGTATGGATTTAATCAATACTTGTTTCATATATAGGAGTAAATATTGGTGGAATCCCTACATTATTTATGTTGGAACTTGTTCATTTTTGTTTAAATTCTATTTTTGGTAAAAAAAAAAAAACTTATTGTTTAAATGGGACATTTGGACTTTATTTAATCTAAGAAAGGCCGGGATGACCGGATGCATGCATGTGATTTGGATTAATCGAGTTGGCCTCATGTGTGTGCTGATTGCAATGAAATGGACCGTTGCGTCCTTTGATTATTTGTTGTCAAATTGAATTTTAAAACAGGTTGTACAGGATAAATGCTTTGCAATGTCCCGGTATATGGGGAGATTCTGTCCGTATGCCAAGATAATCGTGATAGTTGTCGCGTGGTTGATCCAAGGATCGGGGCGTGACACGGTCCTTTTCCATTTGACCGAACACCCATGCTTGCACTCCATGAGAATTGATCGAACACCACCTATCTTGCACTCCATGAGCATTGACTAATAGCCTTCATTTCTTGCACCAATGAGGCTTGATATTTGCTTTACGTCACTTGCCATTGTTGAGATTTGAACCTCTAACCTTCCACTCATCCAAAAAGATTTTATCAACCAAGCTATCCAAGTACTTCATTTATTGTATACTTAATCTATATTATATTCCTAGTTATCACTACATCTAATGTATTCCCATTAAATGTGAGACTTCTTATCAACACAACACCATTCTTCCAATTTCCTTTTGGTATACACACACACACACACACCCACTAATGCTTGAATTGCCAAGTTGCTTCGTTGTCACGATGGGAATTGAACTCAAGAGCATTGAGTCTCCAAAAAAACTTTTCACCGCCATGTTATTTAAACACCTTAATCATGTTATGAAAAATTAACATTATATACCATATTTTTAAATATTCTAATTGTCTATTATTTCTAATTTATTTTCTATAAGTTGACACTTCTCATTTCAAACTTTTCTGCACATTACCGATCACTTCTCTCTCAATAAATAAAATTTTAAGTGTTTGAATTCATTGGGATAAGTCACTAAATTATCAATAAGGGTATGTTGGACACTTGTGTAAGATGAAAATGAAGGAGAACAATTAAGTAAATAAGGCAAATGGGTTAGTTGATAAAAAAGTGGAGTTTGGACTCCAAAACCCACGAAGACCAAAATCTCACTCTTTTTTGCTTTGTGCATACACTTTCTTTTCTTCTCTTTTTGTTTCCTCCAAAAATCAATCAAAATACCACCAAAACTCATACTCTAAAAATTCCAAAACTCATAACCTAATCTCTAGAAGGTTAACTCTAGTGAGACATTTGAAGTCTTTTAGTGAGAGAAAGCGTAGGGTTTGACAGCGGTTCGTAAAGCGAAGTTGGTGATAACAATTTAAGTAATCTTCTTTTGTCACCGAGAATGAAAGAAAAGTTAGGGTTTAAATGTTAGACTTATGGGTTGTCATGGGGTGATAAAATATTAATGGTTTGGTTAATAGTGTTCTATAGGAGCTAGATAAACCCGATCAAGGCCAAACTCTTGCTGTGGGAAAAATTGAAAGTGACTAGCCTCTCTTACACAGTAAGTGGATACATGTTTATGATTTTAAGTGAAAAAAATGTTTTACATTGATTTTATAAACGTTTTCTAATGATTTTATAAATATTTTTAAAATCGTTTAAAATTTGTTTTATGATTGTGGAGTGTTCTCAAAGGGGATTTGAAATAATGAATGCATCTATGTGTTATTTGAACATGCTTATCGACTTGTGTGAAATGCAACTAATTAAATTCATGCACTGAGAATTCGTTTGAATAACCGTTGGCACATTTTTATATATGATGTGATGATTGCGAAATAATGCTATGTGCATAGTTAATGGCTAAAGTCATTCCCTCCAAGGAGTGACCCGACGGGTTGACGTGATTGTGCATTTATTTGGTTAAGGGGGTAGTTGCGCTCGAGAGGTGCCTCCGAATCTCTCCCTTCGGACTACCCTAGTTGTATCCCAGGGGAGGTCCAAACCAAAGCCAAGATAGGGGATAATGTGTATGATTGATGATGATGAGAATCCCTTACCAATTCCACCATCAGTCAAGGTCAAGCTTTTGGTGGAAAAATTTTGGCAACCCCTTGATTTTTGAAAAATAAATGGACATGTCTGGATGCATATAATCCATCTATTATGATTTATGGAATCTCATTTGAAATCTGATAGTTTATGATAAATTTTGATTTTCTTATGACACGAGCGATATGATTTTGAGCTAAAGGTTTGATATGTCCACAATCATCCTTAATTTATTATCATAATATGTTATACACTCATTGGGTATTTCTATACTCACCATTCTTTCTCTATTTTTTAGATGAAATTTAGTTAGTACTCTTGGTCGCTCAAAGCCAGATTTTTGGGGAAGACCTCTCCCAGAGATCCCTTTTGGTATAAATCTTACTACTGTCTTTGAGATATCGATAGTTTGACCCAAAGAGGGCATTTTGTATAAGAATCTATTTGAAAATTTTTAAAATTCTATATTTTAATTCCGGTTGGACTTGGTTATGTATAAAACTTTATTGGAGACCCTTAATTTACTTTTTAAAAAATGTTATTTGGGAATTATTACTGGTTCTATTTTCTATCCCTAGAGAGGGAAATGTGTTCTGTTTGGTGGATGGTATTTGGTAGCCGGGATGGTCTATAGTATTTTCGGTATTCTGATTGCCTTGTGATATCTTGGGGCACAGGGTGAGATTCATACGTATTCAGAGTAGTGTAGCGGTTGTCATGCACTTGGACCTACGGGATGGGGCATGACACCACTAGTGAAACACCATAGTCGACGCCAAGGATTGAGCATTTGTAAATTGACATTAATAAAATTTTTGGCGGTCTCACTTTAGGTCGTGGAAGACTTTTATTGGAAACAATGATTTTGACTGCTCCATATTTGAATATATGAAATGGTTGAATACATATGAGATTGAAATATGATGACTGGAAAATCTTTTAATTATTGATTGATTTTGTGATTGATCTAATGATTTGAAATATATATTTGATATATCCACTATACAAATCTTATTTTTGTTCAATATGTATATCACTCACTGAATATATATATTATATTCACCCCTCAATTTTTTATTTTTTTTAGAGGAAGTGTAGAAATAAAAGCTGTCACAATGTTAACTAGACCTAGTTGAGGAGAAAAAGCTATCCGGGACCAACCGTCGGTGTTGGTCCTTCTTATTTGTGGAGTTTTGGAGTAATGCAGACAGACCCATCGGAGGGCGTTTAAAATCTCTTCTTGTATTATATTTTTTGAATATTTTTTTAAAGTGAAATCTATATTTTAAGAGTTATTTTTTGATTTGCTAAACATTTCTTTGCCACTTACATGGTTGGAATGAAAATATTTTGTAAATTAGATTTCTTGAATTTGAAAAGAGTATTTTCATAGTTTTGGGGAATCTTGGGGTGTGTGCCGGTGACTAGATGTATTTCTAGGTCAGGCGACGTTTATTATATGCTTGGACCCAGGGCATGATTTATGAAGGATAACAGCAGCAAGATGCTACTCTAAAAGCTGAGGATCTGGATATGGAGGAAACTGTTAGTATAGAAGAGATAATGTGCCTTTTGCAACGTTGATAGTACAGAAGAGGAACTCTTTGTGAGTTTATATGATTTAATATTTTACCAAAGTGTTCATATGACCAGACATGGGCCGTGAGTTTTTAAAGGCTTTCATTATTCAAAAGGCCATTCAATAGAATTTTGAGTTTTTTGCGACCTCCAAATGCTTGGAATTTAAAGAGAAATCTCCCATAGCTTCGTCCTTAGCATTTCCCACTATGAGGTGCCTTACATTTATCGTTTTCACTTAAAAGAGGAAACAAGAAATTGTGGATATCATCTTCACTCGTACCCCTTTAGTTCGCATTGCTTTTATTTTTTAGTAGATTGTGGATAAGCCACTTCAAAATAAAAGAAAAATAGTAAAATACTATTAAGTATAAACATGGCTAAAGCTTATCTATCTAGCCATTTAGCAAACTGGCTGATGTAACAAGTCCCTATCTTGAAAGACGTATTGAATATGGCAAACCAAGCATATTGGACCTAAATTGGACACGACACAAGCATTGGTCTATTTAAGAGACATTTGTGACTAGCCTTCTTACAATCACCCCCAAAATAAACGATGAGGTTTCTTTTCTCTATGTCGCAATGTAGCTATTCTATTACCTGCCATTCAAATTTGATGCTTTTGCTCCTTGTAATAGCTACTTTGTTGTTTCTTTAATGGAAGAACAACATAGGCAAGCCATATGGAAAGAGAAATAGATATCCTCTTCCTCCTCATCCTCCAAAGCTACCTCTGATAGGTAACTTGCACCAGCTTGTTGATTCTCCTCCGGTATTACTTCTTAAGCTTTCAAGTGAATACGGTCCTCTCATGTTTTTGCAACTTGGCTTTGTACCAACATTGGTTTTCTCCTCTCCACACATAGCAAGAGCGATCTTCAAATTTCATATGGGTAGTCAATGAAAGAAATGGATAGTCCACGTCATATTTTCTGTTGTGCATTTTGTTATCCCAACTCAGCATTTTTTCTGTTATGCATTTTCTCTTTGCTGTGCATTGTTAGGTTAGAATCTGATTCCCTTCTATTCCTTCTTGCATTTTTGTATATATACCCTCCATTGTATTTCTTTTTTCCTGAGAAAGAATGAAAACTAATACCAGAAGTTCTTCTCCTTTATTTTACTTTCTGTAATTTTTTCTCTGAAACTTTATATGGTATCAGAGCAGGCCTGATATCTAATGGCAGCAGAAAAAGTTACTTCCATTACCTTTGATCCAAACAGCAACCCAACAAAAAATTCTAACTCTCATTTCTTGAATTTTAATGACCTCAATAACCCATATAGGCTAGACAATGGGGATAATTCTATTGTAATTCTGGTTGCAGACTTACCGAAGAAAACTATGTTTCTTGGTCACGATCTATGCAACGGGCACTAAGGGCTAGGAACAAAATCGACTTCATCAATGGTGACTTTCAAAGACCTACAGACCCAGCAGATCCTCTACTGGATGCTTGGGAGCACTGCAATGATTTGGTGGTTTGTTGGATCCAGAATTCTATAAGTAACACTGTGAAATCAAGTTTAACTTTTGTAGATAATGCTAGAGAAATATGGAATGAATTACAAGATCGTTATTCTCAACAAAATGGTCCACAAAATTTTCAATTGAAAAGAGCATTAGCAAATTTGACACAAGCACAAGACTCTGTTAGTGTCTATTATGGAAAATTAAAAGTATCATGGGATGAACTTTCTATGTATGATCCAATACCAAGCTGTAGCTGTAGAAAATTTAAAGTTCTCTTGGATAGGTATCAATGAGATTGTGTAATTCAATTCCTTATGGGCTTAAATGAGTCCTATGCTAACACAAGAGACCAGATAATATTGCTTGATCCCTTACCAGCTGTGAACTAGGTTTTCTCTATGATACAGCAACAAGAGATACAACATAAGCTTGGAACTAATATACTAATGGCTGAATCTATGGTTCTTACAACACATAGGGGTTATGTGGATAAAAAAAAAAAATAACACTTCAGCTAAACAAAACATACCATACTGTACCTTCTGCAAGACCAGTAGACACACTTTGGAGATATGCTTCAAGGTATGAAATGCTGAACCGCCAATATGTTCTCATTGCAACATGAAGCGACATTTGACAAAGAAATGTTATAGGTTGCATTGTTTTCCTCTAGGCCATAAGTTGTATGGAAAAGGTAAAAGCAATGCTGTCATTGGGCAATCTAATGCTGCTTTTATGGAATCGAAAGAATGAGCAGATGAAAAGGTGGCTCTAACTAAGAATCAATATCAATAATTGTTGTCTTTGTTAGAGAACAATGACACTAATACAACAACACACTCGGTTAACCAAGCACAAGCTTTTTTCAAGACAGCTAGCACTTCCTCTAATATGGCTGGTAACATTATGTGTCTTTTAGCTAGTATATCTCAAAATATTGCTCAAAATGTTATACCCTGGATTATTGACACAGGTGCAACAGATCACATGATCTGTCACACTTCCTTTTTCTCAAACAACCCACATTCAATTTCCTGTTCAGTTAAACTTCTTGATGGTAGTGAAGTACCAATAACTAATAAAGGCAATGTTAAGCTTACTGAAAGTATTGTCCTTATTGATGTCTTATGTGTGCCAAGTTTCTCTTTCAATTTGATATCAGCAAAAAAAATTGTCAAGTCACTTACCTGTTGTGTTGTTTGTTTTTTTGACCACTGTTATATACAGGACCCTCCATCTTGGACCACGATTGGGATGGGTGATGCAAAGCATGACTTGTTTCATCTCAAGCTCTCAAGTGTTGCACCTTCAGCTCTATTAGATAAACTTTCAAAATTCCATATCAAAAATTCACTTATAGCACTTCCATTGGTCAAAATAATTCCAATTCCAGAAATCATTTATGGCATTGTCGTTTAGGTTATGTTTCCCCTTCTAGAATAAACTTAATTGATGATCCTCTTGTGAAAACTCAATGTTCTGATATAAATAGCTTGCCTTGTTTTATTTGCCCAACGTCTTGATAACATAGACTACATTTCCAATCATCTGAGCATAAATCAACTTATCCTTTTGATCTTATACATTGTGACATCTGGGGCCCTTTTTCAGTAACAGAATATGATCCATCCAAGTACTTTCTAACAATGGTGGATGATTTCACTCGTGTCACTTGGGTTTATTTACTCAAAACAAAAGCAGATACTAGACCTTGTTTAAAAGCTTTTTGCAACATGATTGAAACCCAATTCTCAGCAAAGATCAAAATTCTTCGCAGTGACAATGGTCTAGAATTCCGAATGACAGAATTTTTTAACAAGAATGGCATAATTCATCAAAGAACTTGTGTAGCTACTTCACAACAAAATAGAGTGGTCGAACACAAGCATCAACACCTTCTTAATGTTGCGAGGGCTCTTAGATTTCAATCAAATCTACATTTACTTTATTGGAATGACTGTATACTAACTGCGGTACATCTAATAAATAAAATACCGACACCTCTCTTGCAAAATCGCAGCCCATATGAAATTCCTTTTAAGAAAAAACCTTCATACACCCATTTGAAAGTATTTGGATGCCTCCTCTTTGCTACTACTTTATCACATGATAGAAAAAAATTTGATCCCGGAGTTCAAGCATGTGTCTTTCTAGGTTATCCTTATGGGATAAAAGGACACAAGCTGTTGAATTTGAAAACAAATCAAGTTTTTATATCCAGAGATGTCATTTTTCATGAGGAAAATTTTCCCTTTCATGCTTCACATTTGGACCAAAATTTCAGCAAATCCTTAGTTGACAATCCTTTGCACATACCTATTTATCAAGATCCAACACCTCATTCAGATTTCATTCCAACATCTCTAAATGTCTCACCTCTAACAGAGAATAACACATATACATCTAATATTTCTCCTACCAGCCCCTTTTTAGCATTAGAAACAAACCCTCCTAATCATGATATTAATGCTTCTCCTAAGAAGACAATGAGCCAGACACAACCATAACAAGTACCACTTCGTAGGTCAACTAGAACTAGGACAGGCCCTTAATGCTTAAGAGATTATCATTGTCAACAAGTGGTTCTTGCTTTTCCACCATCAATCAATTCCAAGGTGGTTCCCTTTTCTCCAGGTAACCCTTATCCTTTGACTGCCTCCTTGTCTTATCATAGATTATCACCTAATTATTTCTCTTTCTTTACTGCCATATCTTCTCATCTTATGCCCACTTCATATAGTCAAGCTGTAAAAGACTCAAAATGGTGCCAAGCTATGGCAAAAGAATTACAAGCACTTGAACAGAATGGGACTTGGATGATTACTGATTTATCTACAGAAAAGGAGCCCATTGACTGCAAATATGTGTACAAAATCAAGTATAAATCTGATAGTACAGTAGAGAGATATAAAGCACGTTTAGTAATAAAAGGATATACACAACAAGAAGGGATAGATTACATTGAAAATTTCTCTCCAGTGGCCAAGATGGTGACAGTGCGTTGCATTTTATCTATTGCTGCAATTCATGGTTGGCATATCCATCAATATGATGTGAACAATGCTTTTCTACATGGTGATTTGAAAGAAGAAATCTATATGAGAAAGCCTTTAGGTTACACAAGAGGGGGACCAAATCAAGTGTGCAAATTGATAAAAAGTTTATATGGTTTGAAGCAAGCATCACGACAATGGTATGCAAAATTTTCTTATTCTCTTTTGGATTTTGGGTTTGTTCAATCAAAGGCTGATTACAGTCTGTTTACCAAGAAAACTGAGACTTCTTTCATAGCTTTCTTAGTATATGCGGATAACATTTTGATAGCAAGTAATTGTGCTCAAACTATAACAGAAACGAAGATTTTTTTACAGAGTAAATTTAAGATCAAGGATTTAGTAATTCTTTGATATTTTCTTGGAATTAAAGTGGCAAGATCAGACAAAGGAATTCATCTCTCTCAAAGAAAATATGCATTAGACATTTTAGCGGATTCTGGACATCTTGGAGCAAAACCTCTAAAATTGCCACTTGATCCAAATACTAAAATTGATAGAGATTCTGGTATTTTTTTATCTGATCCTACCCTATGCAGTAGCTTGATTGGAAAGCTTTTATACCTCACAGTTACACGGCTTATCATCACACATGTAGTGCATCTTCTAGGTCAATATGTGGACAAACCAACTAACCTTCATATGTCCGTAGTACATCACATCCTTAGGTATATTCGTGGCTCACCTGGACAAGGACTTTTGTTGTCTAGCATTTCTCAATTGTAACTACGTGCCTTCTGTGACTGAGACTGGGCCTCCTGTCCAGACACTTGAAAATCTATAACTGGCTTTCACATATTCTTGGGTTCTTCATTGATTTCATGGAAATCAATGAAGCAACAAGTAGTGTCTAGATCCTCAGCAGAAGCAGAATATAGGGCTATGGCGCATGCATGTGTAGAGTTAACTTGGCTGTGTTATATTCTTGCTGATCTTCAAGTTACTCACAAACAAGCATCCCTTCTTTACTGTGATAATCAAGTAGCCCTTCACATTGCTGCAAATCCAGTTTTTCATGAACGCACAAAGCATATAAAAATAGATTGTCATCTTATTCGTAATCATCTTCAAGCTGGACTCATTCACACAGCACATGTTTTCACCCAAAGACAACTTGCGGATATCTTTACTAAGTGTCTCACTGCTTCTATCTTTCATTTGCATTTACTCAAGATAGGCGTAGTTGACATCTATGCTCCATCTTGTCGGGCGATATTAAAGCATGAAGAAGCAGAATATTTGGTGTCTGAAGTCAATGAAAGAAATGGGTAGTCCACATCATATTTTCTGTTGTACATTTTGTTATCCCAACTCAGCAGTTTTTCTGTTATGCATTTTCTCTTTGCTGTGCACTGTTAAGAAGTTAGAATCTGATTCCCTTCTCTTCTTTCTTGCATTTTTGTATATATACCCTCCATTGTATTTCTTCTTTCTTGAGAAAGAATGAAAACTAATACCAGAAATTCTTCTCCTTTATTTTACTTTCTGTAATTTTTTCTCTAAAACTTTACACATCCTCCATAGCTACCTCTGATAGGTAACTTGCACCAGCTTGGTGATTCTCCTCCGGTATCGCTTCTAAAGCTTTTAAGTGAATACGGTCCTCTCATGTTTTTGTAACTTGGCTTTGTACCAACATTGGTTTTCTCCTCTCCACACATAGCAAGAGTGATCTTCAGATTTCACGATCTTGCTTTTTCTAATAGACCAAGTTTGTATACTCAAAAGAGACTATCTTACAATCGCTCGAAGATATCTTTCGCTCCATACGGTGACCATTGGAGAGAGATGAGGAAAATAACAATATTAGAGCTTTTGAGCACCGATAGAGTCCAATCATTCAAGGAAGTGAGAGATGAGGAAATCACCCTTGTGCCTAGAGAAATTGGTTGATCAAATTGTCCAATCAATCTAAGTAAGGTGATGATCAATCTAAGTAAGGTGATGCTTCTTCTTGCAAATAATATTGTATGCAAGGTGGCTTTTGGGAAGAAATACGAAGGGGGAGGCAATGGCATGGGAAAATTTTATGAAATACTTCGTGAATCTCAAGACCTGACTGGTGGTTTTTGTATTTCGGATTACTTCCATTGTTTCGAATGGGTAAACAAGTTCAATGGCTTGGATACAAAGCTAGAGAAGACTTTTGAAGCATTGGACACGATATATGATGATGTAATAAATGAGCATCTTCACCCAGCAAGGCCTAAAACCGATCATGAAGACCTTGTAGATGTGCTACTTCAACTCCAAAAGGATCCAACTCAAGCAACCACCATTACCAACAACCATATTAAAGGGGTTATTGCAGTATGTATATTTTCTTTTTCCTATGTTAGCAACAGGGTTTTGTCAAGTTTCAATGAGGTAAAATATTTTGATTGGTCACATAATAAAAATACCTCGCAAAGAAAGCTAGCTAATCATAACATAACAACTTCTATTGTTGCTTGAGAATGTCAGAATAATTGTTTTTAATATTTAATAAATATACCAAATGAAAAGATTGGCCTATATTGCATGAGATTTTCGTTGCAGGAACAAATACGAGTTCAGCCACAATAGTCTGGACAATGATACAACTCATTAAAAATCCCTCCATAATGAGAAAAGCACAAGAGGTGGTTAGAAGTGTTTTGGGAAACAAGGGAAAAGTGGATGAATGCGATCATCCAAGACTCAACTACCTAAGCTTAGTTGTGAAAGAAACACTCAGACTCCATCCTCCGGCGCCCTTATTATTTCCAAGAGAAACTATGGAGGAATGCATAATTCCAGGATACAGAATTCCGGCAAAAACAAGAGTACTTTTCCTTGCAAAAGCTCCAGCAATGGATCCAAAATATTGGGACCAACCAAATAAGTTCTACTTCAAAAGGTTTAAGGAAAGTTCTATTGATTTTAAAGGGCAGAATTTTGAGTTTTTGCCGTTTGGTGCCGACAGAAGAGATTGTCCAGGAATTTTCTTTGGAATGCAGATAATTGAGCTAGCTCTTGCAAATCTCTTACACAAGTTTGATTGGCAACTTCCCGACGGGATGAAAGCTGAAGATTTGGATATGGAGGAAGCTGTTGGGATAACTAAGCACAAAAAAATTCCTCTTTGTCTAATAGCTAATCTAGTCAATGTTTGATTTGGCATACAATAGATGTAAGTACGCCTTCTTAGGTTTCCTTCTGTACCATTGTTGCATTTCTTAGTTTCAATGTACATGTGGTGACATTCGAAATGGAAAGAGGATGATTTTTGAGACGCTTGGCTATTCAAGTAGTAAGAAGGGTATTCAAGTACAGATCACCTCTTTCGTAATGTCTAACATGCTCTTCATAAACAATACATAAGTTATTTGGCTGAAAAAATCATTATTTTGATAATCTGAAAACCTTCAAAATCAGCTAGAGACCGTTTGTACTATTTGCTTTAAGAATAGTGCATGGGAAAGTAGCCAAGTTAGGTCATGTTTGGGTAGTTCTTCTTCTTCTTCTTCTACTTCTTCTTCTTTGTTTCTTTTTACATCCTTTATTTGTCAAACACACTTCATCGCATTGATGGGAAATGCAACTGATGGGACGTGGCCCAAAACCTGAGCCAAGAAGAGTCAATTGTCTAAAGGCCCATAAAGGGCACCTACCGATCAGTATCAAACAACCATCACAACGATCTACCGAAGGGCCATTGTAGCCCGAGTCTATTGAGTGATAGGATCTTAGTCGCTTCGTTAACCGATCGTGATTCATCGAGGAGAGACGGTCTCCTCAAAGCAAATGTTAGCCCTCTAGCTGAACGAGTCCCCAAAGCCCCCTTATCGGTCAAACGATCTAAGAGTATGCCATACTCCGAACGATTCTAAAAGAAGGTCTGAATTTCTTTTACTTTCGTCTCCTATTCCGTAATGGTATATCCTAGATCTCCCTGGTAGGGAAAGCATCACTCCTGAAGATGGAAGCTTTCCCAATATATGAGAATCGTGATCAATTTGCAATATTAATTTCTGAGATTCCCGAATTAGTTCGATAAGGAAAGTAGGGTTGAAGTTCCTCAGCAGCGCATGACTCTCACAAGTATAAGAGATATCAAAACCCTCGACATAAGGTACGCTCTAAAGGCCTAACACTCAGGGCATACTAATCACAGGGTGTTCCTTTCAAACGAAAATCGTTCTTTACTGACTTGAAAATCGGAGTCTTCCCGTCGGAGCATCCTCCAGCAATTTTTGCAGGTGTATCCACCTATCGATGGCTACTACTCAAGTCAAGAAGGAGATGATATCTATGAAACCATAACCCACCTCCAACAGATTGGCGTCGTCCATGGGAAACAGACTGATTCTCTGAACTCTCGTGACGATGCCTACAACAGTCATCTCCGACATAGCACCTATCAAAAGAAGGAGGCCAATCATAGGTTTTGATGATGATGACCTTCCAGCTGGAATAGATCTTCTCCGAGACGACCCTATAGTCATCACCCTCAAAATAGACTCCTGCACTGTGAAACTGGTCCTTGTTGATCAAGGGGTTGATTGCGATCTCCTCACCTGGGACGCCTTCTGCAGAATGGGTTTCAATCCATCTCAACTTTTGCCATCCACGGGATTCCTCCAAGGGCTTTCGGATCAGCCCACTTATCCTGAAAGCATCATTTATCTTCTAGTGACCCTAGGAAGACTCCCTAATAACGCGACCACTCTCGTCCTCTTTCATGTGGTAAAGCTTTACTCCCCCTACAACGCCATACTCGACAGAACCAGTCTGGACGATCTAAAGGCGTTGCCGAGCACTAGACACATGAAAGTGAAGTTCAGAACACCACTAGGAGAAGTGATCAAAAGGAGCAACCCGGACCCCTATATCCTCTTTACGACATAAGGCACCCAAGAAGTTTGTCCGATCGACGCCTTGGAACCTAGGGAGGACACTGAGCCAAGAGCCAAACCCAAACCGGGCGAAGAAACGACCGAGATTCTTCTTACAAACGACCCCAGCAAAACGGTCAAGATAGGAGCTAACCTATCACCTCTCTTACGAGAGGCCTTAGTCGCCTGTCTGCAACAACACTCGAAAGTCTTCGCGTGGACTCTTGAAGACATGCCTGGCATAAACCTGTCGGTCATAGCCCATAAACTGACCATTAATTCTGACTTTAGACCGGTTAAACAAAAAAAGAGGGTATTCTCCCTTGAACGCCAACGCGCCATCCAGGAAGAAGTTCAGAAGTTGTTGACGGCCGGATTTATCCGCGAAGTCAGGTATCCCGAATGGTTGGCTAACGTAGTCTTGGTGAAAAAGACTAATAGCAAGTGGAGGATGTGTGTACATTTCACCAGTCTCAATAAAGCATGCCCAAAGGATAGTTATCCGCTCCCTAACATTGACAACCTTGTAGACAATTCCTCGGGACACCAACTTTTGAGTTTTATAGACGCCTAGATCAAAATGGCACCAAAAGACGAGGAGAAAACTAGCTTCATCACTGAGTTCGGTACATACTGTTACTGGGTCATACCTTTTGGCTTGAAGAACGTCGGAGCAACTTTCCAACAGTTGGTCAATGTGGTCTTTAAAGACCAGTTAGACAGGAACGTCGAAATTTATGTCGACGACATGCTAGTAAAGAGTGTTACGATAGAAGCCCACGTTATAGATCTCGAAGAGACCTTCCAGACTTTAAAATGGTATAATATGCGGCTGAACCCAGAAAAATGCACATTTGGGATCACGTCCAGAAAGTTCCTAGGCTTCATGATCACCGATTGAGGGATAAAGGCCAATCCCAAAAAAATATAAGCAATATTAGATATGACTCCCCCCAGATACTCAAAGAAGTGCAATGTCAAACTGGTCAAATAGCGGCCTTAAATCTATTCATATCCAGGGTGGGCAAAAAGTACAAACCCATATTTGATGCGTTGAAGAGATCCCGACAGTTCAAATGGACGCCCGAATGTCAAGTGACCTTTGAATGACTGAAAGAATATCTGATGCAGTTGCCACTGCTTTCGCGGCCTATCCCCGAGGAGGAACTTCATCTGTATTTGGCCATTTTTGAACGAGCACTCTGTTCCGTAATGGTAAGGCAGGAGTCCGCCATCCAAAAGCCGGTCTATTACATCAGTAGGATATTGAAAGATTCTGAAATAAACTACCGTCCGATCGAGAAGGTAACCTACGCTTTGGTTGTTTCAGCAAGGCGTTTTCGACCATATTTCCAGGCCCACACTATTGTGGTACTTACCAATCAACCATTGAAGCAAATCCTCCAGAAGAGGGATACGTCAGGGCCACTCATCAAGTGGAGTGTGGAGTTAGGCTAATTCGATATCCAATACCGACCATGACCCACACTATAAAGGGCCAATCACTGACAGATTTTATCCTTGAATGCACTTTACCCACAGTGTCGAAAGGGCAACTTTCTGGCCATCGAGAAGAATGGATCGGCCCCGAATAGACTATCCATGTGGACGGATCATCAAACTCTTCAGGAAGCGGTGCCGGACTCATATTGGTAGGACCGAACAACTTTAAGATAGAGTACGCCCTCCGTTTTGATTTTCAAGCCACCAATAACCAAACCAAGTATGAAGCCCTGTTAACGGGTCTTCGGATCGCCACCAATATGGGAGCATAAAATGTCAGGGTGTTTACGGATAGCCAATTGGTCGTGAAGCAAATCGAGGGGGTTTACGAAACCAGAGACCTAGTCATGGCGAAGTATTTAAGTAAGTTGCGCGAGATGATGGATCGGTTAGGCAAAGTAGACATTCAACAGATCCCTCGTTTAGAGAATACGCGAGCAGACACCCTGTCAAAGCTGTCTAGTTCCGACTCAATTGTTTCCAGCTAAATAGTGTATATTGAAAGCCTGCCGTACCCCAGCATCGACGAGCCTAAGGAGATCCTCCCAGTCGATCAGCTGCCTATTTGGTAGGATACCATAGAAGACTAACTAAGACACGATTGCCTGCTAGAATCCCCAGGGGAAGCAATGAAACTGAAGCAAAAAGCAGCACAGTACGCCATAATTGATGGGATCCTCTACCGCAAGTCGTTCACTCACCCGCATCTGCGATACCTGACTCCCGAAGAGGGAAACCACGTCCTTCGAGAAATCCATGAAAGAGTTTGCGGCAACCATCTAAGTGCCTGAAATCTAGTGTATAAGGCCATTCGAAGGGATACTATTGGGCAACTATGAAGGTCGACTCGGACAGCTACGTCAAAAGGTGTGATAGATGCCAGCACTTCCCATCGGTCCCTCGACTACCTTCCACCGAACTTAATCTGATATCCAGCCCTTGGCCATTTGCTCAATGGGGTATGGATATTCTCGGACCGATTCCTCTAGCCACGGGACAGTGAAAATTCTTGATTGTGGCAATCGACTATTTCACGAAGTGGGTAGAAGTTGAGCCTTTAGCCCATATCACAGCCGCTAAAGTCCAATCATTCGTATGGACTCATATTATCACTCGATTCTGCATACCACACGTCCTAATCACGGATAACGGAAAGCAATTTGACAATCAGCGTTTTCGGGAGTTTTACGAAAAATTGAAGATCCAACATAGATTCTCATCGGTCGCTCACCCACAGACCAACGGATTGGCTGAAGTAACCAATCGAATAATTCTGTAAGGATTAAAGACAATGTTGGAGGACTCCAAGGGACAATGGGTCGAAGAGTTTTATGGCATCCTTTGGTCGTACCGTACCACCCCTCGAAGGGCAATGAGAGAAACACCCTTCAGTCTGACTTACGGAAGCGAAGTAGTCATACCTGTGGAAATAGGCATTCACTCGTTTCGGGTAGTTCACTACGATGCCGGGCAAAACGAACGCATTCTGCGAGAAAGGTTGGACCTACTCCCAGAATTGTGGGAATCTGCATCAACACTGATGATGGTCTATCAGCAACAAATGACCTAGTATCACAACCGAAGAGTTAGAAGCCGAACGTTTAAATCTGGAGAGTTGGTGCTATGGAGAGTGGAAGCTACCGGTCAATAGCAACCCGGGGGAAAGCTCGTCCCTAATTGGGAAGGTCCGTATCGAATACGTTCCGTAGTCTAACTGGGGACGTACTGACTCGACAACCTAGACGGATCAGCAATACCTAGGACTTGGAACTCAGAAAACTTGTGCATATACTATCAATGAGTCTCAGTGCTATCCAATAGCCAGGAGGTCTTTCTTAAGCACAACTGAAGATTCCTTATCGAAGGGCCTTAGTCGCACACCTTCTACCTATCGTACACGTCGTCAACAGGGGATGTAACTCTCCGGACGGGTGGACTCAACCTAACAACTTAAAAGCTTCAACCGATCGTACGCGTCATCAATATGGCATGTAACTCTCTGGATGAGTGGACGCAACCCAACAACTTAAAATATTCTATCAAAGGGCCTTAGTCGCCCAACTTTTACTGATCGTATGTGTTGTCAAAAGGGGATGTAACTCTCCGGACGGGTGGACGCAGCCCAATAATTTAAAAGCTTCTACTGATCGTACGCGTCGTTAATAGGGAATGTAACTTTTCAGACGGATGGACGCTGCCCAACAACTTAAAATTTTCTATCAAATGGCCTTAATTGCCCAACTTCAACCGATCGTACGCGTCATCAATAGGGGATGTAACTCCCCGGATGGGAGGATGCGGCTCAACAACTTAAAATTTTCTATCGAAGGGTCTTAGTCACCCAATTTCTACCGATCGTACGCGTCGTCAATAGGGAATGTAACTCCCCGGACGGGTGAACGCGGCCCAACAACTTAAAATTTTCTATTAAAGGATCTTAGTCGCCTAGATTCTATCGATCGTACGCGTCGTCAATGGGGGATATAATTCCCCAGATGGATGGACGCGGCCCAACAGTTTAAAATTATCTATCTAGGGGCCTTAGTCGCCCAACTTCTACCGATCGTACTCATCGTCAATAAGGGATGTAACTCCCCGAACGGGTGGACACGGTCCAACAACTTAAAATTTTCTATCAAGGGGTCTTAGTCGCCCAGCTTCTACTGACCGTACGTGTCATCAACAAAGGATGTAACTCTCCGAACGAGTAGACGCGACTTGACAACTTTTTTTTTTAAAAAAAATATAATCGTCAAAAAAGTCTTAGTCGCCTGACCTCTGTTCTATAAGTCGTGCTGAGAGTTCTCCCGAATGGGAAAACATGGCTCTTAAATCCGGTCGATCAAATGTCAAGCAACCTGAAAAGCTAACACTTCTAGTCTCTCAGCCTGAAGTCTAAAAGTGGAAAGGAAATCGCATCACAACACAAGAAGTCAAAAGGAAGCATAAATAAGGCCCAAGTAAGCGAAAAGCAGTCTTTTTATTCATTCTTATATGAGGAAATACATCAAGATATATGTACAAGCCTTTAAGGAGAATATATAAGAAAATGCATCTCAACGGGCCGCTGATTCACCTGAAGAGGAAAAACATAATCCCTACACGAGAGAGTACAAAAAACAGTGTAATGCTAGAGACAAAAAGAGGCGAGATCGGGATTTATCCCACCAAAGTGACCTGAACAGGACCGACCGGAGAAGGCCAAACAAGGTGGTACAAGATGCACCCCCTCGGTGGCAAGGGATCAGATCATACTAACCAGTGAATGGTCAACATAATGAGATCTCATTCCAGTAGTACTCTTCATTAATGAGATCTCATTCCAGCAGGAGTCACCCCAGCCGAGGAGTGTTGCACGCTACGGCACCCTGAGAACCAATCCTTAGAAAAAATCATTCTCCACTAAGCAACCAGGAAGGAAGAACGTTGCTTCTTTGTGAAGGGAAGCGAATACGCATCATGGCTATTTATAGCCATAAAAGGAGAAGCCTTAATTAATTCGGGGAAGGTGAAACGGTTCAGCACGGATACTAGTCATAAATGCCGAGAGTAAATCGTCTCCAGTTCTCCATGAAGAAAATCGCATATGATCCTTGACGTATCAGGAGGGTGAATCAGAACGGACAGGGTGTCCTCGTGTGTACAAAACACGCTTCACAGAACCTCACTTATGGCTTTTCTTTTCTAAGAAAGCCATAAGTCGGGGACAAGTGATGGGACGTGGCCCAAAACCCAAGCCAAGAAGACTCAATTCTCTAAATGTCCATAAAAAGCACCTATCGATTAGTATCAAACAACTATCACAGTAATCTAGAGAAGGGAAATAGTTGCCTGGGTCTACCGAACGATAGGGTCTCAATCACCCCGTTAACCGATCATGACTCATTGAGTAGAGACGGTCTCCTCAAAGCAAATGTTAGCCCTCTAGCTGAATGAGTCCCGAAAGCCCCCTTATCGGTCAAACGATCGAATAGTACGCCATACTCCGAACAATTCTTAAAGAAGGTCCGAATTTCTTTTACTTCCATCTCTTATTCCGTAATGGTACATCCTAGATCTCCCAGGTAAAGAAAGTTTTCCTCCTGAAGATGAAAACTTTCCCGATATACGAGAATCGTGATCAATTTATAATATTAATTTCTGAAATTTCCGGATCAGTTCGATAAGGAAAGTAGGGTTGAAGTTTCTCAGCGGCGCACGATTCTCACAGGTATAAGAGGTGTCAAAACCTTCGATATCAGGTACGTTCTGAAGGCTTAACACTCGGGGCATACTAATCACAAGGAATCATCTTCTCTCAATTCTCAGTCTGTTCCTTTCAAACGAAAACCGCTCTTTACTGACTTGAGCGTCGGAGTCTCCCCACCGGAGCACCTTCCAGCGGTTTTTGCAGGTGTATCCACATATCGACGGCTACTACTCGAGTCAAGAAGGAGCTGATATATGTGGAGTCATAACCCATCTCTAACAGCAAACTTTCAAATTGTTCTCCCTATCTTCCCTCATATATATTTGGCATACTTGCTCAAAACAATGAAATATTAGGCCTAAAGAATATAGAAAACAATGTACATACTATCGGCGAGAAGAGAATACTTCACCCCAGCAGGAAGGTTCAAGTTGACTTGGCCCGAGTTTAGCTAAAAAATCTAATTTCCTTCCCTACGTAGTTTAATTTACGATATTTGTAATATATTTGTGAATTAAATATTTTAGAGGGTAGAGCCTGTTCCTAATGAGATGGGCAAAGAGAGGCCGCCTGATTGTGAGCAAAGTGATCGGGTATTACAGAATGAGAGGTCTCAGAAAGTGTGGTAGTGCGCCCTTCTATAATAGGGGCGACTTTTGAGGATGCTCTAGTTCTTGGAGGCATGATTATCAGCAGAAATTGCACTAGTCTGTTCCCACGGATAGCGCCAATCTGTTGGAAGTTGGTTATGTCTCCATAGATACCGCTCCTGATTGACCTGAGCGGTTGCTGTCAAAGGGATGTGATACCTATAAAAGCCGCCGAAGGGTGCTCCGGTGGGAGGACTCCGACGCTCAAGGTAGAAAAGAGCGATTTTTGTATGAGAGAAAAAAACAGACTGAGAGCTTGAGGGAGTGACTCCCTGTGATTAGAGTGCCTAATGTGTAAGGCCGAGAGAGCGTATCTGTCTTGAAAGGTTTTGAGATATTTTCGACCTGTGAGAGTCATATGCTGTTGTAGCGCTTCAACCATATCTTCCTTATCGAGCCGATCAAAAAATTTCGGGGATTCAATATGTCAAATCGACTGTGATTCTCATCTTTTGAAAACTTTTGTATTCTAGAGGGAACCTTTTCTTAACTGAAAGATTCTCTGGATGCTGTTCTTCGTGAGGGATGGAAGTTAATGGGATATTTTGATCTTGCTTTAGGATCGTTGGGATCGTAAGCTATCGATCTGTCATTCGACCAATGAAGTGTCTTTAGGGCTCCTTCGGTTATAGAGCCGACCATTGGATATCCGATTAGGGTGGTTACCTTCACTTGACGAATCACGCTCGGTTAGTGGGGCGACTAAGACCCTATCGTTTAGGAGATTCGGACGATTGAGACCCTTCGGTAGGTAATCGTATTTGAATTTAGATAGGTAGTTGTCTTTTGTAGGCTTTTCATATAGGTCTTTCTAGGGCTGACCCATCAGATCTGATTTTGGGATCTTGTCCCATCATATAGTATTACAAAACCTTTACTTGTCTATTTTAGAATTTTTTTATTAATTGTAAAAATGTCTTTGCAAGAATTATTGTTTTTATTGGGGTATTCAGATTGTTCGATGGATGATTTGAGTTTATTTTAATATGATGGTATAGTGGAATGCCTTGCGGTGCCTCAGGACATGGAGTGAGCTCACACATGCTTGGGGCTAACGCAGCGGTTGTCGCGTGCTCGACTAAAGGGTTGGAGCGTGACACTGTTGATGAAAAATTTACAGCAACCAGTTGATTATGCAATGGAGCTACATTGTGACAATCTATTAGTGACTTAACTAGTTGAGAATTTAGTGTTGCACGCAAGTACTAAGTATGTTGAAATTCACTATCATTTCATTAAAGAGAAAGTTCTTCGAGAGGCGATCATGTGAGCGTTAGAGAACAAATAGTAGACATTTTTGCCAAAGGATTTAGTGTAGATAAGTTTGAAGAATTTCGTAATGCATTAGAATGTAGTAAAACAACACTGGAAAAGAAGTAGTCTTTGAGGGGAGTGTTAAAGTCAATGGCTACCCAGAGTAGTCTAGAAAATTGTAGCACCCTCACATCTTTCACCGACATTGAGTGTAGAAAAATCTTGTCCCATCCTAGAAGCTCCCATAACCAACATTAGTTGCTTGTAGTGTCCCAAGTTAATTTATGAAATTAGTAAATTTGTTTAATAATAATATTTGTATTATAAGTGGTTTCATTGGGTGATATTTTGTTCATTATATTAACATTTATTTTCACCAACCACTTGAAAATTTTGCAAGACCCTCCATAATGAGAAAAGTACAAGACGAGGCTAGAAGCGTCGTGGGAAACAAAGGAAAAGTTGATGAAAGCGATCTATCAAGACTCAACTATGTAAGCTTAGTTGTGAAAGAAACACTAAGACTCCATCCACCGGTCCCCTCATTATTTCCAAGAGAAGCTACACAGGAATGCATAATTGCAGGATATTTTTCCTGCAAAAACTAGAGTACTTTTCCTTGCGAAAGCTCTAGCAATGGATCCAAAATATTGGGACAAACCAAATAAGTTTTATCCTGAAAGGTTTATGGAAAGTTCTATTGATTTTAAAGGGAAGAATTTCGAGTTTTTGCCATTTGGAGCCGGCAGAAGAGGTTGTCCAGGAATTTTCTTTGGAGAGCAGATAATTGAGCTAGCTTTTGCAAATCTCTTATACAATTTTGATTGGCAACTTCCCGATGGGATGAAAGCTGAAGATTTGGATATGGAGGAAGCTGTTGGGATGACAGTGCACAAGAAAGTTCCTCTTTGTCTAATAGCTAATCCAGTGTATGTGCACAAGAAACATATGTGGGATTTAGCACAAGAAAGTTCTTCGGTTTCCTTTTGCACCATTGTTGCTTTTCATAGTTTCTATGTACATGTGGTGGCATCCAAATCGAAAGAGTATGATTTTTGAGACAATTGTATCCGTATAAAATATTTTTTTAATAAATCATCGATATCCAATAAATATTTTGAATCCAATAAAATTTAATTCGAATTAGAATGAATATTTAAAGGATAAATCTCTTCCAATATATGTTTTATGTACCACTGTACCAACTAGGTATGGTTGTATGGATATAAAATTTGCTTGGTTGTATCGGTAACATTCATTTCCCTGTATAAAGTCTATGCCAAATGCAAAGTAAGGTAAATAAATTTAATATACTCCACTTTAATAGCCGGTTGGAATGTCATGTTTAGTTTTTCCATTATATGGCCAATTCAACACAAATCCTATAGCCAGCAACTAATTTTTACAAATTTTTTTTATAAATTTCACATGTTTTGATATTTATATAAATCATAATCACCGATCATTGTAATATCTGAATTAATGAAAAATTGAAGAATTTTGAATAACAAAGCAATGATTACATCATCTATATCAATATTGATGGTGATAGTAAAAAATTACTTAATTTTCATCTCTTTATCGTGGAAAGAAGTTGAAGAATTACACTAATACGGAGAATCCAACGGCTAATAGTCATCCATAAAAAATCACAGGAGTCATTTCACATGTATCGATCATTGACTAATAAAGATACTTTGGTCTTTGCAAAAAGATATGACAACTGGGGAGAGTAAAACTTTTTCCACATATGTTTTCTGTATCAGTGTCCCCATGTTGTGTTTAGTTTTTTCCATGACATGGTAAGTTCGACACAAATCCAATTGCCAACAACTAATTTTCACAAACTTTTTATAAATTTCACATGTATTAATATTATATAAACAATAGCTACTGATTTGTTTTCCCCAAAAAAAAAAAATAAATAATCAGTGATTGGTAATGACACCGATCTAAAATCACAAGAGTCATTTTATATGTAATAAAGATATTTTTGTCATTATTGTAAGAAGAAATGGTCAAGTCCATGTAGTGTTTTCCTCCGGCACACTTTTAAAATTCCAGCAGAATGTTTATTTCTTTTCGTGAGTTCTAATTCTTCCCCGTGATTTCTATCTAAATTAATTTCCTAATTAAAGGATTATTAAAATCTTGATTTTCAATAATTATGAGATCTAATTGAGTATATTAAATCAATATCTTATAGGTATTTATTTGATTCTTGTAATTAATTGATTATGATTTTCTAGGATGTATTGATTATATGACCAATATTTAATAGTTTTAAAATAATTTATAATCAATTAAAACTGTAAATCGGTAATTATTTATTTATTTTAATATAATAATAAATAACAAAAAATTTTGGCTTTGTTAATAGTCTAATATATGTCATGGAATTGAAAGGATTATTAAACTTGATTCATGAAATCATCGATTTCAAAGTTGTAACTATCATAAGTGGCACCCATTTTCTGGATCAAATTATATTTTTTAAAAGTAGAATTTACGTTTTCAAGTTGTCTTTTTGATTTTCTATCTTGACTAAAAGTTTCTATATAATTATTTAGAGGGTCTCGTAGTTTTCATCGAGCACGGGTGTCTCATTTGCATTTGTAAGCCAAGCCAAGTAAAGAACTAGATAATCTAAAACATATATAGAGTACGTGTGTCTGCCTGTGTATATGCATATATATTGAAACAGTAGTGGTATACTTGCATTTGACTATAGATTCATCGTAGCTAGCTTCAATGATCAAAAGACAAATAAACTAAGGAAAAGAGAACATTCTAGGGGCATGTTAATCACGTTTGGCTCATCACCATCTATTAATACTATTTTTTATGACTAAAAGTCATTTTGATTTATAACTATTTGTTAACTAGCCATAAAGAAATATCAAATGTCAATTACTTAGGCTAAAGCGTATCTAATTAGCCATTTGGCAAAATGGTTGAAGTTTCAAGTCCCTATCTTTAAAGACGTATTGCATGTGACATGATCAAGCATATTGGACTCAAATTGGACACAACATGTCTTGGTTTATTTAAGAACTTCTTTGTGATAAACCTTCTTACAAACCATCCCCCGCCAAAAAAAAAAAAAAAAAAAAAAAAAAAACCAAAAAGCAAGAAATGAGGTTTCTTTTCTCTCTGTTGCAAGGTAGCTATTCTATTAACTCTCATTCAAATTTGATGCTTTTGCTCCTTGTATTAGCATCTTTGTTGTTCCATTTGTGGAAGAACAACATAAGCAAGTCATATGGAAAGAGAAATAGATATCATCTTCCTCCTCATCCTCCGAAGCTACCTCTGATTGGTAACTTGCACCAGCTTGGTGATTCTCCTCTTATATCACTTCTTAAGCTTTCACGCAAATATGGTCCTCTCATGTTTCTGCAACTTGGCTTTGTACCCACTTTGGTAGTCTCCTCTCCACGCATAGCAAAAGAGATCTTCAAATTTCATGATCTTGCTTTTTCTAATAGACCATGTTTTTATGCACTAAAGAAGCTAACTTACAATCGCTCAACCATAAGTTTCGCTCCCTATGGTGAGCATTGGAGAGAGATAAGGAAAATAGCATTACTAGAGCTTTTGAGCACCAAGAGAGTTCAATCATTCAAGCAAGTGAGAGATGAGGAAATCACTCTCGTTCTCAGAGAAATTGGTCGATTAAATTGTCCGGTCAATCTAAGTAAGGTGATGTTTCTTCTTGCAAATAATATTGTATGCAAGGTGGCTTTTGGGAAGAAATATGAAGCGGGGGGCAATGGCATGGTAAACTTTAATGAAATACTTCATGAATTGCAAAACCTGATTGGAGGATTTTGTATTTCGGATTACTTCCCCCGTTTAAAATGGGTAAACAAGTTCAATGGCTTAGATGCAAGGCTAGAGAAGACTTTTGAGGCATTGGACAAGATATTTGATGATGTAATAAACGAGCATCTTGACCCAGCAAGGCCTAAATCCAATCATGAAGACCTTGTAGATGTGCTACTTCAACTCCAAAAGGATCGAACTCAAGCAACCGCCATTACCAGCAATCATATTAAAGGGGTTCTTGTGGTATGTATATTTCCTTTGTCCTTCGTAGAAATTCATAGCAATTGTGTATTGTCAAGTTTCAAGGATGAAAAATATTTTGATCGATTCGATTACTATAAAAGAATACCTTGCAAAGAAAGCTAGATAATTATAAATTAACAACTTCTATTGTTTGTTGGATCATTTAACCTAACGTTGGATCAATATGTAAAAATAATTATGTATTTGTACCATCACATTTAAAAGTGATCTACAGAAATTTTAGATAATTTAAACTTTAAAATATCTAATAAGATATGATCATTTAATGTGTAAAGATCAAAAAGTAATTTCTATTTTGTGATGGGTTAAAATAGAAATATTAATAGACCATGGTCATGGTCATCACATGTAACTTCCATTTTTTATTATCTCATTATTGAGAGAGAAAACTGAGACAGAGTTAGAGAGTTCTCCTAGGAAAATATGTAGATCTGGAAGGCTAATCACATGTCTCCAACCAGCAAACGTATCTGGATTTTTTTTTTTTTTTTTTTTGGGTAATTTAACATGGCATCTGGGGTATGTCATGTATTGGTGATAGATTTAATCAAAATAAGGTTTTCCAACATTGTTACCTTGAGAGAGACAGAATAATTGTTTTTAATATTTATGAAAAATAATAAATAAAAAGATTGGTCTATATTGCAGGACATTTTCGTTGCAGGAACAGATACGAGTTCAGCCACAATTGTCTGGGCAATGACACAACTCATTAAAAATACATCCATGATGAGAAAAGCACAAGATGAGGTTAGAAGCGTCTTTGGAAACAAAGGAAAAGTTGATGAAAGCGATCTTTCAAGACTCGACTATGTAAGCTTAGTTGTGAAAGAAACACTCAGACTCCATCCTCCGGTCCCCTTATTACTTCCAAGAGAAACTACAGAAGAATGAATAATTGGAGGATACAGAATTCCAGCAAAAACAAGAGTACTTTTCCTTGCAAAAGCTCTAGCAATGGATCCAAAATATTGGGACAAACCAAACAAGTTCTACCCTGAAAGGTTTATGGAAAGTTCTATTGATTTTAAAGGACAGAATTTTGAGTTTTTGCCATTTGGTGCCGGCAGAAGAGGTTGTCCAGGAATTTTCTTTGGAGTGCAGATAATTGAGCTAGCTCTTGCAAATCTCTTATACAAATTTGATTGGCAACTTCCCGATGGGATGAAAGCTGAAGATTTGGATATGGAGGAAGCTGTCGGGATAACTGTGCACAAGAAAGTTCCTCTTTGTCTAATTGCTAATCCAGTCAATGTGTGATTTAGCATACAATAGATGTAAGTGCGCCTTCTTATGTTTCCTTTTGTACCAGTGTTGCTTTTCTTAGTTTCGATGTAAATGTGGTGACAGTCGAGTAGTCAATGGAAAGAGGATGATTTTTGCGACACTTGGATATTCAAGTAGTAAGAAGGGTATTCAAGTACAGATCACCACTTACCTAATGTCTAAGACGTTCTTCATAAACAATACATAAGTTATTAGGCTGAAAAAATCAATATTTTGATAATCTCAAACCCTTCAAAATCAGCTAGCTAGAGATCGTTTGTGCTATTTGCTCTAAGAAGAGTGGATGGGACAGTAGTCAAGTTAGTGCACGTTTGGGTAAGTCTTTTTCTTCTTCTTCCTTTTTGTTTCTTTTTACAGCCTTTATTTGCCAAACATACTGTTGGAAAAATGGGACAGGTCCGCCCATGAGGGTAGACCCGTCCCAAACACATTCAAATATTTTGTGTTTTTGAATTTGAAATGGGGAGAGGGTGGTTATTGGAATAACTCCCTCTCCTTTCAAAATGACAACCACCCCCCATTTTTCTTGTACGTGGATTGAAATGAGGGGAAGGCACAACACTCTTTCTTTGAGTATGAGAAAAGTTAGAAACCAGTTTTCATATGTGAGTGAAAGAAAGAAAATTCTTATCACATAGTAAAGAAAAGAAAGAGCTTGAAGAATATCGATCATTACCACCAAAAAGGCATTTGGATTGTGAATAATAGGAGGTGATCTGATTTTATAATATCTTCTCAATTTAGAATACTCGATCATCTGAAAGAGATAAGTGATTCTAAGTTAATTTAGATCCCAAAGTTTCTACATGCAAAAAAAAATATTTGTTGGTTTGTATGAAAATCTTCATCGGTGTTACAGCCATATAAGTTGTTTCCTGCCTCTTAGGTGTTAAAAAAAAATGTCATGAACGTGTTTAAGATTCGTTATTGACATCTTGCAATAGGTTTCATTGAATATTTAATATAATAAGATTCTTATTATACTAGGATTAAATCTATAAAATTGGTATGCATCCGATGAGTATATTAGGAGATATTACAAATCTTAGTCAAAATTTAATGTACTCATAACATTTAAAATACTATGCCTCGTAACATAAAATTTATATGATTTGATTCCCCTCAAAAAATATTTTCCAACTATTTAGATATTGCAAAAAATGATTAAGAATTGACAGAGATGTGTCATTTTGAAAATGGATTCAAAATGCAAAAAATTACAGAACATTTGGGGAAGATGAATAGTAACCCTTTGCCCATTCCCTCTCTTGGCAACCCGTGCATGAAGTCCAAATACTAGGCTAGAAAGATCCGATCTGAAAATTAAGAACACCATTAAATTCAAAGATATAGAAAATGGGGGTAGTCAAAATCCAATGATCGTGTGTCGCTAGGAAGGAAGCGCGTGGGCTCACTCACCACTGCCTGCGAGTGAGGAAGTCATTTTTAATTTTATTTTTGCATAGCCATCCATCGTGGCGCATGGGGACGCATGCAAGCCCCAATCCAAAAAAAATTTAAAACACTTTTGTAGGACTAGAAAATTATTTTTCTTAATTTTGGATATTTGAGTGGAAATTATTTACACTCTTTTGATTTTATACTCTCTTTATAAATGTGAAAATTTTGTTTTTTCAGTATAAAATATTTGAAAATTGAGTATATTATTTAAAACAAATATTTTTGAAATTTATTATAATATTATGGTTGGCTGGATGTTTAACCTAATATTGTATCCATTTTCAAAGAAATGGCATAATTGAATGTCTTCTGAAACTCTTCTAGGCCTCTAGGGGAGTGAGAGATTTGAGAAATTTAGAGTATTTGATGAAGTTAAATCAAATGTTGACAAATAAAATAACCCTATCTCATTCTTTGTTGGATCATTTAGAGATTATGGAGCAGAAACATTTAGAAGTTAAACAACTAGGGGGATAATGTGTACATGCTGAGAAATTCTCTATATCCTTATTGGGATAACGTAGTTGATGAGTAGCTTGCCAAAAATGGGAAATCGATGCTTGATAATGTAAGACCGTTATTAATAGAAAACTGGAAACTCAAGAACATAAAGATCCAAATGAAAAAAAGATTATCTCAAAGTATAAATAGTTTTTCATATGCTGTAAGAAGATTTACTCCTAGAAATAGGCTATCTAAGGGAATTATAAGTATGGTATTTCTAATGGATCTGTTTTGAACGAGATAATTCATTTTCATATTTTCTTTTGCGTGTTATGGTTGGTTGCTAAAATTATGATCATGTAATATAGAAACTTTTAAAATTTTATTGTAAAATTTCTTTCAAACATATGTGAGCCATATTCATTATTTGGATAATCAAGTATGCAAAAGAAAATCAGAATCACTTGCATAAAATTTTGAATCGGTAGAATTTGATTAATTTTTATCTAAAATTGAAATATTATTTAAATATTTTGTATATTTAAATGGAAATTTTTGAATTGATAGAATTTTAGTAATTTTCATTCAAAATTGTAATATTATTTAAATATTTTATATATTTAAGAGCGAGGTTTTTTGATTAAAAGAATTTAAAAAATTCTCACCTAAAATTTATTGAATTTTGTATTTTTAAATTAAATTTATGATGACGATACATTAGAACCATAGATGTAATTGAGAATTTAGTGAATTTTTAATTTTATACCTTATGTTGTGTAATACCAGACAAGTTTGAGTTTTTAATGTTCATTCTTACATGGAAAATTTGAGAATTTTTATATTTTTTGAATACATGGGAGAAATAATTAATTTGAATATAAATGTGAAACTCTGTCCTTTGAGTTGTTCAGAATGTCTTTTAGACTTTTGATCGGTAAACTCTTAAAATCTTAAGTGTTTAGTTGCTAGATAATAGTATTTAATAGAATTTAAATTGGATTTAGTGTTCGGTGAATAATTGATATCTTTGAGAGATTGGCAGAAGTAAATTCACAAAAGAAAAATCTACCGAATTTAAAGAAATAAAAAAAAATAGTTTTCAATTTAGGTACGCAAAAATCATAATCCAATCATAAATCAAATAATATAGTATGAAATAAGATTTCAAAAATAGTTACAAAATTTGCCTCCATTTGGATCTGTCAATACCTCAAACCAAAAGAAGGTTTAGTACCCGAAGAGATTTGATTGACTAAGCTTCTTCAAACTCAATGTTAGGCAACTTCAAATCTCAACTTGACTTTATCTGTAAGAAGGAAAGTGATTGGTGAGTATATATTATACCCAGTGAATGATAAATAAGTTATACGAAAATAAAATTTGTGTTTTGGATATATCAAATGTATATTTTTCAAATCAGCATGTCGTATACAATTTCATTCATTAAAAATACATTCAAACCATCGTTTCTAACATCATCATAATTTACAATCATTATAATTTAAATTCATATGCATCCAACTATTTTACATTTCTAAATATAGGACAACACAAAATCATCATTCCAACAAAAAATCCACCACAACCTAAGGTGGGACAACTAAAGGTTTTATTAAATTTATGTTCTAAAATACCTATATCCTTAGCGTTGTTTGTAAACTCTCATTAGTGGTACACCTAACTATTCCATGCACCATATTCAATCATGATTGTATGGCACGTGCCTTGTTACATTCCATATCAACTAACCCTACTACCTTATCTCGTCGAGTCGCTCTGTAGAGAAAAATAACTTGTCATTTAATATGGAGATTAGACATTTTATCTCTAAGCCAATCAATACACCATTTCATAAAATCATAAAGTCATTTCATGTGTCATAATTTTAACAATTTCTCAATCATAGCCAAAATGCAAATATATTCAACATTCACAATTCCACATGGTACATTTGTTCGTTCCAAACATATAAGATGCATAATGATTCAAGAATTCAATTTTTAGGATATTCCACACACTAAATCATATAAATCTAAGTCCGAAAATCATTTAAAAAGTTCAATAAAAGTATTTTTCTTATCTATGTACAGACAATAAATCTCTGACATCTTGGGAGGGTAATCACTCCCAATTTCAATCTCCAATGAAATTCACTCAAGTGATAATCCTTTTTTGGGTTCCAATTGCCTTAAGACCTATATCAACAATACCAATCTATCACTCAATCACTTATAGCATTAGGGTCAATCATTTTTCTCTAAACATAACACAAACCCTAATTCCTAAAATCTCAAAATTCATATTCTAATTGTATCATTCACACATTAATTACAAATATATGCTATCATTATTCATAAATTTTCTCAAATTTCAATATTTTTAAACTCTAGGGTTAAACTTCAAAATCACACTCTTTAAATAATAACTCATATTTCAAGAATAAGTATAATAACCTTAAATTCAAGATGAGAGAGAAGCATTATTTTTGTTTGTGTCACCAATTTCATCCCCAGATTGAGATACTACCAAACCCTAGGTTTCCTCTCTTTAGAAAATTTTGTTCTCTCTCTAAATTTAATCTTCCAAGTGATTGCTTGAGGATTTGAGAAGTTTAAATCTATAGGTATTTATATATTTGATTGATTGCAACAAGGGAAGGAGAGGGAGAGAGAGAGAGAAAGGGATGAATGAAGAAGAGAAAGAGAGAGAAAGAGGGTTAGACGGGAGAAAGGGAAAGAATTGAGAGAATGGATGTGTGTGTTTAGCTGTTAATAATAGTGGGGTGGAATTTTATCAAAATATCCCTCATTAATCAAAGGCTTTAAATGAATTTATTGTCTTTTGCACTATTGTGAATCGATATATTGCTTGTGACGTACCGATACACTCAATCATGTTTCCGAAGAACTATGATGGAATTCATATATATCGATATATCAATTGAGATATATCAATATACTAATTCATAACCTCTGGAGGGTTGTAACAGAGATCATATATTGATATATTCATCAAAATATCAATACGCTAAATCATGCTTTCAAGACGGTTATAACAAAGATCTCATATAACGATATTTTCTATTAGGATATATCGATATGCTAAATCAAACTCTTAGGACATCCATTACGGAGATTATTGGTCTAGAATGCCCATGAGGGGTATTTTAGACGATGAAGTGGGTTAGTGGGATAATTCCCACTAATCCATAACCACCCAACGTGAAAAACTCCCAGCTCTCTCTCTTTAATGATGAGACTTTTATTTTGAATAGAGATCTTCTTACTAATCAATGGCACATGGTCGAGAGAGCAATTTTGAGAGAGAATAATATGAGGGTGGAGAAAAATTTCGTGTAGTGAATTTTTTCTGTTACTACGAATCGTCGGACTGAGAGTTGCGGCGTCGTGGTATTGTGGTGGTGGTTCGATTAACATCGTGATCACCATCTCGATCGCAAGATCCGATCAAGGGACGGACCGTTCGATTGATTTTTGGGAGACTCCACATTCGAGATATTTATTATTATACCCAATCTATTTATTTTTTCAAAAATTTTATGAATGCTTCTGCTGTATGTGATTCGATTAATTTCAACATTGGTATCAGAGCTTGTTGGATTAATTAAAATAATTTTCGGAATTAATTTTCGTGTATAAAAATTGAGGGTATAAAATTTGGGATTCGGATCACGGATGAGTTTCGTGAATCCGAGAACACCACTATGTTACCCATGATCCGTAGAACACGAAAATAATTTTTTCGTAATTTTTTTAGCACGTTTAGGCAAAAAAAATTCCGATTAAACTTTTCAGCCGTGAATAATGACCGACCCATTCAACTTTAGATTTGTTGAGTTTTAGGGTAAATCAATGCATGAAATTTATAGATCTGTAATCCTTATTTCATGCTCTTCAATTTGGTATATATATTGCATATTATTGTGGCCGAAAAATTGGGTTTCAAAATACGCCGAGATTAGTGAGTGATTATTCCAAAAATCGAGTCAAGGATACTTGAAATAATTGGAATTAGAGATTTCATAAAAAATCCGGTGAAAATTGAGCCGAAAAATGTGCTTTTCAGATACCGGGTCAAAGGACCCGGTTACAGAGACCGTCGGACGAAGACGAAACACTCCAACCCGCAGGCGCTTGCACTGCACGTGCACGGGTAGATCGTGGAGCAAGGGGCGTCAGCGCATGAGTTTCACGCACGAGAGAGGCGTGTGAACCGGCAGGGGAGTCCGGGTCAGTTATGACTCGGACACGTGTCACGCCAACCCGAGCCCACCCGCGAACGGATCCAGACCGGGTTTCGGGTTCCGACACACGACCGGGTCAGGAACCGACCCGCGCACGAGGGTCGCGTGGGTGCGGGCGCGTGCTGGACGCGCTGTGTGTCTGGGACGTGCTAGAGTCTATCCCCAGCACGTGCAGGCGCATAGGGACGCGCCGCCGGCGCATTAGGTCGTCTGGAATTGAAATTTTTTCAATTTTTGAGGGTCCCACATTCATAAAAGTGACTTTTTGTGTATTGAATCCTAATCCAAGTGGTGAGATGCTATCCCGGATTATGGTGTATGGTATCTGTTGATTCATACGCTCGTCTTGGGGTATGTATTCGAATTATTTGGATCTTGTTGATTCGTAGGGTGCACAAAATATGAGAATAAGTATCACAAGTCACGATTATCTCAATGACTGCTTCTAAATTATCGTATTAAATCTTTATAAGGGGGATAAAATTGAATGGTGATAATTATGTGATTTTTCACTGGTAGATTCAATTTATCCCCGAGGATCAAAATTTAATTAAAATTCTGAGTTAAGAGATGGTGGACTCCGAGGAGGGTACCACACCTCAGACAGACAAGATTAGGAGACATTACATGCATGAAAGATGAATGATGGCCGAGTTAGGGCAATCCTCCTGAGTAGCATGCACGATGATGTGATCCCAGTCTATAAGCAATATCCTACGGTTTTATCGGTTTGGCTCATCCTATAAAGAGTATTTTGGTACTCTTACAGATCCTGAGATAAGGATACTGACTTATAAGTATAATAACTTATAAGAAAAGGGTTGATCATATGATGATGTAACATTTGATAAAAATGTCGAGTATGGTCGTCGAGTTAGAGAATGTGATCGAGTCCATTTCAGATATGTTTTCTTATGCTGGATGCGATCCAGTTCTTTACCTGATTCATGATAAATCATGAAAGTCTATTTCACATACGACGAAAGTATTCACACTTTCACTAATGTGAATAGGCACAGTGAGCTCGAATAGGAGCATCGAGAGGCGAGTAGGCCATACTCGGGTCATGCTTATGCGATGGAGTCGAGCAAGGACTCCTGTGGGACTCAAGATACAGGTAAGAAGGAAACATCCGAGAAAACCAATAATAATAATGCGCAGTGAGAAGGAGTTGGATACGACCAAGGTGTAGTGCTACATTTGTAATAGACTTGGTCATTTCGCTCCTGAATGCGACGAGTGGAAATTATTTCTTCCTTATTTACGTGTTTTGAGTTGCTCTCTATTTTTTCTCCTTCGTGGATTGTAAACACAAGAGCAACCGACTGCGTAGCTCGAGATAAGAGCGCGCTTATATAGTTCCACCCAGTGAGTCCTCAAGTAGGAGGATTTACATACAGAAATGGAGTGTTTTGTCGATATCAGAGGGAATAGCACTTGCAAGTTGCAGTTACAAAGTTGTTAGACTCTGTATGCTCTTTACGCTCCGAATGTTCGACGGAACTTGATTTCAGTTTAGGATATACTCTGTTAATTTAGAAATTTTATAATTTCTATTTATTACGACAATTCTATGATTGCTTCTATTTTGATCCGTGAGGGGACTATATGCACTAGAAGTGATTCCTTTTAATGGTATTTCTTGATATCCTCCTAGAGTGAGAGAGGATGAACCGGTTAGTAGTGAGTGATTTTGTAGAACCCACTTACCAATCTTGCCTAGACGGCAAACTTACAAGAAAACCATTCGACAAAACAATGAGGGTTGGGACTCCATTGCAGTCGGTTCACTCCAACATTTGTGGCCTTATGAACATGAGAATCTGAAATGGTGTTGGGTACTTTATTACGTTCATAGACAATTACACGCGTTTCGATTACGTTTATCTGATCTCGCATAAGTCTGAGGCATTGAGATGCTTCAGGAGGTTATTAGCGAGGTTGAGAATCAGTAGACTTGAGAGTGGAGACTCTCAGAACCGAACGAGAGCGCGAGTATTTGTCTGAAGAACTCTATTTCAAGAAGGGTATTGTGAAAAACTGACTATTCTTTACTACTCAGTGGAGTAGAGTAGCTGCGAGAGAGGAATAAGACTTTCTTTGAGATGGTAAGGCCGATGATGGCGCAAGCCAATTGACTTGTTTCCCATTGGGGAGATACGCTATTGGCTGTAGCCTACGTCCTCAATCGTGTTCTATAGAAGTCCGCAGTCAGTACTCCATATGAGTTTTGGACAGGGAGGCAGCCTGACCTTGGCTATTTGAGATTATGGGGTTATGCCACGTATGTTCACTATTTCTCACATTTACACGGCGAGTTAAGCCTGCGAGAAAAGAGATGTATCTCTATGAGATACTAAGAATACTCCAGGGGGTTGTGTTCTAATGAGCATACAGATGACACTCTCACTGAGATTGAGTCTCATGATGCTGAGATTCTTGAAAGTGATTTCCCTATAAGAGGTAAAATCAATTGGGACTTTACCTTCTATGAGATGGATGAGCCGAGTGGTTTGCTAATCCTAGTGGCAGGATCCAAGAATCCATTATGAATCTCGGTCCTACTGGGAGCAATCCATCTAAAGGTAAAAAGGTTTCCCCTCCTCTTAAGAGTAGTCGAGGACACGTACCTAACCGTCGCTTCCCGATTGAGGGAGAGGTTCTCAGTGTGACTCTTGAGGAATACGAGAAACCTTTAACGGTCCTAGAGTTTCTTGAGGGTTCTGTGGAGGACCATTGATTATAGGCCATGGGTGAGAGGAGTTAATGAGAATCAACGGGATCTGGGATCTAGTTGATTTGCCTGAGGGTAATAGGGCCGTTGGGAACAAGTAGGTTCTCAACATCAAGAAAAATGTCAACGGATCGGTGTTAAGGTATAAGCCTCGTCTGATAACCAGGGGTTACTCAGATTAAGGGTGAAATTATCTCGATCCATTTACTTTTAGCAATTGTCGTGGACATGATATGGACTTGGAGTGAGACCAAATGAATGTTGAGACTGTTCTCCTGAGTGGGTTTTTGGATAAGGATCTATAAGGAATGGTCATCTAATTTTATTCTTATAGATCTGGATGATAAGGTCTGTCGACTTCGAAAGTTTACATACAATCTTAATCATCAATCCAAACAGTGACGCTTGAGATTTCACGAGGAGGTGACATCTCACGGTTTCATGATGATCGAGGAGGATCATCACATATACTTTTTACGTTCTTGTGATCATGTCCTTATGTGAATGACATTCTGTTGACTGGGAACAACAGAGAGTATCTGATGACCACGATGACATGGATATTGTTGAGTCTTGATATGAAGGATATGGGTGAGACTCGGTTCTTCCTCGAAGTTGAGATCTAGAGGGATCGTTCGAGACAGGTGTTGACTTTTTCACAGGAGTGCAACATCAAGGGAGTTCTTGAGCGTTTCGAGTAGATCGACTACGACCTTAAAGATACACTTTTCACTAAAAGGTTAAAGCCTAATTCTTGATATATGCCTTATGACTCAGAAAAGGACAAGGGAAATGAGTAGAATCCCTTGTTCCAGTGCACTGAGTGATCTGATGTACGCAGTGTCACATACATGATCAAACGTTTGATTTGCAGTCCGTATGGTAATTAGGTATCGATCAAATTCTAGAGGAGATCACTGGAGAGCAGTAAAAGGATTTCAAGATATCTCGAGAGAATTGCGGACCTCTCCTTGTGTTACGGAGGAAGTGATTTGCATTTATTGGGTATTCAGATATCAATTGAGTTGGTGATCTGAATGTATGCAAATCAATATCAGGTTTCGCTATCTTGGAGTAGCAAGAAGCAAACCTATATACCTCTATCTACGATAGAGACTGAGCTTGTGGTACACTCAGTAGCAGTTCAGGAGAGTGTTTGGTTTCAGAAATTTCTAGATCACTTAAGGGTTGTGGCAAACAGTGGGAGGCCAGTGATGATTTATTGAGAAAATCAGGCCACCCTTGACCACACTTGAGACCTTAAGTATTAGTAAATCCAAACACATTGATACCTAATATTACGTTATGAGAGATATCACCAAAAAGGGTGAAGTGACAAATTGAGTATATTACTATACAGCGTGTTGGCTGATCCTTTCAATAAACCCATTGTGATAGATTTTTGTATGAGATATTGGAATTATTGGATTTGCATATATATTGACATTTCTCATTTTGTACTGATACTTATTGCATTATATATATATAACATGTGTGCATGATTGAGTCACTTATTTATAGCACTATTTTATTGTCATATATTTTGTGGTATGTTGTGATAAATAATATGTCAAGCAGGCGTGGTCGATTCTTTCACACGAGTGACCACCTCCAGCTCTAAGTAAGCGGAGATGAGACGGTTTCTAGTTGTAAGAGGCTTTGAGAGTGGCCCTACTAGAATATAAGTCGCCCTGATATGTGTTCAAGATGAGGTCATATGCGATATGGCCGGCATGGACGTACCCACATCCATGTTATCTGTAAGTAGCAAGGTTTGAGATCTCAGATATCACCTACGGCTAGTGATATTGTCTCTGAGATATTCTTTCTGAGATTTCTGGGTAAAGTTTTATGTGTAGACTGAGTCCCATACCTACACAATGTTAGAGAAATCTGACATATGCCCTTTGAGAGATGGGGGAATAATAATGTAGCACGCGTTTCATACCGTGTGTGATATGATAACTAGGGATAGTTGAAGCATTATTTGAGACACTGATATGATTTTGATCCCTGTTCCCACTATGTGAGATCCGAGATCCATTGGGTGGGATCTCTTGTATGCTTATTATTTTCGGCTGTTTCTAGAAATTTTGGCTTAGTGTTGCTACTTTAGTCTGTTTACCGATAGTCCGGAAGATAAATTGAGGTCTGAGGGACAAGTCTAGGAAAGCAGCTGAATTGAGACTAATTGATTCGAGTTTGGGAAAAGGAATACCAATTGACATTACATCATTGTGTTGTATTCACCAGCATGCCTATTATGCTTGTCCATGTTGGGATGTAAGCATAATAGTGAATACACAATCGAGCGTTTATTGGGGATTACTTTCGATGAGGAAAGTAACTCGATGGATGTAACTTGTCTTGGATCTGGGGTGCAACGAGTTCTTTTGATACTAACGATGGCTTCTCGATCATCCTAACAGGTGCATCAAGAGGTCTTTGCTTACAGGTGTACTCGCAGGTCACACGATATCCAATATTGTATGAAAGTCCAGTAGGGTGATATGTGATAGATCGCATGAGTTGTGATCTAGTGATAGACGTAAAATGTCATTGCGTGCAAGTTGGAGATATTGGTCTAGAATGCCCACGAGGGGCATTCTAGACAATGAAGTGGGTTAGTGGGATAACTCCCACTAACCCATAACCACCCAACGTGAAAAACTCCCAACTCTTTCTCTTTAAGGATAAGACTTTTATTTTGAATAGAGGTCCTCTTACTAATCAATGGCACATGGTCGAGAAAGCAATTTTGAGAGAGAATAATATGAGAGTGGAGGCGGAATTTTTCCCGTCACTACGAATCGCCAGACTGAGGGTTGCGGCGTCATGATATTGTGGTGGTGGTTCAATTAATATCGTGATCACCATCTCGACTGCAAGATCCGATCGAGGGACGGACGGTTCGATTGATTTTTGGGAGACTCCACATTCGAGATATTTATTATTATACCCAATCTATTTATTTTTCTGAAAATTTTATGAATGCTTCCGCTGCATGTGATTCGATTAATTCCAACAGAGATCAAATATATCAATCCGGTACTCTTAGATATATCGATATATAAAGTTACATCCTCAGAAGGTTTGTAACAGGGTTCATTATATCAGCCAAATGCATTTTAATATATTGATATATAAAACCACACTTTTAGAAATCTATTACAGAGATTTGATCTATCAACCCAAATGATTCAGTATATCAATCCACAATATCAAAATTGTATTATTTTTCTTTATATATCATAGTAACTTATGAAAATGAGATTTATGTATCGTCTTTCAATATCACATGACCAATATAATCCCAATTTATTTTGGAATTATATTAAAAATTTTATTAAAAATTTCTGATACTGAATTTTTTATATTACAAATATTTTGAAGAGCAGATGTTTTAGTTTGAAACTTATTTCATATTCATTGGTGTTCCATTAGTCCAATGAGGGGGCTAATAAAGAAAAACATTAGAATAATAAATGTTTTGAAAACAGAGAAATTAGAATCAATAAATTTCCGTGCATCAGAGGGTATCGTGACATAACATGGACCACAGTGCGACATTTCGAAAAGTAGATGCCTTAGCTTTGAAAATTACTTCATATTCATCGTTGTTCTCTTAGTCCAATAAGAGGACAAAGAAAGAAAAACAATTCAGATTCTAGGTCTACAAGCATGGACAAAAACATGTTAAATCAAACATTTAGATTTATCCGTATCCTTGTCATTTTTTTTACTTTTCACATATTTATTCTTACAAATGTTCCAAGAGAAGATATTTTTCTCATTTCTTTTTCCAATCCTGCTCGGCCAAGATTTTTTCTTAGAGGCCGACACAGAAACGAAATATAAAAGTTTTATAATAAAAAATATTAAACATATATTGAAAAAGTAAAAAAATAAAAAAAAATTATATTTGAATTGAACTCTTTATTCTTTCATAATATGAACAAATTATGTGTATTAAAAATATTAAATAAGATGAGGAATTAAAAAAAAAAAAAAAGAAAATCAATCAAGTCTCAGACACCAATACCACTTAAACAAGATCTTAATTTTGAATCTTGTATATGAAAAAAAAGATGACGAAAGAGATTTATCTCTTATAAGTCTAATCTGATTCAAATCAGATTTAATCGTATTTAATATAATTATCTGATATCAGTGATTTATTTAAAAAAATTAATTAAAAAAAAAACCAATAGGCTTAACAGCAAAGTAAAGTCGGCCTGTTTATTCAAGGGCAATATGCAAAACATGAGCCCAACAGTTGTATGGGCTTTGGACCCAAGTTGAGCAATCCAAAATACCCTTTTCATTTTAAGGTCTACACATCCATGTAATTAATTTTGAAACTCTGGAGATTTTACTTATTGGACATAAAATCAACATAGTAGATGTTTATGGGGCAAAATACAAATTTTAGCTAAGTTTTAGTAATTAGTTGAAAATAATTATCAATCAATTCCAAATCATGGATTCGGACCATTCTCTCCATATAATTTAAATAATAAATACTATATATTAAAAAAAAAACAGATTTATTTTTTTCTTCATGTCGCACAATTTAATTATTTGTATCCACTACGAAATTAGAGACTCTCAAAGAAAAACCTTTATTTTTTTTTTTAATATCAATGAAAGGTATTGGCCTCCTTAATTTTTTAACATTATTTTTTTAGGGGAAAAAAATCAATGTCAGATGAATATGTATTTATTCAAAGAAAATTTTTCTTAATATATATTTAAAAAAAAAAAATTCTAGGGACAGAAATATTTTCCATGATATAAACTTTTACCCAATGCTATAACCAATGATCTGGGGGGAGGGGGAGGGCTCTCTTTAATTGTGATGGGAAAAAATATGTGCCCACAAAATTAAATAATTAGCTCTTCTTTTATAAAATGATTTTTTATTTTTACATAGAAAATATTTAAATTCGAGATTTGTAAATAAAAAGAGATGATATTAATTGAGTTATAACTTATTGAGAAGTTTAGAACCGAATTTGTTACATTTAAAGTTGTTTGGCACATCACCATCTATTAATACTTTTTGTGATTAAAGAAAATAGCAAATGTCAATTACTTCGGCAAAACCTTATCTAACTCGCCATTTAGCAAAATGGCTGATGTACCAAGTCCCCATCTTGAAAGGACTTATATTGCATATGACAGACCAAGCATATTGGACCTAAATTGGACACATCACGTTCTTTTTGTGATAAACCTTCTTACAATCACCCCCAAAACAAAAAATAAGGTTTCTTTTCTCTATGTTGCAAGAAAGCTGTTCTATTACCTCTCAATCAAATTTGATGCTTTTGATCCTTGTAATAGCATCCTTGTTGTTTCTTTTATGGAAGAAAAGCATAAGCAAGTCATATGGAAAGAGAAATGGATATCCTCTTCCTCCTCGTCCTCCGAAGCTACCTCTGATAGGTAACTTCCACCAGCTTGGTGATTCTCCTCCGAGATCTCTTCTTAAGCTTTCAAGCAAATACGGTCCTATCATGTTTTTGCAACTTGGCTTCATACCAACTTTGGTAGTCTCCTCTCCGCACATAGCAAGAGAGATCTTCAAATTTCACGATCATGCTTTTTCTAATAGACCAAGTTTCTATGCTCTAAAGAAACTAACTTACAATTGCTCAAACATAGCTTTTGCTCCCTATGGTGAGCATTGGAGAGAGATGAGGAAAATAGCAATACTAGAGCTTTTGAGCACCAAGAGAGTCCAGTCATTCAAGGAAGTGAGAGAAGAGGAAATCACTCTCACGCTCGGAGAAATTGGTCGATCAAATTGTCCAATCAACCTAAGTAAGGCGATGCTTCTTCTTGCAAATAATATTGTATGCAAGGTGGCTTTTGGGAAGAAATACGAAGGGGGAGGCAATGGCATGGGAAACTTTTATGAAATACTTAGCGAAACACAATACTTGTCTGGAGAATTTTGTATTTCGGATTACTTCCCTTATTTGGAATGGGTAAACAAGTTCAATGGCTTGGATGCAAGGCTAGAGAAGAGTTTTAAAGCACTGGACAAGATATATGATGATGTGATAAACAAGCATCTTGACCCAGCAAGGCCTAAAACCCATCATGAAGACCTTATAGATGTGCTTCTTCAACTCCAAAAGGATCCAACTCAAGTAACCACCATTACCAACAATCATATTAAGGGGGTTATTGCAGTATGTATATTTTCTTTCTCCTTTGTAGAAATTCATAGCAACTGGAAAATATTTTGATCGGTTAGATTACTGTATAAAAATACCTCGCAAAGAAAGCTAGCTAATCATAGCAAAACAACTTCCACTGTTGCCTTGAGAAAGTCAGAATAACTGTCTTTAATATTTAAGAAAAAGACCAAATAAAAAGATTGGTCTATCTTGCAGGACATTTTCGTTGCAGGAACAGATACGAGTTCAGCCACAATAGTCTGGGCAATGACACAACTCATTAAAAATCCCTCCATAATGAGAAAAGCACAAGACGAGGTTAGAAGCGTCGTGGGAAACAAAGGAAAAGTTGATGAAAGCGATCTTCCAAGACTCAACTATGTCAGCTTAGTTGTGAAAGAAACATTAAGACTCCATCCACCGGTCCCTTTATTAATTCCAAGAGAAACTACAGAGGAATGCATAATTGCGGGATACAGAATTCCTGCAAAAACAAGAGTACTGTTCCTCGCTAAAGCTCTAGCAATGGATCCAAATTATTGGGACAAACCAAATACGTTTTATCCTGAAAGGTTTATGGAAAGTTCTATTGATTTCAAAGGGAAGAATTTTGAGTTTTTGCCATTTGGTGCCGGCAGAAGAGGTTGTCCAGGAATTTTCTTTGGAGTGCAGATAATTGAGCTAGCTCTTGCAAATCTCTTATACAATTTTGATTGGCAACTTCCCGATGGTATGAAACCTGAAGATTTGGATATGGAGGAAGCTGTTGGGATCACTGTGCACAAGAAAGTTCCTCTTTATCTAATAGCTAATCCGGTCTATGTGTGATTTAGCATAAAACAGAGATAAGTGCACCTTCTTCGGTTTCCTTTTGCACTATTGTTGCTTTTTGAGATATTTGTATTCATATAAAATATTTTTCTAATAAATCATTGATTTCATTTTGAATCTAATAAAATCTGATTCGGGTCAAATTGAATACTGAAGGATAAATCTCTCCCAACACACGTTTTATGTGTTGGCCCCACCGTATCAACTAGGGTTGGTTGTATGGGTATAAAATAGGCTCCGTTGTATCAGTGCATTCATTTCCTTGTATAAAGTCTATGCCATTTGCAAAGTATGGTAAATAAATTTAATACAGTCCACTTTAATAGCTGGTTCGAATCCAACGGCCAATAGTCATTTATAATATTTATTTACATATTTATAATAATAGATTTTTTATATAAACTCAGTAGATTATAATAGAATATTAGGATATCAATGTCTAGTTAGTCAGTGGCTAGGTACGAGTTTTGCTTAATTAAGATTTTAGGTTTAAATATTATATATAGAGAAAATAAATATCAAAAAAGTTTTATTATTTAAGAATCAAATTCGATTCGACCATTAGAGTAGAATGCAACATTTTGAAGGGTAGATGTTTAAGTTTGAGACTTATTTCATATTCATTGGTATTCCCTTAGTCCAATGAGGGGGTTAATAAAGAAAAACATTTCACGTTCTATGTCAACAAGCATGGACAAAAACATGTTAAATCAAACGTCTAGATTTTTTCATTTCCCTCTTATTTCTTTTTTTTTTCCTAATATTTATTCTTACAAATGTTCCAAAAAAAAATACTTTTCTCATTTCTTTTCCTAGAGACTCACGTAAAATCAAAATATATAAAAATTTTATTTAAATCGAACTCTTTATTCTTTCATAATACTAAAAAAAATTACATAAATCTTAAATAAATTGAGGAATTTAAAAGAAAAACCATAAAAAATTAGAGACGTAGATATATGTATATCTGGTTAACATGCTCATATATACATATATATATATATATATATATCTGTGTGTCTGTGTGTGTAGAGAGCGAGAGAGAGAGAGAGTTGATTTGAATATATATTTATTCAAAAAAAATCGCATTGAAATAGAATCATCAAAAGGAAAGAGACATGAAGAAAAAGGCAATGTTTCCCGACCGCCTAAGAACCAAAATAAAATAAAAATAAAATGATTATCTAGATTTTCCCATATCCCTCTTATTTTTTTCTTTTCAAATATTTATTCTTACAAATGTTTCCAAAAATATGTATATATTTTTTTCTCATTTCTTTTTCTCGGAGACCGACTCAAAATCAAAATATAAAAAAATTTATAATAAAAATATTAAGCATATATTAAACAAAAGAATAAAACTTTTATTTAAATTAAACTCAACTCAAGATCTTTATTCTTTCATAATATTAAAAAATTACATGTATTAAAAAATCTTTATAGTTGTTGGATCACTTGTACACACACTTGTTAGATTTATTATTTAAATATCTGAACTAAATTATTACCTAAAGTAGTGAAAAGTTTGGCATATATGGACGATAGAAAAAAGAGAGTCTAACTATTGAAATTCTAAAAAAGTCCAACGAATGAGATAAAAAAAAATACAAAACAAAAAAGCTAATGAGTGGAGTAAAAATATAACAGAAAAAAATACATTTGAAGCTAACAAGTGGGGTTAAAAAAAGAAAGAGAAAAAAACGGGTTTAAAAAAAAAGGACTAACTGCTTGAGTTAATATGAAAAGTAGGCATAGAGAGTTCATCATTTTCTTCGTATCGAGTCACATAAAGGGATAAATAGATAAGTAGACCAGTGGAGTTCAAAAAAAGGGAAAAAATGTATATCAAAATAAGATGAAATATTTAAGGGAAAATAAAAATTGGGTAAAAAAATAAAAAGAGGAATGACTCCAATAAAAAAAAAAAAGACTATGGTCTATAGGGGACAAGTGGATAAGTTGGAAAAAAACAAAAGAAGAAAAAATCTATATAAAAAAAAAAGACGAAGGACTTAAGGAATTACAGTTGGTTCAAAAATTAAAAAAGGACCAAAATAAAAAAAAAAAAAGTCACATAATGGGACAAGTGGATAAGCGTGGTAAAAAAAAAAATAAAAGAAAGAAAAACTTATATTAAGGAAAGACAAAAGATTTAAAGGAAAAAACTAGGTTAAAAAATAAAAAGAGAAAAAATTCAAATGAAAAGAAAAGACCTATGGTCTAAAAGGGACAAGCGGACAATTGATGCGAAAAATAAAAAATAAACGAGGAAAAACCCATGTAAAAAAAGTGAGAGGACTTGAGGGAGAAAAAATTTGGTCAAAAAAAGAGGGAGACTTTGAATTTAAAAAAAAAAAAAAAACACTGTGGCCTAAGGACCCAAATGAGAAAAAAAAAATAAAGTTGTGGTCTAAAAGGCACAAGAGGACAAATGGATAAGTGAAGCCAAAAAAAAAAAAAACAAATGGGGAAAACTTATGTAAAAAAAGATGAATGATTTAAAAGAAAAAATATGAATTAAAAAAATAAAAATTAGAAGGATCTGGATTAAAAAAAAAAAAATTTATGTAAAAAAAGGACGAAAGAGTTGAGAAAAAAAATTGGGTCAAAAAATTAAAAAAAAAAAGATGACGAATGAATAAAAAGACCTTAAAATAAAGAACTTGAATGAAAAATTAAAAAAAAAAAAAAACCATGACCTAAAAATAAAAGGAGAACCATCCAAGGGCATGAGGATTTTTTTGAACACTAGAATGACCTAAATTAAAGAAAAGAAAAAAAAAACGTAGCCCAAAAATAATGGGATAACTATCCACGGGTGTTCGAATTCTTGGCGAATGGTAGCACCTTTTGGTACTTTATATATCCGTAGAAGAGCCGAATAAAAAAAATAGAAAAAAAAAGTGTGGCACAAAAGTAATAGGACGGCCATCTAGGCGTGTCCAGATTGTTGGTGAACACTAACATCTATCGGCGCTTTACATACAGGGAGATATATATATATATATATATATGTATGTATATTATATATATATATATATATAGAGACAGAGAGAGAGAGAGAGAGAGCTGATTTGAAGTGACTGAATTGTTGGTGAACAGTAACATCTATCGGCGCTTTATATACAAGAAGATTTATATATATATAGAGAGAGAGAGAGAGAGAGTTGATTTGAATATATATTTATTCAAATAAAATCACATTGAAATGGAATCACCAAAAGGAGAGAGACATGAAGGAAAAGGCAATGTTTCTCGACAGCCAAGGCCCCTAGGACCAAAATAAAATAAAACAAAATGATTATTGTGTCAGGTAAATTATTGTTTGGCATCTAAAAATTAGGATAGCTAACACAGTAGTCTTACCAGAAGATGTCCTAAAGAAGTGCTTGGCAAAGATGCTCCACCTAATATTAGAGATAATTTGTTTCTTATTTGCTGCTAACTTGACTTTCTTTAGTTGATGAGCTGCATGGTTCTTTGTATACAATGCATGATTTATTTTTATGTTTGTAGTTTTAACCATAAGTCAAGTATAATAAAATTAATGTAGACTAATGAGATGCACCGATAAATGAGAACAGTCAGAATAAGACAACAAGAGAACTAAATTAAGATTTGATATAAGATCCATAAAAAAAAAAAAAAGAAAAAACATCGGCATAACACAAGATACATGGCTCTTTTTTTTGACACATCACCTAGGCTTCGGAGCCCACACCCCACCTAGGTAAAGTGAGAGAAAGAGAGTGTGAGAAGACGAAGGAGAGAGAGAGAGAGAGAAAGAGTTTAAGCCACCTCTTCCCTTTCCAGAAACCCTAATCCCAAGTTTCATTTTTCTTTCACAAAAACCCACCCCAATTCCATTAGAATCTTCATTAAACCTTCAAATAAATAACCACTAGCCGTATACAATCTATCCCTAATCTTTTGGATGTACAAAGGGGTGTAGAAAACATAGAGAATAACATCAGAATCCGAAGAAAACTTGAAGAGGAAAAGTTAGGAAAAAATTAATTGTTGAATGGATTAGGAAAAAAAGGAATCAAGTTTTTAAATATAAAAGGATGAAAAATTATTAATTCTGCATGCTACATAGTTTGACCATGTTTTAGCATTTAACTTATCACCTTTTCTACACAACTATAAATTGAATGAGATTTCCTTATGAAGAACCTAGACTCTTATAACTTTCAAATGACATTTGACTTTAAGAATTTCATTGAGAATTAAATGTTTAGTAATTTTTCAAAATGATATGTTTAGTAATTTTTCAAAATGATATGTTTCTTGAGGAGTTTGGTTGAGATATATAATTCCAAAAGTTTTGTGAAACCAATGGGCGAAACTTGAGGAGCATGATTGGTATATATATATATATTCGAATGTTTCAAATATATATATATATATATATATATAGAAAGAGAGAGAGATTGTGTGTGTGTGTGTATAACACCGAACAAACCCGAATTGTGATATTGACTTTAAATAGGCTATTTGAAAATTTTAATACTTTGTAAAAAATGTGGGAGATAGTTAATTTAGATAAAAATATAAACTTTTGTCCTTTGAACTGTTCAAGAACCTCTTTAAACACTTAGTCAATAGACTTTCAATTTTTAGATTTCAGATCACTAGAGTCCTCGTTTGTCAGAGTGCTCGGTGAATTAAGTTGCTTGGTGATTCATTCTATCAGTACTCCATTAATTTGGAAATTGCTGCCTCTCAGTTCAAGTTACTGTCTACTGTTTTGCAAATAAGAATCCTGTCAATACACTCTCGTTACCTCCTCGATATATATTGTGAATTTGTGGTCTAACGGTATATGGTAAAACTTGTAAGCTGTCGATACACATGCATTCACCTTATCAACTTATTGGTAAAACTTCTCAATACTTACCTTAAGTGAACACCTCTCTCGATACATTCTTATCTATCGGTACCTCCATTTTCATATACCTGTTGGTGTTGGAACACCAGTACTTCTCAGTACTATCTTTTATAATATTCACATACCTATCGGTACTTAGTATAGAATCCTTGGTACTTGTCAAATCTCCATACAGCACTCGGTAATCTCCCAAAATTTTTCATGCCTATTTGCACTTGTAGAAATCCTTACACTCTCAATTGTTTCTCGGTGATTGCATTTTCATTTGTTTTCATCCAAAAAGCCTATTACGACTATGCCACTTAAATTCTTTAATCATATAAATACTTAATCTATATTATATTCCATATTTTTCAACATTCCAAATTTTTTATATTTCAAATTTATTTTTTGTAAATTTTGTATTTACATTTCAACCTCCCCTCCTCATCACCGAACACATTTCCTCAACAAAACAAAATTTCAAACACTTAAACCCATACGATTGAGCTTCCCAATAACCCAAAAAGAACATAATGGACATTTGTTAAAATTTAAAAGTGTATGAGGGCCACTAAGCAAATATTAAAAATGAATTTGATGATAAAAGAAAAAATGAGACTTTAGAATGCACGAGACCCAAGAATTTTACTTCTCTCTCTCTCTAGATGATTTTTCTCTCTTCTTCCAAACCCAATCAATCCATTGCCACAACTTAAAGATCAAAAGTCCCAAACTGCTCATCCAACTCTCCAAAGTTAGAATACAACCTTGATTTAGAAAAGATTTAAGAATTCAAAGTTGTCACAAAAATGGAAAAATCAAGGGTTTAGGATAACCCAAACTAGACGAATCTTTTTGAAGACAAATGTAATACTAGGCAAGTCCAGATTATGATATAAACTCTAAATGGATTATTTGAAAATTTTTGTATCTTTGAGAAAAAATGAATTTTTGCCTCTTGGACTGCCCAAAGTTTTCTTTAGGCACTTGATTGAAAGGCTTTCTATTTTAAAGTTCCCGATCGTCAGAATCATTGGTTGCTTGAGTGCTTGGTGTTCGGTACTTGATAGGATTTGATTTTTCCTATGAGACTTTAGCTACTAGATAAAGGTTTAGTAATTGATAAACAATTTTTCAAATTTTGATTTTCTAGTTGGTAGTTGGTAGTGCCCATCTCCCGATGACTTACTACCTCCTCGGTGTAATGTGAAGTTACAATCTTTCTCTATATATTGGGGGAGCTAATAGGCTTTCGGTATATAATGAAACTTGTAGTCTCTCAATACATCCAATTTTCATATTTTTTTTAGTATATTACACTCCACTTATATTACCTTATGGTATTTGAACCTATCGATATGCATTTTGAAAACTTTCTTAGTACAATTTTACCAACTGGTGTTTTACAAATGGGAACACCTCGTTGGAAACCATTTGAGACTACTTATCGGTACCATCAAGAACCTCTCCGTGTACTTGCAATGTTGGGAGAAAACTTCTCTTCTTTAATTTGTTGCTAAGCACCCTTTCAATCTGTTCATCGGTTCTTACTTGTGATATTAACCCATACTTATCAGTTATAGCCATCGGTTCTCCCTCCCACTTGCTACGTCCTTGGTGATCCCTCTACCACATACATGCTTCAATTGAAAATTTTCTTGGTCGTAGCTTTTCTTCATGGGGAATTGAACCTTGGCACAACAAGTCTCCAAAAAAAACTTATTACCGCCATACCACTTAAATCCTATACTTATATATTATATAATTTTTATTATAAACCATATTTTTTATTATCCCAAAATTTTACAATTCTGGTTTATCTTCTATAAATTTGTACTCTTCATCTCAAACTTCCCTGCTTGTCACTGAATGCCTTTCCTCAGCAGACCAAAAGTTCAAATGTTTAAACCCATTGGGTGGACCCTCTCAATAAACTAATGGACAAAATGGGTTATATGTGTAATTTAGGAGTATAAAAGGGTCACTAAGCAATTATTGAAATTGGGTTTGGAGATAAAGGAGAAGTGAGACCTTAACCCATGAAACCCAAGCATTCTCACTTCACTCTTTAGACTATCCTTCTCTCTCTAGACTCTTCTTCCTCTCTTCTTCCAAACTCACTCAATTCATCCATAAATTTCAAGATTGAAGATTCCAAACTACTCATCTAACACCCCAAAATTAGATTCTAGCCTTGATTTTGGGAGAGATTGAGGATCTAGAGTTATCACAAGGAATGGCAAAATCTTATGATTTGGTATAACTTAAACGGGAAAGACTTCTTGGAGACAAGAATTAATGTATTATTATCTTCCTATCTCATTCTTGAGTTTACTTATCTAGTTCTTTACTTGAATTTTGAGACTAGTAAGCCAAAGTAAAATGACGGAAAAATTAAATTTGATTGTTTGGATTTTTGGGTTAACTTGAAAATTAATATTACTGATTTTTGGTTACCTAATAATGTTCTTTAGAAGTCGAGCGGATAGATAGTGGCAAAACTCTTGCTGTTGAGAAATCTAGGAGTGACTACTTTCCTTGACGGACTATTATGTTTTGAATGGGAAAATAGTTTTTTTTCTAAATTTTTTTATAAATGATTTTAAATGATTTTTCTATAATTATTTGTGATTGTGAGATGTCTCAAAATGTGAATTTGAAACATGCATGCATCCACTATATTTTGTGAATGAATATGTGTCAATTGTTGTTGGAAATTTTATTTATGAATATTGTGGTATGGTTTGGTAACCATTTGTTAAATTCATGGCAAATTGGAAAATATCTAGATACTTGTGAAATGATGGTGCTGGTAATGGTAAATAACTATAGTCATTTCCTCTACGGAGGGACCCAACTGGGTGATACGGTTTGGGCTTTATTGGCAAAGGATGGTAGACGCGGCCTCCTACTCCCCCATCGTACTATCTGGATTACACTCGGTAAGATACGAGTCAATGCCAAGGAAAAGAGAATTAGTGTTATGTACTGAAAGAGATTGGAGGAAAAAAAAAAAAAGCACTTGGTGGGCTTCTATTCAAATTCGATCAAATTTTGGGTGGAAGTATTTCATTTAGGGAGACCCTATAATCTTTGAAAAAAAACATAAACTTGTGGATGCATCTATCTTTTAATGATCTGGATTATTTGAAATTACTTACCATTGATGAGTTGTTTGAAGTTTATGATTTTGACATTCCCACATTTACCACTCATTTAATGTCACAATCATATCATTCCACTCTAATTATTGAGTATTTTATACTCATTCCTTATTCTTATCTTTTTCAGAGGAAATGTAAACATAACAGCAGCCCCTATAATTAGTTAAATTCAGCCGAGGAGAAGCTGCCTAGAACTGACTGTTGGTATTGGTCCTTCCTAACTGTGAATTTTGAGGCTTGCAGATGGACCCATCGGAAGACATTTTGGAAGTGAAACTTATAGTTTAGGAATTATATTTTGAAAACTCTTTTTGTAGTATGTTTTATATATATTTTCTTAAAACTAAACTTATGCTTGAAATGTTAAATGTTTCATGTGTTGACTTCCTTTGGTTTGAAAAAGGGTATTTTCATAGTTTTGTAGGATTTTGGGGTATGTGCTGGTGTCTGCATATATTTCTAGATTACACGATAGTTGCTACTTACCCAAAACTCGCGAGTCAGGGCATGACAATAAAATCAAGATATTATAATCTTTCTAATCCAAGTTTTAATTTATTTAGTTAGCTATCTATTTGGATTTGGAGAATTTTAAAGTCATGTAAAGTGAAAGAAAAATAGGTTGTTGAATATTAGGGAATATTAGGATTTATGGATTGATGTGGCTTGATTTGTATTGATAATTTTGGTTATTTGATAATATCTCTTAAGATTTGGATAAACAGAACAAGAGAGGACCCTTGTTCTGGGCAGATCTGGGAGTGACCACCCTCCCTAACACTGTAAGTGGATGGTTTGTTGTGTTTGTGAATGAGAAAATATCTTTCATTCTTTTCTAAAATGATTTTTTTAACTTGATTTTATATAATATTTTGTGAATGTGGAGTGTTTTAGGAAAATATTTGGATCTGAGTCATGAAATTTATGTATTTGCAAATATATTGTGTGCCATGTTGAACTCACTTATGGATATTGTTGTTAAGTTAAATTCATGATTTGAAAATCTTGTGATTTTTCTGTGGCACATAATTATGCTTATTTCAAAATAGAGAGATGATTTTGAAACATTGTTTGACACTCTTACACTCACAACTTATTCACTTGTACACTTATGTTATTGCACTCCACTTATTAAGTATTTTATACTCATTCCAACATTCTATTCTTTTTCAAAAGAAGTGTAGAGATAAAAACTGATTCATCGATAGCTAGATCCAACCGAAGAGAAAGTTTTCCAGAACCAACCGTCGATATTGATCCTTCTTAGTTATGGATTTTGAGGCATAGACAAACCCATTGGAGGGCATTTTAAAACTCTTTATGTATTGTATTTCATATATGTTTCTCTAAGGTTGAAACTTTTATTTTAAGAAATTACATTTTGAAATGTTAAATATTTATTGGCCTTATCTAGAGGTGTGGGCTGGTGATAGCATGTACTTTTAGTTTACGTGGCAATTGTCACGTACTCGGACTCGAGGCTCATGGCATGACAGAGAGAGCTTATTTGAATATATATTTATTCAAATAAAATCACATTGAAATCGAGTCACCAAAAGGAAAGAGACATGAAGGAAAGGGCAATGTTTCCCAACAGCCTAAGGCCCCCTAGGACCAAAATAAAATAAAATGATTATTGTTTCAGGTTGATTATTGTTTGGCATCTAAACATCAGGATAGCTAACATAATATTCTTACTAGAAGAAGTCCCGATGAAGAGCTTGACAAAGATGCTCCACATAATATTTTAAGATACTTTGTTTCTTATTTGCTGTTATCTTGACTTTCTTCATTGATGAGCTTCATCTTTGTTCTTACTTGTCGAAGTCAAAGGAGCATTATATAAAACCCTATAGCAAAGGACCTCATAGTAACATTTAATTAATCATCAAAGACAAATAACTCTACTATCAATGTCACTGTAGCAATATTTGAAAAAACTACAAAGTAACAATGTAACAATGTAACAATGGCATATGTGTGTACCAACCTCTTATACTGGTTTGATTGAGACCTCCAAATAGGAGAAACTAGGGAGGATTTAGAAGTGATCGAAGCTTATGGAATCGCTCTTAAGAAGAAAAATCCCCTTGGTACCAAAACTTTACAATAGTTAAATCATTCAAGTTACTATATTGTGCTGCTTGAAAAAATTAAACCGTTGAAACTATGACAACACGTTATCTTGGTGTCTCACCCCCTATGTTGCATAGAAACGAAAACAGGAAAATAAAAATAGATACGAAATGATATAACAGCACTTTGTAAAAAAAATAAGAAATAAAAACGTTGGTAAATACGTAAATATTAAAAATTTAAGAATTTTTATGTAAATATTAATTATTTTATAAAAATTAGAATAGTCCTATTTTATAACAAAAATCTAAAATGATCAATTATGTAATTATTAATCATAATACAATTAAAATAAAAATTAAAAATTAAAAATTATAATTAAATAAATAAATAATTCATTAAATATGAAAAATATGTAATTATAAAAAATATAAAGACTTTTATATATATATAAATTAATTTAGTATGTTGAAACATTTCGAAAATAGAAAACTTTCTGAAACAGGGAAACACAAATTTTGAGAAATTTTCGTGCATTACAGACAGCCCCTAAAAAGTGGAAATATGCATGCAAATGCAAAAGCAGCTAATATAATGAAATATAACATCTAGATTTGCAACAATCGCTCTCCTCATGTGTAATAACAAAGAAAAAAATTATAATAAAAAAAATAAATTACTTATTCTTTCCAAAAAAAAAATTGACAAAATCTTTTCTATTTAATGACCGTCCTAAGATTGGTATAGAAACCTGATAGAACAAATATAATACTTCCATTATTAAACAAGAAGGCATCAATGGTCTACACAATACATCATAGCATATAAACACAATATAAACAAAACTATACATAAAACTCTTTTTGACCAACAACTATACATCTAGACAGACAAATCTAGATATACAACATAACTCGTATCACACAAAAGAACACGTATATTACATGCCTTAATCAATATAAAGGTTGAAGATGAGTAAAAATCTAAATCCTTTAACTTAATGACTTCTACTCTCCGAATCTCTATTAGCTCTCATATCACCTAAAGATAAAGATAATAAGATCAATATAAGCTAAGCAAGTATATGAGGGATCAATAGCATGCATGAGAAGAACAATATCATCATATAAGATACGTGAAACATAATACTTGAATATACCGCAATTTAAAATAGAGAAAGGTACCAAGATATATGTTTTATCCCAAAGCATTCTCGACAAAACATATGCAATCACATGTTAAGTGATACAGTCTTAGATCCTCAAGTTTTGCCCCTAGGTTTCGCAAAGTATTTTGAATAATATAAACTCATCATCCTCCTTAAGCTTTAGCCATAGTTTTGCAAAGTTTTTGTAGATATATATATTTATATCAATCATGCTCCTCAAGTTTTGCCATAGGTTTTGCAAAGCTTTCAGAAATATATACACCAATCACGTTTCTCAAACTTCGCCTGCAGGCTTCACAAAACTTTTGAAACTATATATACCAACCATACTCCTTAGCCTTCGCCTACAAGATTCATAAAACTTTTGAGGTAATTTTTGTAATCAACTTTTTCCTTTTCCCAAAATATTGCAGCTACTAAAACCATAACTTATCATAAGGTTTACATGAAAGTTAAAATCAAATATCACAATTATGCATGTTATATAGTTTAGCAACACATTGTGAACCAAAGAATCATTTCAGCAAGATTTCAACATAAATGGGTTTTAGTAAAAGTGTTATAACTTGAACTACAGTTCTCATATTGAGGTGATTCCAACTACTACTTAAAGATAAGACATAAGGCTATAGCTTTCATGTTTTTACCTAGGTTCAATTTCCATCATGTAGGTATAATCAAGTCAATCAAATTTATAACCAAAAATTCACAACATAGCATAAGTAGTTTTAGCAAAATTAATATAACTTTTTCTATACATATTGGATTGAGGTGATTCAAGTGTATAGATAAAGATAGAATATAAAGCTATAACTTTTACATTCAGAGTTCTACTTAATCAATCTAGAAGACTATTCAAAATCAAAGCAAATGTCAAAGTTGAAATATGACAGAAATAGGGCAGTTTTTTTACAAATAATGTGTCAATTTTAAAAATCAATAAAAATTCAATTTTTAATGAAATTCTTCAAGTCATATGTCATTTCAAGTCTGAAACTCTAGTTTCATCAAAAGGAAACCTCACGCAATTTGCAGTTATGCAAAAAATATTACAAACTAAAAACTTAAGTATGGTCAAACTATCCAACATATAGAATTCATAGTTTTTCATTCAAAAATGTGATTCATTTCTTCCCTAATCCATTTCATTCTTGTTCTAATATCATAACCATATGTAAAATATATTATGCATGATCATTAGACATCAGTTAAACATACACAAGCATGTACTTGCCTTAAACTTGTAATTTTTCCTTTGAATTTCCTTGCTATTCCTCTCCAAACTTTCTTTGAATTTTAAGGTTTTTTTTTTTTTTTTTTTTTTTACACCACTTTTACTTCCCAAAGACTAAGGATAGCATGTCTATGGATGAAAATACTTTATTTCAAGTCTAAATGGTGATTTTCATGGAGTTTTAGGTGTGTTTTTGTGAAAGGAAAATGGAATTCAGGAATAGGGATTTTAGGAAGATGAAGAGTGTGGCTTAAGCTCTCTCTCTCTCTCTCTCTCTCTCTCTCTCTCTCTCTCTCTCTACCTAAGTGGGTTGTGGGCCCTCCAAGCATAGGTTATGTGTCAAGAAAAGAGTCGTGTCTTGTGCCATGTCTTGTGATGGTGTAACATATGTGGCCTATTCCGACCATTCTCGTTTACCAATGTATTCCGCTAATCTATACTAATTTAATTATACTTGACCTATAGTTAAAACCACAAACATAAAAAAAAAAAAAGCATACATCGTACGTTAAAAAAAATCAATGAATTTTAACATAGTAAAATGTGAAAAATTTAAATGTGCTCAGTAAAATAAAATATATATATATATATAAATGTAATCGTATGCTTTAATGATTTCTCAAAATAGGACCTTATAAAAACTCTCCTATTTTTTGTTCTGGATAAATGTGATGTTTTGAATAAACTATATTATGTTGTTTTTATATTGAAACTCGATATGTCCTATTAATTGAGTCTTGCTGAGGAGCTTGAATCATGTTTCATGTTTACAAAAAATATTCAGCTGTAACTTGGACTTGTCAGGGCACGAGAGTGATGCAATGAAGCAATAACAGCTTTGGTATATAAGATCAAATAGATGGCAAGTCAGAGGCGGACCTTGGTTATGTTCAGGGTGGGCAATTGTATTCTCCAAATTTTTTAAAATTCAATTAGTATTTATGATTCATATTTATTTTATACTCACTTAATTATAATTTTGCACTATCTATCCATATTTATAAATAGAAAAAGTATTTTATAAATTTTTTGAACCCCTTGCCTCTGGCTCTTAGGTCCGCCACTGTGACAAGTTCATAGTTAATAAAGACAATGCTTGTGATACCAATGTCAGCCCAGCAATATTTTCAAGAACGGCAAAGAATAACGCTACTTAGTCCCTCGATCTTCTGCCTTGTTTTCTTTTCCTTTATTTTGCTTTCAACTAAGCTCTCAAGGTGACCTAGCTAGAGATCCTTGCCTCCATCCCCACAAAGGTACCGCTTTTGGCATTCTCCACCAGCTTGGTTGCCTTCCATCCCACACTCTTCAGGCCCTCTCTCACAAATATGGTCCTCTAATGCTCTTACACTTGGGACAACCTCCAACTCTTGTGGTTTCATCTATAGATGCAGAGTTTGCAAATAGGCATGCTGCATGGACTACAAGGGAACTCCTCTAAAGTGAAAGTCACAAATATAAAATCGAGGGGCCTCAGTCGCCCTGGTGTTCCGACACTCTTGTGGTTTCATCTACAGCCAAATTTATTTTTCATCTATATTTCTTTTTAATTTTATCGAGGGGCCTCAGTCGTCCTAGTGTTCTGAATGATAAGGCCTCAGTCACCCCGTTAACTGACCGTGACTCACCATGTAGAGACAGTCATCCCGACCAACTAAGCAAATGTCAGTCTTCCAATCTGACAAGTCTCAAAGTCCCTTATCGGTCGGGTGACCGATCGGTACGTAGCACTCCAAGCAATTCTAAAGGAAGGTCAGAACTTCCTATAGTTCAGCTTCCTACTTCATAACGGTCAATCTTGAATCTTCCGAATAAGGAAAGTATCCCCCCCGAAGGGGAAGGCTTCTCGGTACATAAAAATCGTGATCAATTCGTAATATTGACTTTTGAGATTCCCGGATCAGTTTGATAAGGAAGGTAGGGTGGAAGCCCCTCAGCGGCGCACAACACTCACAGGTATAAGAGATCTCAAAACCCTCGACATCAGGTATGCTCTCTAAGCTTAACACATGGGACACACTGATTACAGGAAACAACATTCCCTCTACTCTCAGTCTGTTTCTTTTAAACGAAAACCGCTCTTTACTGACTTGAGCATCGGAGTCTTCCCATCGGAGCACCCTCTGGCGATTTTTGAAGGTGAATCTACCCATCGACGGCTACCGTTCGAGTCAACAAGGAGCCGGTATCTGAGGTGCCATAACCCACCTCCATCAGATTGGTGCCGGCTGTGGGAATATACTAGAGAAGTTTTGATAATCATGCCTCGAAAAACTAAAGCATCTTCTAGAGCTACCCCTACTGCAAAAGGACACACCACCCGCCGAACAACAAGTCATGGCCCCAGAACCAGGACAGACAGACTAGCCTCAAATGGAAAGATTGGTGTCTGGAATCCAAAGAATAAGTAAACAGTTGGAAGGACTCAGTCGAGCCCTTGAGCTAGACAACCACTCATCTGCTGCGGAATCTGAATACAAATAACCCCCTGGATGAGAACTCCTAGAACCATTGGTGGCCTCCTAATACGATCCCTAGGACCTAAAATGGCAGATTGAACAACTTGTGACTGCTGAGTTAAAAAGAACAGGAGTAAAGGACAGAGAAGATTCCCAACGTTCCTTGGGCAAATCGCCATTTGATGCAAAAATCTTGTCAGAATTGACGCTAAGAGATATCCTTCTGCCTCCTATGGAGCGGTATGACGGGATAAATGACCCTCGCGACCATTCCGCCCACTTCATAACAATGATGGTCTCTAGAGACCTCTTAGATGCTGCGATATGCAAACACTTCCCTACCACTCTTAAGGTCAAGGGGCTAAACAGAAATCTACATCCCTCTTATCATTACATCAATGGAAAGAGGAACCTCTCAGAAACTTCATGGAGAGATTCAAGGTGGAAATGCTGAAAGACCCCGATCTGGACCATAACATCGCCTTAGCTGCGCTCCTCACGGGCCTGCGCTCCTCCGATATGAAGGTCTCTATCACTAAGAAGCCTCCAGCCTCCATTCAAGAATTCTATTCTCGAGCAAAGAAATATATTACTGCGGAGGAAGCAGAGACATTCGACCGACAAAACGGCCACCATAGCAGAAGAGAATGCAGCTGGTTGCCACACTGACGTTCCCCGAAAAGAGGCAAATCAGGAACTCCACCTTCGCAAAGGTTCAGCATCTACACGCTACTGAGCGAAACTCCAAATCGGGTTTTGTATCAAATAAAGAACAAGTAATATATCAGATGGCCCCCTCGTCCGGCGGAAGAAGATCTTAAAAAAGACAAATCCAGATATTATGATTTCCATAGGGACTATGGCCACATGACCGATGAGTGTAAAAGACTCAAGGATGAACTAGAATTCTTGGGCCATAGTGGAAAACTACAGAAGTTCATCAATTTAGAAGGAAGAAACCCGTCTTCCTCAAACAGATGTGACGCCCCAAGGGAGAATGAGCCACATCATAAGCCAGATCCCAAACCACCACACGAGGAACCAAGAGGGGTAATCCTCCAAGTCCACCATGGAGATGGCTGGCATGAATCTTATATTCTTGTTAACGTCTGTCCAACGAATGACTCGGATTCCCCGTACTCTTCCTTTAATGAGAATTTCGATATTTGCCACTACTCATTGACTGTGTATGGTCTGGGACTTCAAATTATCTTCAGAATAAAAAAACTCTCCGAACGGGTGGACATGACCCTAATTCCTAAAATTTCTATTCGACTGAAGGGTCTCAGCCGCCCAGATCTTCTGAATGAATGTGATATAATATGAGATAGAACTCCCCAAATGAGCGGACACATCCCTAATTCCTAAAGTCTCTAATCGACCGAAGAGTCTCAACCGTCCAAATCTTCCGAATGAATGTGTCGCTAATATGAGATGGAACTCCCCGAACGAGCGGACATGGCCCTAATTCTTAAAGTCTCTAATCGACCGAAGGGTCTCATCCGCCCAGATCTTTCAAAAGAATGTGTCGCTAATATGGGATGGAACTCCCCAAATAGGCGGACACAACCCTAATTCCTAAAGTCTCTAATCGACCGAAGGACCTCAGCTGCCCAGATCTTCTGAACGAATGTGTCGTTAATATAGGATAGAACTCCCAAAACGGGTAGACAGGGCCCTAATTCCTACAGTCTTTAATCGACCAAAGAGCCTCAGCCACCTAGATCTTCTGAACGAATGTGTCGCTAATATGGGATGGAACTCCCCGAACGGACGAACACGGCCCTAATTCCTAAAGTCTCTAATCGACCTAAGGGTTTCAACCGTCCAAATCTTCCGAACGAATGTGTCACTAATATAAGATGGAACTCCCCGAACGGGCGGACATGACCCTAATTCCTAAAGTCTCTAATCAACCAAATGGCCTTAGCCGTCCAGATCTTTTGAACGAATGTATCGCTCCCCAAACGATCGAACAAGGCCCTGATTTCTAAAGACTTTAATCGATCGGAAGGCCTCAGTCGTCCAGACCTATCAAGGAAGCATCTCCGAATCAATCTTCTAAGAACAGACCAAAGCGACCTTGATTCCAAGAGCTTTCAATAACACTCTAGAACAAGCACATCATCAGAGGAGATTCCCCCTATATAACACCAAAAATTCGGTGTTAGAGATTTTTTTTTAAAATATCTCTATAATATAATGAGAAATTTTAAATTTTATTGATTTTCGATTTTTGGGTATTAAATTGAAATTTTTGATATATTTAAAAATACCTATGTTTCTGATTCGAAGTACACCATATTTTGATGAAATTGAAACTTTAAATATAAAGTGAAAAAAAAATTAAATAAATAAATAAATAAATAAATAAAAAATACCGCCGCTCTCTTCCGCCACCCATCGGCAGTTCCTCCACCACCGTCATCTTTCCGCCTCTCTGTCTCTCTCTATCCCTCTCTCTTTCTTTCTGCCTCTCTACCGCATCTCGCTCTCTCTCGTGTTCTCTCGCTCACTCAGTCGCACTCTCTCCCTCCCCCGCGCTTGCGACGGTCTCTCGCGGGGTGCTTCGGCCGCCTGTTCTCTCTCTCGCGCACAGCAACCCTACTCTTCTCCCTCTTACGCGCGATAGCCCCTGCCTCCCTCCCCTGTTCGACCAACCGTGCACTGCTCACTGTTGTGAGCCTTCATCGCAGAGCTCCAAGCTGGTAGTGCAGACCCTCGAAGAGCCCTAGGCCGCCTGCAAGCTCCGTTCTCTACGTAGGTAAGGATGAGTTAACTCTAGGGTTTCGATATATCTTGGTGATAAAGCTAAATTTCTGAACTTTGCTATAATTAGAAGCATTGCAGGATCCTGGACTGAGTTTTAGGCGTACGGATGTTAGGATTGCGAGCTGCAAAAACCCTAGGTGAGAGAAATTCAATCCCTTTCACATTCAAATTATTTTTATCGAATTTAGGTTGAAATTAGAATTGGAAGCAATATATATGCTTTAAAATAAGTTAGATTTAAAGGAAATGTACTTTCCTGAAATTTCATATGAAATTATTTATGTTAAGCTTAGAATGTGATATAAATTGCGTTGTGTTGCATCATAGAACGTGTTAGATAATGATAGAGGTTTGTTTGCCTCGTTTGTATAGTTTTAGTTGAAAATTGATTGGAATATGCCTAAAAAATTAAAATGGAGTTATGTAAATTAGGAAAAAATTAGAAAAATTGAGAAATATTGGGAATTAGGTCATTGGTGAGCCAAATAATTTGAAATTGAAGAAACAAGAATCTAGAAAGGTGATTGTTAAATTAAAGTTGTATAAATTAGAAAAGAAAATTGAAAATCCTTTATTAGGCTTTTAATTGATGATACATTGTGTAATACCGAAAATTCGGTATTTGAAATGTTCTGTAAAATATCTCAATAATTATAAAAGAAAATCTTAAATCTTATTGATCTTTGATTTTGGGGTCTTAATTTTAAATTTTTGGCATAATTAAAAATGTCGAGTCACAAATTCGTAGTGCATTCTATTCTTGGTAAATTTAAAACTTCATTATAGTGAGAGTATAAAAATATATATATATATTTGTATTTATAATTAAAAAAAAAACCCAAAGAGATGCTGCGTTTTGGAATGAAACGCAGCACCCCCATTTTCTCCCAATTTGATTAGGGCTTTCAGCCCTAATCTCTCTCACTCTCAATCGCACTCTCTCACTCACTTCGTCTCTCTCACTCTCAGCCTCTGCTCTCTCCCTCCCACTTGCGATCTCTCGCCATCGCTTTCCCCCGCCGTGCGCCGCTTCTCTCTGCCACCCCACAGTAGTTTAACCGCCATCAAGTCACTCCCCCTCTGTGTTACTCTCTATCTCACACTCTCTGCCTTTCTATCTCTCTATTTCACTCTCTGTTTCTCTCTCACCCTCTGCTCACTCTCCCTCTCGCAATCTCTCTCATCTTCGCCCCCCTCCTCTACCGCGAACAGCTGAGTTTCGACCACCGCACGCGGTCGCTCATCGCTCTCTCTTTGTTTCTCTCTCTCTCACTTCTCTCTCCCCCTCTCTCCGTCTCTCTGTTACTCTCTATCTCTCTATGTTTCTCCACATCACTCTCTGTCTCTCGTGTTCTCTCTCACCCTCTGTCACTCACAGTCTCCCTCTCCCTCTCAATCGAATCTCTCCACCACCCGCGGTTGAAACCTTTCCCCCGGTCGCCTGTTTTCTCCCCTGCGCGTGCGCGATGACCCTTCTCCCTCTCCTTCCCACACGGACAACTCTGTCTCCCCACCCTGTCCGCTCGACCACGAGCTGCTCACTGTGGTGAGCCTTCTGCGATCATCACAGAACTCTAAGTCGCCTACAAACTTCATTTTTTGCGTTGGGTAAGATGAGTTAAATCTAGGGTTTCGATTTCTTGGTAATTTAGACTTAATTGATGACTCTTGCTTCGAATTTGAAGCATTTCAGGTCCCGGACTGAATTGAATAACGCTTGAATCACGGGATTGTAAACTGTGCAAAAATCTAGGTGAGGGAAATGCAATCCTTTCGACATTTGAGTTATTTTATCGAATTTAGGATTGGAATTAGAATCAGAAACTATATGTATGCTTTGAAATAAGTTAGATTCAAAGGAAATGTACTTTCCTGTAATTTCATATGAAATTATTTATGATAAGCTTAGAATTTGATATAAATAGGACTACGTTACATAATAGAATGTGTTAGATAATGATAGAGGTTTGTTTGGCTCGTTTGTATAGATTTAGTTGAGAATTGATTGGAATATGCTTGAAAAATTAAAATGGAGTTAAGTAAATTCGGGAAAAATTAGAAAAAAATTGAGAAATGTTGGGAATTAGGTCATTGGTGAGCCAAATGATTCGAAATTAATAAAATGAAAATTTAGAGAGGTGATTGTTAAATTAAGGTTGTATTAGTTAGAAAAGAAAATTGAAAATCCTTTAATAGGCTTTTAATTGACGATAAATTGTGATCATTGATCTAGGTTGACCTTTGGAGACTCAAGAGGAGTTATTTTGAGTTGATTTCAAAAAAAGGGAGTGGATACCCTCCCTAGAGGTGAGTGGACGGATCGTTGTGTAATTAATGAGAAAAATATCTTTAAATTCTTTGATAAATAGTTTTGAATGATTTTCACATGATTTATATGAAATGATTTGTGATTGTGGGATGTCTGAAATGAGAATTTGAATTATGAATGCATCCTATATGATTTTACATGAATTTATGCCATTTGTCTTGATTACTTGATTGGTAAATGCTCGTAGCATGATTTTGGGATTGAATTGATAAAATATGACACATTGTTTGAAATGGAATAATTGTGAAATAATGGTGCACGAGAGAAATGGCTATAGTCATCCCCCCATGGAGCGACCCGACGGGGTGACATAGATTGGGGTTTATATGCGAGAGAGGTATGCGGCCTCTGCTCTGCTACATCGAACTATCCGGATTGCACCCCGGTGAGATTCGAGCCAACGCCAAGGAAGGGGGTAGTTTCGAAAAACTGAAATGGAAAACCCCTTGGCGGGTTTCCGTATTGGTTCGGCCAAACGCAAGGCGGAAGTGTTTTCGATGGGACCCTTGTGATTTTCTGAGGAAATGTTTGATATAGATGCATATTTTGTAAATGATGTTGAATTACTGAAAATGTTTGGATATAAAAAATGATGTTTGAAGTATGCTTTGACATTCCCCACTTTCATACACAATCATGTCATTACACTCCACTCACTGAGTATTTATAATACTCACCCCTCTCTTTAATATTTTTCAGAGGAAGATTACACTTGTGACAGAGATTGGAGTTTGGGGAGGGCCTACCAGCTGGCTTTTGTAGGTATAAATCGTGATATATAGTCATTTTGGTTTGAACTGAATTCTATGGAAAGGAAGACTTGTACAATTCTTTTGGTACGGATTTAATCAATACTTGTTTCCTATATAAGAACAAGTATTGATGGAATCCTTACATGGTTTGTTGTTTACTTTCTTTCTCTCCTATTTTTGGTAAAAACTTATTGTTTGAGTGGGACATCTGGTCTGTAATATTGAGAATGGTTATTTACTTTCGATTTCACGAAGTTCTGTAATCTCATATTGTTTGGATCTTACGAACGTTTGCTTGATTTCTTCAGACAAGTGTTAGTAAAATCCTACTACTATGTTTTGGGACTCCTTGTTTGTTAAGTGCTTTTCTTATACTATGAACTTGGAAATGGCTAGGATGGTCATATTGCGTACTCATGCATGTACAGGTTCCCTCTCCCTGATTGTGTGTTGATGTGTAATCGTGCATGTACAGGTCCCCTCTCTCCGATATGTGCTCGTGTGTACAGGGATGGACCAGATGGGTCCTTGCATATGTATTGTTATGTGATGTTTTTTGTTTTTTTATGATTGGTGTAGAAAGAATTGTTGTGTTGTTTTTGTAAATCTTGCGGAGTCTCGATATATGGGGAGGTTCTGCTCGTGTACCAAGACTTTGCGGCGGCTGTCGCGTGGTCGATCCGAGAATTGGGGCGCGACAAATTGTGATCATTGAACTAAGCTAACCTTTTGGAAACTCGAAATGAGTCATTTGGGGATTGATTGAGGAATTGGGAGTGATCACCCTCCCTAGAGGTGAGTGAATGGTTATGTAATGTACGAATGAGTAATGATTTTAAATATGATTTGCAAATTGATTTTGAAATGAATTTTGACATGTATTTATAAATGTTTTGTGATTGTGGTGAATCTGAAATGAATTGTTGTGATCATACATGACTCATACGTTTAATATTGAATTGTTTGCTATATATTACAAATAAATGCTCACGCGAATTGTTGAATGTTCTTTTATTGTATTTGTGAGTATGTTTTGGATTATGAATTGAAATTGGAAATGTGGTGCTGGATAGAATGACTATAGTCCAAATCTTGCCACGGACCAGGCCATCGGGGCGGCGTGGTTAAAGCTGGTTAGATTTGGCTTGGGGGAGGTGGGTTGGAGAGCCTCCACAAGCCGCCGGATAACATGGTAGCACCCCACGGAGCTCCGGGTTAACACCAAGGTAAAAAGAGGATTTTATAAAAATAGGAAAAACCCCAACGGCGATTGGTGGGACGATGTTTTCAGCACATCCCAAATTTATGGAAAAATGAATATTGAATGTTTAATTCGAATTGTATGAGTCATGGAAATTTGATATGAATGATTTTTATGTAAATGGATTCCTTTATTGCATTAAATCATATTTGATACTTATATTTGGCATCACCACACTCATCCCTCATTTATATGTTACATACCATTACACTTCACTTATTGGGTATTTAAAATACTCACCCCTCCTTTAAAATCATTTTCAGAGGACGCGTAATGAGACGATGTCCACTTTTGCAGATTGGAGGCTTGTTTTTGTTGGATCTGGGTAGGTATGGCTTATATATTTATTTTTGGGATTGTAGAATAGTTGAATCATGGAAAGAAAACTCTGAACATTTCATATCCTGCGGATTTTACTGATACTAGTCGAGTATTTCGAGCTAGTATTGGTAAAATCCAACAGTTATAATTTAGAACTTTATTAAATTGTGTAATCTTATGTTTGAAGTATGTTTTATTCTGAATTGGGACATTTGGATTATAATTGTTGGCTTTTGATATTTTCTTTCGATTTTGTGAAGTTTTGTACATCTCATACTGTTAGGATTTTACTGATACTGGCTTGTTTTTTCGGACAAGTGTTGGTAAAATCCGACGGCTATGTTTTGGGATTTCGTGTTTATTAAATGTTTTAGGTGGCTAAGATGGCCACATTGCATGAGTGCATGTACAGGATCCAGTTCCTCGATGTATGTGGTTATACAAGTGCATGTACAGGATCCCTTTTCCTGATCCGTACTGATGTGCGAGTGCATGTATAGGATCCCTCACCCCAATGTGTGTTGATGTGTGTTTGTATGTACAGGGATGAGCCGGATGGACTCCTTGCATGTGTAATATTTATATGATTTCTTGTTTTGATGAGTTTTATATTTTGTGATGATTCATTGTAAATTTGATAGCCTTGCAGAGTCCCGGTATAAGAGGTGGTTCTGCCCGTGTACCGAGACTACACGGCCATTGTTACGCGTTTGACGGGAGAGTCGGGGCGTGACACCCGACCTCGCTCGACTAGCAAAATATCGAAAATTCTTTGGTGGTTATTACATCTCAATAAATCAGGGGATACAAAATCCTCATTCTACAAAATTACAAAAGGGTAGAAGGGACACAAGAAACAGCAGGAGCAGAATTCGAATCCGTCCATCCCTCAAGCGGGGGCAGAGTTTCGTACCGACAAATCTCTCAAAGAATCTCTTCGGCACATTTTAGGCACTCATACAACTTACGCTGAGAAAGTTGTAGGGCGAAAACATCCTTAGCAGTAGAAGTCTTGAGGTCAGCTATCTTCTGTTCAGCCTTTCAAAGAGATTTTTCTCATAAACGGGCTAACGTTTCAACAGCTGTTAACCGCGCATTACGGGCACATGCCTCTGTTTTCAATTCCTTACAACGAGCTTGAACCAAGACAAGGTCTTCCCAAAGGTGCTCGATCTGCCTGTCTATGACCTCTCCAATGGTCTTCTCCTAGTTCTCCAAAGTATCCTTCAGCGCTAACACTTGGTCGTTCATACGGAAAAATTGCTCATCTCGCTTAGCTCTCAACCTTCTTTGAAGTTCGGTCAGGGCCAAAGTCTGGAAAAAAGACGTAATGGTCAGAGTTACGAGACAATAAAGATAAAACTTCAACTCATGCAAAGAAAGTGCTCACTGTAAGGCATAAAGATTGGATAGCCCTGTCGGTACACTCGAGAGACATCTTCCGAAGGGCAGACTTCGGAGGAAGTTGGAAACGCTCAGCCAACTGTGACCCCTCCAACGGATCAACAAGATTAAAATTGTTGCCTCCCATGAAGACCGCCACTGATTCCTTTTCGGAATTTCGTCCTTCTCCAATCAAGATAAGAAGAGAAGCGCAGTAATCATCTGGTACATCGACCAAAAGACACTGAGAAGCCCGAGGAGACTGCCTCGAAGTTTCATCCGAAGTGGAAGCGGAAGGTTGCATCACCAGAGACTCTTCCAACCTATGTTCTCGAGCTAGAGTGTTCTCAGTCGCTTCAAGGAATCCCTCACCAGAATCGCCACTCTCTCCTACCCCGGTCGACGCAACAAAGGTTTCGCCAACTAGATGACCCCCTCCGATTTTGGAATGTTCTTGGGATAGCACATGTTCTCCAAATTTGGCTTGCCCTTCTTCCCTAGCAGGTAGACTGGGCACCCTAGACCTAGACTTTTTCCGTTGGGGCTCAGGGAAGCATCAACCATCTTTCTCTTTGCATGAGATCGCATTCCTCGTTTAATAGAAATTTAATCAAGAAGACGGACATTAATGTCTAACATAGTGTCGACCAAGTTTTTTCCCTGTTGTTCCAGCATAAGGGGTTTGGTGATCAGATTTGACTCATCCGTAAGAAGACCAAATAGTATCAACATGTCGTCTCTCACCAAGCTGTCCACCCACAACCTCCTACAACTAGCCTCACAATAACGGGCCACCGCACGTGGAAGACGGGAGTGGCGAAGAAGAAAGGGGATTTTCTCATTCAAAAAGGGGACCTGGTTAGCATCTGGAAATACAAGAAGGAGATCCCCGTTCAGAAATCTGATGAAGAAGAAATTATGCATCCAATGCTTATACTGAGACTCACTATAGAAAAACCTCCAGCGAGACTCTCGACGAGTCTGGAGCTTATACCAACCGTGAGTGGATCCTTTGGAACTACATCGCCCCAAAGAAAGCAGAGCCCCTAAAATCTCCAGGTCAAAACGAACACGAAAAAACCCTAACAAGAAAATTAGGGTAATCACAAATCGCCAAGCACTTGGGATGAGCAACAACGGGTGAATATTCCAATACTTTAAGATCTCTGTCAGTGAGCCTATATATGGAATCTTCAAGCCATATTTCACGCTCTGTTTGTACATCGGGACACAACCCTGGGGGCAAGACTCGCTCTATCCCCTTTATCGAGCAATACGAACTCAAAGTCACTTCCGAGTGACATTTCCTTTCGGACTTCTAAAAGATCCTCTTTGGTCATAATGCTCTGAATGTTGTCTATGTTACATAACGAGGAAACCTCTATCGACATTGTTTGGCTAAAAAGAAAGCTTTACAGAGAAAAAAGGAAAAAGGATATTTTCTAATAAACAAAGACTCTTACAAAGAGTATAAAAGACGGTTCGTGGAAATCGAAGCGGCGAATGTCAGAATAAAAAGAGGCACTCCTTTTCAAGGATTGTCACTCACGGCGCTTCTTCTTCCAAAAAGACCATGAGTCGAGGACAAATGATGGGACGTGGTCCAAGGCCCAAATCAGAAGAGTCAACTCCCCAAAGTCCGACGAAAGGGGCCTGTCGATCAGTATCTAATATCCACAACAACAACCTACCGAAAGGCCATAGCCGCCCCGATTAATTTATCGAGGGGTCTCAGTAGCCCTGGTGTTCCGAACGATAAGACCTCAGTCACCCCGTTAACCGACCATGACTTACCAAACAGAGGCAGTCATCTCGACCGACTAAGCAAACGTCGATCTTCCAATTGGACACGTCCCAAAGGTCCTTTATCGGTCGGGTGACTGATCGGTACGCAGCACTCCAAGCGATTTTAAAGGAAGGTCAGAACTTCCTATAGTTCAACTTCCTACTTCATAACGGTCAATTTTGAATCTTCTGGATAAGGAAAGCATCCCTCCCGAAGGGGAAGGCTTCCCAGTATATAAGAATCGTGATCAATTCGTAATATTGACTTTCGAGATTCCCGGATCAATTCGATAAGGAAGGTAGGGTGGAAGCCCCTCAGCGGCGCACAACTCACACAGGTATAAGAGATTTCAAAACTCTCAACATCAGGTACGCTCTCTAAACTTAACACAGGGAGCACACTGATCACAGGGAACAACATTCCCTTTACTCTCAATCTGTTTCTTTCAAACAAAACCATTCTTTATTGACTTAAGCGTCAAAGTCTTCCCGCCGGAGTACTTTTTGATGGTTTTTGTAGGTGAATTCACCCATCGACGACTACTGTTCGAGTCAACAAGGAGTCGATATTTGAAGAGTCATAACCCACCTCCATCAATTTTAAATATATACATTTGTACAGCGACCATAAAGTTGCTCATTTTATGACTTACTAGCAGGTCGTGGACACACCGCGTGTCGCGTGTTGTGTGTCACGAAAAAGAAAAGTTAAGGAGACTAAGATTACACACTGCCAGTCCTTTGCTACTCTGAGACTCTAAAAATCTGTTTTTGACTTTGTGACTCCAAAACTATTTTGTCTAAGATTACAAACTCCATCAAATAGATCTCCTTTGCTACTCTAAAAGCCGAGGATCTGGATATGGGGGAAACTGTTGGAATAGAAGAGATAAATGTGCCTTTGGTAACGTTGATAGTACAGAAGAGGAACTCTTTGTGAGTTTATATGATTTAATATTTTACAAAAGTGTTCATACGACCACCAAACACCCAAACTCATGACATGGGTCGTGAGTTTTTGAAGGCTTTCGTTATTCAAAACGCCATTCAATAGAATTCTGAGCTTTCTGCGACCTCAAAATTCTTGGAATTTAAAGAGAAATCTCCCATAACTTCGGCCTTAGCATTTCCAACTTCGAGGTGCCTTACATTTGGAGTATTCACTAGAAAAAAGAATCAAGAAATGGTGGATATAATCTTGGCTCGTGCCCCTTTAGCTCCCATTTCTCTTATTTTTTATTAGATTTATGTACCTTTTCAAAATAAAAGAAAAATAGTAAAATACAATAAAGTATAAACTTGGCTAAAGCTTGCCATTGGGCAAAATTGAGGATATTATAAGTCCCTATGTTTAAAAATATGTTGCACATTGGTATTAATTGAGTTATAATTTATGGAGAAATTTAGAACCAAATTAGTTACATAACTTTTCTAACTAAACCATTTAGCAAAATGGCTGATGTGACAATTCCCTATCTTGAAAGACGTATATTGCATATGACAAACCAAGCATATTGGACCTAAATTGGACACAATACGTCTTGGTCTATTTAAGAGCCTCTTTTGTGATAAACCTTCTCACAATCACCCCCAAAACAAAAAATGAGCTCTATGTTGCAAGGTAGCTATTCTATCTCCTCTCATTCAAATTTGATTCTTTTGCTCCTTGTGATAGCATCTTTGTTGTTTCTTTTATGGAAGAACAACATAAGCAAGTCATATGGAAAGAGAAATAGATATCCTCTTCCTCCTCATCCTCCCAAGCTACCTCTGATAGGTAACTTGCACCAGCTTGGTGATTCTCCCCCGGTGTCACTTCTTAAGCTTTCAAGCGAATACGGTTCTCTCATGCTTTTGCAACTTGGCTTTGTACCAACTTTAGTAGTCTCCTCTCCGCACATAGCAAGAGAGATCTTCAAATTTCACGATCTTGCTTTTTCTAGTAGACCAAGTTTGTATGCTCTAAAGAAACTAACTTACAATTGCTCAGGCATAGGTTTCTCACCCTACGGTGAGCATTGGAGAGAGATGAAGAAAATAGCAATCCTAGAGCTTTTGAGTACCAAGAGAGTCCAATCATTCAAGGAAGTGAGAGATGAGGAAATCACTCTCGTGCTTGGAGAAATTGGTCGGTCAAATTGTCCGATCAATCTAAGTAAGGTGATACTTCTTCTTGCAAATAATATTGTATGCAAGGTGGCTTTTGGGAACAAATATGAAGCGGGAGGCAATGGCATGGGAAACTTTTATGAAATACTTCGTGAATTTCAAAACCTGATTGGAGGATTTTGTATTTCGGATTACTTCCCTTGTTTGGAATGGGTAAACAAGCTCAACGGCTTGGATGCAAGGCTAGAGAAGACTTTTGAAGCATTGGACAAGATATATGATGATGTAATAAACGAGCATCTTGACCCGGCAAGGTCCAAAACCGATCATGAAGACCTTGTAGATGTGCTACTTCAACTCCAAAAGGATCCAACTCAAGGAACCACCATTACCAACAATCATATTAAAGGGGTTCTTCGGGTATGCATATTTTCTTTTTCCTTTGTAGAAATTCAAACCAATTGGGTATTGCCAAGTTTCAAGGACAAAATACTTTGATCGGTTAGATTACTATATAAAAATACCTTGCAAAGAAATCTAGCTAATCATAACATAACAACTTCGATTGTTGCCATGAGAAAGTCAGAATAATTGCATTTAATATTTAAGAAAAATACCAACTAAAAAGATTGGTCTATATTGCAGGACATTTTCGTTGCAGGAACAGATACGAGTTCAGCCACAATAATTTGGGCAATGACACAACTCATAAAAAATCCCTTCGTAATGAGAAAAGCACAAGATGAGGTTAGAAGCGTTGTGGGAAACAAGGGAAAAGTTGATGAAAGCGATCTTTCAAGACTCAACTACGTAAGCTTAGTTGTGAAAGAAACACTCAGACTCCATCCTCCGGCCCCCTTATTACTTCCAAGAGAAACCACAGAGGAATGCATAATAGCAGGATACAGAATTCCTGCAAAAACAAGAGTACTTTTCCTTGCAAAAGCTCTAGCAATGGATCCAAAATATTGGGACAAACCAAATAAGTTCTACCCTGAAAGGTTTATGGAAAGTTCTGTTGATTTTAAAGGACAGAATTTTGAGTTTTTGCCATTTGGTGCCGGCAGAAGAGGCTGTCCAGGAATTTTCTTTGGAGTGCAGATAATTGAGCTAGCTCTTGCAAATCTCTTATACAAGTTTGATTGGCAACTTCCCCACGGGATGAAAGCTGAAGATTTGGATATGGAGGAAGATGTTGGGATAACTATGCACAAGAAAGTTCCTCTTTGTCTAATAGCTAATCCAGTCAATGTGTGATTTAGCATACAATAGAGATAAGTGCACCTTCTTCGGTTTCCTTTTGTACCATTGTTGTTTTTCTTTGTTTCTATGTACATGTGGTGACATTCAAAATGGAAAGAGTTTGATTTTTGAGACACTCGTATCCGTATAAAATATTCTTTTTAATAAATCATCGGTTTTCGGTAAATATTTTAAATATCACTAAATCTGATTCAAGTCGAATTAAACTCTTAAAGGATAAAACTCTCACGACATATGTTTTCTGTACCTATGTCCCACTGTACCAACTAGGCTTGGTTGTATAGGTATAAAATAGATTTGGTTGTATGGTACATTCATTTCCTTGTATAAGGTCTATGCCATTTGCAAAGTAAGGTAAATAAATTTAATATACTCCACTTTAATAGCTGGTTCGAATGCTATGTTTAGATTTTCCATGACATGGCCAATTCAACACAAGTCCTATAGCCAACCACTAATTTTACAAAGTTTCTATAAATTTCACATGTATTAATATTTATATAAATAATATTCATTGATTGACCATGACCACCGATCATTTTAATATCTGATCTAATTAAAAATCGAAGAATCTTGAATAACAAAGCAATGAATACATATAAATCACTTAATTTTCATTTCTTTATCATATAAAAAATCTAAAGAATTATACTATTATAGTATCGGAGAATCCAACGGGCCCAATAGTCATCCATCAAAAATCACAAGAATCATTTTACATGTATCGATCATTGACTAATAAAGATATTTTTGTAACTATTGTAAGAAGATAAGAACACTAAGAAGATATGGCCAAATAATTTTTCTCTCAATTCAACTTTCTAACACTTTGTTTCTTGTCACTACTGTAAGAAAATATGACCACTAAAGATATTTTTTTATAAAAGGATAACAAGAAGGGACGGGAGGATACCATTGCGAGAAGCCATTCTCATAGAAAAATTATTGAAAATTTTAAATAATTAGAACCAATTGTCAAAAGATATCATATATTTTAAAAATGTTTTAAAAAATATTAGATCAATTATCCATTTAATTTTGAAAATATTTAATTTTTAATTTTTATATTTGTAATATTTATTTTCATATTTATGATAATAGGTTTTCTATATAATTTCAAAATATTATAATATTTTAGTGAAGCAATGGAATATTAGAATACCAACACCTAGTTAATCCAGTGATTAGACACGAGTTTCCCTTAAATAAGTTCTTGGGTTCAACTCTTGTATATTGAGAAAATAAACACATCGAGAGTTTTGTCTTTTAATGATACAACCCATCTCTACTATGACATAGGATGGAGTAGAATGCAACATTTCGAAGAGTAGATGCCTTAATTTTGAAAATTATTTCATATTCATCACAATTCTCTTAGTCCAACGAGGGGGCTAAGAGAGAAAAACATTTCAAATTCTATGTCTACAAGCATTGAAAAAAACATTTTAAATCAAACATTTAGATTTTTCCATATCCCTCACGTTTCTTTTCTTTCAAGATATTTATTCTTACAAATGCTCCAAAAGAAAATATTTTTCTCATTTATTTTTCTTATCCTAGATTTTTCTTAGAGGATGACGAAAAAATTAAATATAAAAATTATAATAAAAAATACTAAATGTATATTAAACAAAAGAATAAAAAATTTTATTTAAATTAAACTCTTTATTATTTCATACCGCTAAAAAAATTACATGTATTAAAAAATAATGTCAAAGAAAAACCATAAAAAAATAGAGACATAGATATATATATATAAATATATATCTATGTCTCTATTTTTTTATGGTATATATATATATTTATATATATAGTTTGCATGAGGAGAGAGAGAGCTGATTTGAGGAGGTCTAATCCAAGAGAGAGGTTTTGTAACAGCTAATTGGCATATTCATAATTGAAGGCTTGTGTAATAACCCAAATTGAAATTCAAATTAGTCTGTTAGATCAGTTGAGCTTTGTAAACTAATGTTAGTTGGATGGTTAAGGTAATTGATTAATTACTTAAACAGATTTGTACGTATAAAGGAATGGATTGTAAAATCAAGCATTGTAAATGAGAATTCTTCCTTTCTTCCTACTTTGTTTCTGCCTCTCTTTCTCCCTCTTACCCCTCCTCTACTTCTTTCTCTCTCAATAATATTACTGATAGTATATGGTCTAACGGTCCGCTACTATAAGACTTGAACTACCCGAGCCCATTAGATCAAAAGTCCATGAATGATTGAATACAATCTCGGTTTCTCGATTGAGTGCTCTCTCTCAGTCGAGTGCTCCAGTATATACCTCTCAACTCTGTCGATATTACTTTCTTGAGACAAGCTATGGCAAAACTTCTCAATCATTCTAGCCCTCGGCCCCTAGGTCTATCGGTTATCCCACTCCTCAGTGGATATGTTTTATTAATATAGAAGTAATTCTAATTACGCTATAAGTTCAACTTGAGATCATCTAGTAAGAAAGGAAATCTCTAATAAATTTTAAATCTTCCTTAATCGGATATGAATCTCTCCTAGTCTTGAGAAAGTCTTTCTCAATAAGAAAATAGATCTCGATAGTCACTCATGATAAGGCAAAGGGTCCCTGTTATAACTCAAACTTTCCTTAACCGATGAGATCCTAAATCTCTTAAGAGATCTTTAACTAGAGTCTTTATAATCTCGAAAGATTCATAACAATCTCTCTACAAGGAAATTAGGGTTTCTACACTCTCAAGGATATATTGGTCTTTCCATACACACATGCTACATATATTTAGTACAAGCAGCCGACTAGGTATGTCCATGAATTCTATACTTCACACACAGAAACAACACAAGGCTATCTTACAACTCTTCTCACTCTGTATCTTATTCTTTCACAACCACTCTTTCTGATTTGAGTATCGGAATTTCCCATGCTAGAGACATGTTTCATCATTATCAAAGGTGTTAGGGAAATTATTATCGAACCCTTATGGTTTTGATGATACCAAAATATTTCATATTGTTATAATATTTTTACTAAATGTACAAACTAAGTTTCATTTAGAAATTCTCATAAAAATGGCCTAAAAGTGATACAAAGATTATTATAGAAGTATCAAAGAATCCGACGATTTTCTTTCTGAAGTTAGAAGTGAGGTAACTCAAAGATGCTATAGAGGTTGTCATAAAGACAATCTAGAATCCACTACAAAAATACAGAGTCTATTACAATGTAGAAAGAAGGTAAAAGGTCTATAGAGATAAGTTATCCTAGATTATAGAAATTGTTATAAGAGGCAGAAGATCTTTTTCTTAATCAAAGGCCCGGTTTAGCACGCTAGTTATAAATTGGATACTGCACTTAGTCTAAAAATATGTTCAGATACACATTTCAATAATTCAACAACTAAGGATCAAATTTACTAAATAGAAATTTCAAGTTCCAGGAAGTTAGACAATTTTTCAGGAAAGATAAGCAGATCATTTGCATATGTTCAGGCTATTATATCTTCTCCACCAGTCAACTATTTTCAAATTTAAAAATTCCATACTTTTAAAGTGATTGTTAAACTTCAAATTTGAATAATTATAGTGGTAAAAATCAGTTATTTCAAAAGAGAAAAATATGCTGGAAAATTGGATCTTCTCAGTTTTTCACTACTGCAAGTTGGTTCTGAAAGACAACTTTAAGTCTTTAAATCTTGGTTATAGTAATCAATTTGTGGAGAACTCATTGAACCACAAAAAGAGGGAAATTCAAACTTTAAATTTGAGCTACAACAATTGAACTTGAGAGATTGAAATGCCAAAATATTGCAATCTTGCACAAGTCTGAGGTATTGGAATGTTTTAGGAGATTTATTAACGAGATTAAGAATCAGTTAAATTTGGGAGAAAACTCTCAAAACCTATTGGGAGCGCGAGTATTTGTTAGAACAATTTAAAGAGCTCTATTTTGAGAAGGAGATTACGAGATAACTGACTATTTCTACTACTCCTTAGTAGAATGGAGTAGCTAAGAGGAGAAATAAGACATTGTTGGAGATGGTGAGGTCGATGATGACGCAGGCCAATTTGCCCATCTCCCATTGGGAAGATGCATTATTAACTACAGCTCACGTTCTCAAACATGTTCCATCAAAGCCTATAGTCAGTACCCTATATGAGTTTTGGATAGGAAGACAACCTAACCTTAGCCACTTGAGACCATGGGGATATGTCGCGTATGTTCATGATTTCTCATATCCACATAGTAAGTTAGACCCGCGAGAAAAGAAATGTATCATTATAAGATACTTAGAACACTCCAAGAGGTATATGTTCTTAGGTGAGCATACGGACGGCTTTGTCATTAAAATTGAGTCTCGTGATACCACATTCCTTGAGAGTGATTTCCCTAAGAGAAGTGAAATTGATCAGGACTTTACCTTTTAAGAGATAGATAAGTCTAGTGGCTCAACTAAACCCAGTGGTGTGACCCAAGAAACCGTTACGGATTTTGGTCCCAATGGTAGTAATCCATCTAGAGGTGAAGAGATTCCCCTTCCTTGTAGGAACAATTGTGGTCATGTACCTAAACGTTATTTCTTGATTGAGGGTGAAACCCTCATTATGACTCCTGAAGATAATGAGGAGTCCAAAATAGTCCAAGAGACTCTCGAGGGTTCTGTGAAAGACCATTAGTTAAAGGCTATGGATAAAGAAATGGAGTCAATAAAGATCAACAGTGTTTGGAACTTAGTTGATTTGCCTGAAGATAGAAGACTATTGAGAACATGTAGGTTCTCAAGATAAAGAGAAAGGCTGACGGATCAGTGGAAAGGTATAAGGCCCATCTAATAGCTAAGGGTTATATTCAGACAAAGAGTATGGACTACGAGGAGACTTTCTCCAATGTAGTCAAATTTACCTCAATCCGTTTACTTTTAATGATTATTGCGGATATGGATCTGAAGTTATATCAGATGGACGTCAAAACTACCTTTTTGAACAAAAGTTTAAATAAGGAGATTTATATAGAGTAGCCAGGCTTTGCTCCTATAGGTCAGGAGAATAAGCTCTGTCGACTTCAAAGTCGATATATGGCCTTCAGCAGTTATTCAGGCAGTGGTACCGAGATCTTATGAGAATGTGATATCTAATGATTTTATGATGATCGAGGAGGATCATTATGCCTATTAGATACATTCTACGGAGTCTTTTGTGTTCATGTCCTTATATATGGATGGCATTCTATTTGTTGGGAACAAAAAGGGTATTTGATGGCCATTAAAATATGGCTATTGTCGAGTTTTGATATGAAGGATATAGGTGAAACTTAGTTCATTCTCGGAGTTAGAATCGAGAGAGATCACTTGAGACGGGTGATGACTCTTTCATAATAGTCCTGCATCAAGAAGATTCTTGAGCATTTCAAGATAAGCAATTGCAACCCATAGATACACCCGTCACTAAAGGTGAAAGCCCTAGTTTTGACATGTATCAGGAAGAAATAAGAGAAATGAGTAAAATCCCTTATGTCAATGTAGTAGGCAGTCTAATGTACGTAATGTTGTGCACACAACCAGACATTTGGGAATATTTGGTTCGTACTCAGGAATCGGAATCGGAATCAAAAACCTTAGAAATCGAAATTAGAATCGGAATAGAAATTCAATACCTCTTATTTGGTTTAAATTTTAGAATGGATATAATCATCGTTGTTAGTATTTGGTTGCATATCTTTTGGAATGAGAATCATATAATTGTCAATTTCACCCCTAACAAAAAATACTTTTATGATTTAAAATGTTTTTTAATTAAAGACCAACAAAAAATATTTGATAAAAAAAGAATTTTTTATGATAGAAAATGTTTTGGCTAATTGTTTTTTATTAAAAATTAATTTTGTGAACAGACCTTTTTTGGGTTTTTTTTTTCCTTTGCTATAGCAATCCTAGACTATTTGATAATAATAATAAAAAAATTTCTAAGGTTCTGGGAAGAAAAAATAAATCATTTTAAATTATTTTTTATTGGTTACTGTAGCAAAGGAAAAAAAAGTCTAATCATTTTCTAGAGTTACTGTAACCATCTCCTTTCTTTGCTTGAGAAAGGAGAAAGATGATGGGTTTGTCTCACAGAAAAAATGTCTGTTCATTTTCTTCAACCCATTTTTCTAGGGTTGAAAGAGCAAAATGAATTTTAAATTATTTATTCTCTATAAGCATCTCCGACCTTTTTTGTTTAAGAAAGGAGAAAGGTTGACAAATTCTTTCTCTACAACCTTTCTCAAATCCATTATCCTTCTTTCTCTCTCTTTTCTCTCTTTCTCAAGCCCATCTCTGATCATGAAATTTAAGTCAAGAGATTATTTGTAGGAGAGAGGGAGATCGGAGATGGTTGTAGAGAAAGGTGGAATAAGAGATGGGGACGTGATGGGGGAGAGAGAGAGAGAAGAGATGGTTTTGAGAGAGAGAGAGAGAGAAGAGAGACAAAGAAGGATGATAAGTGAGAAAAAGAGGCCGAAAAAGATGGAATAAGAGATGGGGGAGGCGATAGGAGAGAGAGAAGAGATGGGTTTGAAAGAGAGGAGAGAGACAGAGTGTTGAATGTTTGGACAAGCAGTGGAAAGGATTTTTCTTGGGTTTCAAAGATGGGTTTCAAATGAAACCTGTCATTATAGTTGGGTTTCACAAAAGTATAGATTAAAGGTTTGATTTCCAAACCCTCATTCTCATTCTATTAACCTAAACAATTAATATGGATTTCATTCGCATTCCTTAAACACATATCCTTTAACCAAATAGTTCCTTATTTTGCAGTCGATCTAGTGAGTAGGTATCAACTGAATCATGGAAATGGTTATTGGATAGTAGAGAAAAGGATTCTGAGATATCTCAAGAGAACTACAGATCTCTTCTTGTGTTACGAAGGAGGTAATTTGCGTCTCATTAGATATTCAGATACCAATTGAGGCAGTGATCTGTATAGACGTAAATCCACATCAGGTTTTACTATCTTTCTCAATAATGGTGTCATATCATGGAGTAGCAAGAAACAAACCGGTGTCTCTATCATGATAGAGGCTGAGTTCGTGGCATGCTCAGCAATAGTTCAGGAATGTGTTTGGCTCTGGAGATTTTTGAATGATTTAGGGGGTTGTGGTAGATAGTGGTAGGTCAGTGATGATTTACTGTGATAATCAAATCACCATTGCCTACACTTGAGACCCTCAGATACAATTTTGTGAGAAAAATCATTGAAAATGGTGAAATGATAATCAAGTACATTTTTACACACAGTATGGTGGTTGATCCCTTCACCAAACCCATTATGAGAATCATTGAGTTTACATATATTTTGACATTTCTCATTATGTACTGGATTGATATTTTGATACTTATTGTTACATATGATATACGTGCATTATTTAATCGTTTATTTATTACATTTATTTGTTATCATATGTTCTGTGATGTGATGTGATGTGATAAAAAATATGTCAGGCCAGTAAGATCGACTCTCTCACATTAATGATCACCTCTAACTCTAAGTGAGTAGGGATAAAACAATTTCTAGTCGTATGAGCCTTTAAGAGTGGCCCTACTAGAACAAAACTCACCCTAATACATATTTAGGATGAGGTCATATGCGATATAACTGAAATGGACATACTCATATCCATGTTACCTGTAAGTAGTCAGCTTTGAGATCTTAGATATCACTTGTGTCTAATGATATTGTTTGTTAGTTATTCTCTTTAAGATCTCTAAATAAAGTTTTATGTGTAGACTAAATTCTATACCTACAAGGTATTATAGTAATCTAACATATGTCATTTTGAGAGATGGAAAAATAATATTGTGACACGCTCAACCATGGGATAGTGGAAGCTATTATTTGAAAGGATGATGTGATCTTGATCCCTGTATCCACTATGTGAGATCCAAAATCTATTAAATGAGCCCACCAGTACCTTTGTTACGTTTTGCTATTTCTTAAAGTTTTTGTTCAGTGTATGCTACTTTAATTTGCTTAGCAATGGTCTAGAAGATAATGAGGTCTATGGAGTAGGTTTAAGAAAGTAACTGAATTGAGATAGATAGTTTCTATTAGGAAAAAGGAAGATCAATCAATATTACACTGTTATGTTGTATTCACCGATCGACCTATTATATTTATCCATGTTAGGATTCAAAACATATTAGTGACTACAAAGTCAAGCAGTGATTGGAAATCACTTTCGATGAGGAATCTGACTCGATAAATGAAATGCATTAAGTTTGGAGTACAACGAGTTCTTTTGTATTAACGATAGTTGCTCGATTATCCTAACAGGTGCATTAAAAAGTTTTTGCTTGTCGGTATACTCGCCGGTCACATGATTTTCAATTCCATATGAAAGTCCAATAGGGTGATGTAAAAGATCGCATAAACTATGATCTTTTGACATACGTAAAATGTCCTCATATGTAAATGAAAGATGTTGGTAAAATATGTCCATGAGCAGCTTTTACAATAAGTTAATTTAATTTAAGGATAATAGGTGGTTAACCTATTAACCTCAACTCCTCTTTAGATCTGACACTTTCTCCCTACATGAAGGGTGTATCCTCATTTTGAGTTTGGATGAAAAAGCATTCTCTGAGAAAATACAACCGTGTAAAGGTTGACTTTGAGAAAAAAATAGAGATTAATTTTTTAAATATGAAAAATTATTGAGAGTATTGATGAAATTTTCTTCGATTGTGATTTATCGGATTTAGGGTCGAGAGGTCGTGGTATTATAATAGTGGTTTGATTTTGTGATCGACATCCCGATCATGCGTTTTTGTTTGAGAGATTTTACGATTTATAAAATTTTTGGAAACTTGCACATCAAAATTGTAAATTCTGATCTTATTTAATTTGTGAATGCATGTGAAATAAATCTAATAGAATATATATTTATTCAAATAAAATTACATTGAAAAAGAATCAGCAAAAGGAAAGTGACATGAATAAAAAGCATTGTTTCCGACAGCCAGGCCCCAGCACCAAAATAAAATAAAATATTGTTTCATTTCAACCAAAATGATTATTGTTTCGGCTAAATTATTGTTTGGCAGTCAGGATAGCTAACACCATAGTCTTACTAAAAGATGTCATGATGGAGAGCTCGACAAAGATGCTCCACCTAATACTAGAGAAGAGATTCTCTGTTTCTTATTTGCTGCTAACTTGACTTTCTTCGGTTGATGAGCTGTATGGTCCTTTCTTCATTTTTATTCTTCCTTGTCAAAGCCGAAGGAGCATTATCTAAAACCTAACAGCAGAGGACCTTATGGTAACATGTAATGAATCAGCGATGACAATCGCTGTGCTATCAACATCATTGCAGCAATAATTGCAGAAGCTACAATTATTGCTTCTAGGTCTATAAGCAAGGACAGAAACATGTTAAATCAAACCTTTAGATTTTTCTATATCCCTCACATTTCCTTTTTCTTTTTCAAATTTTTATTCTTACAAATGTTCAAAAAAATATTTTTCTCATTTTTTTTCTTATCCTGCTCGGCCAAGATTACTTCTTAGAGACCAACACAAAAACGAAATCTGAAAAGTTTATAATAAAAAAATATTAAATATATATTAAAAAAGGTAAAACAAAATTATTTAAATTGAACTCTTTATTGTTTCATGATACTAAAAATTACATTTATTAAAAAAATCTTAAATAAATTGAGAAATTTAAAAGAAAAATAAATCAAACCAATAACTGGATATTAGTATCCCTAAATAAGATCTCACTTTCGAGTTTTTTTTTGGATGCTTGACCGACCGATATTTAGAATCTATTTTGATTAATTCGGCTCAAACCACTATCAAACTCTCTATAAGAGTGAGTTCTTTCAATATAGTTTTTTTCATTCCTAAAATTCAAAATTAAGTTTTGGTTAAGAAATCTACCGTTCTTCTTACTAGACTAACTGTACGTTCGTTCTCAATTTCGAGTTTTGTATATAAAAAAAATAAATACTAGAAGATATTTGTCGCTTAAGAATTTAATTTGATTAAAATCGAATTTAGTCAGATTTAACGTATAATGGTTTAAAAAAATAAAAGAAAAATGAAAAGGACAATAGGCCAAACAGCAGAGTAAAGTCGGCCTGTTTATTCAAGGGCAATATGCAAAACATGAGCCCAACAGTTGTATGGGCTTTGGACCCAGGTTGAGCAATCCAAAATGCCCTTTTTGTAAATTTTAAGGCCCACACATCCATGTAATTAATTTTGAAACTCGGGGAGATTTTACTTATTGGACATAAAATTAACGTAGTGGATGTTCATGGGGCAAAATACAAAATTTAGCTAAGTTTTAGTAATTAGTTGAAAATAATTGTCGATCAATTCCAAATCATGGATTAGGACCATCTTCTCCATATATTTTAAATAGTAAATACTATATATTTTAAAAAAAAAAATTTATTTTTTTCTTCATGTCACACAATTTAATTATTTGTATCTACTACGAAATTAGAGACTCTCAAAGAAAAACCTTTATTTTTTTTTTTAATATCAATGAAAGGTATTGGCCTCCTTAATTTTTTAACATTATTTTTTTAGGGGAAAAAAATCAATGTCAGATGAATATGTATTTATTCAAAGAAAATTTTTCTTAATATATATTTAAAAAAAAAATTCTAGGGACAGAAATATTTTCCATGATATAAACTTTTACCTAATCCTATAACCAATGATCTGGGGGGAGGGGGAGGACTCTCTTTAATTGTGATGGGAAAAAATATGTAACACCGAAAATTCGGTGTTAAAAATATTTTGTAAATGTCTAGATAATTACAAAAGAAAATTTAAATTTTAAAATTTTATTGATTTTTGATTTTGGGGTTTTAAATTGTAATTTTTGGTATAAAAAAAATATATATATATATATATCCGTATTCCGATTTGAGGTACATTCTATGTTGATGATAAATTTAGAGTTTAAATAAAATGAGGGTATAAATATATTTATATATATATGGATAATTGTTAATTAATTAATTAATTAAATTGTAAAAAAAAAAAATAGAGAGGAGGGGGAGACGAAGGCGTTCAACATGAAAGCTTGCGTCCCCGATTTATCCCCAAATCGATTAGGGCTGAAGCCCTAATCGATCTCTTTCATCTCTCTCTCCTCTCTCCCGCTGCTCTCTCTCTCACCCTCTTGATCTCCCTCCACGCGAACGGCCGCGATCCGCCATCTCCGCCGCTCGCCACCTTCGGTCGTTTTCTCTCTCTGATTTCTCTCACTATTTCGTTTCCCTCTCTGTCTCCTTCCTTCGACATCTCCTTCTCTCTTGAATCTCTACTGTCTCTCTCCCTCTCGCTCATCACTCTCGCCCTTTGTCTCTCACTCCTGCTCACCCCGCGCGATAGCCCCCCTCGTCTCCCTCCTCCCTCGCCGGCGCGACTCGGTTGCCTTCCCTTCGCCCGCGCGGTCTTTCCACCGAGGGCTCTTCTGCAACGCGTTGAAGTCCCTAACTGAGATTTTCAAAAGCCCTTAGACCATGACCTCGCGATTTCTTCTCTCTATAAGTAAGAGCTGAATTCCTAACCCTAGCTCTAGGTTTCGATTTCTCTTGATAATTAGGACTAATTGTTAAACTTTACTTAGTCTAGGAGCATTGCAGGCTTGGATAGCGTTGTGGATGCGAAAGTTAGGGTTTTGGACTGAAAGAACCCTAGGTGAGGTAAAATATTAACTTATTTGATTTAATTGGATGAATTTAGGGTAAATTAGGATAAGAAATGTTGTATATGTGTAGGATGTATGTTAGATTCAATTGGAATGCATTGTCTGATGATTTTAGGTAATTATTTAGGTTAATTATAAGATTTTATATGAATTGGACTGTTCCGAAGGATAGAATCGTATTGACTTGATTAGAATAACTTCTCTTAGAGTTTAATTTGACGAATGCATGAAAACAGTCGGAATTTGGGGTTTAAGTTAAGGATCAATGCAGTCTTTATCATTTTAAGTTGTCCTGCATATAGGAAATCAAAATACAACTTCTGTATTATGAAAATAGATTTCAATACCTTGAAAATGACATATGGTTTGAGGAAATCGGATGAGAATCGAAAAGTGTATGATTTTTCAAAGATTTTTTCATTTCGTAGGAAATTTATCTATTTTGAGTGTACTTCCGACTTTGATTGGTTTTAGGGTTGAATCAGGTTTGATTTTGAATTGATTATTTATTTATAAGTGAAATGCAATCGATGACATTAGAGTATATCCAAAAATTGAGGAGTTAAGATTTGTACAAATTTAAGGAAAATGACAAACCCTAAAATAATTGGAAATTTGATGACAAATTGCGATGATTTGACTAGGTTGACCTTTTGGAGACTCGAAAGGAGTCATTTGGGGATTTATCGAGGAATTGGGAGTGATCACCCTCCCAAGAGGTGAGTGGATACATGCTTATGATTTTAAGTGAGAAAATGCCTTATACTGATTTTATAAAATGTTTCAAATGAGTTTACGAATGTTTTAAAATTATTTTATGATTGTGGAATGTCCCGAAAGGAGATTTGAATCATCGAATGCATCCATGTATTATTTGAAAAATGATGTGCCATGTTTATTGACTTGCGTTGAAAGCGATTGATATGAACTTGTGTACTGAGAATTTGAATAACTGTTGGCACGTCTTGATATGTGATTTGATGATTGTGAAATGGTGCTGTTGGCACACCTTGGTATATGATTTGATGATTGCGAAATGGTGCGGGTGCAAGGATAATGGCTATAATCATTCCCTCCACAGAGCGACCCGACGGGGTGACGTGGTTGGGCTGTTATATTGGATGACGAGGTAGGCTGCGCGAGAGGTGCCTCTGAATCTCCCCCTTCGGACTAGCCTGGTTGCACCCCAGGGGAGGCCCGAGCCAAAGCCAAGGAAGGGGGTATTGTGTATGATTTATTGACATTGATGAGGAATCCCTTGGCGATTTCACCATTGGTCTGGGCCAAGCCTTTAGTGGAAAGATTTTGGCAACCCCGTGATTTTGAAAAACAAAAAATGTGATAACTGGATGCATATGATTTAATTATCATGATTTGTTGAAATCTTGTTTACATTGAGATTTATTGATATGACCGTATGATTTTGAGAATGATATTTGACATGTCCACAATCATCACTCATTTATTATCATAACATGCTATACACTCACTGAGTATTTCCCAATACTCACCCCTCTTTCAAACCTTTCAGAGGAAGTTCAGGTCTGTGACAACAGTTGGAGTTTTGAAGAGTCATCCGCTGGCTTGTTAGGTATAAGAGCATGTAAGGTTATTTTAGTTTGATTTGAAATCCATGGAAGAGAGACTTGTTCATTTTCTTTGAAATTTCATTTTGGTAAAAACTTATTGTATAATGGGACATTTGGACTTTATTCGATTTTGAAAAGCCGAGGATGGCGGATGCGTGCATGTGATTTGGGTTGGCCGGGTTGGCCTTGTGTGTGTGCTGATTTGAGTTAAATGGACCGGTGCGTCCTTTGATTGTTTTTGTTGAGAATTTTGGGTGGCTAGGATGGCCACATCGATGCGTGCATGTACAGGTTCCCACTCCCGATGTGTGCTCGTGGGTACAGAGGATGGACCGGATGGGTCCTTGAGTGTGTATTATTGTGTTATTTTTGTAGCCTTGGAGTCCCGGTATATGGGGGAGTGTTACGCCCGTGTACCGAGACAACGCGGCGGCTGTCCCCCGGTCGATCGAGGATCGGGCGTGACAAAAATATGTGCCCACAAAATTAAATAATTAGCTCTTCTTTTATAAAATGATTTTTTTTTCTTTTTTTTTCTTTTTTTTTTTTACCACGGAAAATATTCAAATTCGAGATTTGTAAATAAAAGGAGATGATATTAATTGAGTTATAACTTATTGAGAAGTTTAGAACCGAATTTGTTACATTTAAAGTTTTTGGCACATCACCATCTATTAATACTTTTTGTGATTAAAGAAAATAGCAAATGTCAATTACTTCGGCAAAACCTTATCTAACTCGCCATTAGCAAAATGGCTGATGTACAAGTCCCCATCTTGAAAGGACTTATATTCATATGACAGACCAAGCATATTGGACCTAAATTGGACACATCACGTCCTTTTGTGATAAACCTTCTTACAATCACCCAAAACAAAAAATAAGGTTCTTTTCTCTATGTTGCAAGGAAGCTGTTCTATTACCTCTCAATCAAATTTGATGCTTTTGATCCTTGTAATAGCATCCTTGTTGTTTCTTTTATGGAAGAAAAGATAAGCAGTCATATGGAAAGAGAAATGGATATCCTCTTCCTCCTCGTCCTCCGAAGCTACCTCTGATAATTAACTTCCACCAGCTTGGTGATTCTCCTCCGAGATCTCTTCTTAAGCTTTCAAGCAAATACGGTCCTATAATGTTTTTGCAACTTGGCTTCATACCAACTTTAGTAATCTCCTCTCCGCACATAGCAAGAGAGATCTTCAAATTTCACGATCATGCTTTTCTAATAGACCAAGTTTCTATGTCAAAGAACTAACACAATTACTCAAACATAGCTTTTGCTCCTATGGTGAGCATTGGAGAAGAGGAAAATAGCAATACAAGAGCTTTTGAGCACCAAGAGAGTCCAGTCATTCAAGGAAGTGAGAGAAGTGGAAATCACTCTCACGCTCGGAGAAATTGGTCGATCAAATTGTCCAATCAACCTAAGTAAGGCGATGCTTCTTCTTGCAAATAATATTGTATGCAAGGTGGCTTTTGGGAAGAAATACGAAGGGGAGGCAATGGCATGAGGACTTTTATGAAATACTTAGCGAAACACAATACTTACTGGAGATTTTGTATTTCGGATTACTTCCCTTATTTGGAATGGGTAAACAAGTTCAATGGCTTGGATGCAAGGCTAGAGAAGAGTTTTAAAGCATTGGACAAGATATATGATGATGTGATAAACAAGCATCTTACAGCAAGGCCTAAAACCCATCATGAAGACCTTATAGATGTGCTTCTTCAACTCCAAAAGGATCCAACTCAAGTAACCACCATTACCAACAATCATATTAAGGGGGTTATTGCAGTATGTATATTTTCTTTCTCCTATGTAGAAATTCATAGCAACTGGGTTTTGTCAAGTTTCAATGAGGTAAAATATTTTGATCGGTTAGATTACTGTATAAAAATACCTCGCAAAGAAAGCTAGCTAATCATAGCAAAACAACTTCCACTGTTGCCTTGAGAAAGTCAGAATAACTGTCTTTAATATTTAAGAAAAAGACCAACTAAAAAGATTAGTCTATCTTGCAGGACATTTTCGTTGCAGGAACAGATACGAGTTCAGCCACAATAGTCTGGGCAATGACACAACTCATTAAAAATCCCTCCATAATGAGAAAAGCACAAGACGAGGTTAGAAGCGTCGTAGGAAACAAAGGAAAAGTTGATGAAAGCGATCTTCCAAGACTCAACTATGTAAGCTTAGTTGTGAAAGAAACACTAAGACTCCATCCACCGGTCCCTTTATTAATTCCAAGAGAAACTACAGAGGAATGCATAATTGCGGGATACAGAATTCCTGCAAAAACAAGAGTACTGTTCCTCGCTAAAGCTCTAGCAATGGATCCAAATTATTGGGACAAACCAAATACGTTTTATCCTGAAAGGTTTATGGAAAGTTCTATTGATTTCAAACGGAAGAATTTTGAGTTTTTGCCATTTGGTGCCGGCAGAAGAGGTTGTCCAGGAATTTTCTTTGGAGTGCAGATAATTGAGCTAGCTCTTGCAAATCTCTTATACAATTTTGATTGGCAACTTCCCGATGGTATGAAACCTGAAGATTTGGATATGGAGGAAGCTGTTGGGATGACTGTGCACAAGAAAGTTCCTCTTTATCTAATAGCTAATCCGGTCTATGTGTGATTTAGCATAAAACAGAGATAAGTGCACCTTCTTCGGTTTCCTTTTGCACTATTGTTGCTTTTTGACATATTTGTATTCATATAAAATATTTTTCTAATAAATCATTGATTTCATTTTAAATCTAATAAAATCTGATTCGAGTCAAATTGAATACTGAAAGATAAATCTCTCCCAACACATGTTTTATGTGTCAGTGCCCCACCGTATCAACTAGGGTTGGTTGTATGGGTATAAAATAGGCTCCGTTGTATCGGTGCATTCATTTCCTTGTATAAAGTCTATGCCATTTGCAAAGTAAGGTAAATAAATTTATTACAGTCCACTTTAATAGCTGGTTCGAATCCAACGGCCAATAGTCATTGATCAAAAGTCACACGAGTCATTTTGCATGTAATAAAGATATTTTTGTCACTATTATAAGAGGAAATGACCACTAAGGAGAAATGGCCACTTAATTTTCCACTAAATTGAACTTTCTAACACTTTGTCTCTAGTCGTTATTGTAAGAAGATACGAGTGACCACTAAAAATATTATTGAAAATTAAAATAATGAGAACCAAGTATTAGAAAATAGCGTATATTTTAGAAATATTTAAAAATATTATATATCATTTGATTTTAAAATTATTTAACTTTATTATTTCTATATTTATAATATTTATTTACATATTTATAATAATAGATTTTTTATATAAACTCAGTAGATTATAATAAAATATTATGATATCAATGTCTAGTTAGTCAGTGGTTAGGTACGAGTTTTGCTTAATTAAGATTTTAGGTTTAAATATTATATATAGAGAAAATAAATATCAGAAAAATTTTATCATTTAAGAATCAAATTCGATTCGACCATAGAGTAGAATGCAACATTTTGAAGGGTTGATGTTTAAGTTTGAGACTTATTTCATATTCATTGGTATTCCCTTAGTCCAATGAGGGGGTTAATAAAGAAAAACATTTCACGTTCTATGTCAACAAGCATGGACAAAAACATGTTAAATCAAACGTCTAGATTTTTTCATTTCCCTCTTATTTCTTTTTTTTTTTTCCTAATATTTATTCTTACAAATGTTCCAAAAAAAAAATACTTTTCTCATTTCTTTTCCTAGAGACTGACGTAAAATCAAAATATATAAAAAAAATTAAAATTAAAATATTAAACATATATTAAGGAAAAGAATAAAAATTTTATTTAAATCGATAATACTAAAAAAAATTACATAAATCTTAAGTAAATTGAGGAATTTAAAAGAAAAACCATAAAAAATTAGAGACGTAGATATATGTATATCTGGTTAACATGCTCACATATACATATATATATATATATGTGTGTGTGTGTGTGTGTGTGTAGAGAGAGAGAGAGTTGATTTGAATATATATTTATTAAAAAAAAAAATCGCATTGAAATAGAATCACCAAAAGGAAAGAGACATGAAGAAAAAGGCAATGTTTCCCGACAGCCTAAGAACCAAAATAAAATAAAAATAAAATGATTATTGGATTTTCCCATATCCCTCTTGTTTTTTCTTTTCAAATATTTATTCTTACAAATGTTTCCAAAAATATGTATATATTTCTCATTTTCTTTTCTCGGAGCCCGACTCAAAATGAAAATATTAGAAAAATTTATATAAAAATATTTCCCATATATTAAACAAAGTTTAAAACTTTTATTTAAATTAAACTCAACTCAAGATCTTTGTTCTTTCATAATATTAAAAAATTACATGTATTAAAAAATCTTTATAGTTGTTGGATCACTTGTACACACACTTGTTAAATTTATTATTTAAATATTTGAACTAAATTATTACTTAAAGCAGTGAAAAGTTTGGCATATATGGGCGAGAGAAAAAAGAGAGTCTAACTATTAAAATTCTAAAAAAGTCCAACGAATGAGATAAAAAAAAAAATACAAAACAAAAAAGCTAATGAGTAGAGTAAAAATATAACAGAAAAAAATACATTTGAAGCTAACAAGTGGGGTTAAAAAAAGAAGAAAAAAAAAAGGGTAAAAAGGACTAACTGTTTGAGTTAATATGAAAAGCAGGCATAGAGAGTTCGTCATTTTCTTCATATCGAGTCACATAAAGGGATAAATAGATAAGTGGACTAGTGGAGCCCAAAAAAAAAGGAAAAAATGTATGTCAAAATAAGATGAAATACTTAAGGGAAAATAAAAATTGGGTAAAAGAATAAAAAACGGAACGACTCGAATAAAAAAAAAAAAAGGCTATGGTTTAAAAGGGGCAAGTGGAAAAGTTGGAAAAAAACAAATGAAGAAAAAATCTATGTAAAAAAAAAAGGTAAAGGACTAAAGGAAATAAAGAAACTGGGTTAAAAAATAAAAAAAGGATCAAAATAAAAAAAAAAGTCACATAATGGGACAAGTGGATAAGCGTGGTAAAAAGAAATAAAAGGAAAAAAACTTATATTAAGAAAAGATAAAAGATTTAAAGGAAAAAGTTAGGTTAAAAAATAAAAAGAGAAAAAATTCAAACGAAAAGGAAAGACCTATGGTCTAAAAGGGACAAGCGGACAGTTGATGCCAAAAATAAAAAATAAAAGAGGAAAACATGTAAAAAAGGTGAGAGGACTTGAGGGAGAAAAAACTGGGTCAAAAAAAATGAAGACTTTGAATTAAAATAAAAAAAAAAACACTGTGGCCTAAGGACTCAAATGAGAAAAAAATAATAAAGTTGTGGTCCAAAAGGCACAAGTGGACAAATGGATAAGTGAAGAAAAAAAGAAATGGGAAAACTTATGTCAAAAAGATGAATGATTTAAAAGAAAAAATTTAGATTAACAAAATAAAAATTAGAAGGATCTGAATTGAAAAAGAAAGAAAAAATTTATGTCAAAAAAAAGACGAAAGACTGAGAAAAAAAAAGGTCAAAAAGTAAAAAAAAGAAGATGGCGAATAAATAAAAAGATCTTAAAAAAAAGAACTTGAATGAAAAATAAAAAAAAAAAAAAACCATGACCTAAAAATATAAAGAGAACAGTCCAAGGGCATCAGGATATTTTGAACAGTAGAATGACCTAAATTTTTTTTAAAAAAAAATCGTTGCCCAAAAATAATGGGATAACTATCCAGGGTGTTCGAATTGTTGGCGAATAGTAGCACCTTTTGGCACTTTATATATCCGTAGAAGAGCCGAATAAAAAAAAAGAAAAAAAAAAGTGTGGCACAAAAGTAATAGGACGGCCATCCAGGCGTGTCCAGTTGTTGGTGAACGGTAACATCTATCGGTAACTTTACATACAAGGAGATATATATATATATATATATATATATAGAGAGAGAGAGAGTTGATTTGAAGTGGTGAATTGTTGGTAGAACGTTAACATCTATCGGCGCTTTATATACAAGAAGATATATATATATATATATATATATATATAGAGAGAGAGAGAGAGAGAGTTGATTTGAATATATAATTATTCAAATAAAATCACATTGAAATGGATTCACCAAAAGGAAAGAGACACGAAGGAAAAGGCAATATTTCTCGACAGCCTAAGCCCCCCAGGACCAAAATAAAATAAAATAAAATGATTATTGTTTCAAGTAAATTATTGTTTGGCATCTAAAAATGGGGATAGCTAACACAGTAGTCTTACCGGAAGATGTCCTGAAGAAGAGCTTGACAAAGATGCTCCACCTAATATTAGAGATAATTTGTTTCTTATTTGCTGCTAACTTGACTTTCTTTAGTTGATGAGCTGCATGGTTCTTTATATACAATGCCTGATTTATTTTTATATTTATAGTTTTAACCATAAGTCAAGTATAATAAAGTTAATGTAGACTAGTAGGATACACCGATGAATGAGAACCATCGGAATAAAATAACAAGAGAACTGAATTAGGGTTTGATATGGAATCCACAAAAAGAAAAAAAAAAATAAAGGTCGACATAACACAAGATACGTGGCCCCTTTTTCTGACACATCACCTAGGCTTTGGGGCCCACACCCCACCTAGGTAGAGTGAGAGAAAGAGAGTGTGAGAAGAGGAAGGAGAAAAAGAGAGAGAGAGAAAGAGCTTAAACAACGCTCTTCCCTTTCCAAAAACCCTAATCTCAAGTTTCATTTTTCTCTCACAAAACCCCACCCCGATTCCATTAAAATCATCATTAAACCTTCAAATAAACAACCACTATCCGTATGCAATCTATCCCTAATCTTTTGGATGTACAAAGGGGTGTAGAAAGCATTGAGAAATAACAACAGAATCTGAAGAAAGCATGGAGAGGAAAAGTTAGGAAAAAATTAATTATTAAATGGATTAGGGAAAAAAGGAATCTAGTTTTTAAATATAAAAGGATGAAAAATTATGAATTCTACGTGCTACATAATTTGACCATGTTTTAATAGTTAACTTATCACCTTTTCTACGCAACTATAAATTGAATGAGGTTTCCTTCTGATGAACCTAGACTCTTATAACTTTCAAATGACATATGACTTTAAGAATTTCATTGAAAATTAAATGTTTAGTAATTTATCAAAATTTATGTTTAGTAATTTTTCAAAATGTTATGTTTCTTGAGGAGTTGGTTGAGATATATAATTCCAAAAGTTTTGTAAAAGCAATGGGAAACTTGAGGAGCATGATTGTTATTTATATATATATATATATATATATATATATATATATATATTCGAATGTTTCAAATATATATATATATATATATATATATATATATAGAAAGAGAGAGATTGTGTGTGTGTGTGTATAACTTTCAGAACAAACCAATTGTGATATTGACTTTAAATAGGCTATTTGAAAATTTTAATACTTTGTAAAAATGTGGGAGATAGTTAATTTAGATAAAAATATAAACTTTTGTCCTTTGTACTATTCGAGAACCTCTTTAAACACTTAGTTAATAGACTTTCAATTTTTAGATTTCAGATCACTAGAGTCCTCGTTTGTCGAGTGCTCGGTGAATTAAGTTGCTTAGTGATTCATTCTATCGATTACTCCATTAATTTGGAAATTCTTTGCCTCTCGGTACAAGTTAAATACTATTTTTGCAATGAGAATCTGTCAATACATTCTCGTTACCTCCTCGATATATATTGTGAATTTGTGGTCTAACGGTATATGTTAAAACTTGTAAATTTGTCGATACCACATCCGTTCACCTTGTATCAAGTTATTGGTAAAACTTCTCAATACTTATCTTAAGTGAACACCTCTCTCGATACGATGTATCTATCGGTACCTCCATTTTTTTATACATGTTGGTGTTGGAACACCAGTACTTCTCAGTACTATCTTTTATAATGTTCACATACCTACTCAGTTACTTAGTATAAATCCTCGTGCTTGTCAAATCTCCATACAGCACTACATTAATCTCCCAAAATTTTCATGCCTATTTGCACTTGTAGAAATCCATACACTCTCAATTGTTTTCTATAAGAGTGATTGCATTTTCATTTGTTTTTAATCCAAAAGCCTATTACCACCATACCCCATAAATTATTTTAATCATATAATACTTAATCTATATTATATTCCATATTTTTCAACATTCCAAATTTTTTATATTTCAAATTTATTTTTCGTAAATTTTGTATTTACATTTGATCCTCCCCTACTCATCATCGAACACATTTCCTCAACAAAACAAAATTTTAAACACTTAAACCCATTGGGTTGATCTTCCCAATAACCCAAAATGGACATAGTGGACATTTGTGAAAATTTAAAAGTATATGAGGACCACTAAGCAAATACTAGAAATGAATTTGATTATAAAAGAAAAAAATGAGACTTTAGAACACACGAGACCCAAGAACTTCACTTCTCTCTCTCTAGATGATTTTTCTCTTAACTTTTAGGCCAATCAATCCATACAACAAAAAGATCAAAAGTCTCAAACTACTCATCTAACTCCCCAAAGTTGGAATACAACCTTGATTTAGAAAAGAATTAAGAATTTGAAGTCATCACAAAATGAAAAAATCAAGGGTTTAGGATAACCCAAACTGGATGGATCTTTTTGAAGACAAATATAACACTAGACAAGTCTGGATTATGATATAAACTCAAAATGGACTATTTGAAAATTTTTGTATCTTTGTGAAACAATGAATTTTTGCCTCTTGGACTGCTTAAAGTTTTCTTTAGCATTTGATTGAAAGGAAGAGAGAGAGAAGAGAAGAGAAAAAAAAAAAAAACTCAATTTTTAAGTTCCCGATCACCAGAATCATTGGTTGCTTGAGTGCTTGGTGTTTGGTACTTGATAGGATTTGATTTTTCCTGGAGACTTTAGCTACTCGATAAAAGTTTAGTAATTGATAAATAATTTTTTAAATTTTGATTTTCTAGTTGGTAGTCGGCAGTGCCTATCTCCTGATGACTTACTACCTCCTCGGTGTAATATGAAGTTGCAATCTTTCTCTATATGTTAGAGGAGCTAATAGGCACTAGGTATATAATAGAAGAACTTTTAGTCTCTCGATACATCCAATTTTCTTATATTTTTTAGTATATTACACTCCACTTATATTATCTGATGGTATTTGAACCTATCGATATGCATTTTGAAAACTTTCTTAGTATAATTTTACTGCTTTGGTGTTTTACAAATGGGAACACACTGGTGGAAACCATTTGAGATCACATAGGGTACTGTCGAGAACCTCTCAGTATACTTGCAATGTTGGGAGAAAACTTCTCTTCTTTAATTTCTTTGCTAAGCACCCTTTCAATCTGCTCATCGGTTCTTACTTGTGATATTTACCCATACTTATCAGTTGTAGCCATTGATTCTCCCTCCCACTTGCTACGTCCTTGGTGATCCCTCTTACCACATACGTACTTCAATTCTCATTTTCTTGGTAAATAGCTTGTCTTCATGGGAATTGAACCTTGGCACAACAAGTCTCCAAAAAAAACTTATTACCACCATACCACTTAAATCCTATACTTATATATTATATAATTTTTATTATAAACCATATTTTTTATTATCCCAAAAATTTTCAGTGCAGGTTTATCTTCTGTAAATTTGTACTCTTAAATCTCAAACTTCCTTGTCCATGAATGCCTTTCCTCAATGAGACCAAAAGTTCAAATGTTTAAACCCATTGGGTGGACCCTCTCAATAACTAAGGACAAATGGGTTATATGTGTAATTTAGGAGTGTAAAAGGGTCCCTAAGCAATTAATGAAATTGGGTTTGGAGATAAGGAGAAGTGGACTAATAACCGCAGAGAGCAAACATTCTCACTTCCTCCTTTAGACTATCCTTCTCTCTCTAGACTCTTCTTCCTCTCTGCTTCCAAACTGCTCCAATTCATCCATAAATTTCAAGATTGAAAGATTCCAAACTACTCATCTAACACCCCCAAAATTAGATTCTAGCCTTGATTTTGGGGAGATTGAGATCTAGGTTATCACAAGGAGAGGGCAAAGCTCTTATGATTTGGTATAACTTAAGCAGGAAAAGACTTCTTGGAGACAAGAATTAATGGATTATTATCTTCCTATCTCATTCTTGAGTTTACTTATCTAGTTCTTTACTTGAATTTTGAGACTAGTAAACCAAAGTAAAATAGCGGAAAAATTAAATTTGATTGTTTGGATTTTTGGGTTAACTTGAAAATTAATATTACTGATTTTTGATTTACCTAATAATGTTCTTTAGAGTCGGCCCAGGATAGATAGTGGCAAAACTCTTAGCACATTGAGAAATCTAGGAAGTGACTACTCTCATGTGGGACTATTATGTTTTGAATGGAAAAATAATTTTTTTTAAATTTTTTTTTATAAATGATTTTAAATGATTTTTCTATAATTATTTGTGATTGTGGGAATGTCTCAAAATGTGAATTTGAAATATGCATGCATCCACTATATTTTGTGAATGAATATGTATCCCGATTGTTGTTGGAAATTTTATTTATGAACATTTTGGTATGGTTTGGTAACCATTTGTTAAATTCATGTGAATTGGAAAATATTTAGATACTTGTGAAATGATGGTGCTAGTGATGGTAAATAACTGTAGTCATTTCCTCTGGAGGGACCAAGCTAGGTGGTTTGGGCTTTATTGACAAAGGATGGTAGGCGATATCCTACTCCCCCATCGTACTATCTAGGATTACACACGGTAAGATACGAGTCAATACCAAGGAAAGGAGAATTAGTGTTATCTAATGAAAGGGATTGAAAAAAAAAAATTGGTGGGCTTCCATCCAGATTCGGTCAAATTTTGGGCGGAAGTGTTTTATTTACGGAGACCCTTTAATCTTTGAAGAAACATAAACTTGTAGATGCATCTATCTTTTAATGATCTGGATTATTTGAAATTTCTTACCATTAATGAGTTTTTTGAAGTTTATGATTTGACATTCCCACATTTACTACCCATTTACTCTCACAATCATGTAATTTCACTCTAATAATTTATTAGTGTTATACTTTCATTCCTTATTCTTATCTTTTTTCGATGTAAACATAACGTATTTTATAATTAGTTAAATTCGGTAGAGGCTACCTAGAAGCTGTTGTTGGTATTGGTCCTTCCCTAAGCTGAATTTTGAGACTTGCAGATGAACCCATCGGAAGGCATTTTGGAAGCGAAACTTATATTTTAGGAATTATATTTGGAAAACTCTTTTTATAGTATGTTTTATATATATTTTCTCAAAACTAAACTTATGGTTGAAATGTTAAATGTTTGATGTGTTGACTTCCTTTGGTTTGAGAAAAAGGGTTTTTTCATAACTTTGCAGGATTTTGGGGTACGTGCTAGTGTCTGCATATATTTCTAGATTACACGATAGTTACTTTACTTACCCAAAAATTGTAGTCGAGAGAACATGACAACAAAATCAAGATATTATAATCTTTATAATCCAAGTTTTAATTTATTTAGTTACCTATCCGCATGTTAAGTGAGAGAAAAATAGGTTGTTCAATATTAGGGTTTATGGATTGATATGGCTTGATTTGTATTGATAATTTTGGTTATTTGATAATGTCTCTTAAGATTTGGATAAACTGAACAGGATAGGACCCTTGTTTTGGACAGATCTATGGGTGACCACTCTCCCTAACACTATGAATGGATGGTTTGTTGTATTTGTGAATAAAAAAATATCTTTCATTATTTTCTAAAATGATTTTCTTAACTTAATGTTATATAGTATTTTGTGAATGTGGAGTGTTTTAGGGAAAATATTTGGATCTGAGTCATGAAATTTATGTATTTGCAAATATATTGTGTGCCATGCTGAACTCACTTATGGATATTGCTGTTAAGTTAAATTCATGATTTGAAAATCTTGGGATTTTTCTATGGCACATAATTATGATTATTTCAAAATAGAGATATGATTTTGAAACATTGTTTGACACTCACACTCACAACTTATTCACTTGTACACTTATATTTATTGCACTCCATTTATTAAGTATTTTATACTCATTCCAGCATTCAATTCTTTTTCGAAAGAAGTGTAGGGGTAAAATTGATTCGTGATAGCTAGATCCAACCCAGAAGAAAGTTTTCCAGACGGCAGTCGATATTGATCCTTCTTAGTTATGGATTTTAAGGCATGAACAAACCCATTGGAGAACCAAACTCTTTTATGTATTGTATTTCATATGTTTCTCTAAGGTTGAAACTTTT